>CM052437.1:162376034-162391753 GCA_028533085.1 Varecia variegata | reverse complement strand
CCCCCCCCCCCCCCCCCCCCCCCCCCCCCCCCCCCCCCCCCCCCCCCCCCCCCCCCCCCCAAACAGTCAAATTAGAATTCTATATGCAGTAAAAACACTTTCAAAAATGAAAATAAAATAATCCAGAAGTCATTGTTATCAAAACTAAAATAAAAGAAATAGTTATTTAGATAGAAGAAAAATGATCCTAGAGAGAACCATGGTATTAGAGGAAAATATAAAAGGTAACACTAGTGGAAAGTGGAGAATAAGGCATAAATATAAATTACTCCTTTACAAAACAACATTAGTAATGTCACTGGGATTTAAAATATATCTTTAGAATTTAAATTTATGTCAACAATAATTCTAAAAGTGTCATCATAAAAATTATCAATACAGGAATAAAAATATAAAAGAACATTAGAAACAATTTTACATTAATAGATTTGACAATTTAGAAGCAAATAACAAATTACTTGGGAAATACAATATATCAAAATTAATATAAGAAAAAAAAATACTTCTAAATCTATTGAAGAAATTAAAACAGTTATTTTCAAAAACAAAAAACAAAGAAAACCATATTCCCCAAGAGTTTCACTAGTGAAAATTTCACAATATTTCAGAACATTTTCAAAATAATACCAGTTTTAGATAAACTCTTTCAAAGTATAGAGAAGAATTGCATATTTCCTGCTTTATTTTACATAAACACGGTATTATAAGACAGAGAAATTACAGGCAGGCTACCATCTCTTGAACATCTCTTTAAAATATTATCCAATCAAATATAACAATATATTAAAAGGATAATGAACCATTACTAACTTGGGTTTATCTCAGGAATGCAAGGTTGGATAGACATGCAAAAATTAATCAGTGTAATTTGCTATATTAAAAGAATAAAGGAGGAGAAAAAAATTTAATCATTTCAGTAAATGTGAGAAAAGTATATGAGAAAATTCAATACCTACTCATAATTAAAAAAAAAAAATACTTCTTAGCATACTGGGACCAGAAAGGAATATTCTTGCTCTGACAATAGTTGCCTGTGAAAAAAATCATAGCTAACATTATCCTAAATGATGAACAATTAACCATTTTCACCCTGAAGGCAAGAAAATGACTCAAATGTCTGCTCTTACCACTTCTTCTATTCAATACTGCATTAGTGGTCCTAGTGTAATAAAGCAAGTAAAATAAATAATGGGTTAAAAATGTGTTAGAAAAAGAGTTAGAAAGAAGTAAGCAAAATTGTTTTTTTTTTTTTTTTTGCACATGACATGGGTGTGTGTATATTTAAAAATCCAGAAAAGTATACAGGAAAACTACTACAACTAATAAATGAGTTCATCAAAGTTGCAGTATTAACGAGGTTAAAATACAAAAGTCAATTGTTTTTCTGTATACTGGCAAGGAATAATTGCACTGAAGGGGAGTGGAGCTGGACCCAGACGGTCCTGTCCTCATTCCCTCCCATGGTGGTACCAGTGCTGCCTGCGGTGGGGGGCAGGGTGATCCCCAGGTGGAATGCTCAGGTGGGAGTGGCAGTGGTTGCTCTGAAGTCCTACTGCTGGGGTAGGCAGGGTTGCTACCAGTGGCTTTTTCTTTGGCCCTGGCAGCAGTGGCCAGCAGGGGTAGCAGTGACTGGGGGGTATCAGTGGGGCTCCAGGAATATGGGGATTCAAGGGCTGTTGGGCCCTAGGGCAGGAGGAAGTCTGGTCGGGGCTGAGCTTTCAAAATGGCACCATGCTGTAGCTGCTTAGGAGGTGCATGGGACTCCGCGTGTGCTCCCTCTCTGGAGCAATGCCAATGTGGGCTCTCCAGGCAGCACCCTATGTTAGCTTCAGGGCACACAAGGTGAAGGGGATCTCCTGTGGCTAAGTTTGTAGGGGTCTCTCTCACCCTCTTCCCCGCAGGGAAGTCCCTGGGCTCTGAGCCAATCCAGGCTGAGCAGGCTGCCTCATTTCCCCCTCCTTGCTGGCCTTAGGTGTTTCTTGTCACTTCTCTGTTCTCCCTTAGAGGATCTATTCCAAGTGTGATTATCTCCTTACTATTTTTGTTCTTCTTTGTGGAGAGGAAAGTGCCAGATGGCTCTAATCAGCCATCTTGAGGTCCCCTAGTTTTGTACTTTTTAATTTTTTTTTTAATATTTTTGATCTGTTGTTGGTTAACTCCAGGGATGTGGAAACTGCCAATATGGATACAGAGGATTGACTGGACTTTAAATACTAGCTTCATTTCTCCAAATAGTCACGAGACCATAGCTGGTATTTATGGCTTCCTTCCTTCCTTATACGTTCAATGTTGCCTTTGCTGTCAGCCACCACCTCAGCTATTGAAAGTCTTTTTGACTGGGATGGAGAACCCAACTTCATTCCTTAGAGAAGTGAATCCTGGATGAACCTGCATGAATGGATTTGCTCTAGTGTGCCATTAACTCTAGTGAATGTGACAGTACGAGAGGACACTAGGTGACCCCCAGGTTCTATCTATGCTCCTCCCACCCTTTATGGTTCACTTTGTTACAAAATGCTCTGCAAAATGCCTTCTGCTGCTTTTATAATCTTGAGAACAACTGCTATTTGTATGGCACTGAAGCTGAGAAATTTGGGGGAACTTGAGGCCATAAATGTACTCAAAATTGTCTTTAGACAGCATAAATAATGTCTGTTACATTTACATATTGCTATTTTTTAAAAAATGTGTAGATGCACTTCTGATTAATAAAATGCAGATTATTTCATTATTTCACTCATGTAACAAGTGCTTATTCAATGAACACATTGTAGATGCTGTTTTAGGCACTGATGTTTCAACAGTGTACATATACACAAAAATATGACCATAAACAAAATTTTAAAAATAACATTTATACTGCCCTATACATTATCAATGCTATGGAGAGACATAAAACAAGAAAGGTAGGTGGGGAGGTAGATTCAATTTTACATAGGGCATCCAAGAAATACCTTGCTGAGAAGGTGACATGTTAGCAAAGACCTGAGGAAGAGGAGGGGGCAAGCCATTGTAATTGTCTGGGGAAAGCACATTCTAGGAAAAGGGAAAAGCAGATGCAAAGGCCTTGGGTGGAAGCGGGACAAGCATTACTGAGAACGCGGGACAAGGAGTCAGCAGTGAACATCATGAGAATAGCCCCGTGCCTCGCTTCTTGCTCTGAGAGCTGAGTTCCTTGGACAGAGATAATGCTGTGTGCAGACTGCCACGAAGTCGGTGACCTATGCTTAATGTTGCCGACGGGAGCATGGTGGGCAGGAAGGCAAATCTAAATCCAGCATAAACATCTATTCCATGGAGGACACAGGACTTCTCCCAAATGATGAAAAGGATGCAAACTAATGAACTTGACACAAGATGGCTCCCTATGGAGGGGAACAGCTCTCGGTGGGCACCTAACAACCTCACACTCATCCGCGTAGGTCACGCGAGCACAGTGGGAACTGCAGCTGAACTGAGTCTTGGCAGAACGCCTTATGATCCTCCCGGAATAGGAGCCTTTGGGAAGCTTGTGCGGAGCTGCTCCATGACCATTTTTCTCACTCATTTCCCTATCTACTTACTGCCTATTTCCCTGTCACTTATTTCTCTAGTCTAGACTGACCTGATACAGTTTCTCACCACTTCTGGATTCTAATGAGGAAAGAGGTTGTCTATCTAAGCCCCTTCTGGGTTTAGCCGCTGGATATAAAGCCCCTTAGCTGTGGTTGAGACTGAGTTCTTCAGCAATGCGGTATCCTACACCTCACATTTAAATCACATGATCCCTTTGTCCTAGTGTAATTCTTTCTGGGGTGCAGAATAAAGACCATGGGTAACTGTCATCTTTGGCTACTTTTGCTTTTGCTGTCTATGTAAGTAATAATCTGCCAAATCTAAAAAGGGCTTAGGGTTACTTGACCAGCCAAATCTGTCAGTCTTGGCCTAGCCTTGTCTTGTGTGCTTGCCACTCCCTACAGACTAAACGAATGGACTGACAGAGGAATGGCAGTGTGAGAGTGGGCGCACTGGGGATGCCCGCTACCTTCACGAGCCTTCATGACCTGCTTGAGCCCAGTCCCATCGCTGGACATGCCTGATGAACCACTGGGTGGAATAAATTATATGCAATTCACAGTGGGAATCTTACACTTGATATTCCCGTCCCTAGAATGTGTGGGGTCCTGGGAACATACTTTTTTTGCAGGGATTCCATCTATATAAATAATTTGATTAAATGTACATTACAAAATTTGTGGGTCCATGTGTGGTATAGTGACATAGCAAAGAAGAGGATCTTATTTATTGTTCAGTCAGTAGTTTCCAGGCAAAGTCTTTTCCTGATCCAGTCTAGGAAACTTTTTCAACAGGCCCTTTTCATGTTTGTTGTTGTCAAATGTACCATTCCTGTCTTATTTCACATCTCCCACCATGAGGTAAAAGTAGCAACACTTTATTATTCATAAGGTAGGACATCAGGGCATGTCTCTTTAGAATTTATTATATTGAAACAATATAGATCTGCATGCCTCTGCAATCCCCTAATATCTCTTTTTAGGAATGGTTACATTAGTACTTATGACATTGTATTATTCCTTTTGCTACCCCTGAATACAGACTCCCAATAATTTTATTAAAAATTGTTATTGTACTTCATTGATAATGACCACAAATGCAAGTATTAACCAGAGCACATGGGGTGAGCACATGCTCTCAGAAAACAATAATTTTCTTTCTGATCATGTTAAATTTACTATTCAGGACTTTATAGCCTAAACATATAACAACCCATCTTACAATGATTTCTTCTCTTGAACTTGTTAGGCTGTTAATTGCTGCTTTCCTAGAATACTTTGCCTTTTGTAGTTGACCTCACTCCTACCTTTCATAAACCACTAACAGTGGAGGAAGATAGATGAAGGGCCCTTGGGCAGAGTGAAAGGAATGTTCCTATCTTCATAAGGACTTTCCATCTTTCATTCAGCATTGCTTAAGACTGACCCCAGAGAACATGACCACACCACATTGATCAGGGGCAAAAAGTATAGCAACTGAAAGGGCCTGTTGGAGTTGCAAAGAAATAGTCTTGGAAGATCCCAGAGTAGAGAGATGCCTGATTACCTAACACATGGTATAGAGCCCTAGGAGGGGTTAGGGTGACTGCTCCAAATGCCAGTGGTGAGGAGGAAGGGGAGGATACACAAAAGGTGCCAGCACTCTCGCTGCCCTCAGGTGCAATAGACCAGAGGCAACACTGTTGTCAGAACACAAACAGGTGGAGCCAACACATGCGCACAGATATGCAGCTCTAGAATCAGCAGTGGACTATCAGTAGCACAGACCCTGGCACTTGTCCTCTGTCCTAAGTGAAGGTCACCTGAAATCAGCATTATTTTGTCAATCCAGTCTTAAGGGATCCCATAAAAGAGATACTGTATCAGCTAGCAGAAGTGATCTGCTCACAAAGCCACTTTCCTATAGTCAGCGCCTGGCTACAGGACCATAATGTGAATTTGGAGCTCCTAGGGCAGCTGGTAGATGTGTGGCAGAGTGTGGAGAAGCACATCAAAACAGAGAAACAGGAAATGGAGCACAGAATACTCAGTCCAGACTTGGAGCACACCACCCAGTTAGCACTGCAAGCTCTGCCTAGTTATAGATAACAGAGGGACACTTACAAAATTTCAAGGAAGGCCGTCCAAAGTGTGGCGTCCTGAGGTGTGGGGCCTATAGCAGGGTTCCTACTTGCCGAGATCTATGAGAAGTATGCTCCCAGAGGCCAGTGATCTGACAGGTGCCAGCAACAGGTGAGAGGCTGTTTCCCAATAGAAAGATAGTTATTTTCCAATGGCAACACAAAATCATGCTTTTGTTTTGTTTTGTTTTGTATTTGTTTTACAGCAAAATAACTATAAAAAGCTGGAGGCTTTTGCATGATTGTCTTATCAGGTTTGCCATTGAGTTCATAATTTTTCTATAATAACTTCAAATAACGTAAGGGAATTCCAGAGGCTTCTGTTTGGTCCTTCCTACAATAATCATGACTTCATGTTCTAGGGAGCCAATACAGCAATTCTGCCAGGTGTTAATATATCTATTTGAATGACACATGTAAGCACTTGGGGAAGAACACAGAATTATTTGGGGAACATCTGGGCCCACTGTGAAATAGTCTTGGGTCAAAATTCCTCTTTTTACTCTGTGACCTGCTTGACTTGAAAGACATTCTAGGTCCCCAAGGAATGGAACTGGCTCATAGTTAGTGTCTACTAAACTCTCCCAACAAAGTTCAGGTATTTCTCTTTCCCAATGCATAGTTTTTGTTTTTGTTTTGTTTTGTTTTTTAATAAATGCATTGATTCCTTTAGAGGAGACTGGGAAATTTTTCTGGTAAGTTTTTGTAATGTTATTGCTTCCCCTTCAATCAGTGTTTTAAGTCTATGAAGTGCACTGGGTCTGTGAACTACCTCTGATCTAGTAATCAGATGAGCAACCAGGGTGGGGACTGGGGTGAGGCAAATGAGGTACCTAGAACATGAAATTTAAGGAGGCACTCACGCCCTGGTTCGTGCGAGTGCTGCCACTGTGTTTGCATAATCCAATTCTTGTATCCTAGATGCTTTACTTGCCTAGTCTCAGCCTTTTAAGAGACAATAGTTGCTTTGGTTTGAAAGTGTCCCTGCAAAAATTCATACGTTAAATTCTAACCACCAAGGTGATGGTATTAGAAGGGGAGGCCTTTGGGAGGTGATTAGGTCATTAGGGTGGAGCTCTCATGAATGAAATCACTTACCTTATAAAAGAGGCCTCAGGGAGACCTTCACCCCTTTCACCATGTAAAGACACAGCAACAAAAGTACCATTTATGAACCAGGACAAGGACACTGCCCGGACACCAAATCTGCCGGGGCTGTGATCTCAGACTTCCCACCCTTCAGAATTGTAAGGAACAGATTTCTGTTGTTTATAAGCCATCCAATCTATGGTATTTTTTTTTATATATAGCAGCCTACATGGACTAAGACCATGGTTCTTTTATCATAGTTTCTCAATTCAGGTCTCTTTTTGCCAGACTTAGTGTGTTGTTTTTATTGTTGTTATACAGTTCAAATAAAATCTTAATGAACTGCCCATCCAGTTGAGTCCAAAAGACCTCCTTGTCCATAAACCCTATGAGTCAAATAATGCTGATTATCTCTACAACTACTGTCTTAGATTGGAGAAATGCCAAGTCTCTTTCATGTATGATCCTTCACAGACTTGCTAAAGCTATAAATGCAAATTAAACTGCAATTGTAATAGCTTTTAGGATCAGATTGTGTCTTTGATTTTTATACTATATCAATTAAATGAGAAGAAATCCTTATAGAGCTGTCATAGGAATTCTCTGATTCTCTGACCAAAACTGAACAAAGAACTTAAAATGTGACTTTGTTGTTTTCTTTCTCCATTATAGTTAGAGGCAGCCTTGTATTCCTCTCACTCTTCTTAATGGTCAATGACCACGGACTCTTGTGTCTGCAAAACCTTACCTTCAGTAGGCACTCTTTCTGTTGAAAACAGGTGATAATATAAGTAATCTTTTCACAGGTGAAGGTCATGGACTAGCGCAGCCTCCTCTTGTTTGCTGTATCTTCCCTATCTTAAAATTTAACCAGGTAAGAGAAATGGTCTCAATTTCTTCTCTTGGAGGGTCCACTTCCATCAATCACTTCTGGTCCCAGTAAATGTATCAGTCAAGGTTCTCAGGTGAGTTTAAGTTAAAAATGAATTTTTCAAAGAATATAAGCTAATTCACAAACTCTCTGGAAGGGCCAGGGAGCTACACCTTGAAGCCACAACCACACAGCTGAGAACAATGCCCACTCACCCTGTGCAGGCTGCCGTAGACTTGGTACCTAGGAAGCTCAGGAAGGGGTGCTGCAAGCCCACCAGGACCACCATGTAGAATAATTTCACCTACATGTGACCATTTACTCACATTGTCCACATGGATAGTCTAATTGCAGAATCTAGTCAAAATCAATACCTTTTTGCAAGTCTAACACTATGAGTTTTCTGCCTTCTATTTTGGGAAAACTCAACTCATCAAAGTGGAGGGAAGGTATTCTGAGAAGCTAGGCAATCATAACTGATAGTGTCCAGTAAAGATTCAGAAGTGAGCAATGAAATGACAGTTCACCCCAATATTATGCACATTTTTCACATTTTCTAGAAGATACTTCCAGACCGTTTTTTTTTTTTTAATTTTTATTTCAGGATATTATGATGGTACAAACATTTTGGTTACATTTTATGTCTTTGCCTCACCCAACTATTTTTTGAAGATAGTTTATCTATCTATTTATGCATATACCTTGTGAACTTCTTAAAAACAGAAAATATATTTTTCCTTTTGGTGTCTAACATAGTTCCAACAATAAAACCTGATCCATAATAGATTCTCAACATCTGTTTGTAAAAAGAATCAGAAGAAAGAACTGTGTCAGATTTGTCTGTATCATGGCATAAAAGCCACTCTAAAATATGGAGATTATTTTTTCCTCCAAATTATGCTATTCCTTATACCTTCAATTACCCCCTAACTATCCTCTGCATTTTTTTCAAAAATTATTTAAAACTCTAAGGTCTTTTATCACATTATTACTTACGATAATGAAACATTACAGACATCCTGTGTCCAATAATAGTGGACCAGTTTAATACATTTTCATATATTATCCTGTACAATTGAATACTATCTAATTATTAAAAACTGTCACAGTGGACATCTCTTGTTTTAACTGCTAAGCATATATTCTCCTTTCTTTTAATAGTAGCACCCCAATTTTTCTTGGGTATAATATCCTGCCAACACTGGATATAATCTGGATGGTGCCCACCCTGGTGAGCATATGAGTCAAGATTGGACAGATGTTATGAGCCTGTAATTTGAAAGACAAGAGTTCTGAACTTGGAATTTATTCATCCTACCTTGAACAAATTATTATGTATTGTATTCTTCTCTCTCAATTCATGAAGCAAGATGATTCTTTATGAGTGTTCTTTAGATTTCCTTGATTTTATACATTTCCATGTATTGTCCACATAAATTCCTTTTCTGCTTTTTTGTTTAGGATAACTAGAGATAGTTTTCTGCAAACATTCTTCTAAAACCCAATCCTAAGTGATAATATTGGGTTTTAGAAGAATGTTTTAAATCTTTTTGACCTGGAAAAAGATTTATAACAAATCACTCAGTGAAAAAATAACTTGCAAAACCATATGATATGTTCAACACAAATTAATACATTTATATAGAAAACATTATAAATATATATACAAAACATGATTACTTTTTCTGGGAGATAGTGTTATTAATTTTTATTCTCTTCTTTTTGATAATTCTCCTTCTTCAAATATATTAGAATACTAATGTATTACTTTCTCAATCAGAAACATATTTTGGAAGGGAAAAAACTCTCAAAAATTACATCTTGATATTAAATTTCAATTACTTAATTCAAAAATTTATGAAGAATTTAAATAAATTTAAAAAGTGGTTTCCCTGATCATCACCTAAGTGCACATTTGGGAATAACACCAATTGTGTACTGGACAGAGGTGGGGGGTGGGGGGAGGGGATGGGTGTATACCTACATGAAGAGTGCGATGTGCACTGTCTGGGGAATGGACACGCTTGAAGCTCAGACTCGGGGGAATGGTGAGGGACATGGGCAATATATCTAACCAGAACTTTTGTACCCCCATAATAAGCTGAAATAAAAAAATAAAAATAAAAAAAAACCAAAGGGAATAATAAAGCTGAGTTTGTTTTACCTAAATAAGACCTGAAGCTTCAACATGGAAAAATAAGTTGACCATAGCAGTGTACTTGATTTGTTTGTGACTTAGCCAGGCCTGAGGTAAGGGGAGAAGATGACTAGATCTTTTGGAAGATTTAATTCTACTCTTGTACTTTGGCTATGGCTGACAAAACTGGAATACAACTCACAATAGCCCCCTGAATCCTTTCTATTTCTTTAACTCTAGTTCTTCTCCTTTTGTATTAAGTTCCCTTTCATTTATAATGTTGCAATAAACTCAGCTCAGCTGAAAGAAAGGAAGGAAGGAGAGAGAGAGAGAAAGAAAAGAAAAGAAAAGAAGGAAAGGAAAGGAAAGGAAGGAAGGAAGGAAGGAAGGAAGGAAGGAAAGAAAGAAAGAGGGAGGGGAGAAATTTAAAGTCCAAGGATAGAAGTAACTTCATACATAGCATTTAAATAATGTCTTCAGGACTCAATATCCTTATATTAGTTCTGTTTTTCTCTGTTTTGGTTTCGTATTCACAAAGGCTGTCTTAGTGATATCCCCCAAAGCTCCAAATCTTCATCTTTCTGATTAACCTCGAAGATATTTTTGTTTTCAACAATTCTAAGTCCCAAATTGAGTCTTTTTGGACAATGGGTCACGTGTCCATCTGTGAGCCAATCACTGCTGACCAAGAGATTCTGACTGGTCAGGCCATAGTCACCCACCCATGGGGCCAGAAGGGAAGTCAGCCCATCCCATCACGTGGACCAAGAGTAGGAGTGCAGTGGGTAACACAGTAAACATTAGTTCTGTTACCAGAAGAGGGGTAATCCATTCTGAGCAGGCAAAACTAGCAAATATTTATTTTTATAGTCTTTATTTTTATAATCACCATTTATTTTTATAATCTATAATGTATAGAATTGAAATTTTGAAAACTTGCCAATTCTTATCTTTCCTGGAAGCTCTGTGTACAAACAAATAATGAAGAAAATGATCACCATGATATAATGGAATGCCAGGAAATCTGAGCTTTGCTCTTAACAATTCAAGACACGATTATTTAATATCTCTGAATATTAGTTTCCTCATTTTAAAAACGTGGGGAAGGAGTGAGAGAACTGAATAAAAGTGTTACAGGTCTCTATCAGTAGCAAAATTCAATGCTTCTTGATCTTTTAAGATTTTTTATTAGACAAAACCTCATTTTGCTTTTCCCCTTTAAGAAAGTGTTATTTTTAATATATCGTGTTTGGTTTTTATGCATATATGTGCCATAGAAAAATCCTATTGTTTGGAATTATGTTTGTTTGAACAACAAAATGATGCTATCTTATGCCAAATATGTAAGGAATAGTTTTTTATAAAAGCATGAATACATATTTTGATAGGAGTGTTTTTCAGATCTGACTAACACATGATTTGGATGCTTTTACAGGAAAAGAATAATGTGTTAGGAACAAATTAGAACTCATTATGAAAGCATGCTACACTAATACCAGGTACAGAAATTATGCCATCAGAGTCCAGGGGAAGAGTGCCAAGCAAATTATAATTGTCATTTCCCAGTGATCTCTAAACAGGATGCTATAGAACCATAGGAAAATAATAATAGCTATCTTTTATTGAACATCGGCTATGTGTCAACTGTTTTGTGTGTTTTTCTTAACATTCTATTATGAACCATATTATAGTGTTAAATACAGAAACTATAAGAAACTATAAGGTAAAAATACATGTATGAGAAAATGAGGAGGAAATTAGGGCTCACAGAGATTAAAACTTACCCAAGCTCACAGATCTAGCAATTATCAGAGATGGATCTGTTCTCAGATCTCTTGGACCTTGTAAGTCCACTTTGAGACTAGGACTTTTTGTAATCTTCAAAAAGGGAGTGCCTTGCATTCTGGCCTCGTATCTGAAAAATAGTTCCCTATGAAACATCTTTGCCAGATTTGAATTTCAAGCAAATTTATACCAAATGAGAGACAGCCTATAATAATATAGAAATAATATTGAGGAGTTATGGCTTTTTATAAATTATTTGTTATCTGGTGGAGAATACAAAATCTTGGCATAAAAAAAAAAGAGTGAATTGGCTCTTATTTCTAAATCCATAAATGCAGATGGTAGTGAGTGGTCTTGCAGAAACTGTGTTACTAGAATGTCTTGCAGAAACATGATATTTGGTTACTAATTTAGGATCTGTTTAAAGATAGCAGTATTAATTTCTCTTTGTTTTTTTATGTTATCCACAGCAAACGATCTTATTCAGAGGAAGAGGCCTCTAAAACAAGAAGCACAAACTAACTTAGCAGCTGAAAGTTTCTTAAGAATGGTGATTGTTCCTTATTAAATCATTGGACATAGATCAGCAGATCTGCTTCCAAAGGTAATTTTGGATGAATCAAGCCCTAAGGGAATGAAGGCGAAGGTTTCCTATGTGCATGTTAATTTGAGTGTCTCATAATGCCAAAAGCAGTAACAGAACCCACAGCAATGAGCATGCTAATAAAATAGCTGGGTGCACATATAGGGAAAGGGAAGCTGAATAGGTCACCAACCCTAGTTCAGCCACAAGATTTCTTTTTATTTTAAATTTTTACAGCAAAGTGATTATACAAGCTCAGGTAAATCTCAAGAGGTTGAATAATGATTCACAAGCCAATTGGAATGTTTTAGATGTAGTCTTTATTTTGGTAACGTCATTGATCACTTAGGTCTGCTAGTTTCTTTAACAACAAAGGGAAATGGAAACCATCTCTGTAATTGCCAATAGGAAGCTTTACACAGAAACCAGTTGAACTGGAACGGAAGCTATGCCAGGCTTTCAGTTAATGAGGTTTCCCAATCAATCGGCAATATTTGCTGAATGCCTGCTCTAGGGGTGCACTACTCCAGGTAAACTCTGTATTGTTAGATTTTTTATGTAGAGCTACAATGAGAGCCTCTTAAGAACTTGGAAGAAGGGGAAATGAGTTTGCCCTAAGAGACAAACTTTGAAATCAATGTAAAAAGCAGCAGTAAGTAAATTTGCTTCAAAGAGATTGAATGGCTCCCTTGGCTAATTGTAACCTGATCAAATGAAATAGCAACATATTTAAAAGAAGAATGTGTTAATGAATGGAGAAGTGAGTGTGCTGGGGTTGGGAGGGAGGGGGATAGATACAGACTGAGACTGAAAAGCAAAGGTAGAAAGTAAAAATCCAAGCATCTAGAGGGGAATCCAGCCAAAGCACATCTGATGTAAATTAAGCATTGGAACATTTCAACTCTAAGGGCAAATACAAATTCATAATAACAGACTTAATTCTCCTTGTTGAAAATAAGAGAAGAAACTTCCCCCTTCCCTTTCCTTAGAGCATTTACTTTAGAAAGTTTGTAAGTTCTTTCTCTGCTTTTTGAAATGTTTGTAAATCTTTTTACATACATATTAAAAGTTTAATATGCCTCTTGCCAACTTAATGACCCAGAAATGTCTTTCTTAAGGACCAAGGAACCATCAACCATCATCTCTTTGAAATGTAGTCTTTAAGGAAGATAGTGTCCTACCTCCCAGTTTCTGTTTGAGGACAGTAGCTTAATTTTATTTTAAAAATCCCCAAACAACAGATGCTGGCATGGATATGAAGAGAAAGGTACACTTATACACCGTTGGTGGGACTGCAAACTAGTACAACGTCTATGGACAGTAGTATGGAGATATCTCAAAGAACTTAAAGTAGACCTGTCTTTTGATCCAGCAACCCCACTACTAGGTATCTACCCAAAGGAAAAAAAGACATTTTATAAAAAAGATACTTTAACTCGAATGTTTAAAGTAGCACAATTTACAATTGCAAAGCTGTGGAAACAACCCAAGTGCCCAATAATACATGAGTGGATTAGTAAAATGCAGTATATGTATACCATGGAGCACTACTCAGCCATAAAAAAACAAGGGTGATCTAGTATCTTTTGTAACAACCTGGATGGAACTGGAGACCATTAATCTTAGTGAAGTATCACAAGAATTGAAAAGCAAACACCACATGTACTCAATACTAAATTGGAACGAATTGATCAACACTTATGTGCACATATGGAAGTAAAACTCAAGGGAAATCAAGTAGGTGGCGGGGGAAGGAGGGGATGGGTAAATTCACACCTAACAGGTACAATGCACACTACCTGGGTGAAGAGCGCACTTATAACTTTGACTCAAACTGTACAAAAGCAAATTATGTAACTGAAACATGTGTACTCACGTAAAATTCTGAAATAAAAAATAAAAATTAAAAAAAAGAAAAAGAAAGAAACATCAATTTTCTGGGAAATTTCAAGATACCATTGATTATCTGGAGCTTGCCTTGTTAACTTGATAACATACTTGAGTCACTGCTCCTTCACTTGAAACTCTAATAAAAAGCTCTCATTTCTGTTTATTCTTTCTATGCTTATTTTGTCATCCAACCTCTTAATATGCTAGCATGCCTTTTTTCTCAGAGCAGCTCATCTTTAGTATATCAGCTTTCCTCTATACTATACAGAATTCAAATTATGGATATAGCCTCACCTGGCTACACCAGGGCTGAACACTTATATATTGTTTAAGAAACAAAGCCACTGAGATTATGTTTATTTGAAGTTTGGATTACCCGATTTAGATTCTAGAGAATCTAGAGAAGCTTTCCAGTTATTGTTTGTTTACCAAGAGATCTTTTAGTTTGTGAATTTTTGGTTTTGAGATTAGGTTGAATTTTAGTTATGAAACATTTTGGTGTTGTGCCATGGACTAAGTTCTATTTTCAAAATTATTATTCATATCAACCTCATCCAGAAACTAAAAATATTTATGAATACAGTGACCGGTTTCGTTTTAGTCTCATCGCTAGTTCTTCTGCTTTTGTAAAAAAAAAAGTAACAGACAAATAGATGAGTAGGCTAATAATCTCAAAGATTTGCCTCAACTTCAGTCCTTAAATGCATAAAATATATAATCATGGCCCACCATACTCATCAATGTTGAAAAACAGGAAACATATGAAAAATGGTTATTTGACAATGGGAAGAATAGATTATAGACTTTCTTCAAAGTCTTCCATATATTTTAAAATGGAAATTAGGCAGATAAAAGAGAGAATGAATGAGAATGGAGAATGTTAACTCAATCTGTGCTTCAAGAGCCAACTTAAATAGTACTTCTGAACTTTACCACAATTATCTATCTATCTCCATCTATATGTATATATATCACATTTAAATACACACAACATATATGTATACACATATACACACATATATGATTTCTCCTTTCTTTTCTAAATTCCTCATAATATTTTGTACCTGGCTTATGATTGAGATATGTATTTGAAGTTTTCTTCCTAGAGCTTTTATAAAATTCTTACTAATCTTTTTTAAAACTTATTTTAAAATGTTCTATTTTATCATATGTTACACACAGTTGGTTACTAAGATGGCCTTTTGCTTCACCATAAAAGGTCACAGATTTCGTTTAAAATTTTTGAAAAATGCATATTCCCATCTCCACTTCCAAGAAACCCACCTGATTTTTAATTACTCTTGAATTGTAAGAACTTTTAATATTAGCTTTACTCACTTATTTTTGTCTAACCCTTTTCAATACTAATCAAGCATATTATACATGGAGAGTGTGGCTGTTACAATTAAAATACGATCTTCACATTATTACTTCATAAGGATGTGATTTCTTCAAGAAGGTATAACAAAATTTTGCAATTTAAATAACTTAATTATATTCAGCAGTTAAATGTCATTTCATCTCTTATTGTTCTAAATAGTATTGGAATTCTGCATTCAATCATCAAGACAAGAAAAGAAATTTGGGATTAAATTAAACTCTCATAAATAGTAAGATTCACTGACATTCAGTAGTACCTGGACTGCCAAGAAAACTAAAAGCTTAAAAATTTTTTTCTTTTTTTTTTTTT
>CM052437.1:162332734-162375534 GCA_028533085.1 Varecia variegata | reverse complement strand
ATTTGGGTTGTTTCCACCTCTTAGCGATTGTGAATTGTGCTGCTATAAACATTCGGGTGCAAGTATCTTTATTATAGAATGACTTTTGTTCTTCTGGGTAGATGCCCAATAATGGGATTGCGGGATCAAATGGAAGGTCTATCTTAGCATACCTGGGGCTCAGTTGTAAAGAATTCAAACACTCATGTCTAGCTACTTCAGTTCATTTCTGTGCTGACTAATGTCAGAAAAAGTTCTCTGAAATAAAGTGAAGTATGATACGGTCTTTCTCAGGGCCAGGGCAGATGGTTGGTCATGCACAGGTTTAGTGGGTGCTGTTCACATTCACAGTTGCCCTAGATTTGTGGATTTATTTACCATCATTGCCTGTCAGGTAAGTTTACATGTCTTGAGGAAAAGGAGGTTTTCTCCTGATATGAACAAAAGCACCATTCAAGCTACAACAGGGCTGGATTCTGATTCTAGATATACACCGGAAGGTGATAATACAGCAAGCTGGAATCTCTACAAGATTAGGTTACAGCTTCAACTAAACCTCTACTCCTTGTGAAATTATGTGGAAATTCAACTGTAATAGTTTCTCAAAAAAAAAAAAAAACCCAAAAAAACTAGTGACATCAATGGAGATATTCTGAAAGAAAATAAAAAAATAATGCACAGCTTTTGCAGTTAAGGAAAGTAAAAATCTAATGAATTTATTATTGGTTTTTCCTTGCAGTCAATAGTTCTTGTACTTTGAACATCATGATATTAAATGAAATACAATTAGGCAAAATAATGGAAAATTTTCAGATGAGCTACATATTCAAAAAGTAATAATGGTATACTGAAATACTTAAGAATATTACAGAGAAAGTAGTTGCTTATGAACTATTAGATAGAATCGTGGGGAGACTGAGCAAGACTTCTGAATGGAACCCTCCAGCAATCATCCTCCTCCCCACAGGAACACCAAATTAAACAACTATACACCCAAGAAAGCACCTCCGTTAGAGCAAAAAATGAGGCGAATGATCACAGGACCTGGTTTTAACATATCCAAGAAAGGGACACTGAAGAAAGCCGTGATTGTGGGACTTTGCATTGGAACTCAGGGATGCCCCGTCACAGGGGAACACAACATAGGGCAGAATTCTGCCCGTGCCCATTGGGGCAGAATTTAGACCAGCCCTGGCCAAGGGGAATCCTCTGCCCCAAGTGGTAGGAACCCAAGTTCCAGCTAGCTCCAACACCAGCTGATTAAAGTGGCCTTCTGGGGCCCGAATAAATTTGAAAGGCAGCCAGGCCACAACGACTGCATTCCTTCAGTAAGTCCTGGTGCTGCGCTGTGCTCTGAGCCAGAGGACTTGGGGTGCATGTGACCCAAAGGGACACCAGCTGTGGCAGCCAAGGGCATGCCTGTGTCACCTCTTCTCCAACTCCAGGCAGTGCAGGTTGGAGATAGACTCCTTCCACTTGGGGAAAATAAACGGAAGAATCCAGAAGACTTTGTCTTGCAACATCGGTACCAGCTCAGCCACTCAGGAAAGTAAAGTACAAAGCAGATTCCTGAAGGCCCTGATTCCAGGCCTCAGCTCCTGGACATCATTCCCAGACCCACCCTGGGCCAGAAGAGAACCTGTTCATCTGTTGACCAGAAGGGAAGGACCCAGTCCTGGCAGGATGCATCACCTCCTGATTAAAGATCCCTTGGGCCTTGAATAAACATCAGCAGTAGCCAGGTAGTAGTTGCCACAGGCCCTGGGCAAGACTGTGCTGGCTTCAGATGGTACCCAGTGCAGTCCCAACGGTGGTGGCGACAGGGGAATGCTTGTGTCACATCCCCCAACTCCAGGCAGACCAGCACGGAGAGTGGAACTCCTTTTTTGTCAGGGGAAAGTGAGGGAAGAGAGTGAGAGACTCTCTCCCATAACTTACCCAAGCCCAACAAGGTGGTACCACCGGGAGTCTGCAAGAGTCTCAGCGTTACTGGGCTTGGGGCGCCCCCTAGTGTGAGGTGAGAAGGAGCAACTCGTCATCACCTGCCTTAAACTGAAGGAAGCGGGGTCACATGCCTAGGAACACAGGTAGTCTCTAGAAGCTAAAAAAGGCAAGAAGATGGATTCCCTCTTCAAGCCTCCAGAAAGGAATGCAGCCCTGCTGATACTTTGATTTTAGCTCATTTAGGTGCATTTAGGACTTCTGACCTACAAATCTGTAAGATAAATTTGTATTGTTTTAAACTGCTAAGTATGTGATAATTTATTACAGTGGCAATAGGGATCTAATAACCATGTTGTAGTTAGTATGGATAGTAAATATGAATTCTAAAAGGGGAGAGTAGAAAAGTAAGATATAGTAATGGTTCTTTAATACTGTTAGGGAGAATATATATACCCTATTGGTTGACCAGTGTACTCATTTACTTGCTACAAAGAACATTTGTAGAAAAAAAACAGCTTCAGTTTAACATAGCTAGATGAAAATATCATTTAAAATTATCCAAATTTTGTTTATATCCATATATATCTGAAAATTTTCTGCTTTTCATTTTATTTCCAAAGTATTAAGAAGACACTGAATGGCCATCTCACTGTTAACTCAATTAATATATCTAGCAGTAGATTTCTCAATGGAATGTTTATAGGCCAGAAGAGAGTGGCATGACATATTCAAAGTGTTGAAGCAAAAAACCTTTAATCCTAGAATATTATATCCTGCAAAAATATTCTTCAAACATGAAGGAGAAATAAAGATGTTCCCAAACAATAGCTGAGGGATTTCATCGACAACAGATCTTTCCTACAAGAAATGCTAAGGAGAGTTCTTCAATCTGAAAGAAAAGGATGTTATTAACAATAAGAAATCATCTATTTTGTTTCCTGCTGTATCCTCAGTGTTTAGAACAGTGCCTAGTGTGAAAATTTACTCAGTAAATATTTGTTAGATCAAATTGAAATGAATTCTTTTTAAATAGTATCCTCATGGGGGGCTGAGGGGGGAGGATTACTTGAGCCCAGGAGTTCAAGGCTGCAGTGAGCTGTGATTGTGCCACTGCACTCCAGCCTGGGCGACAGAGAGAGAGAGACCCTGTCTCTAAAAAAATAAAAAATAATTATTAACCTCAGCTCGTAAAACACAAAGTATGTTTGCAATTAGGAAAGTAATTAACTTCTATTCCTGACAAGAATCGGAAAAGAAGTCAAGGAAGTCACTTTCTCTTACAGCAGTAGACTTGTATTAGATCTACAGAGAATGTTTATTTCCTTCCCCTTCTACCCAACTACCAGTACCAAAATTAATGTTCTGTAAATCCCTACATTGAATGAGAGTGTTGTAGTCTTATATCAGGATGCTTTCTGGTGCAGAGTGTTTTATTAGTGGGCAGCCATTTAAATTTAATACCTGTTCTGCAGCTAAAAAAAAAATTGAGCTTTATTTATAAAATACAGATAGCTTAGAAAGCCAAATGAACATGTGGATCGGAAAGTTAGGTCACTGTGTTATGTTAGGAAGAAAATGTCCATTTATTCTTTTGCCTTCTTTGTTTAACACAAGACATAGCCTAATGAAATGTCTTACTTTTAAGACATTTGCATTTAATTCACTTAGAATTCATGTCAGGGCTCTAGTTAGCATTTGGATTTGGGTTAGGTGGACAGGGTTTCACATCAAATTACAGAGAAATTCAAACTATTGAATTTGCTATTCAATAGTTTGGGATGCTATTCAGCTTATTCTACTTTCTATTATAACATAGGCTGCCTTTTTATCTTAAAACTTCTCTGATGATTTCCTGAGAACATTCTTAGTGGTGTAATTAAAGGGTTATTTCAACTCCAAACTTTCCCATTAAAATATTAAACTGGAACATTTGAACAGTGTTGCATCACTGACATGAAACTAACAATCTGGAAGCAATAAATTTTACATAAGTGTCCTTCATTGTAGTGAGTGCTTCATCCCATGACAGGTATTCTCCAGTGAGAGTTTTAGGTGGAGCTCCTTCTGTCTCAGCTGAAGTCTTTTAATAGCTATCCCTAATCTTGAACCATTTCTGGCCTCCAGTTAATATGTACTAATAATGTAATTGAATCTATCAGTGTCATTAGTGTATTAAGAGTATAGACTAACCATAGTATTGAAAGAAAGGAAGGAAAAGATCAATCTTCTAATCATTTTTGATGTAGATTTTTATCATAATGATTTCTTTATTTCTTGAATATCTACTGTATCTGTCCAGTGACAATATGTTTGTAATTCTTGACTTAGAAAAATCTATAAGATCATAGAAGGAAAAAAATAGCAGAAATACAAACATAATTCATATCCTGGATTTTTTAGCAGGATCCAGGGTATTAAATCTGGTTTTATCCTGTTCACCAAAGCTTACCTAATTTTATGGTTCTCAGACTCCAGATGAAACCAAAGCTAAATGAGCAGAATTTGGCACTATAGTAGGTACTTAAATCTTTTAAAAGAAAAAAGAAAGAATGAATTGCTCAAGCTTCTGTGGCACACAGAAGATACCAAGACTAAAGTGATATGTTTGAAATCTAATAAAAACAAATTTTTTTTTAATCAAAAGAATTTAAGCCCAAATTGCACAAGCTTAAAAATTTGGGAGACATTCTTAACATTGTCCTTTCATTTCACCTAATATCCATTCCTTCATCAAGTTAATTTCAATAGTATATCCTATATTTTTTTCCAATCATTTTATTTCTCCATTTCCATTGCCTTCCCCTAGTCTTAATTTCTTCTAATCTCTAGAGTACAATCTGAGTGATTTTTATTATAAAAATAAAACATATGACTATAATTCAAATGCCTAACACCCATCAATGCTCTCAGGATAAAGGCCAAAACCTTTAGTATGATCTACGGGGCCTTACACTGTCTGCCTTTAGTTCTCTACTTTCTAGTCACTCTGGCTTTCTTTCAGGAACTTAAAAATGAGCCAAGTTTCTTCTTGCCTCAGGGCCTTCAAATATGTCCCACTTTCTGCCCAAAATACTATATATACTTTTAAAAGTATTTATTATTGAAATTGTCAAACATGAATTAATAGTATATGCCTAATTTTATCTACAGCATCATCAGCCCCACCCCCCCACACTCCAAATAATTTAGAAGCAAATCCCAGACATATTATGAAATATTCTGTACCTCATGCTCATTCTTCAGACGTCTGCTCAAGTGCCATCTGCTTCCCACATCCCTCTGCCAGACTAGGTCATATTGGCACCCAGCACTTTTACTTTATAACAATTATTTCAGCATATATTATATCTTCATTTGTATGGTTTTGAATTAATGCCTATCTGCTCCTCTAAACTTTACGTTCCACAAGCGAGAAATTGTATCTATTTTGGTCATCATTGTGTCTCCTCCATTCATCAGAGTGCCTGGCTCAAAGTGAATGCATAATAGCTATCTATTGAATTAAGCTGTGGGGGTTTCCATAATGGAACCCCTGTCTGTTACTGCTTTCTTTGCATTCTCCGTGGTCTTTTGATTGATATCAGATTTCCTGAACACAGGCCCTGCCCTGTGGTGCCTTTAGTCTCTCCACATAGAGACTTTTATCTTCTCTTTGATTTCTTCTGAAGCACCTGATAAGTTATTGTTTTTCCAACAGATGCTGTTGCTCTATTTTTAAAATGAATTCATAAACAAAACATATAAGTAATGTTTATCTTTTTAATGCTCATTAGATAAAACTATTATGCCCTACTGAATATAGAACAGCATTAAGAAAGCAGTCTGTGGGAAGGCACCATTGACATGGTTATGTATCACAGTATACCAACACTATGATCAAAAGAGTAGAAACTCAATTAGTCAAAAGGCTGATTACTTAATGAAAATGATTGTCAACAACATTACTTGATTTTAGTTTCTTAATTTTTATTCTCAATTAAATAAATCTAATTTTTACTGTATCATTTATTTACATACACTCCAATAAAATACTTAAACTTTCTATCTTAATTGGAGTAAGAAAAATGTACATAAAAAATTAAGAAAGTTAAATTCTGTAAAAAAATTGAGATGCTAAAACTGACTTCACAGATCTGGTATCACATATTTCTTAGAATTATTTTATATCTAGCTCAAATGCATAAGCTCTTAATAATAACTATTCATAAGGTTTTACTATTCTGTGAAATAATGGTATATAAGATTCTCTGTAACTAGTACTTCATAATGTTTACTAATCTATTCAAAGTTTTCTACAAAATTATAGAGGATCATTTTAGATTAAGAGGTATAATGAAGGTGTCATTCAGAAAGTGGCACAATTCAAAGGGAGAAAAAATTCTGAGCAATTGAAAGAAAAGCAAATCTAAAAAATTAAATATGCCCCCAAATTATCCCAACAAATATTTCATTTGAGATTTCCACGTGATTTTGTGATGGGGATTAGGCTCCTGCCTTGGATGCACACACACACACACACAAACACACAAACACACACACATATATAGTTGTCCTTCACGATTTTAAATATTTTCTTTCATGAACATACTTTTCCTTGTCACCTCCACTACAAAAGATTTCTATTTCTTTGACATAAGATTGTTTATCTTAAAAATAATGGATTTTATAACCAGTTTTTATGTACTATGTATATTAAATCTGTTTATGAGCAATAATTAAGTGGGAAATGAAATAGTATTTATCCTGACTGCATCACCCTAAATCAGAAATACATTATACAATTAGCGTATCTTAAATTACCTTTCCCTCACTGGATAAACAATTTTACTAGGTACAAAAATTCAATTAATTCCTCTACAGTCTTAGACATTTGAAAGGAAGTACTTGTATGCAATGTCATTTCTAATTTCAATGAAATTTTATGTTTCAAAGGACTTTTAAAGACTACTATTGACCTTGGTAGAAAGTGTTACTGTATGTAATTTAACTGTGTCATTTGTCTAGTATGGTATGTGCAAAGTGGCTATTATTCAGAAAGTGTCAGTTGAAATGAGAATTTCAATTTTTTTTTCACCTATAGTTGACAACTAGATCTGGAACAAAGATGCTTTAGCAATTATATGATATGTGAAAAATAAGTCCCTTAAAAGATTCTGATTACACTTACATGATCAGCTGCAAAGCATAAGATTTATTAAAGATTAATCTCTAACCCAGTCTTTTAGCCATGTTTTTAATAGATGTACTTTAGCATTTAAGTATCTAACCAGATTAAATTAAAGATACAGCACCATCTTATGGATATTTCTATATTTGTAAAATTTGGAAATGCAAAAATATTTTTGAGTTTAGGAATGGAAAATTTTGTCAATAAAAAAATATTGTGGGAAGAGAACATTTTAATGTATCAAGGAAAAATGATGTAGCATTGAATAATTCCAGTGTATGTGCAGGTGCACATGTGTGTTTGTGATGGCATGGTAAATAAAGGCACAAACGGGTATTTGTAATTCTTTTTTCATTTCAAAATAGTGAATTCTAGTAAGAAAGAAAATAAATAACTGTTATTACCATACGAATTCATAACTTTGTGAAACAAGACATTTGGCCAAGAATACTTTCAGTCTTTAAAGGACATGGGACATCACTGAGTATCACCCTTCAAGGACACTCAGGGAGCTACTGGGAAGTAGAAATGTCCTTACTAGCCATGGTCCACACTTTCTAAAGAGTGCCGAAACATTTAGATATGATAATAAACCTATTTAGCTGCTGAAACTGTGTAACTGGTAATAAAGTCTCCTTATATTTAATCTAGCACTTACTTATTTTTATAAGTGATTTATGCTCATTATTATTGTTCAGATTTTAGATGAAGACATTTTTAAATAAATATTTGCTAATAATATTTCTTATTATTTTAACATAGAACACATAGCCAGTTTAAGGAAGTTATAAAAAATTGATGGATAAAACTCCCCAGTGAATTATTAAGGTATAGTTATGTATGTATGGTTCATATCCTTAATCTTTAGTTTACCTTACTTATCAAATATGGACCTGAGGCATTACATGATTTATCCAGGTCAAATATTGTAGAATTACCCCTCTCTAACTAAGAAACAGATTCAATAGTTCTTAGCTTTTTGGTATTTTAGACTCCCTGATAAAGATTTTGGAACCTCTTCTTAGAAAAAAGTCCATGGGTATAACACATACAATTTTAAGAGTTTCTGGACTCCCTAGAACCCATTCATGTTCTATAGTTTTAAATAGTATTCTCCTTGTTTTAACACATATTTCTTTTTGTTCATAATTTTGACGAGGAAAAGCCAGGGGCTTAATTGTAAAGATATGAACAGTCTTCTTGCGGTGGAGAGGATCTGTAATTTTCTCTCTTCTCTCTCTCTCTCTCTCACACACACACACACACACACACTCACACACACACACACAGACACACAAAAACATATACACAATCCTGTTTGGTTTTGACTCATTTCTCCTCACAGCTAAATTGCATAACAAAAGCAATGTAAATAAAAGGGTCCTTACATCTTTATTTTTATTAGATTACTTTCATGTTGCTTACTTTAAAGTGAGATGTAAAAATATGATGTTTACTACAAACAACAATGTAGAATTTTTGGCTTTATCCACACTTGATAGTTCAGGTTCGAATAATGTCTCATTAGGAATCATGTTCTATATAGTATAGGCTCTTGACTCTAAATTTCTAAATTTTTTTTCAGACATAAACTTGTCACAAATTTAATAAAATTAAGTAATTCCTAGGTGTTGACATTAATAGAAAAAAATAACATAAGGTTGAAAAATTCTAACCATACCATATACATATTTTTATGTTTACTTCTCAGATGTGAATAGGCATTTTTTAGTTAAGAAATTTGGGAAATTTTCATATTTATAATAAGCGTGCGATATTTAAATTCAGATCCAAGGCACTTTATTAGATGTTAAATGAAAATTTTTCAAGTTATCAAATGCACAATTATATTTATGTCAAAAATTTATTTTGCTCATTAATATTGTAATCTTGATAATTGAATACAATGCTTTCATAACAAAGGGCAGATAGCATAAAAATTCATGAAAAATTAGATACCTGATTATTTAAGGTCGGAATTAAAACATTTTCAGAGTCTGTATCTTTAAGTGCACTAAGATCTACTGCATGTATTTGTGCAACATAGTGTAACATCTACATTATCCTTAAATCAGGCTGAGAGAAGAGTATTTGAAAGTGAGTATTTGCTGAATAATAACAATACGTTAGTTGCACAATAGCAAAATTAAAGACGTAACCCTGAAGACTAAGGGTTGTCAAAATGTGGTCCTCAAACCCCTGGGGGTCACTGAGACTATTTTCATGAGAATACTGAGACCTTATTTGCTTTTTCACTGTGTTGACATTGCAGTGATGGTGCAGAAGCAATGGTGGTAAAACTGCTGGTGCCTTAGCAAGAATCAAAGTAGTGGCTTCGAAATGTGCTAGTCGTCACGTGTTCTTCACCAGCATACACTCACAGGGAGGGAAAACCCAATTTCACTTGTAAATGCTCCTGGTTAAGCAGTAAAAATTATTAATCTTGTTAAATCTAAATGCTTGGGTATATTTTTTAAAATATTTTGTGAGGCAAATGGGAAGTATGCATAAAGCACTTCTGTCACCTAATGAAGTACAATGGTTGTCTCAAAGAGGAGAAGCAATTGAGTTGCAAGCTGAACTAGCTGCCTTTTCATGGAACCCCATTTTTACTTAAGAAAACAACTGACAGACAAATTGCAATTATTCAGCCTTGGATATTTTGCTAACATTTTCTCAAAAATGAATAACACAAGCTTGTCACTTAAAGGAAAACAACTGACAGTATTGTTGCCAGTGATAAAATTCAAGCTTTTAAGCAAAAAGTAGAATTTTGTCAAACTTGTATCTGCCACTGTGAGCTTGATAGTTTTCTAGTAAAGACTTTTTGATGATATTGGTGGTTATTGACAAATGTGATCTTTTTGATACTATTTAATAAAATGCATCAATCTTTGGAAGATCTGTATAACTCAGTGAGCCAATGTTTTCCAAATTACCAATAAATAATGTTAAAAAATCATTCATAGGTAATAGATTCATTCATAGTACAAGATGATGAGTAGATTTTTTAGTATCACAGAGTAAGAACAGTGTATTGATATGGTTTTCCATTATACATCACATCTAACCTTTAAGAAACTATTACTTGTTGACTTTTGGTGTAATATCAAAGAAGAATATCTACAATTATATAACAAGGCTATTAACCTACTCCTTCCTTTTTCAACTACATATCTAGGTGAAGTCAGGTTTTCATCTATTTCAACCAAAATAATATATTGCAACAAATTGCATGCAGAAACAGATATGGGAATCCTGATGAATTCTATTAAACCAAACATGAAAGAGACTTCTACTGTGTAAAAAAGTACCACTCTTCTCACTCAACTTTTTATTTTGGTAGTATAGTATATTTTTTCATTAAAATATTCAATTTATGTTATATAATAGATTTGTTGTTTTAAATGAATTAATAAATAGCTATTTCTAAATTTTCTTAGTTTTATTTTTAATATGAGAAATACTGATAAATATAACCACACAAACAAAAGTTCATTGGGGTCATTAATAACTTTTAAAGGTGAAAATGGGGTCCTGAGAACAAAAAGTTGGATAATAACGGCTATAGCCCCAAGGAATGGTTAATAAAGACACATCTTTATTTTTCCCACTTGATGTCATTTTTACTAGCCTTATAGTTTTCTATAATAAAAACTCTACTTCACTTTAGTTTAATTTTTTTGAGCACTATTGTTGAAATGGTGTAAGTTTTATACAACAGAATTCTTATCTCAAGTGAGACATTGGTTGAATTCCTAGTCAGTCAATGCAATCTTCTCTTTACAGTTTCCTAGTGTAGTGCTTAACATAGAAGAGGCACTCAATACATGTTATTGACTGGCAGAAAACGCATCTAACAACAAAGTCAATATAAGTACAAAAATATGAAAGCTGGAGAGAAAAAAGACTCTATTTATTGCTTTATCCATGTATGAGCATAATTCCTAGATTTAATCCATTGACATAAAAGTGTCACATAGTTTGTGGGTTTATTAACATTTAAAACCCAAACATCTTCTTCCAGGATAAATATCTGCTTCTCTGGAGGTAATAATACTCCTCAACACATATGTATTTTAAATTAAACAAGACTTTTCTGGAGACACTTTGAACACATAGGCTACAATGTGCGTCTACCTTTCCCTCCTCCCTGCACTTTACAATCACTTCTATGCACTTCCTTCAAATTTCTCATAACACAAAAAATTAAAGAATAATAGAACTGTAATTACTGTAATTAATCACTAAGGAATGCCCACAGATTGAATAGGAGCAGAAGGATGGTAGCTTCTTATTTGGGGTCAAGCCTTCTTAGAAAAATTGTGAAATTGCTGAGATCTTAATAAAACATTTTAACACACATTTGGGAGTTAGTCTGATTGTCTCAAGGCTAATAATTTAGAAATACAGATTCAGAGCTATGGAAAACCCAATAAATAAATATATTGAACCATTTGCAACTTTACATTTTATTTCTATAGTTCTGTGGCTAAAAGTGAACTTAACAATCAAGTGATTGCAATATAGTAACAGTAAAATACTTAGCATGAACTGAGAACATTCTATTAATTTATACCAGATAGTCTTTTAAGTACTTTGCATACATTATCTCATTTATTCTTCACAACAACCCCTTTGAGTGTGTGACAATATGTATACATGTGTAGGTGTACAAGCATGTGTGTGTGTGTGTGTGTGTGTGTGTGTAAGTGTGGACTACTCATTTACTGGTCAATTTCTGTTTATCATCTGCATATATTTTTACCCATTAGCTGTAAAAGGTGCACTACTACAGTTCTCTACTAGGACTCAGATTCTAATTAGAGAGGAAAAAAGAAAAAAGCTGAGTAAAGGGAGAAAAAGGGACTTAAATATGGTTTTCAGGAAGATTATTGCCTCATAAGATAAAAATATTCACCTTAAAGTTTCAAAAAATTATCAATTTTATCTTAGTCTTGTAAACGCATACTCCTTTTATTAGTTGGGTTTGTGAGTTGACAACTTTCCTATACATGTAGTCAAACTTGTCCTTCCATTTGACCTGAAAAAGATTCGTCTCTCTGTTGTAAAATAATTTTAGCTATAACTATATTATAAAAGATAATAGACGATCCACCTTCAAAACACTTAAGGGATATTTTGAGAATTTTTCTCTAGCACAAGAGCCTATATTACCATGATTGTTTATTTTGTTCTCATGTCTGTTTCATATGCATCCTCTCAGTGACTAAATTTTATTGTTTTTATCTACTCAGAATAATGCATACCCTAAAGTAGGTACCTCCAAAATGTGATTAGTGAAAGAATGACTTCATCTGTGACTTGAAAAAGTTAATAGTTTCCTTTCAGGCCAAATGCACAAATCGATTCTCGACCAGAAAACAGCCCACTTATAGGTATTCAGGTCACACACTTACTTCCTTAAATATCATTGCCAAAACACATTTTATATTCTATTTTATTACTGTGCATCCATCTTTCCTTAGTATTAGAGGTGTTTCATTAAAAAGCAGTATAACTTCAATTTGTTTTTATGCTCACCTTGACAAAAGTAAAAATGAATCACTGAATAAGTTTAAATGTAATTGTGTGTATTTCTTTTGTGTGCCCAACATTGTCATATGCTGGGCATCAACCAATATAATGACCTGAAAAGTTGATACATAAGGTAGGTATTCGGCAAGAACATTAGAGCAAGCACAAATTGGAAACTTTAATTAAAATTATTCGGCTATAGTTGCTAATGATCAGGTCTTCTTTTCCTTTTCTTTAAACCATCCTTTACTTTGAGGACAAGCAAGGAGGTTTTCCCTGAGACCCATCATTGGCCTTCTTCTCACTCTGAACACATAATTTCTGGACCTTACCATCCATATCTATAACTTCAGCTACCACCAATATGGTGATGATTCCCTCATCCAGATGTGAGCTACAAGTTTGTATTTCTGGCTGTGTCTAGATTCACTCTGCTATGTTATATAAGCTCACCAAAGGCTTGATGCTTCTCCAAACCTACTTGTCTTCTAGAAGGCCATATTTCATTTATCATTAATCAAGTTACCCTATTCCAGGGAGCATGTTGTATCCTTTACCAACTTCCTCAGCTCCTCATACATATTCTATTAATTGTCCATCTCTTAAGCTTTCCTCCTTCTCTTGTCCTCTCTTAAATTCAAGGCCCCATTGTTCTCCCCTGATTTCCTTAGTAATCTCCTTTTGGTATCTTGCCTCTGATTTACTGCCTTCATATTGCTCCAGACTGATTCTTAAGAGTTACAGACCACAGTATGTCTTACTTTACTTAAAACCCTTATGTTATTTCCCCATTTTCTTCAGGATATGGCTTAAATTCCAAAGCATGGCATCAAGGCGAATCCTAAATTTACTTCTGCCTGTTTTCTAGTCTCATCTCCCATATCTTCATATGTATCTTTCACTTCAGTCATGCCAGTTTACTTGCAGTTCTCCAAATGTGGCAAACAATTGCATGCCATTGCAAGTGCCGTTCTTCCTGTCTACAATGCCCTCACCTCAACAACTCTGAATTATTCTTCAAGAAATATGTCAAGCATCCTAGAAGTTGTCTCTTACCATCTCCTGAAGGAGGTATTTCTTCTCTGTATTGCCATTATCTCCCAGGTTATTGGAACAATTATGGGATTACAATCTCAGTATTGATTTTCTTTTTTAAATAAATGGTTTTCTTATTTGACATTCCTTAACTGATAAACTTCTTAAGGACTATATCTTGTTTTTCTAAATATACCAGTATAGCTTTAACATGTGTTAGTGTCTTAATCAATGTGTGTTTAATTAATGAAATCCTTAAACATTCTCTTTGTTGTCTTTTGGATATTTCTTTAATTTATGCCTCTTAACCATTTTCATCTTCATGGAGATAACACTGTGTATGTTATTCCAAAAATTATTAGATGTTTTCCACTGGGATCCCCAAAGCTTGAAGATCTTTGATTAGATAACCACTTTTAAAAAGACGAGAATAAGTGATCATATCAAACAGTATTAATTAATAAAAGAAACTGAAAAATATACCTTTGGTTGGCTGGCAAGAAAAGGGCAATAAAGATGTCGTATTTAAATTGTACTTTTATGTCCCTAGAAATTAAATTCTTATCAGTTTAATAAACACCATACATTTAATATACTGATTTATTATCAAAGCAAATTGCAGCAGAAAATGGCAATATTTGACACTAGATAACTTTATTGAGTCTTTATTCTATTGAGTTGCTAGTTATGTAACCTAAGGAAAGAGGATTTTCTAAGTCTTACGTTCCTTAAAAATGTTGTGCAACTAAAACTAAATAAGTGAGATAATGTATGCAAAAGACTTAGTGCAATATCTTGTATAAAGGGCAATCAATAATATCACCTGCCTCAGAAGGTTACTTTGATGGGGTTATTAGATAAACAGTTTCACAGAGCTCTGCAAACTGCAAATGAGATATTATGACTTTAATGAATAAAATTGCAATTTATTGTTTGACTTGCCAAAAATAAAACACCACCTTTAAATACATCAGTTTTTGAGATTTCCTATTTCTTGGCAGTTGGCCATCAGCCCACAGCCATGCCTTTAGTAAAGACCTTTTATTACTACGGGATCAGTTAAGGATTGACAAATAGGCAAGTTTCCCCAGGAGTAAATGCCTCCTGCCTTTTACCCCCATTTAGGGAGAATGGCAGTAAATGCAGAAGGAAAGTCTCTCTTGTGTCTATGGAAGTGGCCTGGAAAAGCTAAAACTGTTGTTTGGCCATGCTTGAGACGAGCTCAGAGCTGGTAGTTGTTTCATTTGCCCTGTGTTACTTATACTGAGCGTCATCACCTCCCTGCCAGCCTGGCCGCTGCACACTCCACCTTGTGTTGAATTCACTGCTTTGCCTATTTCCACACCCCGCCCCCCAACCCTAGTCAGGACTGAGGACACAAGAAACAGAATCACAAAAAGAAACTCCTACGCGGTTCTGGCACAGGGCTGAGAAATCTGCTCGGAAAAGGTAGGGTTCCGGTGCAGCTATAAGACGCCCACTGGAGGCCAGAGCCATCAGAGACCAAGTGGCGTGTGCTTCGGTCCAGCGCCGGCTCGGCAAAAGGCTAACAGTGCTAGATACCCGGCAGGCGCTCAAATATTTGCTGAATAAATGCTTACACTACACGACCTGTTTTGAGTCAGTCACATCCCAACTCAGAAAATAATCGAGCTATGTTTGAACTGAATCAAAGTGTCATTTTGCAAATATAAAATCTATCTTGTTCTTGCATCTGCAGGAATAGAACAGTTTAAAAAGTAAGCCTCGTGGTTTTTTTTCTTTCCATTAATGCTAACTTTTATAATTTGGACTTCAGCATGAACGTCAAACAGCAGCAGAGCAGGGCGAGAGACTTTTCAAAGTCTCCTCCCAACGATATTTCGAGATGACCGGCTCCAGTCCCACTTTTCCGCGCTCCGGTTCCATCCTGGACATCAGATTCGCGTCTGGAGAAGTCCCAGCTGCTCCCCCTCATCTCTTGCTGGGGACAACCCTCCCCGTCCCCCTATCCCACTCCCATCTCCCCGGGAAGCCTGCGAGGTGGAAAAGATGATCGGTGGTAGGGTCAGGGCAGTCCGAGCAGCCCCGGTGGGCGCTCTCGTGCCCACCGCGCTCAGGGGCTCCCCGGCTTTTGCAAACTGCGCTCCAGCGCCCCGGCACCCGGACACGCGCCCCGGCCAGCGGTAGCAACGCGCGCACGCGCACTCCGCGGCCCCGCGCCGCTCCTCAACATGCCATTCCACGTGTTGCTAGCTGTAGGCGCCACAGGTTCCCCACCTGCGCCCGGGCGCTCGCTCGGGCCACTCCGCCACTGCCGGCGGACTAAGGGGAACGACAGGGCCGGCGCGCCTGAGGCTGGCGGAGCAATTCCCGAGGCGCTCAGGCTCATCCCCCACGCTAACTCCGCCTATTCGATCCCGGTGGCTCCCCCTCTTCCCCCTCCCAGTCTTCCTCCCGGCTCCTGCCCGCCCCTTTCGCCCTGGTGGTAGGAAATACTCCTGGATCTAACTCGACGTGTCCGGAAAGCCCTGGCCAGTTTCCCTTTCGCTCTGCGTTCGCTGCTGCCAGCCCCGCGGCTCCCTCGGACCCGCGGGTGCAGCCACCGGGGGTGAGGCGCCTGGAGACCGCGATCCGAGCGGCGGGGTCCCCCGAGCACCATGCTGGACCCGTCCTCCAGCGAAGAGGAGTCGGACGAGGGGCTGGAAGAGGAGAGCCGCGATGTGCTGGTGGCGGCCGGCGGCTCGCAGCGAGCTCCGCCGGCCCCGGCTCGGGAAGGGCGGCGGGACGCGCTGGGGCGCACAGGCAGCAGCGGCGCGGCCAGATCCGTGAGCCCGAGCCCCTCGGTGCTCAGCGAGGGGCGAGACGAGCCCGAACGGCAGCTGGACGACGAGCAGGAGCGGAGGATCCGCATGCAGCTCTATGTCTTCGTCGTGAGGTGCATCGCGTACCCCTTCAACGCCAAGCAGCCCACCGACATGGCCCGGAGGCAGCAGAAGGTGAGTTGCGGGACCGGACGCCTTCTGCCGCCACTTCTCCCTGGGGTTTTCTCTGGAGAGACCTCTGGGGTGCCTGCCTGCCGTCTTTCTGCGAAATAATCTTTGGGGACAAGACGGTGTTTTCGCCCGCCGGGTACGGGGTTGCAGCGGACACCTCCTCTCCTCCCCTCCGCCCGGGTGGCAGGAGCTGTCAGCTCACCATCCTTGAGACCTAGACCGACCAACAGCGCCCGCCTTGCTGTGGTTGCACCCGGCAGGAGCAGCTCTGGCCGGATTAGAATGCAACTCCCATCAAGTTTAATTTCTAGCAGCAGTGATGCATTCCTGTCCCCGTAGCCCGGGGTGGTATTGCTAGAGCTGGGCTTTGCCGTGGGTCTGAATGAGTGTTTCACCTACCGGGGAAACAGGTGAAGTCTGAGCACTTTTCTTCCGTTAGCTAGAAAGAAATCTTAACTAGGGAGACGTGTAGAAATTTTCCTCGGTGGATAAAAACCAAAGTTTCCTATACTGCCATACAACCAGGACATCAAATGCACAAACATTGAAGAAAGTATGCAGCTTTGTAGAATAGTAAGTTATTCTTGGTCTGGACAGGCCTAATGAAACGTACTGTTGATGAAAAATAAGAGATTGACGCATAATCACCACATAACAAAATGCTTTTAAAATGCTTTGTGTCTTGCTTTCTCCCCAAAGAGGAAAGGAGTTTGTTTCAGGTGAAATGTCTTCCAACTTTAGATTTAAAACAAAACCCCAAAAGAGTCTGATGTTCCGTAGCAGACAAAGGTAATGACTCAAACTGCCTAAGTGAGTAAATGTTTACAATACAAACTGTCTAGGAAATTTTGTTAATATCATAGTATGCTGAACCTGGAAGGTTCTGTAGAAATCTGTAACAGTCCCCTCGGTGACAAGACATGAAGATCTGGAGAGGTGGTAGTTTGCTCAAGGCATACCTAGGTGCACAGATATTTATTAGTTTTCTGAGATATTAACTTCAGCATGTGAAGCATTTTTAGAAATTTGGAGAGGTTTTGAATTGACTTGAAATGTAACTGTAGTTAGAGTAGATTCAGTCTCCCTAACCCCTCTCAACACCCTCCTACTCCCATTTAACTGACCTTTATTTTTTGAAGTATGATTGATGTGTAAAAAAAGCTGTACATATTTAATGTGTACAACTCAGTGAGTTTGGGGATAAGTATACACCTATGAAATTGCTTACAGTTAACAATATTGTTATTGTATGCTTAAGATCTACCCTCTTAGAAAATTTTATAAGTGTTCTTACTCAACCTTTTAAAACAGGCACAAACTGAGTAGCTGTTTTGGAATCATTTATACTTTGGGAGTGTTATGGGATATTTCCCTACAGTTGGAGACCAATCACACAGATCCTTCAGGTAACCTAACCCTGTAGGATAGTTCAGAGTCACAGAAAGTTAGAGCTGGAAGAGATCTTGAGGTCCTCTAGGCAACTCCTTATGTTGGAGAAGAGAAATAGGTCATAGTATCATTTCCCCTGCCCGAACCAATGGGCATGATTAAAGCCACCATTCCTCAGGTCAGTTTTGAATGCCCTGCAGTGTTTTTGTGAGCGCTCTACCCCCCTCCAGGATGAATACCGTACTTCCTAACCAACCTTGTGTTGACTCTCTTCCGAGGTAGTTACTCACGTTCTCTTCTCCACTTCAAGTCAAGCAACTGTCAACTTTTGTAGTCATTCTTAAACTAAGTGTAATTGTTGACATATATGTTGTGGTATAAGTTCTATAAAGTTTATATCGTCCAGTCTCCAGCTTTTTCATTCGTATTACATTTGAGCTTATTCTTAGTATGTTAAAGTATAAAAATAATTTGGTAAAATTAAGACGCTAGTTCTCCTTGGAATATTACCCTTGAAGATGCTTTTACAAAAGTCATTTACTAGGAGTTGACTTATGCTGCGAATACTTGTTGCATTTTGTTGATGAAGCAGACTTTCCCTTGGTTGTTCAAATAGTGCAGTTTTCTCTGACTCCACCTGTTTCAATAAGAATGTTTGTTCAAAATTATTTGAATTGGCAAACAGGTGCATTCACAGTACCCCTGAGGAGACTATTGTTACAACCTTATCCAGGAGTTACGAAAAATAATTTCAAACTAAAAAAAAAGAAGCAAAACACTACCTATGTTCTGTGACAAAATAGTTGGAATGCTTAGAAATTTATATTTTCTAAGTGCTCAGAGCACTGGGTGTAAATCAAATTGTGAATGGTTTTTATTGTTTATTAAGATGGATGCCGCATAACAACCTAAGTATTTACCTTATTCAAAAGCCTCACTCCTCATAGTAACATGCTGCTTACTAAAAGCAGCTGAAACAATTCTTGGCAGTCTGGTTTCCTCCTAGAGCAAAAAGAAATGAGAATTTAACTATGTTCAGGTGAATTTGATGCACAAGCCAATAATTAATGCCAAAATCTTACTTTAAGTCTTGAATTATACAGTTGGATTATATAAAAGAAGTAACAGGATAATTGCAAAATCACTAATCCATTGTATATTTTTATTCTGTATCTTCAAGTAGTCAGACATTCAGTAAAAAGATTTAATAGCTTAGATTATTGTCATTGAAATGCATATTGCTGCTTACTCACTTCTTTCAAATTTGAGAATTTAGAGACTCAGAAATTGAGATCTGAAAGGGTCTTCATTTTCTAAACAAAGAAATTTAATCACAGAGATAAGAGCTTTACCCTGGAGGCCAGGACTCACTCAGGTTTTTCATCAGTCAAAGCCCTTTCACTGTTAGGGGCTGGTGAGTCTCTATGAACCAGAGCTGAGCAGCACTGTTGTTTATTTTTTTCACCTGCCTAAAATGGCCCACAAAGTTGGTAAGAGGTTGTGTCTGTGAGCTATTTGAGAAAGCTTAATAGCATTACATGTACAGTTAACAAAAACAGGTATATCTTTGCTTTTGGCTGGAATATTTCAACTAAGAGGAATAATAGTAGTCAGGCCCTGTAATTGACTACCGATGGCTTTACAGAAAATTCTGGGGGTGAGTATGGGCTAGACACTGACAGAGTGCTGTACCATGTCGTTACACCTCCTAAATAAACATATCCAGGGGTTCATGCATGATAGCAGTATGATGTAACAAACAAACATCTAAAAATGGCTTCAGGAGTGAATAGTGTTTAAGCCCCTAATGCTTGCTTATCTTGATTACCTTTGCACTGTAACGATGCTAACTGATTATGAACTTTGGATGATTCTAGATCATTGGTTAAAGGTGGGATCAGTGTTGAAACTAGAAAAATAATAATATAGATCAAGCAAATCAGGTATTACTTAGTAAAGGCAATTTGCATGTCATACTTTTGGAAAACATTGAGACCTTGGAGGAAAAAGTAATGAAAGGGCTGCTTGGTAATTAGAAGGTATGGAGACCCTGACAAGCGTAATGATCAGCAGAGAAGAGGTAAAGTACTTTCACTCATAGATGTTGAGTTCACAGACTTCAGGTCTAAATTCATAACTATGTTTAAGATGCATGAGACTTAGAGTCTATAGGTTTCTAGTCAGTAATTGCTTTATTCATTATTTTCATTTTTATTATTAAATTTAGTAAAAGTCAGATGTTGAAAAGGAGCCAACTACTTTTTAGCTAGAAATAATGAAGAGGGAATTAAAAAGATTAAAATGGTATCTAATAGCTTTCCATATGATTCATATACCTGTGTTCTTTATGGTTCAATGTGTATTGCCACTGGAATCAAACTAAATTATGCCTTATTAAACCTTTCTGTATCATAATCACTCCCGCCATTTTATATAATTTTCCATGATAGAATCAAACTTTGAGAAATGCATATAAATAATACTGTGAGATTGCAGATGGTGGGGAAGTAAACTTGAGTAAAATTGATCTGGAGGAGAGCATTGTGGAGAAATAGTATTGGTTGGACTAATACACAGTGGGCTTTTTGCCTCCAACTCTCATCTGAGTGCTGTACTACAATAAAATGGCCGCTTTTATCTCCCTTTGGAAGCAGTAGTTTTCTACTGTGTCTTCTTTTTTTTTTTTTTTAATCTTATGGCTACTGAGGTGATCCTTGAGCTCAGAGAAAGAGCCAGTTTTATTAAACTTGAGCTTAGATCTACAAAGGCTGAGAATCACTTTTCTTGTGCCAGGTGCCCTGTGCCGTAAGTGTTATGTTGCCCTACCTTTGGGACTTTGATGACACAGTTGAGGCCTGATATGGACTTAGCAACTGTCTGTTGTATACGTGTAAGTCTTAGATTCAGTTCTTGCCTCAAAGAATTAGGTCTAGGATGGAGGAAAGATAATATAAAGGCAAAATGAAAGTGTCTTCTACTCTTCTTTTGAGACTAGTGTTCTTAAACATACTTCGAGACCTCCAGGGCTCACCTCATCTTTCTAAAGAAAGCCATAAAAATGGTACTACTTGTTGGTCTAGAACTAATGACTTTGAAGTGACACTTTCCCAGTGCCACTACCAAACCCCAGAGACAAATAAGCAGCATTGACTCTCACAGCATGCCTTGTTTTCTTGCTTGCGGGTTTCCAGCAGATCTGGTGATAGTCTAAAATGCTATGCTCTTAGGGAGCTGAGATCTTTTATCCCAGTGGTCTCCAACCTTTTCGCACCAGGGACCGTTTTCATGGAAGACAATTTTTCCACGGAATGGAGGATGGTTTTGGGATGATTCAAGCACATTACATTTATTGTGCACTTTATTTCTATTATTACATTGTCATATATAATGAAATAGACTACTCACCATAGATTGGGGACACCTGATTTATCCTTTGTGCTCCTTAGGCTTTGATATATTATGGTGCAAATACAGAAAAGGTGGGTTATGTTGTTTGCTGCTGTTAATAATAGGGAATACTTTGCCCTGTGGGGAGTGAGTTGGAAACCACACATTAAAGTAAAACCTCAGACTGGACTTAAAACAATATCTCAGAGAAAAATGCTTGTTGCTTCCACTGATTCTTCTAACCCTCCACAGGGTATCCTGGGATCACAGCACTTAATTTGGAGGAATGAGTTGTGCTAATGAGAACTCAAACGGATTAAGTGATATTGGCATTTGCTGCTTTCTTTCAAAAGTGAAATCAACTAATTTTGCTATATAACGACTACTTAGAAAGTGAACTAAGATATTTCAATTGTGTATTTTCCCTTTTCAGATTTTTTTTTTTTTTTGTAATGGAAACAGCTCTCTTTGTTTGTACTTTCACAAGATAAACAGCATGGTTTGTGAGGTCTTTCAAAACAAAATTTAGAAAGCTGACTGCCGGATCATAAAATATAGGAATTCTGAATGGGACATCTTTCCAGTTATCATTTGCTAGTAAGGCAGGCCACTTTAGAGTTATTCTGCTGCTTTATAGCATTTCAAATTAATTGAGACCTTTCTTTGGGAAGGAAGAGGTGGGTTGCATGGTCATGTAATATTGCTATGTCAGTTTTTAGGCTAGGGAAAGACCTAACGGTTGTAAATAGTGGACATATCAGTGGGACACACGACCTATTTCCTTGATTTCGAATAATAAGCATCAAATTATGGAGCTGTTGTTCAAAATGTCTAACATTACATTTTATGACCAGTGTGTTTTAAGTTACTTAAAGATTTTGATATGATTTCCTTTCTTGATAAGTCGGTGATTCTTATCTTGACTGTGCATTGGAATCACCTGGAGAGCTTTTAAAAATCTCATTATCCAGGTTGTACCCTACACTAATTCAATTAGTCTCTGGGGGTAGAGTCTTAAAGCTTCCCAGGTGATTTCAGTGTACAGCTAAGGGTGAGAACTGTTCTAAAGAGAGCTACAGGAAAATGGCTTATTTTCACCTAGGCAAGGTAAAAGTATTTGCAATAATGAGTGAGATTCTGAGTAATTACAATGATATTCTATATTAAGGAAAAGTCAATAGGGATACTCTAAGCAAGGAACAAAAAATACACCTAAGTAATACTCTAAAGTTTGTTGAGCCAATACAATTGTTGAGCCAGTACATACTTATTTAGACTTTTAAAAGGTCTTTAATGGAGTAATGTGCTGGAGGCTTTTAAATTACATTGGCAGTTGTGTAATTTATTCATTATAAAACCACAGATAAATCACCACATTAGCAACAGAAAATATAATAAATATTGGACGCTGAGCATGAGTGTTGCTTTCCATTCCAAAATGAACTTGGAAGGAGAATATAGTGATATAGGAAGAGAGTATAGCTCCAATCTCAAAAGTTGGAGCTGACACTGAGTAATTCCTTAACTGAACAGTACATTTCACGAAGGTCTTACAAGATCTTATGCTGTCCAGTTAATCCCTATTTAATGAATGGACTGTTTCCGCAGTGGATACAGTCGTAATGCATACAGGCTTTTCAAAAAATAAACTTTAGAAGGCATTCTCACCTAATTGTCTTATTAAATAAATTAATTAAAACTATTTAAACAAGAATTTATCTAAGTTCTGCTGATTCCAAAATTCTAACATTAATTGGATAGTAAGGAAAAGCCTCTCTGTTATTCACATTGCTTTGAAAGATAAAGTAACTGTTGGTTTGTGTTTGGGAGCCTCTACTTTGTACAGCATTATTGGTGCTCTGCTTTGCTTCTCGAAACTTTACACATCACTTTGTAAACTTTATGGTTTGAATATTTTCATTTTATAACCTTCAACTTGGTGATGAGTTTTTATAATGGAAATGTTATTGGGGTCAAGGGCCTGAACAATTTAAAGGCTGTCTTGCCAATCTGATAGCTGAGCTATTTAATTTGGTCCTTTCTTGTTGGTTGTGGGGATGTATTTTTGTATGTGTGTATAGTCTAGTATCCTTTCCCCATTTTTCTAGTGAAATTTTGATTTTATTAATTGATGTGAATCCTTTAACAATATACGTATTGAGAGTATCATTCATTTGTGCAGTATGTGTCTATTGTCTGCCTTTCATTTTGTTTTGAGATATACTTCTACTGACCTTTTTCTTAATAACTTCTTATTTCTCATTTATGCTCTTAGACAACTACCCAACTGGAATGAAAGTTTGAGGTGAGAAATTGCATTTACTTTTTTCCTCAAACAGCTAAGCAGTTATTGTAGCCTGATTTTTGAGGAAATTTTCACTACTAAGCTTTCAGGCCTGATTAATCATATTCTTTCTTTCATTATTTCCTTGGTCAGCTATTTATTGAGTCCCTATTATGTGAATTTAACACTGTCTAATGTTTTGAGGATATAGTAGAGAATAAAACAAGCTGAAATCCCCTTGTGGGCTAATGTTCAATAATTTGTATAATACATATATAAATTGTGTGTCTATAAATTTCTATTTTTTGCAAATGATCATATAATTCTGACTTAAGACAACTTTACATATTTTAATCTCTGATGTTGTTAGTTCCCTTTTCTGTGTCAGAAATTCTTTTATCATTCCTCTTTCCCCTCCCCACTCTTAAGAATAGTGGGCCAGTATAGCATATTGGTTAGGAAGTCACTGTGTCTTCACAGGGACTGGGCTTCACTCCCCTACTACTCATTCACTGTATGAACAAGGCACTTCATCTTTCTGGGCTCTGACTACTATTTTTATAAAATGGTGAGATAATGACCTCATAGAAATCTTGTTGTGATTAAATGGGATGAAGCCTGTAAAGTGCTTAGTATAGTGCCTACTACATACATATGCTCCAGATTAGATGCTGTCATTTTTAGTTGTCGATTTAATTAAGCGTATTTGAGAAACAATGATATTTTTTACTATATCCAGTCTTCCAGGAGTGTAGCTTATCTTTTCCATTTAGACAGGCCGCTTATGTTTTTGTAACATTTTGTACTTTTCATTAGATAGACCCCTTGCATTTATAATCAAGGTTATTTTTAAATATTTAATACTTTTTGTTCTTATGACTTATCTTTTGCTATCATCTTCTCAGTGTGGATAAATGGGAAACTTTAATTTTTTATGTTATAACAGGCCATTTTGATGTTACATATTTGTGGTATACAGTTGATTATTTTCTTTAGTATTGACCATTCTAGATTTTCTAGGTAGGTGATTGAATCATCTGTTGATAGTGATGGCTTTTGTCTGATTCTATCCAGTAGCTGTACCTCTTCTGTTTTACATGTCAGTGTATATCCCTGTATATCCCTGTCATTTTTTATTTTGGACTTCCATGATCACAGGTTTGGTTTTAAGGTATGGTAGTATAAAGTGAGAAACATTTTACCTTTGTGTTCTAGGATAGTTTTTTTTAAGACTAGCTTTTTGTTTGTTTTTAGTATGTAAAGTATTTGATACTTGGATTTTTGGAAGAATTCTCTTGTGAAGTTATCTGTATTCGAACCTATTTTAGATTTTTTTCTGTCTTTAGCTTATTCCATTTTCTCTTTATTGCAGACTCAAATATGATAATTGCATGATTTCAGAAAATTGGCCATTTCTGGAGTTTCAGATATATTAAGATAGAATTGAACATATTTTTCACTTATTTTTCCAATATCCTTTATGTTGGCTTTTAAGTCTTATTTAGGTTATATTCTCCCTTTTTAAAAAAAATACTTATTAGATGTGCCAGATCATTTTGTTTTTAACAGATACACTTGTTAACTTTGTAAGTTTTGTTCTATAAATCAATAGTTTCTGCCCTTTCTTTGTGTTTCCCTTAGGGTTTTTTAAAAAGAGGACTGAGGGAAAGGTAGACAGATATAAGAGAATGGTTCTTTCATCTAGTTTCTTGGTTAAGATGCTTAATTTATTTTCTGCTTTTTGTAGTAAGATAATGAAAATATGCAAAGCTATGAATTTACCTCTAAGTATATTTTGGCATCAGTCCATATGTTACATCATAAAACTTATTTTTATTTAAATATTTAATCTTACTTCAGATTTCTTTCCTTGAACCACTATTTATGTAGTTAATCAGAAGAGTAATTTTAAAATTTCAACTTGTTGAACGATTTTTGTTTTCTCTTTAATAATAGATTTCTAATTTTATATTGACAAAAAATGTAGTTTACTGAACTATTCTTAGCATTGTTGTTCTTAGCTTTGTTATGTTTTCCATCACAAATTAGTATATATTATGACTTTGGGATTAAAAGTTTGCTATAGCTAGTAATTAGCCTTATTATAGAAATCATTCCTATCTTATTTTTGTCTTCTTCGACTAAATTGTCCTACTATAATTGTATTTTTTTGCCTTTCTAGCCATGTTTAATTCATATGTTTTGATGCCAGACTCTTAGCAGTATAAAGATTCATAAGTATGTACTTATAGTCAGTGAAAAGTAACTTTCTTTGATCTGTTTAATGTGGGTGTGGGACAAGCATTCTACTTTGTCCAGATTTAGCATTGAAACTACTTTCTTTTAGTGGAGTTTGTCAGATATTGATAAGTATCTATAATACATACATACCCATACACATATATTGGTATATGTAATGTATACATACCCATACACATACACCTGTATATATGTAGTATAAACATGTATACACATACATCTGCATATGTGTGCACACTCACATTTCTGGATTATTTTTATTGAGGACAATTATTTTATACAATATTTGCCTGTCTTTAATAAGGGAGTTGAAACATTTTATTAATCCTTATTGATATGTTTAATCTTACTGTTTTCCATCTCGTTCAGTATTTTCTGTTTCCTTTGATTTTTGTTTTATATCTCTTGCTTTATGGACTCTATTTTTTTTTAATACATCTGGAAATAGAGGAAGTGCCAGATACAGGTGGGTGGTTTTGCTTTTTCCCCAAAGATCATTCTCCTCAGGGGGGCATTTGGCTGCCTTTATTTTGGAACATTTCAGCTGTCCTATCCTGGAGGTAGGGATAGGTAGAGTGACAGTATAAATCATCCTCATAGTTGTGTTTGCTGTTCTGATTTAAAGGGAGAGTCTATATCCAATTTTGTTCATGGGTTATGAAGTTAGTGGACATTCTTCTAGAAATTGGGTTATAGTTTTATCTTTAGTCTACAGTGTTGCTACCCTATTTTTAAAAATATATTTTTGTGGATATGCATGGAATTTTTTATTAGAAGGTGGGAAAAATAAATTCTGCTAACCATGAAGACTGTATTCTTACTACTTTAACATATTTAGGGAAATATATTCCACATTTATTTAAAGAGATGAGTCTTAATTTGGTTCTCTAGAAAAAATATCTAAAACTAAAAATACTGCTTTAGATAAAAAGGCTTACAAAATGCTGAATATCATCAGAAAAAATTCTGAAATGTAACAAGACAACTCTGGCCCACGCTTGGGAAGCTCTTGTTTTCTTAACCAGAAGGATTACATATATTCTCGAGCGGTAGTAAGTAGGGAGACTGAGATAAAGGCCATTCTTGTTCTCTCATCCTTGCTTCAATTAGGTTGAGTTTGCTTTTATATCTTTTATATAATAAGCTTTTGTATAAATTTTCCCTTGAAGAAGAAATAAAGGTTCTTATTTATTTATAATGAAGTTCACCAATACACATGGAAGGACAGACAGAAGTGCTGAAATGTTGAGTAATTATGAAAACTTAAAGTTACATGACTGAAGTATGCAATACTATAAGAATTTCTGTGATGTTTGATCACCAAATCTTAGAATCCTAGGCTTTGAACTTTTTTTCCTTTCCTTTTTATTCCTTACAACTATTTAGAAGGTAAGCGATGTGGGGATATGCAAGTTGATCCACCACAGATCTTGCTGAAATCTAATAGGTAAGATGTTGAGTTTATAATCCTGCAAATAAGAAGAGATCAACAAGCCAGCTGTTTTGGGCTCAGGGGAGGGATTTGGGCACAAGAGTTAAATTGGAGAGTTGTCATATGGATAGTGATTGAAGCCATGTGTTTGGATGAGGAGTCACAGAAAAAGAGAATCCGACAAGAAGATTTTAATGATTGACCTTAAAGAACATCAGGATTTAGGACAGAAGAGAAGGCTGAGCTGGAAAAGGAAATGGAGAAGGAACAGCCAGCTGTATAAGAAGAAAACTAAGGTGGTCAATGTCACAGAAACTAAGAAATAGCTATTTAACAGAGGGCGTAGAAAATAATGTCAGGTGCTACTGAGAGGTCAAGATGGGAATTGAAAATGTTAATTGGATAAAGCAATATGAAGATGACCCCCACATTAGTGACCCAAGGAACTCATTTTAGGTTTAATTTCATACAATCCATTTTTTCATACATTAACATTCCAAAACTCTATTTTGTATGCTGAATTCAGCCTTTCTTTCTTTAGCTGACGAACAGCTTGAGTTATAACTTGGTGCCTTTGCTACTCAACAATTAAGCTTCAGCAGAATTGCTCTTTGTATAGGCTTTTTTTGGGAGGGGGAGAAACTGTATAAAAATGTGTGTACATATATATGTATTTGTTGTGATTTTGTTTTATAAAAGTGAATTTAAAATTGTTAGTGATAAACATAGCTTTCAAATGTGGTGCTACTGAGACAAAGATTATGAAGTATACTGTAAATAGCCAATCTTTGACATTAATTGGGTACTTACTAAGTTTAGTTGTTTTTCATTTCAATTGTGAATGAAAAGAGCACCCTCAAAGAATTGTGCAAATCCTGGAATACGTAAATCGAAAAGTAGAATGAACCAGGTTATTTGTAATATTTTTTTTAGCTCAGTGGTAATATGTCTCTCTCCTCTTCCATTCTCCCCTTTCTCAGACTTTTTCATTTTCAATTTTCTATCTTGTTATGACAGCCCTATCTGTAGTAGAGTAGGGGGTCTTCCCTTCCTTGTCCTTTCTAAATTGCTGTCTCTTCATCTGTAAAATGATTAATACTTGCTTCAGTGAGCTGTTATGTAAATTTGTAAAATGATTTCTGAAAAGCATCTAGTACAATGCCTGTATGGAGTATATCTTTGAAGAGTGTCCTTTTTAAATTTTCTAATAACTTACATCAGGGGGAAAATGTTTCACACTGTAAAGCATATTGCATTTAGTCAACAAATATTGAGGTAATATTTGAACAGATGTTGTGTGGGAGTTACTTTTTTAGACACTTGAATATAGGCATGGACAAGATAGCCCTTTTAAACTTTATTTTTAGTTGAAAAATCATTGTGTTTAGTTATGGGTCACAATGTGATATTTTTATGTATGTATAGATTGTAGAAAGATTCCATCAAGATAATTAACATATCTGTCACCCCACAGACTTACCATTTTTGTGGTGAGCACATTACAAATCTATTCTTTTAGCAATTTGGAAATATGCAATACATTATTATTAACTTTGGTCACCATGAAGTGTAATAGGTCACTAAAACTTATTCCTCTGGTCTAACTGAAACTTTGTCCCTTTGATAAACATCTCCTCTTTCCCTACACCCCAGCTCTGGTAATCATCTTTCTACGCTGTTTCTATGCATGCATATTTACAATTGTTATAATTTCTTAATGAATTGACCTCTTTTCCATTATATAATGACCTTCTTTTTCTCTTTTTACAATTTTCAATTTAAAGTGTATTTTGTCTGATAAAGTATAGCTACTACTGCTCTCTTTTGGTTTCTATTTGCTTGAAATATCTTTTTCCTTTCCTTCACTTTCAGTCTATGTGTTTCATTACAGGTGAAATTAGTCTCTTTGAAGCAGCATACAGTTGGGTTTGTTTTTTTTTTTTTAATCCATTTAGCCACCTGATGTCTTTTGACTAGAGAATTTAATACATTTGCATTCAAATTAATTACTGATAGGTAAAGACTTACTATTTCACTTTGTTATGTATTTTCTGGTTAATTTATAGATCCATTGTTCCTCTAGTCCTCTCTTTCTGTCTTCCCTTGTGGTTTGATAATTTCTGTAGTGGTATGCTTTGCATTCTCTCTTTTTATCTTTAGTGTATCTAGTAAGGGTTTTCGCTTTGTGATTACCATGAGACTTACATAAAATATCTTATACTAATAACAGGCTGCTTTAAGTTGATAACAGCTTAATTTTGATTACTCACACAAACTCTATATTTTTACTTCCGGCAATTTATTTTTGATGACACATTTTGTATCTTTTATTGTTTGTGTCCCTTAGCAAATTTGGAGCTCTGGTTATTTTTAATAGTTTTGTCTTTTGACCTTCATACTAGAGATATAATTGGTTTTCACACCACCAGGACAGTATAAGAATATTCTGAGTTTTATTACATACTTACTTTTACCAGTGAGTAAAAAGGTTGCTGCTTATAGACCTTTTCTTTCAGTTTGAAGGACTCCTTTTAGCATTTCATGTAAGGCAGGTCTAGTAGTGATAAATTTCCTCAGCTTTTGTTTGTCTGAGAAAGTTTTTATCTCCCCTTCATTTTTGAAGGACAAGATTTCTGGGTATAATATTCTTGGTTAGCAGCTTTATTTTTTTTCTTTCAAGTTTTTGACTATATCATCCCATTTGCTTCTGGCCTTCAGAAATGGCCTTCAAAAATCCACTGATAGTCTTATGAGAGTACCTTTGTATGTAACAAGTCACTTTCTTTTGCAGCTTTTTCAATATTCTCTCTTTGTCTTTTACTTTAAATTTTCTTTTCTTGCCTTATCTTTCTTTTCTTTCTTTTTTTTTTTTTTTTTTTTGCAATTTGATTATAATGCATCTTGTTGTGGGTTTCTTTGGATTCATCATATTAGGTATTAATTGAGGTTCCTGGATCTGGATTTCTAATTCCTCCTCCAGACTTAGAAAGTTTTCTGCCATTATTTCTTTGAATTTATTGCCTATCCCTATCTTTCTTTTTCCTTCTGGTACTCCAGTAATGTATACATTATTCTGCTTGATGGCATCCCTTAAGTCTCTTTAGCTGTCCTCATTCTTTTTCATTCTTACTTATTTTTGCTTCTCAGATTTGATGATTCCCAATGATTCTTTAAGTTTACTAATCTTTTCTTCTACTTGATCTAGTCTACTGTGAACACCTCTTTTTGAATTTTTGAGTTCAGTTATTGTATTCTTTTTTTTTTTTTTTTTTTTTTGAGACAGAGTCTCCCTCTGTTGCCCGGGCTAGAGTGCCGTGGCGTTAGCCTAGCTCACAGCAACCTCAAACTCCTGGGCTCGAGCAATCCTCCTGCCTCAGCCTCCCGAGTAGCTGGGACTACAGGCATGTGCCACTGTGCCTGGCTAATTTTTTCTATATATATTTTTAGCTGTCCACATAATTTCTTTCTATTTTTAGTAGAGACGGGGTCTCGTTCTTGCTCAGGCTGGTCTCGAACTCTTGAGCTCAAACAGTCCTCCCGCCTCGGCCTGTTATTGTATTCTTCAGCTCAATGATTTCTGTTTAGTACTTTTTAATATTCTCTCTCTCTCTTTATTGAAATTTTGGGTTCGTTCTTTATTGCTTTTCTTGGTCTTTATGAATGTCATTTTGAATTCCCTCTCAGGTAAGTCACATATCTCCATTTCATTAGGATCAGCTTCTGGATGTTTATCTTATTTTTTAATTTGGAATACATTTTCCTGTTTCTTCATTTTCCTTGATTCTCTGTGTTGGTTTCTGCACATTAGTTAAGAAAAGCACCTTTCTTTGTCTTGTTATACTGGACTTGCATAAAAGATATTTCTTCCCACTCAGCCTGCTAAGAAATTCTAGGTTCTAAGCTATTTGCACTTGTCCAAACTGCTCTCTTTGTTCTTAGTGAGCACCCCCCTCCCCCAATTAGAGAGTGTCAAGTTGTGCTGTTGCCATGAGAGAGGTAGGATAAAAGCCACCCCCTTGGGATGCAGGTGGGGAGGTTGGAGTGTTAGATGTGTGTTCCATTTTCTTCTTTCCTTGCAGAGAAGCTGAGAGCCAGAATTTATCTCCCATTCAATCTGCCCTACACCAAGAAGAGGGTCTGAGGCAGATTCCTGCACTCTTGATCAGTCTGGTCACTTTTAAGCTGGGAAGATAGCTGCTAAATGTTTGTAAGTTTAAAAGTCACCTTTTTGTTCTCAGCAGTAGAGAGCTCTATCCACTCCCAGAGCTAGGTGATTTAGGAGCCAGTCACTTGAGTGAGGGCTGTAAAGGTTGGGGCACTTGACGCATGCAGAAACTACTTTCAGGGAAAGTCTACAGACATGGATTTATTGCTGCAGCAAGTAAGGAAAGAAGGCTCAAGGAGTGCCCACTCTTCTGTTAATGCAAGCAGAATCCTCACACCATCCTAGCAGGAGGACACGTCTGCTCTGGAGTTTTCACTGAAGTAAGCCAGCGAGGAAGGTGCAGGGAGTGCCCACTTTTCCCTTCAGGTACAAGGAGGTCCCCCAGCCTCCTTCCAATGAGAGATTGCAGGACTTTATCTCAGGAGCAAACCAGGAAAGAAGGCTTGGGGGATGTTGTTCCTTATGTTCTTGGTGTCAGAGACCTCCAACCTCTTTCCATAGAGAGATTTTTTATGGGGCTGGAATTGTTGCTGGGGCAAAGGGAGTGCCATGCTTCCTGTTTAAACTCAATGAAATTTTTTCTTTATTTGTGATGTAGGCTTCCAGATACTTACTTATTGAAGGCCAGAACCATAGGAGCTGCTGGAAAAGCATACAGCCAAAGCCCTTTCCAGGGGGAAGATGGGAGTTGGGTTGATCTTTGGGGCTACAGCAGCTGGGAGTGCTCATGCAGTTTAAAACACCTTTTGTTGTTTATGCTTGATGGAAATCCTCTGATGCCCTCTCTCTGACATTCCTGAAGTGTGGTGATTTAAGAGCCAAGCCCTCAGCAGAGACTGAGCACTATATAGGTGGTATAAGCCCCTCACCCTTTGGGAAGAAGCTGGGAGTTGAGGTTTCCTTCCTAATTATAAGACACTGTGCTCAGGGTAGGATTAGTGTGCAAGTATATCTCAGCTTTTTCTACCTGTTTTGATGTGTATATTTTCTCAGTTGGTAGGAGTCTTTCAACTGGATTCTGACTTTCTCTTGGAAAGAATTGATTCTTGATGTGTTTGTGGGAGGAAGGATAGTCAAGAGCCTCCTGTTCCATCAGGTTGCTCAAGGTAGACCTTCCGAAGCTTATATTCTAGTAGAAGAGATGGCTATGCAACAGATAAATGCATACACATTCCTATTAAGGGAGAGTGACTGTGGGAGGGGGGTTGGTATCAGTAGCTGTTTTAGATAGGGTGGTCCTGGAAAGCCTCCTAGACAAGCATGTAGCTGTTGACCAAGACTTGAATTAAGTGAAGGATTAAGCCACTTGGAGATGCAGGAGGAAAGAGTATCCTAGAGGGCACTAAAAGCAAGTGCAAAAAGCCCCGAGGTGGATTAAAACAAGCTTTTCTTATAAAGAATAGCAAAGTGGTGTGCAGGCTATGTGAGAGTGGTATGAATAGAGGAAAAGTGGGAATAAATGAGTCTGGAGAGGTAGATAGAGGCTAGCTCATGTACATTATTTAGGTTGTGGTAAGATGTTTAGAATTTAAGTGATAGAAAGCCCTTGGAAGGTTTTGGATGGGTTCAGGAAGTGATGTGATTAGGATTCTAAAGATCTCTTTGTCTGATCTGAGAATAGTGCCACTACATGGCACAACTCCAGAGGGCACTGTTTATGTGGAATTTAAGGTACCTCCTTATAGTTGCACAACCTTGAGAATAGACTGTAGGGGCAAGAATGGAAGCAGGAAGACCAGTTCAGAGGCTGTAGCAATGGTTGAAGGCTTGCATAGGTGGTAGCCTGAGCGATAATGTAGAATAAAAAGCAGAAAGTATTTAACTGAACATTAACTCAACATTATTTAACTGAGTTCATAAATACATTAAAATGAGCAATAGAATAAAACTGTGCTATTTTGAGTTTGTTGCATGGCTAAAAATAATCTATTTTACCAAAATAATAAATAAATGCATGTGGTTAAAAATCCCAGCCTTGCAGAATTTATAGTAGAAAACAACAGTCCCCAGCCCTACTTTTCCTCATTCCCAGTCACATTTCCAGAGGGACACCTTTTAACTGTTAACTATTAATTATTTTTAATTCTTCTGAAAAATGCTTCAAAAATCTAAAGATGCCTACACCACTCTTCTTCATTCACCTTTTTTAGACTTGAGCCATTGCAGTACTTCCTGCATAGGAGGCAGGCTGGAGAGATTTAGCTCACTCACATAAGCATCTAGCTCTTCTTTCTTCTACTTGGAATATGGTTATTTACCATTATTAGTTTTGCTAGTAGATTTTTGATATTTTGTCCGTTCTCACAGCAGTAAAATTTTTAGTTGGGTACATGGCTGTCCAGCTGAAAATGACATTTCTCATTTTCTCTTCTCCCTTTTCCCTGTGCAGTGGGATTGAGCATGATTGTTCACAGAGAGTGTGGGTTAAGAACACAGTCCTGCGGAACATCAGCTTTATTTCTCCCATGGGTAAAATAGGACCACATCCCATGGGACCATCAGTCTTAATGAGGGATTACAGAGGCAATGTCTTTGTTTTTATAGAATTTGGAGCTAGCCTAGAGACTGCTGAGATTTCTCTGAGAGTGGAAAGTGAGTCTTGCCAGAAGAGGAGCAAGTATTGTCTTACAAACTGCTGCTTCAAAGATGTGTCAGTAACTGGTTAGGGAACAATCAGCATCTTGTATTTGTTCCAGCATCTCTTACGGCTACATATAGCCAAAAGACTTAAGTACAGGCAAATGGGCTATTAATGGAAGTGATGTGTACAAACCTATGGGCCGTTCCCTGAGAGGGAAGAAACGGGTTCTCTCTGGTCTCTTTCCTCTTCCCACTGGCTGGAATATTAGTGTCATTGTAGCAGGAGTTAGAACAGCCATCTGCATGAGTTGATGATTGCTATTTGTTGAGAATTGCAGAGCAAGTTAGAAGGAGTCTAGGACCCCCACAGCTTTGCAGAGGAATGCCACCCCACCTTATTTCGGACCTGTTTGTGAGAGAAAAGTGAACATCTACATATGTAAGATAATTTGTTTATATTAATTTCTTTAACTTAAGGTATTTGTTACACTAGGTCTCTCTTATATCCATGCTTTAACTACAGTGTGCCTTGCGATTTAAATAATATACTCATCCATTATTTCTTGTTCCTTCAACTAGAGACATTATGGCCATATTTTTCCTGTTGACAGGGTTAATTGCCAATTGATAGTCCTTTTCCCTCCTTTTTTCTTGCTACAGTGTTTCCAGCCCTGGGTAAGATACTTGCTTTTCTAGCTTCCCTGGCAGCCTAGGGTGACCATGTGACATAAGTTTTAGTGTATGAGACAGGAGACACATTGTTAGTATCACTCCACCACACCAGTGTCTATAGCTGTGGTTATCACCTTGTGACTCTGAGGCTAATACTAAGGGAATTTCAAAGGTGCTGGCTGAGACACAAGTGAGTCTGAAACCCTTGCCAACAGCAGCTGCATTCAGACCTTTTTCTCTGAGGAAGATACCCTCCCAACGTTGATTAATTTTTGCTCTGAACCATCATTAAGATTCCCACACTGTGAGTTGTTGATTATTTTTTTGCTTTGTAACCATCATTAAGATCTCTATACTTTGAGTCGTTGACTCTACACACTGAAAGTGACTTAGTGGTGTTTACATTATGAAGATTAACTACTTTTCACTGCACAGCCACATATTATGCTTTGGTGGTGTTTGTTTTCATTCAAGTTTTCTTACAGTTTTCATTTCATTTTTTCTTCCCTAGCCATCTTGTCTCCTTTCATTGCCTCCTTAAGTTGTTATAAATTATGAACCCTGGTTCTGACTGGGGACAGTAATACTCTTTAGCAGACATGTAAAAAAATTGTGGGGATGTTTTTGGTTTTTCTCAGAGATTGGAGGTTGCTACTGGTACTTAGTGGATAAAGTCTAAGGATTCTAGAAATCCTGAAATGCGCGATGAAGAATTGTTCTTCATGCTACATGACATCCCATTGTCCTGTTAGACATTTATATAGGTAAAAACCTGCCAATATTTGAGCCTAGAGTATAACTATTTATAAAATGCAAAGTATCTTTTGTATAATTTTAATATACAGCAAGTTTTTGTAAATATGTAGAAAGCTCCTAGGTAAAAATTGAGGGAAGATTGAACTTTTTTTGTTAGAAACTTTCCTGAGAATTTCTCACTATTTTAAAAAATAATGTCACCAACAGCAATGCTGCTTGTGATATTTGTTTAACCAATACGGGGTGCTTGTCTTAGCCTTCATTTTTAGTTGTCACATTCTCTTTGATTTTTATGGGTATATACAAAAACTATTAAGCCCTTATTTCAAAAATGTCAAAAAAAGGAGAATAGTGTTGACAACATTCAGTTAAATATTGCCTAACTTTTGCTAAACCCAGACTTCTTCATTATATAAGTGGATGTACACATCTAGTTTTTTATCTTCTAGACCAGTTATGTCCAGGTATTTACATGCTGAAATACATGTTATTTCAGTTATTTTATTATTTCATTGTTTATTTTTATTCCAGTAAGGATAATTTATTTCTTTGAAAATGTCTCTGCAGATAATATAGCCTAGCTATAAATTTTATTTATGGGTAGCAAAATGGGTTACTATTTATTTTTTAAATTAAAAGGGGGCTTATTGGTCAGGACCAGCAGAAAATTGATGTCCCACTGTAAGGGGAAATTCACAAATTATGGAGAGTTGGGCACAATTTAGGGAACCAGTGAGAGTTGTCTAAGCATTCAGGGATTAACTGTAGGGTGGCGGGGTAGGAGAGCTCCTAAGCCTAAAATGGGCACAAGGAGGGAACCTGGCCAGAACTGGATGGGAGCTACAGCCATGGGACAGAGGCTGTCTGGCAGAAGCAGTGTTCTCCAGTGAAGAGTTTCATCACCGTCCAATTCTGTGTGGCAGGGAAGGAGCCAAGGGAATAAACCTACCATCTTCTTTCTCTCCTCTCCGTCTGATTTTGTGCTGGAACCTTACCAAAGGGAAACCCAAAGAGAAGCTGCAAAGCAAAATGCCTGGCTGCTATGGTTCCTAAGCCTTCCATAGCACAGAGCAGGGTAGAGAATAGGGGAAAGGGAATTGGGAGGACAAAGGGGAAATATCCAGGACATGGGATGTTGCATCTGTTTAGGTGTGAGAACCACTATTCCAAAGGATTACCTTAATCTCTCTCATTTTTGCTTTTCTCCCCAGATATGTCCTTCCTGTAGCCACTTTCTGTCTTGCTCTAATCTGAACTAATGTTTGGATAGCAGGCTAAGAATTGTCCTTTTCTCTTCATGATTCTCTTGAATTGGAGCCACTGTTTTTTGATTCCTTCACCTTTGTAAGAGTGTGTGATACATTTTCTGATTCCACGCAGGTCTGAAATTTTCTTTACTTTTGATGGGAAAATTGACTGGGCATAGAATTCTGGTTTGAAATCATTCTCTCTCAGAAAATGGAAGGCATTATTATCTTCTAGCTTCCAGTGTTACAAATGAAAAATTTAAATCTGGTTTCATTCATTTTTTTATGCTTTATTTTGTTTTTAATTGACACATAATTGTACATATTTATGGGGTATAGTGTGATATTTTGATATATATATATATACATATTGTGTAATGATCCAGTCAGGGTAATTAGCATATCTTTCACCGCAAACACTTGTAATTTCTTTGTGGTTAGAATATTCAAAATCCTCTCTTCTAGCTACTTTGAAGTATATAATACATTATTGTTGAATATAGCAAAAGTAGACGAATGAACTTACATCAAACTAAAAAGCTGCATAGCAAAGGAAGCAATCAACAGAGTAAAGACACAACCTATAGAATGGGAGAAAATATTTGCAAACTATGCATCTGACAATGGGTTAATATTCGGAATATATATGACAATGGGTTAATATTCGGAATATATAAGGAAATCAAAAATTCAATAGCAAAAAATCAAATCAAATAATCCAATTTTAAAATGAGCAAAAGTTCTGAGTAGACACTTCTCAAAAGAAGACATACAAATGGCCAACAGGAATATGGGAAAATGTCCAGCTTCACCAATCATCAGGGAAGTGTAAATCAAAACTACAATGAAATATCATCTCTTCCCAGTTAGAATGACTTTTATCAAAAAGATACAAAGTAACAAATGCTGGCAAAGATGTGGAGAAAGGGGAACTCTGGTAGAAATATAAATTAGAACAGTCATTATGGGCAATAGTATGGAGGTTTCTCAAAACTCTAAAACTAGAATTACCGTATGGTCCAACAGTTCCACTACTGAATATTTATCCAAAGGAAATGAAATCAATAGGGCAAAGAAATATCTGCACTCCTATGTTTATTGCAGCACTATTCACAATAGCCAAGATACAGAATAAGCCTAAGTATCCATCAAAGGATGAATGGATAAAGACAATGTGGTACATATACACAATGGAATACTATTCAGCCATAAAAAGAATAAAATCCTGTGATTTGCAACAACATGGATAATCCTAGGATATTATGTTAAGTGAAACAAGCCAAGCGCAGAAGGACAAATACTTCATGCTGTCACTCATGTGGAATCTAAAAAAAATTGATCTCGTAGGATAGTGGTTACCAAAAGCTGGGAGGGTAGGGGAACCTGGCTGGGGGGGCAGGCCAGTAGGAAGGTGTTGGACAATGGGTATAAAGTTACAGATAGGAAGAACAAGTTCTGGTATTCTATTACATAGGTGGGTAAACTATAGTCATTCATTATTTAGATGACCAATTTGTCCTTTCTCAAATATTATAATTTTCTGGTCTTCATCTTTGGAGGTTTCTAAAATGTTGCAATTATGTTTTTAGCTTTAGAAAAATTATTGTGCTAGGCGATTGTTGATTGCAAAGTTAGGAGCATGTCCTTGAACTCTTAGATATGCTCTTATTTTTTGTGAATTTGGGATGGGAGGAGGCTGGGAGGTAAAGAGTGGGGTTTGTATTCTTTAGGGCGAGACAGCTCCTTGAAGTCATCCTACTGTTAGCACACTTATAAACCCCCGGAACAGTCTATTTGGATGAATTTTCTAATCATACTCCTAAGATTGTTGTTAACAAATGAGTGTTTCTACCTGCCTTTTGGCTTTACTTTAGGTACATAGAGTAATATAAAGTTGGCTTCGGAGAATCAGAGAACATAGTACAGTTGACCCTCTACATCCATGGCTACCACATCCTTGGATTCAATCTACGCCAGAATAAAAATACGTGGAAAGGAAAACCAATAAAAATGACAGTACAACAATAAAAAATAATACAAATAAAAACAATACAGTATAACAACTGTTTACATACCATTCACATTGTATTAGGTATTATAAGTAATCTGGAGAAGATTTAAAGTACATGGGAGGTTGTTATATGTAAATACTAAGCCATTTTTTATAAGGGACTTGAGCATCCATGGATTTGGGTATCTGAGGGAGTCCTGGAACAAGTCCCCTGTGTATACCAAGGGAAGACTATGATAGTATAGTCACATTATGTGTATGAGTAAAATAGTCCCTATTTTTTATGTTTTCATTTTCTGTGTGACTTAATAGTTTTATCTTTGTTTCCCCTGGTATATAAAGGGAGCTGTTACCTAGAATAAGGCCCATAGAGTCTAAAATGGTATAATGAAAGAAACATCTGACTGGAGAAAGGAATGTCGAAAGAAACTTGTTGCTCATTCAGCAGTATGTTTTTGACTAGAGGCATTAACCAGGCATTGTTTACATCAAGCTAAGAATAAAAATTAAAAGGTTCTCATCTAATTAATTACCCAACTCTTTTCAACATAGGGTTCCCATGTTCAATCAAGCATTTATAAGACTTCTTAAGAGTCTTTTGGGATATTTTTCTTTATCATAAAATAGTATAAATGTTCCTTTAACCAAAACCCAGTCAAAGTGAAAATGTAAAGCAGCTTGAGGAGCAAAACAATAAAGGAGGCATGGTGAGTGGGAATCTGGAGCATATTCTGAAAAACAACATCTGAGGTATGTGCAAAGGTTGAGAGAGACCTGAATTCCATTAGAAACTTTTTGGCAGAAGTTGCCTGATTCTTTTTATGTGCATGGCCCTCCGGCCCTGTTCCTGACCATATCAATATGTAATGGTTTCAGTAGGTAGTACCATCTGTGTTTTTTGCCCCCAAGGGCCAAATGCGTGACAATGAGAACATTTTAACATTTTAGAAAGCAATTTCTTTTACTTTTATTAAAGACAGCTTTATTCAGCATATGTGCCTAAATACTACACTTTTTCCTTTTTGTTTTTTGCACCAGGGACCCCACAAGGCCCCCAATGTTTTCATTTATTTCAAAATTACATGTTGCTGTTCAGTGTCCACACAGCAGTATAGTCTCTATATTGTCATGAAAAAATATAGTTTAAAATGTCAACTGTACATAATGTGCTTGAAATATTAATGCTTACCAGGTTCTGAGATGATGTTCTTCAGAGTATGAAGGTTAAAAGGTGATAAAACACACATGGCTTTTAAAAGAAATGATTTGGATTAAATGACACTTTTAAGTCTTAGCAGTTTGAGCTCACCTTTTTCTATTTCTGTATTTGTTCAGAGCATGCAAACAATCTGACAGGTCAGACAGTTTGATGGCGTTTGAATTTGAACTTAGGTTTCTGCGCCTCCAAATCCTTGGATCTTTACCTCAGGGGTTTTTCAAGGTGTCTTTTTTTTTTTTTGCAAACTAAGAACTATTTTTATTCTTGTGTAAGAGCTCTTATTTATAACTTTTATTAGACTACATTGAATTCAAGAATACGTGGATGTATTACAGGACAAATCACGTGCTCCTAAAGCATTACCACCTGCAGTTAAAGCCTGACATGAGGTGACTTGAGTACTTTCATCTTCAATAGTGACTTTGTACAGGAAGTTACTTAGGATTGTTTGGGAAACTGAATAGAAAATCTTAAAATGTCAGGACCTCATAGTTGGAATTCTGAATTCTCATAAACTGTAATAGAGTCCGTTTAAATGCCCAGGAGGTTATTGATCTTGATTGCAGGTGCCTGTTCTTAGGGCCCAGGTTCTCAGGGCTTCCCACTCTCTTCCCCAGAGTAACATTGAATCTCCTTAGGAAAGTTATATCATTTAATAAATAACCTGAATTTCTCTTTTTCAGTTTTTTCTTTTTTGTTTCTTTATTATTCATAAATCTCCAGGGTTGGCATAAATTTTCCTGAATGTAACAGTCATATATGCTTATAGTAAAGTATTTGGAAAATACAAAAACGTTAAAAGAAATAGAGAAGAAAGCACTTCTGATCTGACCAGTGGTAATAAAGAGTGCTGAGCAATTCATCCTTATCATTATTGTTTCCATCTCTATTTTCCCCATTGATCATGCCATAAACACAATTTTATATTTTGCTTCCCCCCCTTAGCATTCTATCCTTAATATTTTCCTATTCAAAAAACTTTTGTTAATATTTTTATGGCTGTATATTCTTTCTTCCTATACACATATAATTTACTTAACATTTATGCCATCATGACCACCTGCTGTACCTTATGGGAGGAGGAGGGGTGGATTTTAAAATATTTCTAGACTAGGAATAATGAGTTGAAAGAGTGTACACATTTTGAGACTTTTAATATGTATTCAATAATTCTCTGAAATGAGTGCTGGTATATATACTCCTATGAATAGTTTGGAAGAATACCCACCTCACTGCAAGCTTGCTAATCTTGAATATTATATTAAAGATATCTTTGTAAAGTTGGCTTTTTTATTAATAAAAACTTAAGTAGTGTTTATTATGCTTTATAGAGAGTTTATTAGACATCTTTGTATATTTGATGAACACAAATGGTATTTTGTTTTACGTTGTATTTTTTTTTTTTTTAAGAATGGGGTCTTTGTCGCCTAGGTTGGGGAGCAGTGGCATGATCACAACTTACTGCAGCCTTGAACTCCTGGGCTCAAGCAGTCCTCCTGCCTCAGCCTCCTGAATGGCTGGGACTATAGGTGCGCACCACCACGCCTGGCTAATTTTTAAATTTTTTGTACAGATGAGGTCTCGCGGTGTTGCCCAGGCTGGTCTCAAACTCCTGGACAGAAGCAATCCTGCTCCCTCAGCCTCCCAAAGTACTGGGATTACAGGCTTGAGCCTCCATACCCGGCCTACTTATTTGTTCTTTTGTGTTTGTTAAAATGTTCACTTTGCACATGTTTTTTAGCCATCATTGGGTCCTGGTATTGTGAGGGCTCTTATGAAGCAAGCTAGGAGCCAAGACTTCGAGGTTGGGGTGTATGAAAAACCTTTAAGTGGAGGTTTGTGCATTTAGGAAGATTATTGGATGGGTAGCAGGGTATGGATTTTGATGGCATTTAAATAGTGTAGGGAAGGACAGCATGAATGAGGTGATGCACGTAAAGATGGAAAAGATGGAGAAGAAAGCAGGGCTATAAGAGATGTTTTAGAAATAGAATGAGAAGCAAACATGACTAAATGAGGAGGATTTAGAGATTATTCTTAGGATCTTGCTGGTGCCACTTGTGGGATGGGGATACCATTACCAAGATGTGAAACAACATGAGAAGAAAAGAATTTGGGGATGTCCTATGAGGGCTGGCTATGAACAGAACACATGTCTAATTGTAGCTTAAACCACGGGATTTTCTGTACAAGAACACGGGGACTGGAATGGTGACTCAGTGATGCCATTGTAAAGCAGCCGCCTCCTGTTTTCTTGCTCTTCCATCCCTAGCGTGTTGCTTTTGCCTTCATGGTTGCAAATGCCTGGAGTAGAAGGATCTGTGTTCCAGGCAGAAGGAAAAGGGGGTAGGGACCATGGGCTCTGTGCTGGAGACACTTTTTTCTGAAAAGAAGCACCCTCCCCACCTCAGCTTCTTTCTACATCTTCCAGGAAAACAACAGCTGTAAGGAAGATGGGTATATTAGTATTTTTCTTACCAGTCTCTGCCCTGGAGAAAAAGAGTGAAGGGATTTAGAATGGGAGTTAAGCCACCAGCAGTATGCAAACAAGGGGGCAGATAATAAATTTAATTTTGGCCATGTTTGTGGAGGAGACATTATGTAATGGAAAATAGTGCCCAGAATTTAGAAGAAGTTGTGAGGGCTTGAAAGATAGAAGTAGATGCAGTTTGCATTTGTTTCATATTCAGTCTTTTTTTTTTTTTTTTGAGACAGAGTCTTGCTCTGTTGCCCAGGCTAGAGTGAGTGCCGTGGCATCAGC
>CM052437.1:162297779-162332234 GCA_028533085.1 Varecia variegata | reverse complement strand
AAGTCTCGCTTTGTTGCCCGGGCTAGAGTGAGTGCCGTGGCGTCAGCCTAGCTCACAGCAACCTCACACTACTGGGCTCAAGCGATCCTTCTGCTTCAGCCTCCCGAGTAGCTGGGACTACAGGCATGTGCCACCATGCCCGGCTAATTTTTTCTATATATATTTTTAGTTGGCCAGATAATTTCTTTCTATTTTTAGTAGAGACGGGGTCTCACTCTTGCTCAGGCTGGTCTCGAACTCCTGAGCTCAAACAATCCGCCCGCCTCGGCCTCCCAAGTGCTAGGATTACAGGCGTGAGCCACCACGCCCGGCCCTAAATTTCTTTTTAGTTTATTTTGATACTTACCGTTTACTTGTTTTAAAATTGTTGCATATTATTATTCAGGATTATTTTACTTCTTTGTAGACCTTTTGAGATCAGTGAGATTTGTATCCTTTGATTTTTAGCAGTGCCACAGTAAGAGGGTCTATTTGATTTCATGCTATTTCTGGTGTAGTGCCAATGAATGGAATGCCCTTTATTTGTCCTTATCTTCCCTTAAAATCTTTGTAGATTTTACATTTATTTTCCCTTTTTGTCATGAAGTAGACCTGCACTCCTTTGACTGCGTTTCCCAGAGCTGAAGTCTCTCTGCGATGTGGCATTTGGTTAAGATCAGAGACCCTGGAGACGGACTACTTGGGTTTGAATGGTGTTCCTGTCTCTTACTTGCTATGTTACCTTGGGCAAGCTAGTTAACTTTTCTGTTTCTAAATTTTCCTTACCTTGAAATGGTGTAATGGTCCATACCTCTGCTGTTTTTTTTAATACTATGATCACTGCTATGAAATATAATGAATAGTTGTATACTATACCTCATTTTATAAATTTATATGTATTTTTTTTCCTCATGCTCTTCTTACTGCATGTTTGGAAAAGGTGGCTGCTCTTGTGCTGTTTTGAATGAGCTTGGCCTAAATGAATCATTTGATGACTTTTGAGGTATAATTTCATCTTTGAGCCCCATAGGAGGTTGTTGTTATTGAAGACTCTTAAAAACAAATTTTAAAATATATTTTTCATCTTTAATTCTGAGCTCTTTGTTTTCTTAAAAAGACTCCTTTCAAGTTACATTTTTATAGTGATTCTAAAATGCATTTAATACATGAAATGATGGAAATTGATGGCTTAAAGTTACGTAAGAGTGAAGTAGACTGTTTACATAACTGTTGAACTGTGTTATAAGCTTTTCTTACAAAACTTTTATGTAATGTCTTTTTCATGCAATATGATATAAAGATGACAGCTGAATCTATTACCAGTTTATTACCATAGAATAAAGAAAAAGTTGATTTGTTTGAGTGTGGCTTTTGTATGTACAGGTAGCAATCTATGAGGTTGGTTCTGTAATGCTATTTATAAGATTTTTTTTCTTGTTGTAAAACACATTTGTGAACAAACTTGATCTAGTATCTCTTCCTTCAAAGTGTGAAGGGGATAATATTTCTGAAAGCTTCTTTTACATGCTCTGCTTCATCTTTGTGTTGAATGAAAAATACAGCATGTTTGAATTGATTAGTTCCAGTAGTACACATTTTATACCATCGTAAAATGTAGTGGATAGAATTGATCAGATTGATGAGTGGAGGACAGTGTTCTTTGATGACCGAGAGAATACCTAGATATTACTAATACTGATGTCAGGCTGAGCACAGCCAGGTAATAATGGACCTGTTCCTTCTTGTAAGAACAGAATGATATCATATTTTTGGTGTCTGACTTTATTTTTTAGAATGTCCATTATAGATGAAGAGATTTTTTAAAATATAATGCTGATTTTTATATTATTTAAAATATTTGCATACTTTATGTCCAGAAAAGATGGGGTAAGACACAACCAAAGGAGAACTCTGAAATGTCATAAGAAGAACGTAAGGAGGCTTAGCACAGCACATTGGCAGGGTGTCTTGTGAACCCGCCCAACAGAAGACCACCCAGACCTGGTATTTCATGACCAACAGCCTGGAATAGTTTGAAGTGCTAAAAAGAACAAAACTGTTAGTTACAAGTTTTATATCCAGTGAAACTATCATTCCGGGGGGAAAAAAAGGAAAATAAAAACATTCTCAGATGAAGGAAAACAAAGAACTTGTTGCTAACAGACTTTTGTTGAAAGGTTGGCTAAAGGTTTTCGAACAGAAAGGAAATGATAAAAGAAGTCATCTTGGAGAATCAGGAAGGAAGAAGGAACAAAGAGCTTGAGGAAATATGTGTACACACAATAGACTAGAGTTTCATGACTTTTAAAAATCATATTTGATGATTGAAACAAAAATTATCACCCCATGGAATACTCAAGACGACGATATTTGAAAGTGGGGAAAGTAAAGAGAACTAAGTAAAAGTGAGATTTCCACACTTCACTCACTGGGTGTGATAAAATATTGACATCAGCAGATTGTTAAGTCATATGTATTATAATACTCAGAGAAACTACTACGAAAACTATACAGAAAGATGTTTTCAAGCATTGAGGAAACAAAAATTTAGTTCTAAAATGTATTAAAGTAACTGGAAGGAAGGCAATAAAAGAGAAACAGAGGAATGAGAACTGGAGCAAACAAGTAGAAAATAATAATAACATCACAGACTTAAACACCAACATATCAATAATTACTTTCAAAATCAAAGTTCTAGGGCCAGGGGCAGTGGCTCATGCCTGTAATCCTAGCTAGCACTTTAGGAGACCAAGGCAGGAGGATTTCTTGAGGCCAGGAGTTTGAGATCAGCCTGGGTAACAGCGAGACTGCGACTCCACAAAAAATTAATAAAAATAGCCAGGCGTGGTGGTGCACACCTGTAGTTACAGATACTCGGGAGGCTGAAGCAGGAGGATCACGTGAGCCCAGGAGTTTGAGCTTGCAGTGAGTTGTGATGATGCCACTGCCCTTATGTCTGGGCAACAAAGTGAGACCCTATCTCAAAAAATAAATAATAATAAGTTAAAGGATTTAAAGATAAAATTTAAGAAAAAAGAATTGTTTCAAAGTCAAAGCTAAGTTCACAGAAATTTTTCTTCTGACCCTGTTTCCTCTATCTTGTTCCCTCCCTCCTTCTGTAGGTAACCATGATAATAGTTTTAGGTCTGTCTTCCTATTGTTTCTTTGGCAGTACTATTTTTGTCCATTTTAATTTTATCCCTTGCTCCCACTCATTAAAAAGGTATTATATTGAAATGTTGTTTGCACCATGCTTTTTCATTTAGCAGTTTTCCTTGAGATCACTCTGTATAGAGACCACAGAGATCTTCCTCGTTGTATTAAGTGGATGAACCATAGTTTATTTGCTTCTGCAATTAATGGCATGATATCTTCATGCTTGGGTTATTTTGTATTTTTTACCATATATTTTGGGGAATACTACAGATGGGATTTCTGAATCAACAGTAAACATATTTGTAATTTTGCCACAATTTTTAATTGGAGAGACTTTGTAACATTTAATATCTGTTAGGGCTAGACAGCCTTCCTCCTCACCCAGTTACTGCACTTTTTATGGCTATTCTTGCTATTTATTTTCCATCTTGAACTTTTCAGTCAACCATTGAAGGACATCTGGATTTGCTTTCAGTTTTTGGCTATTGGATTATGTCTGTGTTATTTTTTTGTTTGTGTGTTTTATTGGCCAAAAATTTAGTATATGATAAAGATGGTACCTCAAATCAGTGGGAAAAAGATGGACTTTTTAATAAATAGTGTTGGAACAACCGAATAGCCATATGGAAAAAGATAAAATTAGATTTGTTCTTCACATGATATACCAGAACAATTTCCAAATTCAGAATAAATTCTAAATATAAAAAATAGTGCAAGCACTTAGAAGTGGGAAAAACTTTCCTATATATGATTCAAAATCCAGAAACAATTAAAAGGAGACATTAATACATTTAAATAGCAGAAAACATTGTAATCGAGGTTATAATACTCAGACAAATTGGGGAAAATTTTGCAACCTGTTACAGATAAAGGACTAAAAATATTGATTGTAAAGAGCTTCAGAAAACTGAAAAGAAAACAAGTAATGCAACAAAATAAAAAAAAAGGCAATACATATGAACAGATAGTTTGAAGAATACTAAATACAAATGGCCCTTTAACATATGAAAATACACTCACATCAATAAAAATAAACTATAATGAGATATGAGATTGGCAGAAATGCAAAAGTTTAATAATACTGTTTGCTGGCAGAGCTTCAAGAAAACAGGTACTCTTAGACATTGCCATGAATTCAAATTCACCAGTTGCCTATATAAGAGTTATTTCAGGGTATAGTGGTTAAAAGCACAGATGTTATAACTACATAAGCCTAGATCTTATTAGCTATATGACCTTGCACAAACTTCTTATCCTCTGTAAGTTTTAGTCTTCTCATCAGTAAAATGGGGGATCATAAAAATAGTTATCTTGGGTGATTTCTATGAAAATTAAATGACATATACAAACACTCAGTTCATTGTATCATCTGTGTTATTTTTCAATTTTTTCTTGACAAATGTTGGGTGATAATTTTTAAGGGATTAGGAAATTTTTAGGGTAAGCTGCAGATCAAGCAGCAAAATGATATTTTAAGACTAAGATTGGGTAATTACAAGCCAGTGTCTTTTGTATGTGCAAGTTATTGGGCTCGGAAAGGTCAGAGTGTGGAACTGGGGGTCTCTATGGAGGAGGGTGCAGCAGAACCCCCAGGGAGCTTTTTTAAAAAACATGGAACAACTTCCCTACCCCCAATCCTAACTGTTGACATAGATGGTGAGGCACCTGAGCAGAAGAGGAAGAGAAGGGTGAAACAGATGCCAAGTTAAGAAAGATACTTTCTCAGATACCTAGCTCCAGAGTTAGGTCTATTCCAGGTCATATAGTTCCTTAAATTTTGTGAGTGAACTATCAGTGGGGTCTCTGTTTCTCTCAACCAAAATATTCCTTCTAATTGCAGCTGGTCTCCATTCATAATTATAGAGCCCTGCTATTCAAAGTGTGTGGACAGGCAAGATCAACTTCACCAGTGCTTGTTAGAAATGCAGAATCTCTAGCCCCACCCCAAGCCTGCTTAATTAGAATCTGCATATAAACAAGATCTCTAGGGGTTTTACATGCACATTAAAATATGAGAGGTGCTTCATAGTCAATACTCTTATAGTAAATCTGTGTGACAGTAGCCTAGGGGATGAAAGAGGGGGAGAGATTGAGATTAATTTGTGTTAAACGCTGTGTACACATTATGTTACTTAATATCTGAAATTTAGAAAGTAGGTTCTAATGCACCCATCTTACAAACGAGGAAACCGAAAGGCAAAGGAAGTCTTTTCCCCCCTAAAATAGAATGGCATTGTACAATTACAATTAAGAAATTACTAGGAGATGACCATCAGATGTTTCTCTGAAAAGGACTGAATTTGGGGGCACATATTCCTTGATATAAAATAATTCCTTTAAAATTTAAATGGCACTTAATCTTTGAGAGAAAGTAGTACTTCATCTTTTCTTTCTGCTAACTCAGTTGATTAATTCTTTAGCAAATGGATTTCAGTTGGAGCTGATCTCCAAGTAAAAAGGAAATAACTTATTTTTCTATCAGCGACTGCTAGTCTAGAGGTTATAATGATGTGGTTTTATAATGTGATAATTCATATGGATTTATCCTACATTAGCTTTGTCAAGGTCTAATGATTCTTTGGAATATACTGTGAAGTTTTTTATATTTTTAATTATTGGCCATGAATGTTTTATACTTCAGATCTATTTCTTATGAGTTTCTCCATGTTTCTCCCCTTAGAGTACTTCTTGGTCTTGAGGGAGACAGGGAAAACTTTTAGATTTACTTATTTTCACTGACTTCTAAACAAGGGTTAATGTTTTGATCTTTTGTTACAAATTGTGGATGAACTTTTCTGGGTTTTGGCTTTGTCAAATTAGTTGTTAACAATTTTTCCAGATGTAAGGTAAAAGCATAATCATTTGATCAACTTTATAACTCTTGAATGTTACTTGGGACCTTGAGCACATTTCTTGCCAAAAACAATTTGGCTAACATTTTTGGTTAGGTTAAGAGTGCATCTCTAATAGATGAGCTTTTTCAAATTGACTCTATTAATAATTTTGACTAAAGAAAACAAACTAGGACATTATGTATAGAATGATAATTTAATGAGTTGCACGAGTAATGTACTCAAACTATTTTCTTTATTGTACTGATATTACAAAGTCTACACAGAAGTCTCTCTGTCTCTCTTTTTTAAGCCTCCTTTACATCTTCTTGGCTTTTGCCTTTAAAACTATCTGCTTCATTTTTTTTTTTTCCTTCATGCTCTAATGTAGGTTCCACTCTGTGGCACAATGGATAGCACATTGGACTTCTAATGTGGGTTCTAAGCTTTGTGCAAGAACTCTGGGACTGACCTAGGAAAAAGTCCACACAGGCTATTATAATAAACAGACTCTGAATCAAAAGTGTCTACAGGAAGTTTCTATTTGCCCAAAATGTGATGATTTTAATAAAGGAACTTAAATTCCATTTGATGGTTGACATCATAGTTTCTTGATTCACAGTAGAAATAGTAGTGAAATGCTGGCTATTTTCAAATCCATACAATGAAAACATAATGGATTCAATTCGATGTGTTTGTCCAAGTAGGGGTCAGAAAACTTTTTCTGTGAAGGGCCACATAGTAAATATTTTATGCTCTGTGGACCATACTGTTTCTGTCTCAACAGTTCAGTTCTACAGTTGTAGGGTAAAACAGCAACACACAGTACACATTCCATACAATTTTGACATATTTTTTTATTTCTTTCCAGCCTTTTAAACATGTGAAGATCTTCTTAGCTTGCAGAACATAGAAAAACAGTTTGCAGATCCCTGTATTATAGAGTTTATGATTTTTCCCCATACTGCTACAGTTCTAGTGGTGTGATTAGGTTGCTTCTAGAAGTAATTCATTTGATTTTTCAAAAATCTATGTTTGTTTCAGGCTTTACTAAGTTAAGAAGAAGATACCATATCATCAGTTTGCTTAATACAAATCTCCTTATTTATTTATTTCTCTAAGATTTTGGATGTTATTACCACCAAAAATACTCTGCTTGATTTTTTTTCCTTTCTTATTTTTCAAAACTCTTAGCAAGATGTCAGTGAGAAGCAGAGTAGCTTTGTGTAGTTGAGGACTTTGAAGTCAGATTCCACACGCCTAGCTGTGTGATCTGAACCGAGTTACCGAACTTTTCCTCAGCCTCAGTGTATTCAACTGTAAAATGGGAATAACATGAGTAGCTTTGCCCCCACACATCCCTATACACCCATCGATGAAGTAATTTTCAAATAAAAAAATAAAAGCTAGTGTGGATAGTAAATATTACCTTTCAAGTTTCCACTCAGACCTCACTTCTCTCTGGTTAATATTTTTATAGGATGTATTCATTTGTTCAACATTAAGTGAAAGTATTTGAAAAAATGGGAGGTTAGTACATATATAGTTTAAAAAGAAACCCTATCTATTCATTAAGAAGTATTTTACAATATCCACTGTCTTATTTTCCTAAAAATCGAGTTACCAAATAAAGCCTTAAAAAATAATTATGAGAGCAAGATTGTTCTTCAGAATTACAGTTTTTCTTTTTTCTCTTCTTTTCCTTTTTTTTTTTCTGGAAAAATCATTTTATCAAACAGAATAACAGTTTTTATGCAGTGAAATTGTCAGAACATCCCTTTGCAGCCTCTGTGCATTTGTAGGCATTTACTTAAGTCCAACTTGATGATGATAAAAGTCCAGTTTTTAAGAACATTTCTGCACTTGAAAGGCTCTTAGCATAAATAAGTGAGGTAATTTACAAGTGACAGTGGTTTTGAATGGTTTTTGATTGGGGAACTATAAACACACCATTTATGGTAATAAACAGTTTGAAATGATGAGTTATGTAATTTCACAATAACATAGCAAAAAGACTTAAATGTAATTATTACAAATTAGCATAATTAAGCAATATAATTACTGTAGGTTGTTCATATAATTAAATCATCTAAAAATTGAACTTGTATAGAAAATTAAAGTGTTTGTTCATTTTCATGATTTTGGTTTAAGTATGTTTTTTAACTGGGAGTGGGAAGGGAAGAAAAATATATAAATGTGGGTATTGGCTTACATCTTGCAAGGAGGGTCAAAAGAACCTTGGTACTAATAAAGACATAATTACTTTGCAGTTTTCTCTAGGATAATAGTGTGGACTTTTAAAAAAACTTTTTCTTCCCTGCCTGTGCTACTTTGAAATCTTACTGAGTGGAGGAAGAGCAATGGGAAATGATAGGGCCTTGGTCCTTTTATTATAGCTTTTCCAGCTGTGTTCCATAGCGGGTGTAACATCAAAAGAATCTGATTTCCAGCTTCTGGGGTCCAAGGAACAATTAACAAGCAGCACGTAGAGAGCCAGCTGATAATATCCAATATGTTTTCAGTGTGCAGTAAACAAACAATAATGTTGGTTCTGTAGAGTAATTTTATAGTAGGGCACTGTATTGACTTTAAAAATGGCTGTAATGGTACTAATAGAACTAGGTTTTATTTTTAGCATCTAGTCTACCATAATACCTGAAAGATAGCAGGGACTGTATTATTTTTTTGATGAATAAATACTGTGTGCTGGGCATTGTGGAGAGAGTCTGAAGATAAATAAGATATTGGCCCTATCAATATCTTATTTACCTCCCCCCTGCACCAGAATACACATATGTGTTTGGTTTTGGGTGTTTTGGGGGGAAGGAAAAAAATAGGAGATTATTATTATTATTAGAAAAATGAATGCCAATATATATCTTTGAAACAAAACTTAAGCCATTACCGAGAAATTCTGTTCAATTCTACAATTACTCCCACATAGTTCATGACAGGTCCTGGGCTAGCTACTGGGTCAGAGCTTCTATTAATACTTTCTTTACTTTTCTCCCTCGCTTCCTGTAATGGTTCTGATTTTCACCTTAAAAAGTAGTTTTTTTTTTTTTTAAGTGGTTTTCTTCTTGTTTTTCTACAATACTTATCAACAAATACGCTTTTTAGTTTTTATCATTTGTTAGATCAAAGTTTTACAACATTGTCGCTAACTAGAAGAACTAAATGCTCTAGTTATGTATTTTGAGTTCAGTTTTCTATCAGTGTGTCACAAAAATCTTTTAGAAGAATTCTTTTATCAACATGTATGAATATACCATTTTTCCATCTGATTTATGGGGAATTGATTTACTTCAGAAATCTCTGAGGAAGGCATTAGGAAAGTAGAATCTTTAGTTTTTGGGGACTTTGTCCACTAAGTTCCATGAACAGAAATATATAGGAGGGAAAAAATAAGTGAAATCCCAGATTAACTGAGGACTGAGAATACTGGAATTTTAAAATGAAAAGAGGAAAAAACAACACTAAATGATTTAAGTGATTGAGTGGATGATTAAATGAAAGAAGAGTTTCCTCAGTTTAGCAAATTATCTGGCTAATCAGAAGTTCTGCTTGGCACAGTCTGATACAATAAAATGTCTGAAAAAATTGATTCTTTTATCTCCATATGCGAGGCCACTTTTATCTATCTGGTGAAGATATCAAAGAAACATGTTGATGTGCTTAAGTAACTATGACATAGGAGAACTCCATAATTTTATCTAATGTGCACCAGAAAACATCATTTTGATTTTTAAAATTATAGAAAGCATATTTTAAAACCGTTATACTGTTTGGGGGATGGACACGCTTGTAGCTCTGACTTGGGTGGGGCAAAGGCAATGTATGTAATCTAAACATTTGTACCTCTGCAATATGCTGAAATTAAAAAATAAAATCATTTAAAAAACCATTATAAATGTATCTGTTATCCCTTTTCATATTTTGTTTCAAAATGTTCAGATTTAAAAGCTGTTATAGATATATGGATTTTCAAAAATGACCAAAATAAACTCTCTACTGTCAAGTTTATTATCTTAATTTTTAAAGTTAAGCCCTAAAATGCAACTAGTTTAAATTGCTTTAAAAATCAATGGCTTTATAATATGTAAAAACACAAAAAAATATTTTGGAAGTCCAAAATTATCGAAGTATTCAATTTATTAGTACCAGCTACATTTTTGACTCTAGAAAATCAGATTAGGTGTGCAACAATGTATCCAAAGATGATTTTATAGCCAAGTTATTTTACTGATAAAAAAAAATAGGGGCTGAAAAGAGACCGAGTGATTTAGAAGGCAGCAGTATGCTACTTACTAGCTAAAGGGCCTTTGTAATTTATTCGTCCTTAGTTTTTTTCTATCAGCTAAATGGACTATCAGAGTGTTACAGGGAGAATTGAATGAAATTATGTGGGTAGCACATTGCCTGTGCACAGCATGTACTCAGAAAAGGGTGGTGCATTTGCCTAACTTGTCAGAGTTAGAAATAGCTGATATTTACTAGAAAATGCTTTTCTCTATCCTGTGTGTTTATTAGAATGTGACGTACTCTGGAATCTTGCTAGTTTACCAAAGGGATCTTGCCTTCATAAGTCGTTTATATAAACACTAGAATGTGTTATTAGTAATTGCTAACATCTAGCAAATTGACAGAAGTCAGAGGCAAGATGGATAGGAACAGCTAAGTTGGTCTAAAATAGTATTTTTCAGAGCATGACCTGTGGTCCACTTGCTTAGAATCTCTTGGAATGCTGGCTGAAAAGGCAAATTCCTGGGCTCCACACCAAACTTACCTAGTAATATATATAAAACTCTCCATATAAATGATTAAATTGCTTTCTTAAACATGATTACCTAGACTGTTGGAAGTCAGTTCCTGGAATCTTCATTTTAAATAGGACTCCAGGTAATTCTTTTTACTTTGAAGTTTGAGAATCCCTGGTCACTGTGGTCTCCAAAATCCCTCAATTTAGGAACAACCAGTTTATCAAGAGTTTTTTAGAAAAATGACAAATTGTGCTATGGGCAATATAAAAATTATGCAGATTAAGTTAAGGCACAAACCCAGTTCACTGGTGTGAGATCAGGACAAATGCTGTGTGCAATAACTGAGAATGGGCCTTCTGAGTGGATGAGGTAGGGACAGGCTTCCTTATTCCTACTTATTAGGGAGTATGACGAGTTCCAAGGCAGGATGGAAGAAATGATTTGCTTCTTCCTAAATTATTTCTAGAAGTAAAAGAAAGTCATTGCTTAATACCGCATTTTCCAAATCTATTTCCTGGGAAACGAGGATTCTATTATAGGTGTGAATATATTGGGGGAAAAGCTAGACCAATAAATTTAACTATAATGAAAGTATAGAGGAAATCCCAGACCCAGGGTTCTCCAAGTAGACTGTAGTATGAAATGTTTCCTAACTCGTTTGACATAGAACTCATGCTCACACACACGTGTGCATTTATTTTTGTGTGTGGATGTGATACCTGGTGTTAATACATTCTGGTAACTATAGTTTTGGAAATTCTGGCTTAGAGGTTGACAAGTAGAAGGATAAAACAAAAGGAGAGACTCTGTTAATCTTTAGAGTTGTATGTATAGGCAACACACTCTTTCTTTTTGAGGGTGGACTTGGGCACTTAACATAAAATTATACATTCCAGGTTCCATAGCAAGGTTCCTTGCTACCCTCCCAATAGCAAGACAGGAGGAAACTTATTTCCCTCAGGATGACTTGTAGTTATATGACTTTTTATAATTAGTCTTTCCTTGGGCCATTATAAAACTGCCAAATTAGACCAAGATGTTTAAATGGGGGACATCATCTTGAAGTCTTAGTATGATGCAGTCTTTTAAATTAATGATTATAAAAAAAGTATAATGATTTTAAAAAGTATATCACAGAGCTGCTTCATACTAGGATGTGAGAGAGCATATTTTTGTCTTAGACTCTTGCTGTATTTTTAACTTTGCCATTTTAGTTATTGTAAAACTTTTTTATTACACAAAACAACAGATATATATATACACACACAATATATGTACAGAAAACCACATGAAATATGTACCTTAATGAGTTATTAAAGGCAAACACCCTCATTTTGGTGACAATGTGCTATAGAGTCTTGGCAAGTATCCCAGAAGCCTTCCAGTGTCCCCTCCTATTAGGAAGATGATAAGCAACCTACAGCCCTAAATCTCAATTGGAATTATCAGTGTGACAGTATGAACTTTCACAAATATACACACATATACATCATGCATATCTACCATACATAAAACTCATATATATAGCATATATGTGTATATATATAAATTAAAGACAAGCCCATATTTTCTAGTTCTTTCCTCTTTCTACTGAAAATACATAGGAACAATAATCAATCTAGTACTAGTGAGCATTCCTACTGCCAAGACTGAGGTCCTGAAATACCGCTTTCCATAAATTCATCCAATATCTTAGTTACATTGCAGCAGAACATTATTGTGGCAAATGCTGGGATTTCAGAAAATGTTGGAAGTATACTAAGCTTCTGTTCAGAACTGTCTGAATTTGGTTCGTTTTACATTTACAATGAATGAAAACTTCAATTTAGATCTAAGAAGTAGACAGCTTGACATCTAACTCCTCATATGCCCCAAAGCAACACTTTTAAGTGTGTGTGAGTCTTCTCTCATATCAAGCAGGTGGTTATATATGTTTTATCAGTTAGTAGATAAATTCACTGCTATCTCATTTCTTAATGTTATGCTGCAGAATCTCATGCATCAATAAAGTTGTTATGGTGGTTAAGAGTAATAAATGGCAGAGGGCTATACTTTTATGTTGCAAAGCCACATTTTACTTTCTTAATTCTAAATCAGAGAGGTACAAAATTACAGGAATGATAGTTATTAAAAACATGAACATAGACTGTGGAAGAGGGACAGTTTAAATAACATGACTGCATCAATCGTGAGTAATAGAAAGGGTCCAATCAGGAAGCAGAAACCACACAGCAATTTAAATAGGAAAAGTTTAATAAAAAATTATTAATTGTAAGACACATTCAATCATAAATGGTAAAAACAATTTTAAACAATGTCTTAATAGGTTGTGCAAGAGTACCCAAGTGTTGTGGGCTGAATTGTGTTCTCTCCAAAATTCAGTTTCCCCAAAATGGGAGTATTGTGCTAACCTCCTGTACCTCAGAATGTAACTGTATTTGGAGATAGGGTCTTTATAGAGGTGATTAAATTGAAATGGGGTCTTTAGGGTGATCCTTAATCCAGTCTCACTGGTGCCCTTATAAGAAGAGGATATTTGGAAAAACAGAGACCTCAGGAATGTGTGTGCACAGAGGAAAGACCATGTGAGAACATAGCAAGAGGGCAGTCTTCTGCAAGCCAATGAAGTCTTGGAAGAAACTGAACCTGCCAACACCTTGCTCTTGGACTTCCAGCCTCTAGAACTGTGAGGAAATAAACTTCTGTCATTTAAGACACCCAGTATTAATATTTTACCATAGCAGCCCTAGAAAACTAATGCACCAAGGAAGGAACAAATTTGGAAGGGCATATCCCTTCCGATGCAGAAGGCATGGTTGTCAGAGAAGTTTGCTGAATTGTCCAGACCAGAGCAGAAAATTTCACTCCAGATTATAGGTAACTTGAGGCTGGCAGGCCAGGGAACACCCCTCAAGGGTTCAGGTGGTCCCAGGCTGATAGCTGGGCACACACAGGGATTTGGGCTATGAGAACATGCTCACTGGCCAAGTGTTGTAAGTCCTGGAGTGTACAGCGTCTGTGTTGGGAGGTTCAGTGGGTCAGGTAGGGCTATCAATTCATGGAGTCTCTGGGGTTTAGGGCATGCAGCTGGGGTGGAGCACCACCGTGTGCCCTGGAGTGCTCTGCTTGTAGCTGGGTGGCAGGACCAGGATGAAGCAAATTCAAGTACACTGAAACCAGGAAAGAAAGCCCTTTCCCCCTGCAATGTCCCTTCAGCATCCTCTACTGACAAAGCTTAACATCTCATTCACTACAGAGGAGAAATACTTACCTCCAGTGTTCATCTCTCTTATCTAAAAACAGGCAATGAAGGGTAGATTTGAAGCCAAGAGGTAATAGATTGATAGCTGTCACATACATTCTCCCCCTGTCCCATAAATTAACACAGGTCTTTAAAGTTTTCTTGGAATCATAAAAACAAACAAACGAAAACCTTCAACTAACTTATTTTTGTTTTAAAATCACCCATTTTTAGATAATAGGCTAAACTACCAGATTTCTAGACTTGAATACGATTAAATAATCATGGAAAGATTATATAGGTGGTAGTTCTGGCAAAAATTCTTAGCATTAACCTAAATCACTTATAGTTTAAATAACCTGTATTATTTGGTGAGATTGCTATATTAGAATATTTCACAGACTACATTAATGGTAAGCTCTGAGAGAAAAATAAAATCATTAGGGTTGCTGTTACTAGATGATAGGACTCAGATGATCAATTTGTTTATCTAGACACCTGAAGGTGTTTGTCAGTGTTAAAGTAGCTGTGGACTTGTGTTGTAAATCCATTAACTGTCCTTGTCAATACAGTAAAGTTACTAAAAAGAGAATTAATTGGGCAATAAATTTCAGATTCTGGCCCTTTTTTCCCAATCAGAACATTTTGTTATATTTGTTTTCTTTTAGTTCTGTGGATGCAGTGGTTGAAAAAAAATGACATAGATCAAATTATTTTTATTACCAATTCTAAGCACTTTTAGTATAGAAATGAGATCATCACAAAACTGATTTATTCATTCAGAAGAGCACATGAATCTTCTCTATCCTCAGAGATAAGAAAACATTTATGTAGAGTCAATTTTTGTAACTTTCATTTATCATTTTGTAAATAATTTACATCATGAACGGCTTTCAACAATGGGAATGTCATCTGTCCTGGCTCTGTCACAGTAAGACTGTACAAAAAACTTGAAGTAGGGTCGGTACCTCTCATTGCTACTTACAAGAAATGATCATATGATAAAAGTTTGCATATCTAGTACTCTAATATAAATATTAATACAGATAAAAAGGCATGTCTCTTACTTAAAAGAGAAAACACCATTTCGTTGGAGAGTTCAAGTTTAAAAACATACGAAACATCCATGAAAGCTAGTGTTACACCTAGTGTGCCTTTTTTTTTATAACCCTATTCAAGTTTAAGCGTGCACGGGGCTATAGCAGATTGGTAGTATCCATGCGCATTTTTTCTTCTTCTGTTTTTCCTTTTTTTGTTGGGGGAGGAGTTTCTCTTGTGAGTTATAGGGAACATATTTCCTGGTAACTAACTCCCGCATGTGTAATGATACCGTTGTCACTGTTGGTCTTTCACGAGCCCTTCACATTTCAGAGACCTTCCACTGTGGCTTCTCCTCATACCTACCCCTGGTTATCAGTATAGTTGCTTGACTAGGAAAGATGGTGACATTACTTGTCAGAGTAAAAGAGACCCTAATTTCGGAAGAACTACAACTTAGGTTGTAAGCTAATAAATAAGTATGGAGCATTTCAGTTTTTATTAATAGTTCAGCTGTTAAAATTAGTAAAACATTGCTCATCTGGACCTAAACTATCTAAAATGTAATTAAAGGAAGTAAATAATAAAGGAAGTACTTGAAAATTCTTTCAGTATTTATCAAGGTACTCCTCTGGAGGTTAGCTATGGGAATACAAAGAAGATTCAGGTTGCTTTTGTTCTTAAGAAACTTGTAGTTCATAAAGGAAGACAAGATACATAAATAAGTAATATGAAACAGCATATCTCTAAATAGTTATAACAAAATCTTCCTTCTTATCAAGCTTGTGATTAATAAGAATAATCCCTATCAATCCCCAGAGTTTATTCATTGTTTCATGTACAATTTTAGTAAGCTTATTTATCTAGCTTTCAAGTATAAGGTATTAAAAATAGCAAATACATGAGGGTAAGAACTTCTATAGGCAGCATAGTGAATTAGAATGAGGAATGATAGTTGACTTCAAGGGTAGGGCCTAGGAAATCTTACAAAGTGTATAAGAATTTTGAAAGTGTGGCAATCTAGAGTCATTTAATATAGGGACACTGAGCTTTTATGATGCATTATGTCCTGAGGGCATCTCTTTGTTATAATCTAGATTAATAATTGCCATTCACAGTGATAATTCAGCAGTTTAAGAACAGTTTAAATTTTTTCTGCGTCTTTCCCTTAATGCCACATACTCTAGTTCTACCAGAAACCCTTGGCATTTTTTTTAATATGCCATTTAAGAAATATTCTGTTAAAAATGGTAAATCAAATGAGCTTTTGTCTTTAAATCATAAACTATCAGTGATTCTAAAATTATTAGCCATTTAACTGTACAGGATTTTAGAGAGCAGATGTTTAATTACATTAAGAGTATTCTTCTGAAAGAAAAAAATCATCTTAGTGTACGGTTTATACCTGTGGTTGGAAAAATATGACATGGTAGTCTTCAGTTGTGAGTATTTTAAGTCAAGATTTACAGATATGCATTGTTTTGTATTATAAGAAGTCATTTTAAAGTAAATTCATCAGTTTTCCCCTGTAGAGAAATACTTGTTATAATGCCAATCCCCTGGCACTGATGTGGGGACGGGGAACTATCGTGTTCAGTATTAAAGCTTTACCCTTAAACTTTTCCAAACAAGCATGAGTTCAGGTTCAGTCTCATCTGTAGTCAGAGACCAAAGAGACAAGAGCAGAGAAGCAGCTGTGAATGAATGACCACAGTGGATTAGCCAAAAGCTTCTGTGTGAGTCTTGTAGTGTTTTTTTCCATTCAAGACTGGTTGTTAAAAAAGACAGGGTACGTGGGAGGTCAAAACCAGAGATCCTTGGTACAGGAATTCTCCGTTTATTAAGTAACCCACCCCACATCCCAGATAAATTTTGAGTCTAAGATGTGTATTAGAAAAACCAGGATTTAGTGTATCACTTTAATCATTTTTAAAAAATACTTTGATAGCTGTGTTTGAGCTGCATAATGCTCAGTTGCAAAGCATTGTTTCCTTAATTAAATCATTACATTTTTAAGATGAATCCCGTGGGTCTGATTTCACACACTTATTTTGAAGAGACCAATGATCTGAGACATGAGCTGCCAAACCACAAGCTCACCATCTAGTGGTGAAAGGTTACTGTGATTTATGGCTTGTCATACATGATTCTGATAGAAAACACCATAGAAAATGGCAAGCTCTATGTCATAGAGGCATCAATCTTGCATTTCTTTCAAATCCTGAAATGAGATTCTATAATAGAACATTCTCTCCCTCGGTCTTCCTCTTACAACATCAGGGCGGAATTTAGGGAGATTTTGTTCTTGTTCCTACCTTGAAAAGGAAGAAGTCAGTCTTCCTGAACTGTGATTACCCTTTACAAAACAAATACTAGCAGTATTTACTTTCATTCACTTAAGATTTTGCATTTTTTAAAGTGGCAGGATAAAAGATTTAAGTGGGTTTCTACGCACAGCACTTAGCTGTATTTCCAGAGCGTGACTTGAGTTCAGTGGCATAATTCTGTCTGTTTACATAAATATTGGGGCAAAGGTAATGAGGGAGTTGGAAGAGGTGCAGAGGCCTATTTCCTTAAAACACACACACACACACACACACACAAACACACAATTACAACAAACCTATATTGAGTTTTTCCTACTTTAAAAATAATTCATGAATATTTTAGAAAATATAAATTCTTTTAAAAAAGTTAAATACAAATAAGAAATATCACTTACAATATATTCTTAATATGACTAGAGGTAGTGATTGTAAGTATTATGTGCATCCTTATATAATGTAAATCTTTTGTTCACATAAATTTAATTGCCAAAATGGGATTGTGCTTTATATTCAGTTTTACATATTTTAATTAACATCTATTCTTAATTATTCTTCAGCAACATCATGTTAATGGCTGTATATTATTCTTTTGCATTTATATGTAGTTATTTGACCAATCTCATAGACTTTTACATTGTTGATAATAGTGAAAAATTAGACATATGCATTAAAAATTTTACAAACAACAAGTTCATGTGCCAAGGTAGGATGCCAGGTCCCTGCGACAAGAGAGACATGATTCCTGAGCTGATGGAACATATGTTCTGATGGAAGTGCCAAAGGCTGAGCACTATTCAAATGATCAGCATCTCGTAGATGAAATGGTTACAGTTTGAGATGGTATGATGGGGTAGACCTACACCTGGGGTGTATATGAGCATGTGTGTGCATGTCTATTCTAGATAAGTATGTCAGAGAAGGGATTTATTAGGGCTGAGATTCAGTGAGTGAGACTATCTAGCCATTACAGAAGTCTAGGAAGGCATGGCATTGAGGCAGAGGGAATAGGACATACAAAGGTCCTGAGGCAGGAAAGGGTCCAGCTTGTTCTAAGAAGGAAAAGATCTTTGAGCATCTTTGGTATTTTTTTTCCTCACTAAAAATGAATTTTAGATGTTTATCAGTCTCCAAAAGCTGACCTTTTTTTACTGCATTTATAGGATGATTGGGATATTTCACATACTAACAGTACAGATTTTTCTATAATAGAAATATGAAAACTCTCACTGTACTTATTTAGTTCCTTTCTGTTATGCCTTTCAGAAAATGTCTCTGAAAGCTAGATTTTACACGTTGTGATACTTTCTAGATCTCTCTTAGTTTTTCTATTATGAGAGATTTGTAAATAATACACTTTAGTTATTTGTGTGTTGATTTTATATTTGAACCCTTACCAGTCTTATTAGTTCTAATAGTCTCTTAAAAAATTGATTCTTTTGGCTTTTCCATGTAGACAGTTATATAATTTTCAGTAAAGACAATTTAACATTTTTTTTCCTTTTCTATGTATTTGGTTATCATTTTCTTTTCTCATTTCATTGACTGAAAACTCCAGTATATGTATGACTTAAAGCAGTAATGATAATAAATATCCCTGTTCTTTTTCCTGATCTAGTGGGAGCATATCTAATATTTCATCATTAACTATTATGCGTGGAGATTTTGCTAGATATTTTTGGCACCCTTTATTAAATGAAGGTCCTTGAATACTGTTCCTTGCTCAGTAATATAATTTGTTATCAAAGAGTGATGTATTACTTAGATCAAATATTTTCAGGCACTTATTGATATCACATGGATTTTGTCCTTTAATCTGTTAAAGTAACAGATTTCTTTAGGGCATCTTTTCCATGTTGGATCACTTACGCATCCTGGTGTAAACTTTAGTGGGTTTGGGATCTTTACAGCATTAACTTACGTCGATAACTTATAGTGGCCTTTGGTTCTGTCCTTGTCTGGTTTTGGTTACTGGATTATATTAGTCTTACCATTTAGTATTTATTCTGTTTTCAATCTCTCTTTATATATGCTTATACATTTTGAATATTGCTTTGGCTGGTGGCATTCCTAGTTTGAAATGTAGTGCTTTCTTTATTTTTCTAGTTTTATAATACAAAATTTTCATTTTAATTTTCTTCTTAGCCCAAATAGATAGTGTTTTTCCTAATTATTAAGGTGGGAAGTTCACTTGATTTTTTTTGTTGTTGTTTGGTATAATAAATAAATACTTATTTTACTGTCCTGGATATATGATGAAAGCCTCTTAGAATTTGATTTTTTTTCTTTGTGGTCTAGAACCCTATTATTCAAAACATGGTCCCAGATAGGCAGTGTCATTATCATCTGGGAGCTTCTTAGAAGCAGATTCTCAGGCCCCATTCTTTATCTACTAAATTAGAATCTGCATATTAAGGACTCTCACATGATTCATATGAATTTTAAAGTTTAAAAATCACTATTGCTCTGGAAGTTTTTATAAAGATTACATGAGTGTTTTTTTTTTTAAGCGTATCTGTTTATTAGGTAAAAATTTCTCTCTAATAATGTATTTTGATAAGTTGTATTGAACACTCTGTGCTTTTTATTTTGAGAATTCTGAGAGATCTGTATTAAATTTTCCAACATGATTCTGCATTAATCAAAATGTTACTCATAAATTTTATATTGTGAATCAATAAATGTTTAGCAGGAATAAAACTAGTATTATGACTATTTATAATAGTAGTTTATAATATTTATATGTGAATATATTTACTTATTATTTTATTGAACATATACTATATTCCAGGCACTGAACGAGACAGTAGATAGTAAAATAATCTCTTTTGTGTAAATGCCACTTCTTAAATGCCATTTATGGAGCAATATTTGCATATGGTGTTGTTTTCTTCCCAGGCTAATTAGGTGGTAGTAGTTGCACATCTTTTTCCTGAGGAGGAGCCAGAGGCAGCCTTTCTGCAGTCACAAAGCTTAAAAATGGCAGAGCAAAGATATAAATTCATGTCCCCTGATTTGACTTTCAGTGACAACCAATAAATGTGTTGACTGAAAAAAAACGGAGTATGAGGCATCGAACAAATCTTCTATGCGAGAAAGTGAACAATTGAATATTAAAAAATGTTTTCATTAAGTGTATAATGACTGAGTGCCAGTATTAACATTTTAATCTCCTTGTTCAAACTCTCTTATTTTTATTTATTTATTTTAAAATTTATTTTAGAGATAGAGTCTCGCTCTGTTGCCCAGGCTGGGGTGCAGTGGCTCAATCATAGCTCATTATAGCCTTGAACTCCTGGGCTCAAGTGATCCCCACACCTCAGCCTCCCAAGTAGCTGGGAGCATAGGCCCACAGTACCATGCCTGGCTAATTCTTAAATTTTTTGTAGAGACAGTGTCTTGCTATGTTGCCCAGGCTGGTCTTGAACTCCTGGCTTCAAGCGATCCTCCTGCCTTTGCCTCCCAAAGTGCTGGGACTATAGGAGTGAGCTGCCATGCCTGGCCTCAAACTCTTTTTGGCACTTACATAGCATGTGATAGTCTTGCATTTGATTCCATTTAAATTCTTTAGGTTAATTATATATTATATATTGAGTTTATACAGCTGTACTTATTAAAAATATGCTTTCCTCTTCTCTTAATCTAGAAGGAAAAGAATTGTGTTTGTGTTCTGTTTCTTGCACTATTAGTCACCACATTTTTAGATAATATTTTCAAGTAAGTTGGTAATATCTCGGAGCCAGGATTTAAGGAAATGACAGTATTTTTGACTGGTAGAAAGATCAGAAACTTGAATGTATTTAAGATTTTGTTTACAAGGCAGTTTCTTATTTACCGTGCGACTTACCAAAATGTGACAGTATTTTCACAATGGGAAGATCAGTTCTCCAAATGTAAGTCACACTTGAACAAATGATTGCACTTGTCCTTCTTGCTGTGGAAATAAGACTGTCTTTTCATTGGGTGACCACCTAGCTGCCCAAGCTAGGTGTGCTAACAAGCGTCTTCTGCAAGGGGAGATTTCTTCCCCTTCTCACTCCCTGTCTTGGAAAAATTAAGCAGAAGATCAGGCAAATTTGCATAAATATCTTCTGTGAGCTCAGGGAATCTCAAACATTCTTCCCATAGTTCAGCTCTTTTATTTTTCTCCTGGAACAAATACTTGATGAAGTATAGTTTATAATAAAAAGGAAGTCCCTAGCATTTCAATATGATTGAATCTATAAAAAATGTGCTTGTGATGGGGGCACTGGTAGTTTCCTATAGTGATTTAAGTAAGTTGCCCTCGGTAAGTCTTTTGTCAGAAAGATTCCCCTGTAATATTACACATTAAGTAAAATAAAAGTATTGTGAAGACTAACTTTTGATGATTTTGCAGTATTTGGGATGATATAGGACATCTGTATATGGTGATGTAGACACAGAGGCTATAAACAAATATCTTCTAGGTAGTTGTGGTTCCAGTTTAAATAGAGAACTTAACATTGTTTCAGCTAATACTTCATGCCTTAGATGGCCTAGTTAGTCTATAGTGAAGTTTATGTCCTTTATTTTGACTCTTCTGGGAGAATAGCATTTTTCCTCAATCTGGAGCCGGGTAAGCTGCAGATCAGCTTACCTTGAATGTTGGGTCAGGGGGGATGGTGTGTTTTCAGGAGGATCACAGCTCCTTTCTCTCTCCTCTTTCTTCTTCATAGTTTGAATAAGGGATTAAGGAAGGAAAGGAAAACCTCATTGGTTAGAGCTTTATCATGATGTTAGAGTGCTTTTATAGATATTTTTAAAGATACCGTAAAGATAAAAATTTTGGGTCTGAGCTTCAAAAAAAGAATAATATTCAAAGATAGGTGTTGGAAGGATGGACTGAGGAGTTTTAATCAATGGAAGTGGAAAGAAAAATGAGGAAAAACTCACGAAATCATAAAAATAAAGGAGGGCTTGAATGGTCCTTTTACACATTTGACATAACAAATCAGTGTTTCTTTTAGAGAGGCTTTTAGAGCATATGATGATGTAGATGAAAGGTACAGCTTTTATATTTTTTAATTTGCACTCCGGACTCTGAACAAAGATCCAATATGAATGCTTTAATTTGTACAAATATGCTGTCTGTGGTAAATCAAATTAGAATTGTACAAATCCCACTTATGGTGTATTGAACTAGAAATTGCCAGGAGCGTGGTTCCATTAGGTGAGCAGTTGATCTGGAGAGACCAGATGCTTTGCTGTTAGTTGTTTCTTAGCTTGGGGTGAGCAGTCTACCTTTGTTTGTTTATTTTATTCATGTTTAAAAGTTCTTGTAATTGGTTCAATTTCTTTACTTTGCTTATAAAGAAAATAAGCTGTTTGAAAGACCACCAAATCTAATTTACTTGAGATCCATAATGCCATACTACTAAATACTTTTGAGAATCTTATAGATGCTTCTCTAAAGTCTGTTGCATTTTTTTAATAGTTTGTGTGTTACTCTGTTTAAGCTGCGACAAGATACCATAAACTGGGTAACTTATAAACAGCAGATATTTGTTTCTGACTGTTCTGGAGGCTGGAAAGATTTGGTGTCTGATGAGGGCCCACTTCCTAGTTCACAGACAGATGTTATTTCTCTATGAACCCAGATGGCTGAAGGGGGAGGGATCTCTCTATGGCCTCTTTTTTAATAAGAAAAATAATCCCTCATGAACTGATCACCTCCTGAAAGTCTCATCTCCAAATACCATCACCTTGGGGGTTAGGATTTCAACATATATGAAATTTGGGGGACACAAACATTCAGACCATATAAGTTTAAAATGGAATATTTTCTGGACTAGTTTTTCGCAGTGTGTTACCACACTAATGGTGATATCCTCTGTTCACCAAAGGGTGTGCTTCTCAATACAGTTTGCTTGACACAAGGTAATTTTTGATTGGCAGACACTGAGTTTGCTTTTGTTTTGAGGTTACTTCCTTTTTAAAATTTACTACCAGAAAGCAAATGTGGTATGTGGGAATTGGTCTGTTGTTTATGGACTGACATAGCCATTTGATTTAGTTCCCTTAAGGCATCAAACATTAATATAAAATGTATTTTCTTTACCAATGATGATTCTTTGAAATAATTGTATGTGTATAAGTCAGACTATTTTTAATTATTATGTAAAAGACATAATTGAGATAAAATGCATTTATTTATGATTTAATCAATTCTTTTTATTGGTAATTTCTGATACTTAGACCTTAAAATTTGAACAAACATTTTATATTTTGGTTTATAATTAGATTGAGTTCATTTTTTTAAAAGATTCCAAAATTTACTCTGAAATTGAAAAACTAAGATAGGCTTTTTTTGGTGAAAATTCTTTCATCCTGTGTTGCTATAGTTAGAATTATTAAATAGCAATGTAATAATATGTTAATAAAGTCATTAAATCACAGTGTACTTGTGAATGGCATCCTGAATAATCTTTCTCCAGCTTGTGTTTGAAAAGCTGTTGTTAATCTGGCAGCTACTATCAATTGCTGAACTGGTATTAATATATCTCACAGTGTGGTCGACTCTCTTATCCTTTGCTCAGTTTGGGACAAACTCAAGATTTAGTTCACCTTGAGAGTCAAAGAAAATGACCAAAGGAAGGTTAGAATGTTTGAAAGAAGAATAGCAAGGTTTAAGAATTTGTATGTGTGTCCCTGAAAATAACCCCATTTCATCCCATCTGTGGTTCCCCTAGTGTTTCTGTAGTATCAAAACTGAAAGTTAGACAATATTATTTCATACCTAAGAGGAAGAATAATTTCTTATGTAAAACTGTGATGTCAAAATAAGAACTTCAGCATCTGAACCTCATACTTTACAAATTGGTTTATTGTGCTCTTTCTCACCCTATTGGCACAGTCTTGTATAACTTATTTTACTTTGCTCTGGTGGTCAACATGGTCTATAGTATTTAAGAACAGACATTGAAGGAAGCTGGGCGAATTGATGTGCCTGAACAGATGCTATGGGCACACTGCATATTGAATTCTGAATTAGAAATGATTGGTAATTTTTTCCTTTGCCTTCTTCTTTTGGGTGCTACCATTTCCTTATGTACCTGCTCATAGTTAATATTCCTAAATTGATTAGTGTTAAGAATCAATGGCTAGGAAAATTATAAAGATGGGCTCTTGGGAGAGCTTGGCTCTGCAGGAGGCTAGGATTTTATGCGTGAATTTTCAAGTGGTAGATCAATTAGGCAGAACTAGTCATGCATTGCAGTATCTTTAAGAGCTATCTTGAAACAAATTTCAAACTTGGATAGTGTTCATAAGCTATAATTTGAAGAATGACTGAGGGATATTAATATTAGATTTAGGCACTTTAAAGAAAATTTCATATGGATTAAGTTGCATGTTTTATTCATAAGAAGAGCTAGTTTGATCTTTATATGCCTCAGTATTTTTAAGTCCTATAGTTCCTGTTTTTTCAATTCATTACTATACAGGGCCTTTATTTTCAGTGATTAAATTGGCCAAGGGTGGTTATGGTTAGGAACATTTTCTTGGGTTATAAGAACATTAATAACGCATTTGAGGAAAAATCCATCTAATCAGAAATTTTTTTTTCTAGGTTGAATCCATATCCTTATCTTTTTAAAGTGTTTTGTTCCTTATTCTTATGTTAATATGTAGGATTTCTTGTATTTCTTTCCTTCGGCATTCTACCTTTAACTATAGTTTGTTTTTCTAAGAAAATGCACATTTTTATTTCATTTTCTATGAACTGCTTATTCATGTCCACAATAAGTACTGTTTCTATGTGTAGGAAACTAGCTCTTTATCTCTCAGCATGTCACATAATTTTTGCCTTTTGAAATGGTGTTTTATGTTTTGTTTTTAGTTTTCATTAACAAGTTTTAAAGTTTTAGGTAGTCAAATTATCAGGTTTTTCTTTTAGCATCTGCAAATAACTTTTGAAAGCATTTGTTAAATGTACCCATTTATCTATAGACATTTTTAGTTGTAAGTTAATTTTGTGAAGCACATCATTGCCATTATTTTTTTATGTGGCCATGGAGGGGGAAAGATTTGTATTTATATCCTCTAGGTTTGGGACGATGTTTGGAGATTAGGATGCAGTGCTTATGGTAAATGACTGAGCTTTTTGTTATGGTAAATGACTGAGCTTTTTGTTTTCCTTAGTAGATATCCCTTGCAAGATAACCCTTTTCCTTTTGACTGCTTTCCAAAGCAAGATAAAGTGGTTGTAGGGAATTAACTAGAAGCTCTCACTAATAATTAGTGGGCCTTTGGAGTAAATGAACCAATTAAAGGCTAACCCTCCCTTGAAATGTGCTGGCCGTGAGGGAGATGGAGTAGTAAGGCAGTGAGCCTTCCTTTCTGGCATATAAGAAAGGGGTTATAAAAGCTCTAAGCCCTGAATATACTACTGTAGGCTGCTCTAGTTAGCATTCTACATCCTTCCCGTTCCAGTGATTCACAGATAATTGAAATCTACTCTTCTTCTTACATTCTCTTCACCCCTTTATCCGCCTGCTTCCCACAAGTAGCCAGTATAGCCAAGATGAGGACCAAGAGAAACCATTACCACTGCCTCTGCCATCTGGCACTGTCTGTCATCCCGGAGGACATGTGGACTCTGAGCATCTTAAATTCTGGGACCAAGAGTTAGAGATAAGAGGGTGAGTTCTGCCTCTCATCCTTGTGATCAGCATCCAACAAGAAGCAAGGTGTGCTGAGTCTTGAAATGAAGGGTTAGTGAAAGGGAAATAACCTTACTGCTGAAGCAGGCCTTTCCTCAATCTTGGTGATTGGTTGAGGACAAGTTTGCTTAAGATTGAATGAACACGAGGAACCTGTGGAGCCCTGTGACCTCCAGGAGACCAGTTTTATTGTGTAAGGCTTTGCTTGAACTTCAACTCAGTTATGGAAAGGTGTCTATGGAAACATAGTCCAATCAGCCTAAGACCATCAGTGACAAAGCTGTAGTCCAACAAAGGCAGATTTGTTGACTTACCACAAGAAGAGACACCACACACCAGAGGAACCACTCACGGAGATGTTCAATAGTCAAAGAAAAAGAGTTTATAGGATTTATGAGAAGGGTGGAGTTTTAAGTATAGTCCAAATGAAGCAACTTTTTGATAGGTTCAAGGCAAAAAAGCAGGGCTGTGTGTCATTGGGTCTCTCCATTTGGGTCAATATCACTGAAAAATGAACCAGGGTCTTGTCTCCTTAGAAACCACAAAGTTAAGAGTGACCTGAAATGTGGTGTCTAGAAACTTCTTTTCTGAAACTCTGCACCTGGGTTGTAAATTGAAGGTATTTCTCTGTGTCAGAGTAACTTATATTCTCCAGGCAAGTGTAAAATGCTTTGTTCTGACTACTATAATTTCAAACAGCAAAGTTTCTGATAGTCTATAATTTTAGAGCATAAAATTTATCAATAAGTAAGAAAACAGTAGATGCTCAACAGAGTCTCTCAGTGAGTAAGAAAACAGTAGACACTCAAAGAAAGGGGTTATTATGACACTTTCTAGTATCAGAATGTCCTTGAGAAAAATATTGTTTCTTGTTAACTTTGAGTCTGGCTCTATCCCTATCTGTTATTCTAGCCTGATGAAAAATCCATACATATAATTCTTCATTACATCAGTGTATTTGATGCAGGTGACCAAATACGTTTTTAGAATCTATTGATGTGCTGTAACTTCATCAATCATTTCCAATGAAAACTAGGTAAAATAGAAATAGAAGGAAATTTAAAACCAATCTTCAAAATTTTGAATAAATATTTGCTACTCGTAGTTTCAGTAACAACCAGTATATCCAACTGCATTGTTATTGTTCACATTTATTTGAAGATATTAGCAAATGGAATAGTAAAATAGCCAGCAAAAGCATTGTAAGAGGAGATTATCCCTTTTATTAATTGGTATGACTCCCAAAAGAGTCTAGTAAAGAAAAAAAGTAGAATTATGAAAATTTGATTAAGGTTGCTAGATATAAGGTAAGTATACAAAATCAATAGCTTTTCTTTATTCTGACACTAAGCATCTAGAAATGGAAATGCAAATAATTCTATTTAGAATAATGGTACAACCATAAAAGACTTAATGATACATTTAGCAAGATAAATATAATACCTATGTAAAGAAAACTAAAATTTTTCTGACATAAAATTAAATCTCAACAAATGGATTGACATTTCTTGTCCTTAGATGAAAGATGCAGTAGCATGTAAATGTCAAGTCAACCAAAATAAATATACAGATTTAAAGTCTTTTCATTTCAGATCCTAACATGGTTATTTTTGAAATTGAATGAAAAAAAATTACAGTTTTTATGGAAAAATAAATGCCTGTGAAAGAAAATTTAGTGAAGGGGAAATTGGTTACTCAAATCAGAATATTCTCTAAATAAAATACTATAAATTAATTACAATCAGTATAGTATTATTAAGAATAGTTAAGTAGGTCAGTAAAACAAATCTAGAAATGTATTTTGGTATGAAGGAGAATTGAACATGATAATGGTGATAATTGATTAGGAAAAGGATAGACTGGGAAAGGATAGATTCTTTACAAGTGGTGCTGACATAGTTTAAAGAAATAAATGTGAATTCTCTTATGTATTAGAATAAAATAAAGTACACATGGGATAACAGATAAATGAAAAATATAAACAGAGGCTAGAAACAGAGAAACTATAAAAGAAGAGAAAATATTTGAGAAGTAAATATCTTTTGAATGGCAGTAGAGACCATAAACAAGGTTAATAGACTAAGAAGAGAACACCCCACCCCCTGCAAATACGGTGTAGATGACAATGTATTTATAGTGATTATATGAGAGACCTCTTTGTAATAGACCAAAAAAAGACAACTTAATAACATAACAGGTAAAGAAATAAATAGTTCAATGGAGAGAAAATCAAAATGATCAACAAATTTATGAAAAGATACAAATTAAAGTAATAAAAAAGGTTGCTTTCTATCTATCAGACTAATGACAATTTAAAAATGATCATAAGACTTTGTCTATCATAAATGTGGTAACGAGATATTCTTGTACATGATTTTTTACAAAGTGATTGTCAGAATCTATTAAAATTAAATACATCTGTCCTTTGGCCCAGTATTACCACATATGAGACCCAACCCCATAGAATAAGAAAGCAGCCTTAAGTTAAGGACATGTGTATAAGAGTAGTTTTGGGTGCATTACCTGGAGTGACATAAAACTGAAAATAATATAAATGCTATCAGAAGGAATGGTCCTATAAATTGTGGTGCAGCCGCATACCATGTACTATTACACAGCCCTTAAAAGAATGACTGAGAACCAAATCCACTTACTAGTGAGGCGGTGTGGAGTGGGGAGGTTCTTGGAGGTACGGTTGAGTAGGAAATACAGTCTAACAAAAACTATGTAATTTCCCATTTTTAAAAAAGATAAGCAATGGCCATGGCTGAAAATCCTTTTATATATAGTTTATGTAGTGTGCATATTTGTATCTATAGAATTATGAGTATGGAGAAAAATATTCAAAGTTGTATTATCAATTGTTAGCACTTGCAGAGACAGGATGTTGCTCTGGGATACTTAGGTGACTCAGTATGTAGAGAGTAGGTGATTGAGGGATAATATGGTGTGGGGGTGAGGGGAAACTTCACCTTCCCACCCCCTCAAAAGTTCGATGAAAGATCATCGACTCACAATTAAGGCAGATTAATAAGAGCAGGGGTGTATTTACCATGCACAAGGGGAGAATAACAGAGTGATTACCCAATATCCCAATGGGGTCCAGATATTTTTATGCTCTCCTTTTAGAGAGGGGAAGGGGAAGATGAGGAATATAGGCAATTCTGTTTAGGGGCAATAAATGGTTACTAGGGTGGATGAATGGATGAGGGAAACAGATTAACTTCTAAACTAACCTGAGATACAGGTATTAGGTTTAAAATGATTTGGGTCAGGTCTAGTTGCATTCTTGATTTTCTTTCCTGAAATATAGTGAGATAACAGGGAGGGGAAAGGAAGTTAACTGTTCTTTTTGATGGGTCAGTTTGGTTTAGGCAGATAGTGGGAAAGCCCCTTCTAAGGGTCTGTTAATCTCTAAGGGCCTCTAATTCAAAATACTCTTTATACCAAAGAGTCATATTTTGGGGTAAAATTTCCTGAGCTTCTTCAATGGAATCAAGCAGAAAAGAAAACAGATGTATACTAAAAACAATCATGATAAAAAGGCTTTTTTCCTTTTGGATAAATACCAATTAGTGGGATTGCTGGATGAAATAGTAGGTCTACTTTTAGGTCTTTGAGGAATCTCCATGCTATTTTTTCATAGAGGTTGCGCTAGTATGCAGTCCCACCAACAGTGTAGAAGTGTTCCTTTCTCTCCACATCCACACCGGCATCCGTTGTTTGGGGACTTTTTGATAAAAGCCATTCTCACTGGGGTTAGGTGGTATCTCATTGTGGTTTTAATTTGCATTTCTGTGATGATTAGTGATATTGGTCATTTTTTCATATGTTTATTGGCCATTAGTGTATCTTCTTTTGAAAAGTTTCTGTTCACATCTTTTGCCTAGTTTTTAATGGGGTTGTTTGATGTTTTCATGCTGATTTGCTTATTTGTAGATCCTGGTTATTAGCCCTTTATCAGATGTATAGCATGCAAATATTTTCTCCCATTCTGTAGGTTGTCTGTTTTCTCTGTTGATTGTTTCTTGGCTGTGCAGAAGCTTTTTAATTTAATCAAGTTCTATTTATTTATTTTTGTTGTTGCTGTGATTGCCCCTGGGGTCTTCTTCATTAATTCTTTGCCTAGGCCGATATCTAGAAGAGTTTTTCCAACATTTTCTTCTAGAATTCTTATCTAGATTTAAGTCTGTTATCCATCTTGAATTGATTTTTGTGAGTAGTGGGAGATACGAATCCTGTTTCAATTGTCTGCATGTGGTTACTCAATTTTCCCAGCACCATCTATTGAATAGGGATTCTTTTCTCCAATGTATATTGCTGTCTGCTTTGTTAAAGTTCAGATGGCAATATGTGGATGGTTTTATATCTGGGTTCTCTGTTTTATCCCATTGGTCTATGTCTGTCTTTTTGTGCCAGTACCATGCTGTTTTGGTTACTAAAACCTTATAGTATAGCTTAAAGTCTGGTAATGTGATTCCTCCAGATCTGTTCCTTTTGTTTAAGATTGCCTTGGCTATTTCAGACTCTTTTCTGGTTCCAAACAAAGTGTGGAATTATTTTTTCTAGATCTGTGAAAAATGATGTTGGTATTTTGATGGGGATTGCATTGAATCTATAAATCATTTTGGGTAGTATGGACATTTTAACGATGTTGATTCTGCTGATCCATGAGCATGATATGTTTTTCCATTTGTTTACATCGGCAAGGAGTGAGCCTGTCTGGGAAGTAACCTAGGAAGTCAGTGAATGGGATTCACCCAGAAGTCAGTCCCTATTAGGTACAGAGTAGTAAGATAATGGACCATGATGGGGAGGGGGAGGAGGCAGTGCATAGGGTGACAAAATGAAGGCCCTTGGGACATACATTAATGGATTTTGCACATGAGACTCCTACCTCTCCTGCAGTGGGCTTTGCTTGTTGTGACATTCAAATCTTGAAGACATTGAAGGAATATTTATTAGAAAGGGGGAAGACTATGAACCAAGAAGTTTATATTAGATTCTATATTGTAGATGAGTATCATAGTTTAGATTATTGTTCAGCAAATGCTCACTCTCCTTGGCCACTCTGGTCAGAATTTACTTTTCTGCCGTCTGGATTTGAGCTTGGCCTTCTGACTTGCTTTATGCAGTGGAATGTTACTGGACATCATGTGAGCAGAGGCTTGAAGTGTGCTATACGGTTGGGCTTGCTTCCCTGAGAGCTGTTGACTTGCTGACCTCTGCCACATGAAGAACATGTCTTGGTACCTTTTGTTCCTTGCACATGATCCAGAATGAGACCAGTGGAATAGTCACCATGCTTGACCTGCAGCGTAAAGCAGAACTGTCCCACTTCAAGTTTGAAAACAAAGGCTTATTGTTATATGCACTGTGATTCTGCAGTTCATTTGTGTGTAGAAATAGCTGAATGAGGGAAAATATATATACATATGTGTGTGTGCATATGTATACATACACACTCTCTTTGTTATTATTCAGGCCTAGGGATACATATATGTGTGTGTGTTTATGTATATACACCTGTGTATGTACACACACACACCTTTTTGTTAATATACAGGCCTAGGAAAGTACATGTTCATCTAACTTTACTAGAAAAAATTTTGAACTTTAAAAAGTACTGTGTCAAATGAAAGAGAATCCTAATAACAAATATAAGAAAGAAGTGGAATAGAAGAAGTAAGAGTAAACACTGAAACTAGTAAAACTTATGATTAAATTTAAATGACTTCATAAGAAAGTTGTGAAGTTTTAATGCAATTTTTAGGAAAAGATTTTCAAAATTCAAGAGCTGCACTGGTAATATTAATAAAAATTGGAAATCTAATGTGAATAAAATTCAGGAAGTTGGCAGACAAGGGAAATTAAAACTATGTTTATGGGAATATTTTTATTAGGGGAAATGATCATGTATAGTGTTTATTCTGGACAGTGATAAGCAAACACATTTTCAAATATGCTAACTTAAAGGCAGCCACTAATAAAAAAGGAAATACAATATTAAAAATATATATGTATATAAAATCTCCCCCTGGCACAATGGGCTAATTTGGTTCCTAACCAGAGTATTAAATATATTGCCTCTCAGGCGAAGTTTGGATGGATTCGCTAGTAGCCCCTTTAAAATATTGGCATTTCTTGAACCTCCAGGGTTCCTCAGCTGTGACACAAACCCACTTTGTATGCAACATTCCCTTGGGCCACCTGGAATCACCCCTGTGGGACTTGGCAGCAGAGAGAGCCAGTGAGAACATGAAGCTAATGCTGTCTCCTGTATTGTGAATGACAACATCCTTTATCTTTGACCCAGGAGTCTCATGACATGTGCCAGTAACTATGAAACCATGGCAGGCTAATTTGATATCTTGCAAATACAGTAAAATCTCAGACTTTTCACAAACATTTTGCTGTACTCTTTGTTAAATGTTTTTAATATCACCTCTAGATAAAAGGCGCAGTATACCCAGAATGAGTATAATTGCCATAAAACTTTTATAATGCAGAACAACATAGCAACTGAAAAAATAAAACTAAAACTTTTAGAAATAGGTTGTTTTGTATTTAAAAAAAGACTCATAGTTGAAAGACATTAACATAATTCTTTCAGAATTTGACAGATCAAATACACAAACATAAGTAATTTTAGGAGATTTGGCTGTTACCTTCAAAAAGCTTGAGTGGGTGCATATAGAGTATTATATATATGCATATATAATATATCTATATTTGTGGATATAGATATAAGCACAGACACCATTTTATTTAAAAAGGTAATATAAATCAAGTGCCCATGAAATGGTTAAAAACATGGAATATATAATTTAGGCCTCAAAGGAAAATTCAGTAAATATTCAAGAGTAGAAATAATTCAGTCTTTATTTGCTTATTTGTTTGCCAAAATCCATTTAAACTAGAAATTCAGAATAACTAAAAATTCTAACCTAACAGAAACCAGACATTCTTCTAAATAATTTTTGGATCAAAGAGGATATCAAATGTGAAATTAGACTGTGGGCTAATTGATAAGAAATGTACTCTCTAGCAAACGTTATGGTAAGTGGAAAAATCATAATTGGTAGAAAATATATAACCTATGCTTTTATTTAACAAAGGGATCTCAAAATAAATGAACGAAGAATTCAGGCCTAGAAACTAGTCTTAACTAACTTTTCCTTGGAAATGGTTCTGATTCTTATGACTAAATATAAGCCTGTGTTAACACATTGTTCCATTTTTAGAAAAGAAAAAAATATAGCTTTTTACACTTTAAAGGAAATAAATTGGTTTGAGATGACTTTTTTGTCAGTTAGTATGTTTCCAGAGTATATATATATTTTTATTTTTGTAGAAAAGACTTGAATAAATTTTAGCAAATTTTTTTAACTTCAAAATCAACTTTCAATAATTTAGACCTACTAATAGAAATGAAGATACACAGCAATAGTCACTGGTTGAAATTGAAAATGAAATTGAGGTTTTCTTCCTTCTCTTTATTTTAAAATCTATAATGCTTACAAGACTTTAATTCCGACTTTAATCTCTGAACTACATTGCTTTCCTGCTATTTTTCATTTTTTGCAGCCCATTAATAAAAGCTTTAACTTATAATATACAAAGCCTACACAACACAGGAAACTAAACAGACATAGATTTGTAATCTGTCTAGGATCAGAGCGAACAGGCTGAAGGAAAATGTGAATGCCCAACACCAGAGAGCAAAACTAGTAAGATCTAGCTGTCTCCATTCCTTTAAAATGTAAAAGGTGATTTAAGGAAATCTTTGCAAGAAAAGTGGGATGAGAATTTGCAGTACAGTTACAGAAAAGTAGTTTACTACAACTACAAAAGAAGGTTTAAAAAAGTATTTTATATGCCAGCCTTTTTCTGAGAATAAAGCAATGCCTGAAAAGTAATACTTGCTTATCGTACAACATATAGGATGTGTGTATGCATATAAAAATAGTCCGTATGAATGGACTACATTTCTCTTAAGATGCCTCTTTTGAACTTCTGGTCTAAGTTGTATTCCTTCCTTTTGTGCCAAGACACCCTCTTCTTACTTCCATAGTGTTTAACGCACAGTGTTAAAAGTTATCTATGTTTACCTGCCCTACTAGCCTAAATATCCTTAAAGATTAAACGGTGTCGCCATTTTTATGTTATCAGCAATTTAGTGCTGATAATTTGGTGCTGTAATTAATAGCACTAAGTAAATGAACGCTGATATTTTGAATCAATTATTTTATTGAGATTGATTTATTATGGAAGAAGAATTACTTGTGTAAGTAAAGAGTCTTTAGGCCAACAGGCTTTTTAGAAATGCTCTACCAGTTTTTATGCTCACCAATAAGATTTGAAAATTTCCGTATCACCATGTCTTTTCGAGCATTGAACATTGTAATATTAAAAATCTTTGTTAATTAATCAATAAAAATATTA
>CM052437.1:162185364-162297679 GCA_028533085.1 Varecia variegata | reverse complement strand
TTTTTTTGCAGGTTTCTATGGTTTAAGTATTTCGTTCAGGTATAAAAAAGAGTTCATTGTATTTATTGTATTTGCTATAATTATGCATGTGGATTTGAGAAGAACTGACATAAGCTTTCCATCTAGAAACATATGGTATGTCTCTCCAATTTTTAAGCCTTCTTTTAAATCTCTCAGTAAAGATTTGTTTTCTTTATATAGAATATTTGAGCCTTTTTTAAAAAAAATTTTAGTTTGTGATTGCTTTTGCCAGTGGATTTTTCTATTACATTAAACAATTATATTTTTACTATATAGGAAAGCTCTTGATTTGGGGGCAAATTTAGCTGTATCCATTGAATTTACCAGACTCCCTTATATACCAGTAGCTACTCAGTTAATTAATTCTGGTTTTCTAGATAGACAGTAATATCTAAAAGTAAAATGGCATTTTTATTTAGTTGTGGTTTTTAATAGGACTCATTAATTTTTCACCCATTAGAATGTTGTTTGTTGTTTTGAGATTTATCTTGTGATGTCATTCCCAAGACTTGTTTATTTACTTTTTAAAATCAGGAATGGATATTGACTTTGACCGATAACTTTTTGGCATGTATTACGATCAGTTTATGGCTTCAAAAATTTTGGCTTATTGAAGTGATATATTAATCAAATATTTACTGTAAACCATTCTTGAGGAAATATGACCCAGTCTTAGTGGGTAATTAATGTAATTGATTCACTTTTTTCCTCCAAAATATTTGGTATAAGTACAATTTTCTGGAGTTTTCACACCCCACATTCTGCCTGTGTTCATTGGCTGTCATCCTAGAGGTTTTCCTTTGTCACTCTAACTTAATTCTGAACTTCCCTCCACATCAAGTGCATCTGCTGAAAACCAGCCCTACCACTAAATATATCAAATCTCTTTTCCTGTCCATCTCTTCACTATTCCTCATTGTCTTCACCTGCTTTGTTGGAATGGCTTCCTAAGTGGTCTTCCTTCCTGTCTCTCTTCCATTTTTCTGTCAGACTGATTTTTCTCTCTAAACACAAATCTGATCATGTTAGTTCGATTTTTAAAGTTAAGCAGTGGCATCCCATTACCTTCACTGTGAAGTTGCAACTCAGAGACATTTCCAGCTTGGATTGTCATCAGGTCTCCATAGTTTCCCTTGTTTTAGTCTTATGGCATCAGTTAATTTTACAGGAACATGCTGTGAGGTTCTCATAGCCTAGAATGATCTGCTGCCTTGCTTGCTTGGCTAGTGCAGCTTCCTCTTTTGGCTTGGAATTCACTTCATCTTGGACATGTTTTTCAACACCTTGGCCATTCCCACTGATTTTAGGTGTCTTTCCTTTCTGTTCTCATTATATCCTTCACATGTGTATTCTTATTGCACAGTATTTTAATTATTATTATATATATTTTTTTGCCTCTTTCTCCGTTGGGAACTTCTTGAGAGCCAGGGTTGTGTGCCTTATTTATCTTATTCACTGTGCCTCCTAAATAATAGAGATTCAGTAAATATTTATTGGGTGAGGGGAGAGAGGCATGGAAGAACAGACTACTTGTAGCCTACATTATAGTAATACCTGTAGCCTGGTCTTTTCGTCTTCCTCTCTGCTACTAGTGTTCTATCTAAAAGGTAAATCTAATCCTTTTACAACAGAATTGTAGATCCTTTAATGACTTGCAACACCTGCATGATAAAGTACTTTAAGCAATTTATCCTAGCACAGGTTAGGATCCCCTGGGAGCTTTGAAAATTCTAGGATATCTAGACCCTGCCCAAGACCAATTAAATCTATTCCCTGGGGTTGGGCCTCAGCATGGGCATTGTCAAAAACCCCCGTGATTCTAGTGTGCAGCAAGATAAAACTTGCCTTGTCTACAGCATCAGAATTTCCAGCGGTCTCCAGTCGTTCAGTTTATGTGGAAATGCCTGAGCGAAGGCTGATGGAGCACGGAGGCAGCTTCCTGCTGAGACCTGCTTCAGCCCTCTGAGGTCGACTCCTCAAGGCCCTGTTGCTCTACTTGTCTGGAATCTGCTCGAGTGCCCTGTGGCAGCTCGTGCTGCCATTGCAATCATGGCGCGGGACCGTTGCTGCCCAGGACTGCCTGATGTTTGCCACCATGCACACTATGGGCACTCTCAGATCCTCAGTGGGCAGAAGCTGGGCCATGTTCTTTAGAGTCCTTTACAGATATTTGATCTGTGTGTTTGCTCTGCCCCAGCTGTGCTGGGGGCTGCGTTGGAGACGGAGCAATGTCTTTCTTATCTCTTTATGTTTACTCTGTTAAGTGAACATCAGATGAAGCAAAAGTACCTTATTCTCCAGTATGTACTGAGTTTGGGGGAGGGGGGCCAGTGACCATTGTGAGCTGCAGCAGATACTGTGTTCTGTGTAGATTCCTCTCTAAGGAGGTAACTTTGTCACTGAATAAGGTAGAAAATGGTCCTTCTGACTCTTTAAAGTGAGATATTTTTTTAATTTAGGTTTTTTTTTAAATCTAGCTCCTCTTATAGTCTCTCATATTTTCTGTACCTTTCACTATAACAGCATTATGTTCCTTTCCTACTCAAGTTATTCATGGGTGGGGGTGGAGATGGGGGTAGGAAAGAAGGAAAAGACATGGGCATTTATTTGTATGGCTGGCACTGTGTGAACAGACTGTACACAGCACTCTCATTTAAGTGAGGCAGGGTGTCCTGAGGGTTGAGGGTTCTTCAGCTAGACCTGGTTCTACTTCTTCTTCCCTTAATTATAGCTGGTGCTCTTGGGCAGTTGCTTAACCTCTCTCTGTCTCAGTTTCCCTAATGTAAAACAGAGACTAGTTCCTGTCTCATGGATGGTTGTGTGGATTAAGTTAATATCTAAAAAGTGCTTAGAATGATATCTGACACATAGAAAGTGCTCAATAAATGTTAGCTATAATTATAATCAAGGTAATTATAATTTAACCTTCACAAGAGCCATTTGAGATTTCTGTTACTATCTCCATTTTAGAGGGGTAAAAACAGAGCCTCGGAAAAGTTAAATTATTGTCTGAAGTTGTGCAGGGAACAGTGGGCAGATTCAAGTCCATGACGGGCTCATCCTGAAGCCCATGCCTGTTGTGCTATCCCATACTGCCTCTGAAAAAGAGATGAAGGTATTTAAACCACTAAAATATTTTGAAGTCTATAATGAAGACATTTTTAGTTTTTATTTGATCTGAGAGACTGTTGAGGACATTGACTTTTGGCAAATGGATGAATGGCATTTCAAAAAATTATGTTCTGTATATAGCACGATTTAGGAGGTTGAGGCTGTTATAAGATAAATAATTGGGGATGTGAGGGTGATGTGTTTTGAATGAACAAAAAGAAGTGGAGTTAAGGAATAGCAGAGATTCTGGGGCCTAGAGGGCTCAGTGAGTCCTCCGAACTGTGCCAATGCGAGCTGTGGATCCAGGTGCTGCTTTTCCAAGGTATAGAAAGCTCTGCCCTCTTATGAATTTGGAGCGAACACGAATGTTACCAAAGCCCCCTCCAAAAGGAGAGGATGAGATATGTACTTTTAAGTTTTAGTTATGAATTTTAAAACTATGTGTTCTTATCCAATAAGTATAAAACTAAGCTGAATTGTCTTGAGGGCAGTGCTAATAAAAAAGCAGAAAGTTACGTTAGTTATAGTTGTCTCACTCAATTACTTACTTAATTCCCCAAAAATCTTGAGATATGGATCTCACATTAAATGTAGACCCAATTTGACAGTGCAGTTTGAATGGCAGCCTTGCTGTGGTCTGGAAATACATTCTTATGGCAGCTGTGACTTTTTTTTTTTTTTTATAGTGGCACTTAGCATCACATGCTATCTTTCAGGTTATCTACATTTTCCGTCATAAACTCTGTGCTTTGCGGATTGGTTGTCATTCCTCATTTGGGGTTTCTTTTTAGAATAAACACGTAACTTCTATGCTTGCATGTGACTTTGTGGGATCTTTGGGCTATTTAGTACTGAACTATGAGACATAAAATGGAAAATATTTGCTTATAAGCCTACACATATGGCTTCCAGAGAAAGTTATTACTTACATAATTAATTATCTACAATATGATTTTTTTACTTATGTAGTTGTCTACAATATGATTTTCTTCACATCTAAGAAGAAATTTTAAAAATAGCATACATTTTATTTCTGCAAAATTGAAAACATTTTGTGTCCTTTTTAGGCATTTTGTTGTTAACTTTTTAAAAAAACATCAGAATCATCTGTCTGATACTGTTTTAAAGATCACTACTTAATGATCAGTAGATAAGGTAACATGGCATTTCTAAAACCTTTCAGGTTTCTCTTTTCTTGGACCTTAAGATTAAGCAGTCATCTATTTGTCTCCTATATTTGGTTTTAGGAATGTCTTGAATTAGTTTTGGAACAAAGTAGGAATATTTTTTTAAATTCTTATTTTTCTAACCAGACGATCTGGCTTAGATTTGATATATGACTTTGTTGTATATTTCTGATATGGCTAACTTAAATCTTTACATTACCTTCACGTTTGCTACCCTAGCATTCAAGAGCAGTGACTAGGAAATGAAGGTCATAGCCCTGGACTTGGGCTTGCCAAGATCAACTGTTTTTCTATCACTAATATATGTCAGATGCTTGTCTCAGTGAGCCAGGTCAGCAATTAAAGAAACTTGAAGGTTTCTGCTTTAAACCTTACTTTATTAAGGAAGAGGTTCGACTTTAATTACCACATTTCCCTTTGTTATTTTGTGATTGACAACTGGCTGCAAATTATAATAGAAGCTGTATATAAGGTCAGAACTCATGTTAGCCATCTCTGCCACCTGCATTTTTCTAGAATTGGTAACAAAAAGGAAAGCAAGCTTATTGTTTCCCCAATGAAATAACAAATGAGAGGTACAGGTCAGTCACAGTAAGGAACCCAGAATTCTAGAAGCTCAGTTTTTCAATGAAGATTATCTAAGTTCTGTGAAATACTTTCTTCACTTTTTAAAACTCCAATCTAATGAATAGACTGAAAATCTGGAAGTTCTTCAAATTAATGATAGCTTCCACTATCATATTTTACTGAAGGTACTTGGAATTCGATTATTTGGAATAGAAATAAGTGACTAATTGACAGTTACTAAAATCATTGACACACTGTCTGGGAGTAGGTCAGAGGGAATGAGAGAAAAGCACAAGGGTTGTGCCAGCTGTGCAGAATTAAGGCCTTTGTTGGTGTCACTGCATGCTTTTGAATGCCTCTCTCAACTATTGACTTTTCCTTTTAGAAATAATCATACAGTAATCTCTCTCCAACTGAGAAGCTTAACTTTTCTGAAAAACACTATGGTTGGCACAACCATAGTCTCTGAGGAAATAAGGGGTTAGGGTAGCATAATATTAGGTCATTAAATATGAAATGTCCGATTTCAAATCAGAAGTTTAGTTTATTGTATCTCAAGAAGCAGTACATCCCAAGCAGTACAATTAATCAAAGTATTAATATGTGTTTAACTATCGACACAGTTTTGCCACCTGAGTGGTAGCTTGCTTATGCCAACAGTGAAGAAGCCTGGAGAGCAAGTGGTGATGAAATCATGAAAGATGTCTTCCACAGCTTGTTTAGAATTGAGTATTTTTCCTTGCAAGAAGTGGTCCAAAGCCTGGAAGAAATGGTAGTCAATCGGTGCAAGATCTGGTGAATACAGTGGATTCCAACTTCTGTAGTTGGAGCAGTGGAAGGAAGCACATGCTTTTCCAAGGTTCTTTTCTTGGCTGCATTCTGTTTGTGAACTCGCATGCGCCAGCGGCTTCAACGATGTAGCAGTGTTGTGTTTTTACAACATGTGGTCTTGCAAAAGGATTGGCCTGTCTCTGTTGACCAATTTTGGGTGCTTAATCATAAGCATCTTCCTCATTTCGTCCAGTTGGTTGCAGTAAACATCCACTGTAATTGATTGACCAGGTTTCATGAAGCTGTAGTGGATAATTCCTGTGCTGGACCACCAAACAGACATGATTAGCTTTTTTGCTGAATATTCAGTTTTGGACTGTGTTTCGGCCCTTCATCGTTATCCAGCCATTGTACCAAATACTTGCAATTGTCAAAAAGAATCCATTTTTCATCACACGTGACAATACGGTATAGAAATGGTTCAGCTTTATGTAGTGACAACAAAGAAAGGCAAGCCTTGAGATGATTTCTCTTCTGATGCTTGTTTAATTACATGCGGAACCCATCTATCCAGCTTCTTTACCTTGCCCATTTGTCTCAAATGGTCCGATATTGTTGGGATAGTAATGTCAGACCCGGGTGCTAATTCACATATTGGTTGAGATGGATTCACTTTCACTGCAGCTTTCAGCTCATCATTATCCACCTTGGTCTCAAGTCACCCATGTGGCTCATTTTCAAGATTAGAATCACCAGAATGGAACTTCTCAAACCACTGACGTACTGTGAATTCATTAGCCACATCCTTCCCAAACACTTCATCGATATTTCAAGCTGTCTGTGCAGCATCAGTTCCATGAGAGAACTCATTTTCGAAAATAACATGAATTTTTGACTTATCTATGGTTTCACAAAAATTGTTCTAAAAAAAATTTTGGAAGATGATCTAAGCCAAACCATACGTTTGAGAGAATGAAGATGTACCTTCACAATAAAAATAAAACAAGACATGTCAAAGTGAATTGTCAGAGATATCAACTGTCAAACTTAGTACTTAAGGAAATCGGATATTTCGTAGTTAATAACCTAATATTTCAAAGCATAAACTTTGGAATCAAACCGACCTAGGTTTTGAATCCCAGCTCTGTTGTTTACCTGCACAGGCAGTTTCCTTAACTTCTGAGTTCATGTTTCCTCACTTTTAAAATGGAAGTAATGACATCGACCTCACAAAATTATGAGGATTAGATGGAAAAAATGGTTTTCAGTTTAGTGTCTAAAACCTAGGAAGTGTTCAGTAAATGGAGATCTCTTAACTACTGAGGGGGAAAAATCACAAGGGCATTAACAGCCAGGCATGGTGGCTTACGCTTTTAATCCTAGCCCTCTGGGAGGCCAAGGTGGGAGGATCGCTTGAAGTCAGGAGTTCGAAACTGAAACACAGCCACACACACTCTAACACACCCACACAAACCCACACACACTCTAACACATTTACACACACGCAGGACACCCACAACACACTCAGACCAGCCTGAGCAAGGGCAAGACCCTGTCTCTACTAAAAATAGAAAAATTAGCCAGGCATGTGGTGCGTGCCTGTAGTCCCAGATACTCAGGAGGCTGAGGCAGGAGGATCGCTTGGGCCCAGGTGTTTGAAGTTACAGTTAGCTACAATGACGCCACTGCACTCTACCTGGAGCAACCAAGTGAGACTCTGTCCAAAATTTTAAAAAAAGGGGAATTAACTGTGCATTTAAAAGCTAATTAAATAAAATTTCTAAAAGTATCTGCTTCAAAACAGTCTACATTTGATTATACTGAAACCTACTTTGGAAGGCAGCTTCCTGCTGAATCTTTTCTTAAATTGCTTTAGGGAAGAATGGTTTTTTAAATTAAGTAGTTAATAAGTGCTAGACATTTGTTTTTTATATTTGTCTTTGTTCTTTATGTGTATTAGTTAATTTTATTCTTATGTCAGTCCTGTGAAGTAGATACTGTTGTTATTCCCACTTCATAGGTGGGAAGCAAAGCTTTAGAGAATATGAGGATATGAGTGACTTTCCAGGTAACGGTAACTACTCAATGGTAGAGCTGAGATTTCACATCAGTTCTGTAACAGGGCCTGAAGTTGTTATCTGTCACTCCTTATCCCGTCAGCTAGGATATCATGATCTGCTAACATGCATTTTCCCATATCTCTCTGTTGTACAAAGTGTTTTTTTTTTTTCCACTTTCAAAATAGTCCTTATTTGTTTGAGATTTATTGTTTTTTGCACTGGTATACACCCTTACTAACACCTTTTCTTAGATGTGAGCAAGGTAGCTTTTTAAAATTATCTTGGTGTTAAAGGGCATGTTTTCCTGAGCTGAATCTGTCCCTATAAACAAAAGTGAAAGGAATGACTGTTCTCCTCACTTTTCTACCCTTTGGTCCAACAAACATGGTCTTTAGGGCTGGGTAACAGCAATTATTAGGTTTGCTTGAGATGAGTGAACTAAATAGCATTACTGGCAAAATGATCAGAGATGTAGAAATATTCTTAAATCAGCATAAAATATTTCTGAATTATTTTATACTGGCTAATAGTCACTCTTTATTGCATTTATATGACCATGGTTCACATAATTCAGAAACTTTCCACACATTGTCTGCTATGATTTGGATGTGGTTTGCCCTCTCCAAAACGCATGTTGAAATTTGATTCCCAAAGTCATAGTGTTGAGAGGTAGGGCCTGGTGGGTGGTGTTTGGTTCATGGGGGCAGATTGCTCAGTAATATATTAAGCCATCTCTTGGAAGTAAGTTTTTGCTGCCATTGGACTGGATTAGTTACCGCAAGAGTGGGTTGTTCCATCTTGTATTGGGTCTTGTATTGGGTCTCTGCACATGCTCACCCCACCTTTCATTTTCTGCCATGAGTTGAAGCAGCGTGAGAGCCTCACCAGATAGGCTGTCTGATCTTAGCCATCTCAATCTCCTGAATTGTGAGCCAGATATACTTCTGTTGTTTATAAATTGCCCAATCTCAGGTATTCTGCTATAGCATCACAAAATAGACTAAGACATTGTCTATTTACCTTCACAAGAGACAGACGAATTGAGCCCAGAAATCAAGGAGACCTGAGATGTGTATACTAGCTCCACAACCATCCACCTCTGTGTGACCTTGGGAATATCATCTAACTGGAGTATGTCTCATCAACTATAAAATAGAGATAATAAAATCACCATATAGGTTTTTTTTGAAGATTAAATGAATTTGCATTTCAGCTAGAATAATAAACACTAGTATCTCAATTATTGCTAGCTACTACTTCAACTACTATAATTTTTATTGTTAGTCTATATGGCCCTGTACATAGAGAAGACACTATGTCTCTAGTGAATGGAGTATACTTTAGTTAAAGAAATATTGAGACAGCTTTATTTTAAATAGATATTGTGACATTATTAGCGGAGTGAGTGCTATAGGAAGACCTGAATCCCAGGCACAGCTGATTGTCCTTCAGATGTGGAGTCTGGGGGCTTGTGACTCATGAGTTCCTAACTGCCCCTGCCAGCTCCCAGTGACTAACCGGTCAATCATTCATCCATGTACTCATCAAGTATTATTTAGATTTCTACCATGTTCTGGGCATTGTTCTGAATGATGACTGTCCACTGCTAGCTTCCAGAATGTTTTTATTAACATATCATTTTTTAAAATATAGGCCAGCAGTAAACAGTATAAGCTTACCAGAATTCTCCATGACCATTGTAATCAATTGTCTTTAACTAGAAGGAAATATATATACTTATATATGCTTTCAGACTTGATTTTTAAAGTCCTTGAATTAGAGACATTGAGACCTTACTTAATGGAATTGTAACTTGAGCCCTGACTTTTGCTGGAGTAAAATACAACTATGAGCCTTCTAAATCCTGATCTGGCCAACACAGTGTTTGGAGCTCCTGAACTCTGTTACATGCCAGAACATGTACAGTCCAATTGGTATAATCCATCAAAGTGTCAGATGAGCCCCTCTGTTTGTGTTAAATTCATGAGAGAATGAGACAGGGAGTGACTCTGTGGGTCTCAGGAAGTACAGCGCACTTGTACAAAGCTGAGTTGTGGTGAGAGGTGCCTTTATTCATTCAATAATAAGCATCATAGGGTAACTGCTTTGTGCCAGGCACAATGAATTCAGATGGATAAAAACCCTTTTCACTCAAGGATGGAGTTTACATTTTGAATGTTTGTGAGACAGTCCTTTTTGAATGTGGATATGGTAGGATTACTGAAAATGCCATCTCCACATATATCAATTTGTATAACATTAGAAAAACTACTTTTGCTCCTTTTCTCTATGTCTCCTAAATTTCGGAAATAATGTTAATATACTGCCATAACTGAGTTTGTCAGTTTTAACCATTATCTGGGGATTTCCTGTTGTCTTGCATTAGGATTCAGCACTCTCATCCCACTATCCCCTTTGCTTTTCTTTCTTTCCCTCAGTACTCCACAGGGTAGTATTAATTTTTTGCTCAGATCACTATTCGTTATTTATATTATTATGCATATCCACATATTGGCAGCCGAGAGTCATCATGCAACATGATTATGTTTCTTTCCTTTTGTTTTTCCTAAAGCACATGATGACTTGTGTGCTTAGTTTTCTCTACCAATTGCTAATTTTCCCATACTATCCAAAGGCCTCTCAACACAGCCCTCCTCAAATTTGGTCATGTTCAGGAACATATCTTTTCTAATTTTGTTTTTAAGAGACAAGGCCTCTGTTGCCCAAAGTGAAGTGCAGTAGTGTGATCATAACTCACTGCCGCCTCAAACTTTTTTTTTTTGGTGGTGGTTCCATATTTTCTGAGATCTCCATCTACTATCTGGACTGGTTGCTCTATAGGTCACCTTCTAGATCTTCCCGAAACTTCCCTTTGGTCTTGTTTGGAGTATTCCCTTTGCCTTTTTTCAGGATCATTTTCCCTGTTACCAGGATCCTCCTATCTTTCTCTTTCTTGGTTTTTCCCTTGTCTGGATGGAGCACATTCTCTAATAGCTTCATCAGATTGAAAGAAAGGTGTGACAGCAAAGTGCACCATGATGATAGTCCTTTTAACAAACCTGCTGTTAGAGTCACACTGCTCCCATCTGGACTGGTGACCCTCTGTGACTGGTGCTTCTCTGTCGTCCTAAGATTGCTACCGTCACCTTGAGAATTCCCTTCTCTTCTGTCCTTAGTTGAATCTTCTGTTTTCTATAATCTTATCCTTCTCTTTCTTGGGAGAGTATCTCATTTTGATGAAATACCTCCTCTAACACCTTCCTGAGAGACAGTGCACAAGAGAAATATTTTTAAAATTCTTGATTTTGAAAAATGTCTTTTTTCTCACACACTCAACTGATAATTTAAAACTGGGTAAGAATTTTAAGTATTAGTAGAAATAAGTTTCCTTCAAATTTTTGAAGCCTTTGCTCTGTTGTTTTAGTTTCTGGTGAAGGGACTGAAGCCATTCGAATTTCTCATCTTTTTATTACAATGACATGCTTTGATTCATGTTAATTTCCATCCGTTGTGCTAGGAATTCAGCCTTTTTAATCTGGTAATTCATGTGCTTCCCTTCTGGGAGATTTTCTTGAATTATTTGTTGACAATTTGCTTTTCAGTTTTCTCTGCTGTCTTTGTGGATTTCCACTGAGCCTGCTGTTGGACTTCCTCTCTCATCCTCTGATTTATGTTTTTACTTCTACTTTCTAAATCTTTGTCTTTCTTTTCTTTTCTTTATCTTTGGGAGATTTCTTGAACCTTATTTTCCAATCCCTCTATTGAATACTTCATTTCTGTTGTATTTTTAATTTTCAACAGCTTTTTTTTGTTCTCTGAAAACTTTTTTATGGCTTCATAGTCTTGTTTCATATTGTACCTTTTATTTTCAGATAGCAGTAAGGATAAGGTGGTGGTTGCTATTTTTGTCCTCTTTCTGCTCGGTTTCTTCTATGTTGTCTTTCTCTATTTGTTTTGATTTTTTAGCTTTTGTATTAAAGCCTTTTCTTACCTCTTGGGCAATTCTTGGTTGTCTGCATGGTTTTTAAGAGTTAAGGGAATTCAAAAACTATTTGGAAGCTCTCAGCCTATAGGGGATACTTGTTAATTTGTGATCTGGCTGAATTGTTTTGAAGGAACTCCTGGCCATCAGCTGTATTTATTTTTTTACCTTGGCCTTGGTCTGATTCTTCAGAGATGAATATTGGCCTGGCTGCCAGTGTTCCAGGAGTGAGTGGAGAAGAAAGGTTGGTGTTTAACTTGATTCCTTTGTTTTCAGTATCAAATCCACCTTCAATTATGTCTGGGGCTTCTAGGCCAGAGACCCTCTCTTTCCTAGAGAAGAAATATTTAGTCTTTTTGCTGCAGTGGTGAGGGGCCGCTGCCCAGCAGTGTAGAGCTGGGCAGGAGATGTCATATAAGGATATGTTTTATAAACTGCTTTCAACAAGGCTTCCTTGTTTTATTCAATTCCCACCCCGACTTTTATCCATATAGTGCCAGAGGTATTTGGTGATGACAGTTTTTGAGGTTTTCAAAGATCCTTTTTGATCAGGGTTAATACGTAACTCTTTCTATTATCAGGTTAGAATTTAGCTTTTTGGAGTCTGCTAATTCAGTTAGTAGTTACCCACATGGTTTTCCAGTTTCCAAAATTTTGTTGCAGTCAACTTATTGCTGTCATTCTTAGTTTGTCTTGAAAATATCTGTTAACTTTCAGGGAGATGTATTAAGAAAATATGTAATTAATGTCTCATATATAAAGCTAATAAATATGAAAAATGAATTAGTTGAATATATCTATAAATAAGTATATATATAAAATTATATTTTCATAACTGAGGATCATTATACAAAATGATTGTATTTCCATCCTTTTTGCTTTTCCCAAACCTAATTATCACTTGTTTGTTTGCTTAGCATATACAGTGCTTAATAAGTATTTTACATGCATAATTAATTAGATAATTATACAGTTGGCTTAGTAATTATACACTGTGTATATACCTATGTATGTTTATGTATACTATATAATTATATTCTATATGTAATATTCATTGTACTCTGTACCTATGTACCTATATATGCTGGGTGCATATATGTACATTTATATCCCCACATAAATACAAACTTGTGACTGAATTAGTTAAATAAAGAATTTATGTGAGCTGTAGTTGGCTTCTATTTTGTATTCTCACGTAGAAAATGATCCTATTTAGATTTTGATTCCAACTTTGCTAGCTAGCTTTAAACGTTTACCATATAATTTGAATAGAATTAGGCAGTGTAATATTAAAATCAAATTATGATGATAAGTGGCTTTCTTCAGAAATAGTGAAAATTGGATTAATAGCAGAGGTCTGTGCAAGAAGGAATTCTGTTTTCCTACAGTCTCAATTCTGAATACCACTCAGTTAATCCATTAAAATCATTAAAGTCCTCTATAAATCAGTATAATGACTATGTAGTCTAATGAAATTAAGCTCTTCTACATAATTTTCAAAAGTTTCAATAGCCTTTTTCTGTAAAACCCCAAGCAATTTTTGAAACACTCATTCAGAAACACTACCCCTGTCATATACTTCTGTTTACAGTGTGACTTGCATTATGAAATGTACCAAGCTGGTAATCTTTTTCTGTTTGTATTTTTGAAAAATTAGAAAAGAAATGTAACTTCTGCCGGGTGCAGTGGCTCACGCATGTAATCCTAGCACATTGGTAGACTGAGGCAGGAGGATCGCTTGAGGCTAGGAGTTTGAAACTAGCCTGAGCAACATAGCAAGACCCCCTCTCTACAAAAAGTAGAAAAATCATCTAGGCGTGGTGGTGTGCACCTCTAGTCCCAACTATTGGGGAGACTGAGAAGGGAGGCTCGCTTGAGCTCAGGAGTTTGAGATTGCAGTGAGCTATGATGCTGCCACTGCATTCTAGCCCAGGCAGCAGAGCCAGACCCTGTTCCAAAAAAACCCAAAAGTTACTTTATTAAAGTATTTGATTTTTTCTCTAATTTATATTTTAATCCACCCTTTGTGTCTTTAATCCTGCCTTTAACTGGCTGATACCTGCTTCATTGCTCTTAAGATTGTGTGCTTTTTCAATAAAATAACTGTTATTCAGGGCCATAATAATTGCATTAAGTCACTGGATCCTGATTTTCAGGCAGGTAGCCAAAGATGTCAATCAGGTAAACAAACCCAAACAGAACAAGCTCTACATTGGTTTTGGCAATGGCTCCTAAGACTATGGACTGTGATTCTCCATTTAGAGGGAAAAATGGCAAATTTTTTGGCTCATTCAACTTTGTAGCAATGTGGTTTCCTATTCTGAAACTACCTAAAGATTCCTTGGCTCATTCCTTTAAGGACCTCTAATAAATATTTTGTTCATGAAATTGAGAGAATCCTTAGATACTAATTTTAGTTTGTATTAAAATTTCCCTTTAGAACAAACACACTCTTTAAATGTGTTAACCTTGGGGCTTTAATTAATTATTTATTTGTTTTCTGGCATATTTTTTCCCCCTGAACTCTGTTGATGGAGATAAGTTTAAAAAACATTGGTGGTTTGTAGCTGTCACTTGGGTTTTTTAATCCCAAAGGCTTTCATGGTAGAAAAATAATTGAACAAACTTCAATTATTCATAATGCTGAAAAGTGGCATAGTGTCAACTCCCAGAACTGCTTCAGGAAAGGTCAGTAAATATATGCAAATCACTTCTTCCTTGGGGTTTAAGAAGCTTTTGCCCCATCTTCTATGTCTGATTTCATATACTACTTCAAGAGTGTTAGAGATGATTTGATAGCCCATGGCTATTTAAAAAGTGGTAAATTTATTTTTTAAGAGGCAGAGATACTGAAGTTTATGTGGTTTACATCTAAATCAGGCTCCTAATTTCAGTATTTTGAATACTTCTTTAAAAATATTGTTATTTCACACAATCCTGGTGCTTTACATCAAATATAATAGAGGAGGCTTTCAAAATAAGATGTGAGATTTCATTTGTTTTACCCCTGTGGTCATTACAACACATACACGGTATTTATAAGCATGTTAATACAAATAATTGCAAAGAACTTATAATATTTTACTTCAAACTCTAGAAGGTTTGCTTATGTTCAGCCTGACTCTTTCTTTGTTCTGCTGAGATGGGTGTTACAGCACCAAAAAGAGTGAGAAATTCATTTATTTGAGAACCTGCAGGCAATATGAAAATGAATAAGGCTTGGCAATTTTCAGCAAAAGGAACTTATAATTTCATGGGCATGGGATGATAATACATGTACGTGAATAAAAAATTTTAATTCGAGATAGTATCTAAAAATTGCAAGGACGTTATTAACAAAGTATAATACAAGGGTGAGCAAGCCCAACTTTTCTTGAATCTGTTTGCTTCTGGTAATAGATTCGATGCTCTCTATTAGGAAAGTATTAGGCTATGAATGTCATTTGTCAAATGGTGTTGATTTTTTAAACTTATGTTTAGTATTTTAGGCAGGAAAAGTGAATTAGTTTAGAAAATCATAGCTATAGTTGTATGATTTTCTCATACCTCTGCCAATATTAATTTTTTTCTCTCTGTACTATGTAATATATGCAGGAAGACATCTAGGGTAACTGGGTCTGGCCTAGGTAAGCCTTTCATAACTTTCTCTTTATTTTAAAATGGATTTTGTTCTGCACAGGCAATATTGCGTGGGTCATGACTACTTACGTTATTTTTCTTCAATTAATAAAATTACAAATTTTCTTTATTCCAATCTGTAAGTATGTAGTAGTTGCTAGTCAATTGTTTTAAAAAAAAATTCAACTAGAGATTGAATATCCAAACAAGAGTATTACCAGGAGGTTTTCAATAATTTTTAAAATTTCAGCTCTTTTTTCGAGATATGTATGTGAGGGCTGCCTAAAATTGTGACATAAATCATCACAAAGCATCTAGACTGGGAACTGGAGTTCTGAGTTTGGCCAAGTAACTAGGAACATTATCAACCCCTGTGTTGTCACAGAGGGGTTCAGAGATGCTAAATTTGTTGAAATACAGAACATTTAAAAAGTACACCTAACTTGTGTTAACATAAGCTGACCAGTATTCTTTGAAAACATTGCCTTTGGCCATGTTTCAGAGCTTTCCCACATCTGTGCATATACAGGACTGCCCACCAAATATCACTCACACTTCATCCAATATAAAAGGTCCCCCTGGAGTTGTGCAGTGCGGCAGTACCTTCTATACCACACTTTAAGGCATGAACTTGAGGGGATTGGGACTGTTTGAGGAAAGAATACATGCTAATTTCTTTATAATATATGATGATGACATGGTAAAACATCAAAGTATTTGGAAATTCAATTATATCTCAAGAGTACAAATATTCTTTAACATCTCTTCCTTTTTAAAAAGCATCTAACTTCCTATTCTCCTTATTCTTTAAATCTGATGTCTCCTCCTTTTCTAACAAATGTAGTTGTATACATTTCTTTTGATAATATAAATGAATGTCAAATTGAATTTAACTTTTTCATATCAAGAATTTGAAAATAAGCTATGCCCAGGGTTCCTTGAGGTGTAGCATTAGGTTGTTTATTGGAGATCATTCTTCTTTTTAATGTAGAAATTTACCACTATAAACTTCCCTCCTAGAACTGTTTTAGCTGCATCTCATAAGTTTTTGTACATCGTATTTCCATCTTAATTTGTCTCAAGATATATTTTATTTTCTTTTAATTTATTCTTTGACTCATTGGCTGTTCAATAGCATTTTGTTTAATTTACACATATTTGTGAATTTTCTAAATTTCCTCCTATTATTGATTTATGGTTTCATAAAATTGTGGCAGGAAAAGATACTTGCTATGTTTTCAATTTCTTTTTTTTTTTGAAACAAGTGAATAATATCTTTATTTATTAAAATACTATGTTAATAATTAAGTGGTGTTTAAATTTGATTTGCATATGAACAGAATTGCTACCACAGTTAAATAATTTACATCATAAATTTTGTATGTTGCCATTTTTAGAGTACTACAACTGCATCATTTCAATTTCTTAAATTTGTTTTTTTGTGGTCTAACATATGATCTAACCTGGAGAATGTTTTCTTTGCACATCTTGAGATGAATTTATATTCTTTTGATGTTGAATAGAATGTTCTGTATGTATTTGTTAGATACATTTTGTCTAAAGTATAGTGCAAGTCTAATAAATATTTCCTTATTGATAAAAAAAAAAAGAATTTGAAAATAATTATTGTATAAGCATGTTTAGATGTTATTCTACAGTATTAGGATACAGATGGTAACTATACAACATGTGACTTGTTTTAACCTTACTTTTTCTAAGTCAGTTTGTTGTTTTGAATCCATAAACTTTGTATATATCGATATATATTCATGCAGTTCTTGTAATTTTTAGTCAGTCCATTCTGGTGCATCCATGTCAGTTAGGTTAGTCACCTTTTGAAACCAATAACTACCCAATGAATCTGAAAGGTAAGAATAAAGTATTTTTAATTTTCTAAAAGAAAAAAACAAAACAAATGTTAGCTCATAAGCTCCTGATTAAACTTAAACTCTTTTCTGTACCATCAGTATGCTGTGGTAGGAACTAATAACAAATGATACTCTGATCCCATTTCTTCGCATAAAAGCAGAAAACAGATGGGACAGTAGCAGCTTGGATTTTATTATATTCGCTATTTTGTTAACATAATTTAATGTGGAATCCAGGCAAACTTCTGCATAGCAAAGCTTCTTTGGAAGAGAACTATGTGTTACTTGAATTGCAATGTTTTCAGAATAAGCTCTTGATGTCGAAGCCTTTCCATGTTCCTATCACTGCAGAACACAAACATAGGCCCTGTTTGTATAATGTCTTCTTAAGTTTCCCAGTTTTCTTTTACCATTGAATTTTGTCCTCAGTAGTTAGTTTGGATGTTTCTTTGCAAAACAAATAGTGTTCTTGCAAGCATTACTTTTCAGAGATTTTCATTTTTATTTAAAATAGAATATCATTTTTAACATCTGGGTATGCATAAATATGTAATGGAAATTCTTTTGATTTAATATTCTTTTGAATTCTTATTGTCTCTGTCATTTGATAGCTTTGTCTTTTCTAAAAATTTTGACAATGGATACCTTTTCAATATCCTTTGCTTCCTTGGTCCCAAATATAATATAATGTTGAAATATGTAGCTGATAAAATAAGTGATTTTGCAGTTTACATGACACATTTTGATTTTAGGTATTAATATTTAATGCATAACCTTGAGTTCTTGAGTTCAGTCTGATACTCTTATACCCTAGTTCATAAAATAATTTTGAAGACTCTTAAATTTCATAGCTTTTTAGGTTTAAGATGGGCCTATTACGGGAAGGTATCAGCATGGTTTGCTTGGTGCCTTTGCTTAAAATGTTTACATGCAAACAAGACGTTTAGTCTGAAGAAAAGAATTGTTGGCATACACAAATATAGACTTAGTGTAATTCCCATCATGCTGTGTAATTAATTGCAAACTTTTTCGTTTGTGACTATTATCTGAAGACATTTTTGATTAAAAAGAAAAAGAAAGTTGTCTGTTTTAGTAGAAAAAGAGATCTGTAAAAGATGAAGCTATTTAGATAGGAAGTTCTAAAGGAGACAGTGAACCAAAAAATTAAGTTTTCCTGTATTCTTAAGAATATGTTTTAAAACAAACAATACAAAAAGTATTAAAAGTAGCATTAGGAGATACTGAAATATAAATTTTCATTTAATTTAATAATTAAAATTTAGAAATTCACATTATATAGATATTACATTCATAAGATAAAAAGTTTGAAAAATATGTATTCTGAAGGCCCTTTAGTAAATCATCTTAATTAAATTGCACTGTTACTATTTATTTTATAACTAAACATTTTTCTAACTTATTTATTAAATTTCTTCAAAAGTCAGACTTTGGTTAACTAATAAAACAAAAATTATAGTAGATAAATAAAAAAATACCAGTTGATAAAATTCTCACAATTAAATTCAATTTAGGAATATTAATTTAAGAATCTAATAATAACAAGAAATATAATAGTAGTAGCAGTGATAACCAACACTACTTTGTATGTTAATAGGGAAAATTATAAAAAGCAAAAGCAAATTAATTGCAATGAAAACTAAATACATGTGTATTGAAAACAAAGTTTTTTTGATGATAAATTGTGATTAAACTAATCCCACTGAATGAATGATTTAGCTGGAGGTCGAGAGAGGTGATTTTTTTTTAAGGACTGCACAGCCACTTCTTGGTGGGGAGTGCTCTCTGTACCACATCTTATTTGCTAAATGACAATTACTGAATTAAGAAAATTCATGGAGGAAAACATTTAGATAATGTTAAAATATGATTCAACTGTTTTAAATTTTTGAATGGTTGCATAAAAGGGTAAAAAAAATGTCTTTCTGGTGATCTGCAGCTCATTTGTTGAAAAAGCTGTAGTCAGTGAAATATGCAACCCCCACCCCCAGTGGGTGGGTAAGGGAATATGTGTGTGTCCTCAAGAGCATGCAAGCATTTGTGTGTTTATATGTATATATATACAACTGAGCTTGCTTTAGATTAGTCATCTAATTTTTGGCAGCCATGGCTGTTGGCTAAAGTGTGCTGTTTTACAAACCAAGATCATAGGATGAGGAAATTTTGCTTTCTTCAATCAGAACTGTATTTGAGCATTCCTTTCAAAGTACCTTTGTTTATTTCACAATGCGTTGGAAAATGAGGATGTATTTTCCCCATGATATCACTAAACTGTTACTTAACATTAGGCTTATTTTGTTTTTACCTCTCACATCCGGGTCAGAGTATTTGGTATGTAGCAGGTTCTCAAGAAATCGTTGCTGAATTGTTGAGTTACTAGATGTTTGAATAAACATTAAATTATAAGGTAGTCCTTCCAAATAAAAATTGATGCAAATAATTGCTTTAAAGTTAAAATTTTCCGGTTTGCATGCATTTAGCAAACTGTAGGGTGATGTAGTAATAGTGAAGTGATGTGAAGAACTTTAGGCTTAAACAAGGAATAATGTGAGGATAAATTTCTGTGCTTCATGTATATGTAGCATAAAATACATCTCTTTTTCCTAGAAAAGTTGTCTTTGACTTAATTATACCCTACCCGATTTTAATTCAAAAACATGCAAGTAGGGTGTAAGCACTATTAAGAAACTAACTTATAGGTACCCATTGCTTTCAGTAATAAGTAGGATTTTTACCTCAGGACTGCCAGAACATCCATTGGTCACTTTCTTGGGATGTCTCCCTTTGGAGAGTAGAAGTTCCAGTCTCAGCATCACATTATGCACTCCCATTTGTCCCCCCTCTTCCTTCCTTTCCGCAACCCTCTGGCTGCCCTCTCTCCTTTCTCCTTCTTTTCTCTTCTTTTTTATCTGCCCTGCCCAATTCCCCCCAAAAGGGGAAATTTATTATTTGATGTACACTATACTTTTAGGAGCAGGTTGTCAGCCTAGTGCTGTGGTCCCTAACCCCCAGGCCACAGACCGCTACTGGTCCATGGCCTGTTAGGAATTGGGCCACACAGCAGAAAGTGCAAAGCAGGAGGTGAGGGAGTTTCATCTGTATTTACAGCCACTCCCCATCACTGGCATCACTGCACAAGCTCTGCCTCCTATCAGATCAACACCTGCATTAGCATCTCACAGGAGCAGGGACCTCACTGTAAACTGCATGCGAGGGATCTAGGTTGCACACTCCTTGTGAGAATCTAATACCTGATGATCTGAGATGGATCTGAGGCAGTGATGCCTAGCACTGGGGAGCAGCTGCAACTACAGATTATCATTAGCAGAGAGGTTTGACTGCACAGTAAATATAATGTGCTTGAATCATCCTGAAACCATCCCCACCCCCACACCCCCAGTCAGTGGAAAAATTGTCTTCCCTGGTCCCACAAAGGTTGGGGACTGCTGGCCTAGTGAACTAATGTTAAGCAGTTATATACTTCAGGTGGCTAATGGGTTTATATTTTAACCTATTGCTGGCAGTTTTTCAAGGAAGGGGCCCTGGAAACAATACTGTAACCCAAAGGGTTTGTCATTGTAGAATACCAGGCATTTTGGCAAGCAAAGGTAGGGTGTGTGACTAATGTTTAGGAAGATGCAACAAGTCACAAACTGTCACAAAGAAGTCTTTGGATTGTGTAAAATTTGCCCTAAGTTTTGACAGTTTATCTGCTTCATGTAATTCCTTATAATATACAAACATAATAAATTAAATTTGTGATAAATTATACATATAAATTATAAATTATATATGGTGATAAATTATATTTGCACTTGTTAATGTATTCCTTTAATTTATTGATGTTATAATTATTTCTCCACCTTACCTTATAGTCAAATTCCACAGTGATATCCAGGTACATTTCAGGGATTTATAACACTGAGGATTTCAGAATTCTCTTCCAGAAAGCATGAGAATGTGTTATCTGTTCTTTGCTGCAAAAATAATTTTGAGTGATTCTATAATTTAGTAACATAAATAGATACCTTTATAGGGTAAATGGTGTTTGTTAATAGAATTTTGTGCAAGAGAAATTAGCTAAGAAAGAAACCAACATTAGAAGAATGTCTTCCAGTGTGAAAAAAAATTCAGATCCATTTTAGCACAAAAATATTTAAGTTTTTCTGTTCTATTTATTCACATCCTAGATTATCTTTCAGTTTTTAGCTTCCTGAATCCCTTTTGAGTTTTCTTGAGTTTTCTTGGACATCTGTTTTGTGAATTCAAGTTTCTCCTATAAAATGGAGCTGATAATACTTCTAAATGCTAATGGAGAGTGTCTAAGGACTTGCCCTTCTTCAAGGTGACTTGGCCCTGTGGCTGTCAGTAGATGGTGGGCAGTAGATGGGGTGGAGCCAAAGGCCTGCCTTTTACCAAGAGACAAGGGAGGAGGACCAAAATGCATGTCCCATAGCCTGATTGCACAGCATTTCACTGCATAGCTGCCTTATTTATGTGTTTAGTATCGTGTAGATCTTTTCTATGGACCATCATATCATGTGGCAGTGTGCAGGGCACCTGGTCCCCAAGAAGGTGCAGTGACCCTTCTCCATCCCTGTGGTTTCTGTTGACTTTGGAGGCTTGTTTGTACTGTGTGTGTTGTGAGACCCTTTCCATGTTTATTTGAATTGCTTTAATTTCTTATGATATAGCTAATATTCTGTTATAAAAAGCTTTTCTTTTAGGTTTGATCACCACAAAAGGTCATCATCCACCTTTTGCAAGATTCAGGCAGATTAAGGTTAGGTTGTGTGTGAGGGCAAATTCTCCTGGGCATCAGCTAGAGAAGAGTAAGCTTCTAGTTTCCACTGTACTATGCCAGTTTTCCCCTCAGTAGAATAGATGGATGAACCTTAGGGACCTCTTATTTCAGTTGCTATTCCCTGGAAATGGCATACTTTATCATTATTTCTAATGGGAAATTGTCTTTATGTTCCATGTTTTCTAAGCAGACAAAACATTAAGACTTATAAGAAGTGCCTGTATCTTAAAATATGATTCATAATTATATAAACCAGAAGACGATTCTGCTCGTATTTCTTTGTTGTGAGTAAAAGCCTGATTTAAAAATTGGTTTGATGTCTTATCCTGTGTGACATGTGTATTTATCTTTATATTTTATGTTGGGAAAAAAAATTAGGAGTTACAGTAAAGCATTCTGCTGTGTAAATAAGTCTAAAAATACTCACTGATCCCTCCTTACCTTTGGGTGGATTTCCTAGCTCATGATTGCCATCTTCAGCAAATCCCAAACCGAGCTGAACGTGAAACTCCCTCAGGAACTTTAACAGTGTATTGCTTTCCAGGCCACTCTTTTCAAAATTCTGAAATAGTAGATTGGGGTAGATCTTCAGTACCTGCATTAAAAAAAAAAATGCCATTTAGGGGATTGTAATTAGCGAGGTCTGGCATTTGCTCACTTGTTCTTCCTTCTTTAAAAATGGTCACACATGCCTCTTCGTGGCATCTCATCTATTTGTCTGGCTTTAGTCTTGCACAGCACGTTGAGTTCTGTGGCAATTTCCTTTGAGCTTCTTTTTCAGACGGCACTAAAAAGATTAAGGAGTTGGAGCTGACTGGAGCCATGAGACATTATTAAGTCCTAAAACACAAAGGTAACTGGGCAGAGAAACATAAGACAGTCCAAAGAACAAAAGGAAGATGTCAAAGACTTAGAGTGAGGGTCAGAATATACAATACAAGTACAAATATGGGCTGCCCAGTTACATTTAAATTAGAATTTTAGATAAATAATGGATACTTTTCAGTGTATATCTCAAACATTGCATGGGACATACTTATACTAAAAATTTATTTCAGATAGATTATGGTAAAATACATATATTAAAATTATCCATTGTTTGCTTGAAATTCACGTTTAAATGGGAATCCTATATTTAATTTGGCAACCCTACCTTATGTGAAAAAAGGGCATGGCATACTGCTTAAACTCAGTGGTGTAGCATAAAATAGCTATTCAATTAAACTTGGCCTAGAAGCAGGCTTTTTTTTAAAGTACCTGTATTTTTGGTTTGTTTACTGTTTCCTTGTTAATTACTTATAACTGATATAATTAACTTCTATTTGCTTGTCTCTCTTACTGAGAAAATCATTTATTCTTCTTTTTTGACCTTCCTGGTGAACAAGTGTGCTAAAATTTTGCCTGTACTTATGAGCACTATTCCATACATGAATTCAGAATTGCTTTTAGGATCAGAAATCTAAAGCAAATATTTATGTCACCCTAGTTGAGGTGTTTAGTTCTTTTAATGCCAGTCTCGAAGAGGGCTTTTATCTCTCTAAACTTCACAAATCCTTGAGTTTGCTAATATAAATATGTTTGCAGTGACGTCTTGGAGGTAGCATAACATTTTTGCTAGCTAAATTTTGTGATGTTAAAGAAAGAAAGAAACAGAAATTGATTTTTGCTATTAAGAGAGTAGTATGATCCTTGCATTTTATGTCCCTAAATACAAGGATATAAATGCAATAATTAATATGGTTTAATTTATTTCAAATAAATTATTTTTAAAGTTGTTGCAGCTAAGATGTTTGTTTTAGATACTGAACAGAATTTCAGTTCTATATTTCTTAGGGAAATACTCAGTTAGGCATTAGAAGATATTAGTCTTGGTCTTTTGTATGCAGTTTACTAGTACAAGCCTACTTAGTGCAAAGGCCAGGGCAGAGCAGCAGTGCCAGTGCTACTCAGTAGTTGTTTTCTAGCTACCCTTCTTCCTTAACAAGATCCTTGGTTTTATTAGGCTTTATTAGATATTAGGCTCCCACTATTATACAGGGGTGGCTGGATTTATCTTGAGTCCCCAGGGTGAGTCTTGGTCGGTTCGTCATGATATTCCATTGCCCTTACCCCAGTGATTTCTTTAGGGGTGGACACATGACTCAATTCCAGCCAGTGACACGTGGGGGGAAATATGATAGAGAGGGCATGCTGATGCTGAGTAGGTTTTCTCCTCTTTTTTTTTTTTTTTCAGAATTAAAATATTTTCTGAAGTCTTTTGTTATTGTTTTGTGAGGATGCTTTGCATGGAGTTAATGTGGATTTCTTTGGAGGCTGTGAACCTGGGGACAAAAGCCAGCACGTGGGGAATGTGGACAAGTGGAAAAGGCCTGGGCCCTAAGAAAACGTCGCCAAGCGGCCAAGTTAAATAACTGAAACCCTCTTACTTTGGGACATCTTGAGATATGTGTTAATAAACCCCTGTTATTGTTCAACAGGGCATTTTGAGTTGGGGATTCTGTTACTTTTAGTCAAAAGCATTGTAATGAAATTAAAGCAGTAAGACCTTAGTGTTTACCTTACTGAGATTCTGCCACTACTTCTGTCAGAAGGATGGTCGGCAAAGACGGTGAGCTGAGAGTCCCTTCCTCCTCTTCTTCCCTTCCTTTGCAGATAGCCATCTCTCATCCATACTATTATTAATTTATTCATAGAAAGATGGCAAAAACTTCTAACCCTTCTGAGGAAAGTAATTTTAAGTTGTATTTTCTTCCTCTAAAAGCAACTCTGTCAATCACTGATTACCTGCTGGAAACGGCCATTGTGTGGCATGAGCTGGTCAGCATCTTGAAGCTTTCAGACTGGCACATGCTCATCTGCTGCTGAGTCTGTCCGAACCTTTGTGACGAACATAAAATCACCGTTTCTTACAAGTATGGCTTCAGCATGCAGAACATTGCCATGAAATACCAGATGGTCCTGAGGCACAAAGTTCTTCCTGCCTGAGAACAATATCATCTGCAAAAGAGAACTACTCATGCTGCAGCACCACAGAGAAATCCTTTGCTGTTTCTTAAGCCTTAGTGAATCTGGCCGTGAACTTACTCGGATAGCACAAGTGCTGTCATGGAATTCTTTTCTGAGACTTTGTTCCCTCTTCTTCACTCACTTATATCCCTGCTAGAGTCTTTGTTCAATGGTTATAACAAGATGTCAAGAAAAGTAATAATGAATGGTGGATTTTCTACTATAGATGAATTCATACCAGCAAGCGTGGTATTTACTGTGGGGGTATACTGATGATTGGCATCCATTTTTAACGAATCTGTACCCCAGTAAGGAGAGGTAAGCAAGAGAAAGATGTATGTATGAGGTATAGAAGTGGCACAAAGAAGATAAGACGGCTTCATTTGGGGGCAGCAGGAGGAAGATTTCCTGGAGGTTTCATCTGAATTAGGTTCTGAAGAATGAAAGGGTATTCCAGGCAGAGGGAATAAACAGTATGTGCAAAGGCACAATGACATGAACAAGCGTGATGGGATGGAGTTTTAAAGGTAGATAGGAAAGGGGGAGATTTTACTCATGTCTTCAAGCTGATTAAATCATGTCATTGGCTTTGCTAGGCTCTGGTGGTCCCGTGTCTTGACCTGGTTATGGAGAATGTGACTTGAAGAGTTCAAGAAGAAACACCAAGGGTAGCCAGTCACATGTACCTGGCTCTGCCCTCAAATTTTATGAACTGGGCCAAGTTTTATGAACTGGGCCACTTTCTTAACTTCTCTGGGCTCTAGCTGCTTCATTTGGGAAACAAGGAACCCACCTCATAGAGAGCTGACTTTAATCCACATAAAGAGGTTAGAGTTGTGCTTAGTATGTGGTAAGTGGTCAGTAAATGTTAGCTATTTTTACTGGTTGTTGAGTTATACATCTATTAAGGGTGGTCAAGGGGAAATCAAATTGTTTCACCTCATTATGTACCTTGCTATATAGTCCACTAGAATTATTTTTAGGAAAGCATTGGTTAGAAACTTTCTCTGATGGTTCATGACAGACTGTTTCTGATTTTGCAGGACCATAAGGTGGCACAGCATGTGCTGGGCTTCTTCCCATTTCCTGCTTTTTTTCTGTAGTACACCTCTGAGAAGACTTGTTTGCACAGTCTCTTTAATTTTGTCAGATCTTAATAGGTGGCTGGGCGAGAGGTGGGGGTGACTTTTGATTTCAATAGGAACTGCTCAGAATGGCTGATGAAGTTCCTGTTTCTCTTTTAACACTTTACCTCCACAGCCATCTTTGAATTGCTGGTTGCTACAGAGATCACTCAGGCTGTTATTTATGATAATTGGTTTGCATTCTCTTTGGATGAGCTTGTATTGTTAGTGGGGACTATTAAAGGCTACTATTATGGTCCTTTTTACTCTCAGATTGGTGAGTGAAGTGGATCCTGTCAATGAATAAGAGGGTCCCAAAACAGATTTTTGGAAGATAATGACCAACAAGTCTTGCCAGTTCTCTTTCTTGTATACTTATCAGCATGTTCAGGAAGAGAATCCTGTTGAATAACTCCTTAGCACTTATCTTGATTATTTTTTCTCAGATGCAACTGAATGAAGACAGAGTCAAATACGAATGTTCCAGTGGGGTAGGGCGAATGTGATGACAGAGTGAAAACTGTGGTCTTGGGTTCAGGATACCTCGGTTAGGGTCCCAGTTCTGTGACCTGACAGGTTTTATACCTTAACGTCTCAGTCTGTTTTCTTATTCATTGTATGTGTGTGCGTGGGTGGGTGGAGGGGTTAATAACACCCACTTCACTCTCTAACAATGAAAAGCACCAAACAAATACCTAGGCATTGCATTTTGGACCTTGTTCAGTTTTTCTTTAATCAGTCATACCACTAAGCTTTTGCTCCAAACTTATATACAGTGGAGCCTGCCTCTGTGAATGAGACCATGTCTGTTTTGCATGGCCCCGTTCATCTGCGTCTTCCAAGAACACATGACCATCACACACCTCTCTCTCTGTCAGTGCTTTCCAGTTGAAATACCATGTGAGCCACATGTGTACTCTAAAATGTTCTAATAGCCATATTAAGACACATAAAAACAGATGAAAATTAGTTTTTATAATTTATTTTACCCCATATGTCCAAAATATTTTTCAATATGTAACCAATATAAAAATATTAGTGCTATGTTTTATATTCTTCTTTTTTGTTGTTCTGAGTATTTGAAATCTGGTATGTACTTTAAACTTAGAACATATGTCAACTTGGACTAGCCACATTTCAGGTGCTCGATCTCCATGTGTAGTTAGTGACCATGGTAGTAGACAACACAGGTCTGGATCTATCTGTTGTTAATTGTTCATCAGCATCCATCTTAACATTCATTTTTGTCTGTGGTTTCTGCAATTGCTGAAATAAAATTAATGTGTATTTCTAAAATAGCTGTTATAAAGCATTTAACATATCTTAGGTACTTTTGTTCTATCATCTCATTTAATGCAGCAGTCCTATTACATATGTGTTATTACTATTGGATTGTATAGACAAAGAACTGAGGCACTGAGATTAAAGGATCTGCCTAAGACCCTACAACTTGTTCGGGATTCTGGATATAAACAGAAGTAGTCTGACTCTTACTCACTCTACGGTCCCATTAGTAATACATAACCTTACTAATTAATGAAATAGGCTAAAATACCTCTGATAAAATGTTTTTTGATCCATTGTGGTGGGTGGAGGTTATCTGGAGTTTCTATAATTGTATGATAAACTGGCTTTTTTTGTTGGGGGGCAGGCAAGAATGAGACTAGATGATGTGGCCATCCTAGTAGGGAATAGTTTCATAGCAACCAATTGACATTTGTTTGTCCCTTAGTTCATTCATTCTTTCTTAAAAGAAAAAAACTGAGCACATTCTATGTACTCGGCATTGTTTTAGTGTAGGGTGAAGGCAGTGGGCTAAAACAAGTCCTTATCCTAAAGTGCTTTCATTCTAGTGGGGAGACTTAAATAATAAGTAAATAAATGAATACAAGCTATATATAATACATCACATAGGCATATATATATGCCTCTAATTGGAAAAAGTCTGTGGCTATGAGGGCAACAGAATGATAGGGTAACTGGAAAGAATATAGGCTTTAGGGTCAGGATACTGGTTCAGATTTGGTCCTTGCTTCTTGCTAGATGTGTTAGGCAAGATACTTAACTTCTTTGAGTGTAGTTTCATCCTTTGTAACAATACTCTATAGAAGTTTTAAGAAAATTAATGAATTGGGAGACATCAATTTACCAGACTTCAAGCTATACTACAAGGCTATGGTAACCAAAAGGGCGTGGTACTGGCACAAGAACAGAGACATAGATGAATGGATCAGAACAGAGAACTCAGATATAAAACCATTCTCTGATTGCAATCTGATCTTTGATAAAGCAGACAAAAACATACACTGAGAAAAAGAATCCCTATACAATAAATGGTGCTGGGAAAATTGGATAGCCACATGCTAAAGACTGAAACAGGATCCACACCTCTCACAAAAATTAATTCATGATGGAGGCATGAAACTATTAAGAATTCTGGAAGAAAATGTTGGAAAAACTTTTATAGACATTGGCCTAGGCAGAGAATTTATGAAGAAGACCCCAAAGGCAATTACAGAAGCAACAAAAATTAATAAATGGGACCTGATCAAATTAAAAAGCTTTTGCATAGCTAAGAAAACAATCAATAGAGTGAACAGACAACCTACAGAATGGGAGAAAATATTTGCATACCGTATATCCAATAAAGGGGTAATAACCAGAATCTATAAAGAACTCAAGCAAAACAGCAAGAAAACATCAAAGAACCCCATTAAAAAGTGGGCAAAAGACACGAACAGAAGCTTTTCAAAAGAAGATAGACTAATGGCCAACAAACATGATAAACTGCGCAGCATCTCTAATCATCGGGGAAAAAGGCAAATCAAAATCATAGTGAGATATCACCTAACTTCAGTGAGAATGGCTTTTATCAAAAAGTCTCAAAACAATAGATACTGGCATGGATGCAGAGAGATAGGAACACTCATACACTTTTGGTGGGACTGCAAACTAGTATAGACTCTGTGGAAAGTAGTAGGGAGATACCTCAAAGAACTAAAAGTAGAACTACCGTTTGATCTAGCAGTCCCACTATTGGACATTTACCCAAAGGAAAAAAAGTCATTTTATAAAAAAGACAGTTTCACTAGACTGTTTATTGCAGTACAATTCACAATCACAAAGATGTGGAATCAACCCAAGTGCCCGTCAATTCATGAGTGGATTAATAAAATGTGGTATATGTATACTATGGATTACTACTCAGCCATAAAAAAATGGGGAGCTAATACCTTTTATAACAACCTGGATGGAACTCGAGACCATTCTTCTAAGTGAAGTTATCACAAGAATGGAAAAACAAACTCCACATGTACTCACTATTGAACTGGAACTAATTGATCAGCACTTACATGCACATATGGAAGTAAATCTCAGTGGAAATCAAGCAGGGGGTGGAGAAAGGGTTGGGTAAATTCACACCTAATGGGTATAATGCACACTATCTGGATGAAGGGCACACTTATAACATTGACTTGAATGGTACAAAAGCCATACATGTAACCAAAACATTGGTACCCCCATAATATTCTGAAATTTAAAAATAAATAAATAAAAATAATTAGAGCTTTTAAAATTAATAAAAAGAAGATTAATGAGACATGTTAGTCAAGGGTACACAGTTTCAGTTATGTAGGATAAAAAGTTCCAGAGGTTTAATGTATAGCATGGTGACCATACTACTATATTGTGTACTTGAAATTTGCTAGGAGAATAGATCTTAAATGTTCTCACCACACACATACAAAACATAATTGTGAGGTGATGGATATGTTAATTAGCTTAATTATGGTAATTATTTCACGGAGTACACCTATGTCAAAACATTGTGCACCTTAAATATGTACAGTTTTTGTTAACTGTAGCTCAATTAAAAAAAAGGAAAATGAGGTATGCATGGAATTTGCTCAGTACAGCATGGCAGGGAAACTCATGGAGTTCATGGATGTAACATTTGGAGTTTAGTATTCTCTAACCCCCTTCCCCCGACCCCCTCAGCCCCACGCAATGCCATAATGGCATGTAATTTTGTTGAGACTTAAATTCAGCTGAGAGGCCAATGAAAATGTGAGTAGAAGTCGTTCACTTAGCAGCTGAGTGAGCCTAGCCTGAGGCCCCGTTGTCCACAAAGCAATAGGATTTTGCTGTTCTGCACTCATCACTTAGTATACATTTTATTATAAAATATGTTAAAGCAGTATTTATAAGTTTGAGACTTAAATTCTCCTTTCAATGCTGTGGGATAATAGAATTCAGTTTGCCAAAATAACTTTATTTTCATTCTACCTCAGGCACTTAGACTTAGGTGTTCACTGTTCACTGGGGCAAATTCACTGGATAAGGAGTTTTTCATGTGAAATAATATATGAAAAAAAATTTTAGAATAAATTAAGATAAATCTTACCAGCAAGGAATGATAGTACTGTGGCATTTTCCCTCTGTTTCAGTTCATTGGACTTTTTATGGGTTAGGATTCAGTACCCTATTACCACTTACCACGTGTTACCAGTAAAACCCAAATCAGAGTGGTCTGCACATGGGAGGTTTCTTTCTCTCTCATATCAAGGAAGTTGAGCGGTCTAGGGTTGCAATGCTGCTCCACATTATGTGGTCTGAGATTCTGTTTATTTTGCTGTTCCACCATCTTCATGGGTCAAGGTGACAGTTCCAGACAGCACATCAAATTCTAGCCTGTAGGAAAAGACGAGAGAGAGAGAGAGAGAGAGAGAGAGGGAGAGAGAGAAGCTTCAGCCACCTTTCATGGTTCCCTAGAAGTCATGCTCACATTTGCTTACATCTCATTGGCTTTAACTTAGTTGCTTGACTGTGGCTATACCTATCAGGTGAGCCAGGTATTCATAGTCTTAGATGGGCATAGTCACTGTCCCAACTATCTGTGCTTGTGGAAGAGGGGAAGGAAGATTATTTGGATGGGACACTTAATATCGGTGCATCTCACAGGATTTGAAATGTGTGAGACATGGCTGGAGCCCTTCTGTTATTCTGTTCTGATACGCAGTTTGGGGAACATCGTTGTTTCAGAAACGTGGAAGGCACTGATGATTTTGCCCCAGTGGTTTGATGTAGATGTTTCTGACAGAGTGTTGATAGGAAGGGAAAATAGCACTTCTCCTTTAGCCTTTTCCTGTTAATATCTTTTACTCTGTCTAATTGACAGGCCTTAAAGCTATGCCTTTGTGCATTTCAAGGAACATCTGTGCCTGCAGTAAAGCGTTTTACCTTTTTGAAAAAACCTTTCTCTTTCTACCTCTCTTTGATGTATATGAGGTAAATGCACATGGAAATACGGTACGCACTAGTCACCTGCCACTTTGCCGTGGAATTGGATTGTGACCGCCTTACTCACCAGGATGTCATGCAGTCCCCACTGTGAGTATCGAGATTCGTGTTGGGAACTGCAGGTCAGGGCAGGCTCCACACAGTGGTGGTTGCTGGGTTCCTGGGTAGCGGATTGGCTGGTCTGATGCTGTAGTAAAGATCTTGGCATAAATCTTCAGTTGGTCCATGATTTAGAATGAAAAAGATAGAATTTAATTTGAACATTAAAAAATACCTAAGAAACACGAGACATCTCTGAACTGTAGAATCTGAAGTGTTTTTCCTGTGGCCATTACTATTATGGATAAAGTATCATAGTCAGCCAAGATTTATAAAATTTAGCTTTTACTGTCAGTGGTTGAAGTGTTTTATAAAGCTGATCTCATGGTTGTATTTAGATATTTTCAATGGTATTTATGTTTTAGTTAAGTTTCTGCAGTTTAGTTTTATATAAGAAGTTCTTTTTAAATTCCCATTAGTTGATTTCTGCTGGTTAAATTTTCCTTTATATTTAAAAAATAATGTTATTCATTCACTGGTAAATATAGTAGTCAGAAGACAAAATATGGGCAAAATTAAAACATGGGCTGAATAATATAATAAATGATAATAATAATATCAACTGCCCCAGAGAATACTAATTGATACATTGTATCAAATTGAAGGAGTGTGTGTAATGGCAAGATTTAGGATTCTTTCCTTAATCTTGAACTGGTAACTATGTTTATAATGACCTGGATGAAGACTTTGGTCAAGACCTTATTATGTTAGTAGCTGTAACAAAGAGAAGAGATCTCTGTGATCATTGGGTGAAGGGATAAGAATTCTAAAAATAAAATCAACTGAAACAGTGGACCAAATAAATATAGCAAGATGAAACATGGCTTAATGAGGCACATATAAGAGTATTTTAGAAGTTTTTGTTGATTATAAGCATGATGTGAGTCAGTTGATGTGACTGCCAAGAGGAGTTAATTGCTTTTTAGGTTGAATTAATAGACATAGAGTGTTTAGAATGTGGGAAATGGTCCTCCCACTTGTCTCTGTGTTGGCCACACTACCGTAGGAGAATGATGATCCGTCTAACCAGTACATTTTAAGAGGGGCATTGCTATTGTGATGTGTTTTATCTGCTTAATCTTACAGCTTTCAAAGTGCTTTCATTTTGGGTTTTTATATCAAAGGACATTATTATCTACAAAATGTAGTGAATCTATATTTAAAATAAGCAATGATAGCAACTTTGTACATCTTTAAACTCAGAACAATTATGATTCATCACATCCAATTATCCATCGTACTTAATTGTATTTAACATGCTTGTTGTATGGCAGACTGGAGTATATCCTTAGGAGATTACCCAGGATGTTGGGGGAAAACTGGCAAAATTTATCCTAGAATAGAAAAGACTCACAAATAATCCAATGCCTGTCTCCGAATTCTTGATCTGCTATGTTGAAGGATGAAATTAACATTTAGTCTACTTTGTCTTAGATAGTAAAGAGCTAGGGTTGTGTGGAAGCCATAAGGAAGCAGATTTCAATTTTTTTTTATAGCTGCCCAAAATTAAAATAGGCTTCACTGAGGTATAAAAAGGGGGTGTGGGTGTATGATGTGGCACGTGTGTGTGCTTTATTGAGTCGGATGATTACTGAGGTTCTTTTCTGACTTTGTTGGTTCTTTTCTGACTTTGTTGGTCTAAGTTTCTTTGAAATCCTCAAACTTGAAATGTTAAAAAAAAAAGAAATGTAGTCAAATTAAAATTTTTTTACCTGAAAGAATTGACAAGTCAATTGATCTGTCGTCCAGTCTCCATGAAGTATAAGGGTTAAACTGTTTATGATGGATTGTAATTATTTTGAGTGTTAAAATGTGCAAAGTTGCTGTTACAGCTTATTTTAAATCTAAATTAATTAAAATTTGTAGATAATAAGGTCCTTTGATTTAAAAAGCCAAAATGAGTAAAGTGGTTTACGTCAAAAAATCTCTTTCACCTTTATTTTCTATCTGTCGTTTTCCCAGGGCCACCCTTCTTTCATAGTTTCTGTCTGTTATGGAAGCAAATTCACATACATGTTCTTATTTGCCGATTTTTATGAACAGTGACTTATTTTACATACAGTTCTATAATTTACTTCCTTCCCCAAGATATTTTGACAATTTTTTCGTATCAGTACATAGACAACCTTTACATTCTTTTTATGCAGTTAATAGTACACCACTGTTTAGATGTGTAGCATAATTTAATCTCCTATTTATGAACATTTAGATTGCTCTCCCCCCCTTTTTGTTTTTTGCTATGAACAACTATTATGTAGTAAATAACCTTGTTCATATGTCATTGCACACATGGGCAGGTATATCGACTGTATCAGTCCAAACCCAAAGTGGAATTGCTGATTCCAAGAATAGGTGCTTTTAAAAATGGCCTTTCCTGTAGTTTTAATTTGCATTTTTATTAATAATATTGGCATGTTTTTATAGCTTAAGAGACATTTCTCTGAACATATTCATTTTGTCTGTTTTTTGTTAGTTTGTCATACTCTTACAATTTTTAGGAGTGCTCTATATGCTTAGAGTTTAGCTTTTTGGGATATGAGTTGCAAGTATTTTTTTTCTTGGTTAGTCTTTTTCTGTTTTGCATATGGTATTTTTGCCATGCAAAATTTATTTTATGCAATTAAATTTATGACTTTTAAATATTTTAATAGAGTCTATATTTTAGAGTAGTTTTAGGTTCACAATAAAATTGAGCTTGAGTGTATGGTAAAGGTTTCCCATATATTGTCTGCCCCGACACATGCATAGCCTACCCCATTATCAACATACCCCATCAGAGTGGTACATTTGTTAAAATGAATGAAACTACATTGACACATCATCATCACCCAGAGTCCCTAGTTTACATTAGGGTTCACTCTTGATGTTGTACTTTCTATGAGTTTGGACAATTTTATAATGACATATATCCACCATTATAGTATCACTAGAGTACTTTCACCATCCTAGGAATTCTTTCTGCTCTACCTATTCATCTTCCCTCCCCTGCTAAACCCTGGAAGCCACTGCTATTTTTACTGTCTTCATAGTTTTGTCTTTTCCAGGATGCCATATAATTGGACTCATCCAGTATATACTCTTTTCAAATTGGCTTCTTTCACTTAGTTATATGCATTTAAGTTTCCTCCATGTCTTTTCATGGCTTAATAGCTCGTTTCATTTTATTGCTGACTAATATTCCATTATGTGGATGTGCTACAATTTATTTATACATTCACCTACTGAAGGAAGCAACTTGGTTGATTCCAAGTTTTGGCACTTATGAGCAAAGATTTTATAAATATCCAGGTACAGGTGTATGTGTGGACATAAGTTTTCAACTCCTTTGGGTAAATAAATACCAAGGAGTGTGATTGCTTGATTATATGGTAGGAGTGTATTTAGTTTTGCAAGAAACCACCAACCTGTTCTTCAAAGTTGCTATACTATTTTGCTTTCCCACTGACAAAGAATGAGATTTTCTGTTGCTCCACGTACTTGCCAGCATTGAGTGTTGTCCATGTTCTGGATTTTGGCCATTCTTATGGGTTTGTAGTAATAATCTAATTGTTGCTTTAATTTGCATTCCTCTGACACACGATGTAAAGCATCTTTTTATATGTTTATTTACTAACTGTATATCTTCTTTGGTGAGGTGTCTGTTAAGGTTTTTGGCCCAAGAAAACAAAGACAGTTATTCATTTTATCAAATTGTTGAGTTTCAAGAGTTCTTTGTATATTTTGGATAACAGTCCTTTATCAGACATGTCTTTTGCAAATATTTTCTCCAAGTGTATGGCTTGTCTCCTCATTCTCTTGACAGCATCTTTTGCAGAGCAAAAAATACTAATCTTAAGTCTAGCTTATCAATTATTTCTTTCATGGATCTTGCCTTTTATGTTGTATCTAAAAGTTATCACCAAATCCAGGGTCATCTAGACTTTCTCCTATGTTATCTTTATGATTTTTATAGTTTTGCATTTTATATTTAGGTCTGTGATCCATTTGAGTTAATTTTTGTAATGGGTATAAGATATGTGTCTAGATTCATGTTTTTTACTTGTGGATGTTGAGTTGTTCCAGCACCATTTGTTGGAAAGCCTGCATTTTCTCCACTGTTTGCCTTTGCTCCTTTGTGAAAGATAGGTTGATTATATTTATGTGGGAGTATTTCTGAGCACTATATTTTGTTCCATTGATCTATTTGTTCTTTCACCAAGACTACACTGTCTTGCTTACTATGGCCTTATAGTAAGTATTTAAGATGGGTAATGTAAGTCCTCCTTCAATATTGTGTTGGCTATTCTGGGTCTTTTGCCTTTCTATATAAACTTTAGAATTAGTTTATTAGTATCCACAAAACAACTTGCTGGGATTTTGATTGGAATTGAATTGTAGATCACGTTGGGAAGAACTAACATCTTGATAATACTGAGTCCACCTATTCATGAACACAGAGTATCTCTCCATTTATTCTTTGATTTCTTTCATCAGAGTTTTGTAGTTTTGCTTATATGGGTCTTGTACATATTTTGTTAGATTTGACCCTAAGTATTTAATTTTGGGGTGCTAATGTAAATAGTATTGTGCAGTTAATTTCAAATTGCACTTGTTCATTGCTGGTATATAGAAAAGCAATTGTTTTGTATATTAATATTGTATATTAATCACTATTAGTTCCAAGAGTTGTTTTTGTTGGTGCTTTTGGATTTTCTACATAGGTGTTCATGTCATCTGCAAACAGTTTTATTTCTTTCTTTTCAACCTGTGTATCTTTTATTTCCTCTTCTTATTTTATTGAGTCAGCTAGGACTTGCAGTATGATGTTGAAAAGGACTTGTTCCTGATCTCAGTGGGAAAGCTTCAAGTTTCTCACCCTTAACTATGATGTTAGGTGTAGGTATTTTGTAGATGTTCTTTGTCAAGTTGAGGAAGTTATCCTCTCTTCCTTGTTTAATGGTGTTTTTTTGTTTTGTTTTGACTATGAATGGGTGTTGGATTTTGTCCACTTCTTTTTCTGCATCTATTGATAGGATCATGCGATTTTTCTTCTTTAACCTGTTGATGTGATGCATTACATTAATTGATTTTTGAATGTTGAAGCAGCCTTGCATACCTAGGAAAAATCCCACTTGGTCATGGTGTATACATTTTACTTTTTTTTCTGTATACTTTTTTTTATACATTGTTGGATTCAGTTTGTTAATATTGTGTTGAAGATTTTTGCATGTATGCTTATGAGAAATATTGGTCTGTAGCTTTATTTTTTCTTATAAAAAAATCTGGTCTTACAGATTTTGAGTCATATTAGAAATATCTTCCTCACACCAGTGTCTAAAAGAATCCTGCTATGTGCTTTTCTAATGCCTTTATGGCTTCATTTTTATAAATTAAAACCTTTTATCCATTTGGACCATAACATTGTGAGTTATGGTACAATTTAATTTTTTCTGGATGACTACACAAGTTATTCTATCACTATTCATTGAATAGACCATCATCTACTACGGATTTGAGGTTCTATGCAAGTGTTTTATGGTACATTTCTGATTGTATTTGGGTCTATTTCTTGGGTCTACTCCACTGGTCTCTCTATTGGTGTATAATGCAAATAACTTTTAGGAAACTGTACTTTCTGATAGCTATCCCCAGTGCTGGATTTTTAATTTCCTTTTTCTTCCCCTGTCTTGTCTGTGTGAAAATGTAGACCTTTCTCTATACTATTAATAATAAAGTATCCATTTATTAACTCTGTATGTCATTGTAATATTTGATACCATTTTATGTCTTAAATGTAACTAGAGTATCTTTTATTCATAAAAAAGTTGAAACCTGATTTTTATCCAGGTACCTCTGGCATATTTTTTGAACTATTTTAACCTCGTTGGAGTTTCTAAGAAGATAATTTGCTCAAATCTCCTTTCTTTGATTCATATCCACGAATTTTTTAGGCTATAATTGCCAAAAAGTAACACATTGTTGTAATAGCTGAACTTAAATGCTAATTAAACTAGATATTGCAAAGATGGTATTTTAGAATAATGTTTAAAGAACAAAAAATGCCATTGACTCTGGGTGTGGTGGCTCCTGCCTGTTCCCAGCACTTTGGGGGGCCAAGGCTAGAGGATGACTTGAGGCCAGGAGTTTGAGACCAGCCTGGGCAACAAAGCGAGACCATATCTCTACAAAAAATTTAAAAAATTAGTTAGGCATGGTGTTGTGTGCCTGTAGTCCCAGCTACTCGGGAGGCTGAGGCAGGAGGATCACTTGAGCCCGGGAGTTTGAGTTTGCTGTGAACTATCATCATGCCACTGTGCTCCAGCCTGGAGAACAGAGTGAGATCCTGTTTCTGAAAAATTAAAAAAAAAAAAAAAAACTTGATAAAATAAAATTGAATGAAAAAATACACGAGTTCTAGTTTTTGAATAGTATATATTAATATTTTTATTTATCAAGTGAAGGAGTTGGAACAAATGATCATTAAGGTCCACGTCAATTCTTTGTCGTTCTCACTATATTTCCATTTCCATTATTCCACTTGGTTTGCAAGGTGAAGCCTTTGTGGTGATTCCTAGGGCTTGGCAACTGTAGTGCTCTCAGCTGCCTCACTCTCAGCAATTGCTGTCCCATTTCCATCTGGTCTCTTTTGTAAATCATGCTTAGAGAGCTAAAGTCCTGGACTTAATTTTAATTTGCCTCGCTGGTACACACACATACAAAAGGTCCCTGCTTCCATTTTCTTCATTTTATAGAGATGGAGATTATAATATAATGGTGATGTTCCTGCATTTCAGCTTGGTTTAGCTTCTCCTAAAATGAAGGTGATAACATTTGTAAAGAGATGGAATGGTCTTCTCTCTTCACTGCAGGGCAAGAGGCTTTTTTCCACCTGGGTACAATAGGACACTTCTTTATCAGTCTGTTACTCACAGCAGCAGTTTCCTTACAAACTTGTCTTGTTTGTTAGACTCCTAAATAAAACCCACTTTTTAAAAGTGCTTGCTGTCCTTATATTTGAATGGCATTTTCATAAGCCTTTGGAACAGATTTAAACTTATTTCATGTCAGCCTTCTTTTCGAAGCCAAGTCATCGCAGTGTGTTTAGTCTTTCTAATCTTTTAATCATTTTATCCTAAGCATGTTTCCAAATGCTTCATATCTCTCTGTATATTGCATAACTGGACTGAGTTCTTCAATAAAGTCTGATCAGGATTGAATGAAATGGAAGGATTACTCCCTTGCTGTTCCTTATGTATTTTGAGGTTTGTTGTTTTATGTCCAAGACTATGTTGTTCTCCCTCCAGTTAAGCATCAAAAAAAAAAAAAAATAAGTAAATAAAATGCTTATGCAAGACCTAATATGCTCTACCTCTGCTGAAGTATATGGCTCTGTCTCCAGGGTCAGCTTCATGGGCAGGAGCCTGTGCGGTTACTCGGGGCTTAGAAAGACTCTGTATTTGGTTTAATGCTCTATTCCTGCTGTCTTGAAATTCTTAATTTCTTATTAAGAGGCTCCTCATTTTGCATTTGGCCCTAAAAATTGAATACCTGATGCTGATTGTAGTTGATGAGTAGAGGACATGGTTGGGAAGTCATATTCAATGTCTACCCCTCCCTCAGTAATAACTGTGGTGGCTAAACCCAGGGTGAGGAGATGTGGCTGTGAACTCCCATTCCCCTCCCTAGTTCACAGCTCTTCCCCAAAGTGCTTGAAGATGCACTCCCTGACCACCTGTTGCAGAGTCTGTTTTCTTTTGGATTGGTCTTCTCCCTGTCATTCCTTCATTTATCTCAACTCAGGTGTTGATGCATGTTTGTTCGTGGAATCCAGACTTTTGGCATCCAACAGTTGTTCTTTCCAAAGGATTCTTTCTCAGCGACTCTTCAGTCCTTTACAGTCTTTCTTCCTATAACCTCTTGTTCATGGCATCATCCCCTCGTCTCTAAGTCCTTGTCTTCCCTGCTTTCCCTGTTTAGAACAGCTAGAAATTCTGAACAAATTTACCATCCAGATTTTAGATTTTCCCTGTCTCCGCAGAGAGACTGGGGTGGTGCTAGTTACAGGAATTCTGTCTGGGGTAGAAATTTGGATTCCATTTCCATATCAGGATAATAAAGTACATGGGGAAGTGATTTGGAAATGTTTTAAAATCTAGCCCTTAGCACAAGTACTAGGATATTTTACCTTTTATTTTTCTTTACCATAACGTTAATTCTAGATGTCAAATCTAATATACATACAGCAAATATAACTTTTAATAATCACTATAATTCATTCATTGCCTAATTTATCAGCTTATTTTTTCTTTTTCTTGTAGCTTAACAAACAACAATTGCAGTTACTGAAAGAACGTTTCCAGGCCTTCCTCAATGGGGAAACCCAAATTGTAGCCGATGAAGCATTTTGCAATGCTGTTCGGAGTTACTATGAGGTAAGTTTCAAGAGCTTTGTTTTTTTGGCATTCTGGTGCTTTTTTAAAAAAGTTTTTAAATGGCTTTCCCATTTTAAGAAGCTCACTGGTATGACAGGAAGACTGTTGAGTTTGCAGCCTTCTCGAAAGTATTGTCAATAATGTTTTGCAATTAAAAAAAAATTCTTAATTCCACAGCCTGGTTTTAAGAGATAAACAGAATTGGAAATTAGTCACATCTTTTGAGGAGAAGTAAACTGTTTAGAAAAATCTTCTGGCAGTGATTGATACAGCCAAGTGTAGCTATCTTTAGGTCCACATGTCTAAATTGTCCTTTTCAATCGAGATTTTATAATAAATCTCTGTCTTAAGCCATTTTGTTCCTTAAGCTTTATAATAATTAAAGCCAGTGACTAATTTCAAGAGGATAAATTCTGTCCCAAAACAGAATGGACTGGTGAGTGCAGCACCACTGGAGGCTAGATTCTGGTGGCATTTCACAGTCACTTGGGCAGCAGATCACACAAACAGGTCCCAGAGCTCTGCTCCGGAATTACTGAAATCAGACTTTTAGAATCTGTGCTTTTAAAAGCTCCCCAGATGATTATCTTGCAATTGGTGGATTGCTAACCAGTGGAAGTAGATGATTACTTGCTAGATTTATTACAGAAAGAGATGTAAGCATTGAGGAGGTGGTTGGACTAGGTGACCAAGGGTTTTCTATTTTTTGGTAGTATTTTCAGCTAGCATTTAGTTGTGAGACTATATCTAACTTGTCTTTGTGCAACTCTCAAAGTCTTGTTAAGATTTGGGATGTTAATAATAGACATAACGTGGAAGCTATGTTCCTGATTTGCATTTAGGGAGTTGTTATTTTTCAGGTAGTACACAGTTGGTATTCAATAAACTCTTGAATGAATGAGTACATTTTGTTTGAAAAATAATACGAAGTTTTTCTCGTTTTTTTTTCCAGAAAAGTCTTTTTAATATTTTAGGATTATATTTTGCATATTTTTTGCTATGATTAACAAGGCTGGTAGTCTCTACTATTATTGTCTTTATGTAGTATTTTTTATGGATTGCCAAGAAATATATACTTTTTTCTTCTAGTATCTCCAAATAGTGCAAATATTATTACCCACACTTTATATGAATAGAAATTGAATCTTACAGAGGTGAAATACTTGCCTAGTGTTATACACTTGGTAAGTGTCTCAGTTAAATGTGAACGCAGATTTCCTGACTCTTCCTGGTAGGCCACACTTGTTTCACAGCTGCCATTTTGAATATACCTATGACAGGTACTGTGTAAAGCACCTCAAAAAAAATTTTTTTGGCAATCTAAGACACTTTAGAGATTGAAATACTTTTAAAAATATTTATGTTCTTTAGAATAAACTTTATAAACAGAATTATTCCCATCTTGCAGATGAAGTTAGATGCCTTGTGTCCAAAGCTGCATAGCTCATTAATAACAAAGCTAAAAACCTCACTCCATGAAAACTTATTAAGGACAGATTCTTGGGTTCCACATAAGATCTATTGAATGAGAATTCCTGAGGATGGGACCCCAACATCTGAATTTTGAACCTGCATCCTGATGATTTTGATTTGCACTGTTAATTTGAGAAACATGTTGATACAGATCTTACAACTTCTAGAACATATGTTCCATGAAGGAGCCATTTCTAGTTACCATTGTATCCACAATTTAGCACACAAATGTATTCAACAAATACTTTTATGAGTGAATGAGTATTGCAGCTCTTCTTGCTCTATCTAGAAATTATATGTTTTGTTCTTGTCTGTCTTTTTTTTTTTTTTTTTTTTTATTTGAGACAGAGTCTCGCTCTGTTGCCCTGGGTAGAGTGCAGTGCCATCATCACATCTCACTGTAACCTCAAATTCCTGGGCTCAAGTGATCCTCCTGCCTCAGTCTCCTGAGTAGCTGGGACTACTAGCATGGCATGCGCTGTGACATGTGGCTAATTTTTTTCTATTTTTAGTAGAAATGAGGTCCTGCTCTTGCTCAGGCTGGTCTTGAACTCCTCAGCTCAAGTGATCCTCCCATCTCGGCCTCCCAGAGTGCTAGGTTTATAGGTGTGAGCCACTGTACCCAGCCATTGTCTTTATTCTTAATATCTCTATAGTTCTCTTTTTCTAAAAGTATCATTCAGTATTTCAACAGAATTTCTTTTGAATATGACTGTTCTTACTTTCATGGTTTTGTGTTTCCTTAAAGATGCCAGATACATGAAAAGCATGGTTGGGCTTTCATGTTCTTGATAACCCAGATAGTCTATGATTCCATGGTCTTTTTTGACTTCTTGTATAATTCAAAATCTATTTTTTCAAGGATGTTATATGTGTATTTGCTATATGCAGCCATTTTCAGCTATTAATAATCATTCAGAGGTAATTTTCTCGTTTTTTAGGCTTTAGCTGTGATAGCCATTTCTAACTATACATATATATATATATATATATATATATAATCCTAATAAACATGTATTGTGAATTAAATTGAAAATTTGTCTTCATATTCTTGGGGTTTAAGTTCTCCCAAAATCTGTTTGCTATTATTTTTTTCTCCCTCTTAGCTTCATGAATGCTGTTTCTTGAATGATTTGATGAATAGCTTTTTCCATTGTGATTGTAGATGTGTATTTTCTATAGACAATTAAGAGTTATTTGTTTATTCTTATAGTAGTTGTACTTTTGGATATTTGGTTTGCTTTACCTCTCCTTAATATCTGGGATCTTAGTATGAAATCCGAGATATGTTTCTTTTTCTACACATTATTTGACCAAAAACATTTCTTCAGGGTACCTTCATTTAAAAAAAAAAAAAAAAAGGTAAGCAATTTCTTTCAACTAGATCAACTAGATCATGCCAAGATTAAATTTTTCTGAGTATGTTTATGTGGTATTCTCTTGGGGAGTGGTGTGTCTTTGTGTGTCTATGTCAGTTTTAATTAGTATTTGCTGTGAATACTCTGCAATGTGTTGCATAAAAGCATATAGTGAGGAGGTAATGATTTTTATATGACAATATAATTTCTATTACATCTTGTTTGTGAGATGTCTTAAGTACTATAAAGTAATAAGACTAATGAAGGAGAAATCTGTTTTTTAAATCCATCAATATTTTTGCTCATAAAGTAGGCATAATTAGAAAAAATGGACCCAAACATATAAACCACCTAATTAGGTGGTCACAATGATAGAGAAGGACCAGAACAAAAAAGGAAGAAAGAAATGTGGCAGGTAGCACACCTGACTACTTAATGAAAGTTAGCAGTTATAATCTTGATAATTTTATGGTTGCTAATTGTTGTTAGATTCTGAAATACTTTCATCTATTTTGTTAAGTGAAAAAGCTTTTCAAGTTTTTTTTTTTTTTTCTTTAAGCATCTTATTGTCTAAAGGAAGGCATAAAATGGGCACTAATTCTGCGAGTATTTGCTTTTTGTTTCTGGCCATATTTTTGTCATTTGTTTGTTTGTTTTTAAATTTAGGAAACTTCAGCTGACTCTGCAGATGGGTAAACGTAGGTTTATTGTAATTTGTTGCTTTCCAAGCTGTGCTTCCCATCAGCTATCTGCTTCTGTTTCACTGAATTCAGGTGGACTTAATCCAAAAATAACAAATGACAGTGTGATTTATAATGGACATATGGAAAAGTAGATGGCCTTTCTCTTGAAGATATCCAAAAGACAGTATACAGTTCCTTACTAGCTGCTTTCAGCATAATACAATGTTCATGTTCTGTTATTGTGCAAAATGTGGATGTTAGAGCTTTTTCTTTCTTTTTCTTTTTTCATTTTTTTTTTTTTTTTGGTTTGGTTTTATTCACAACTTTTCAGAAGGAATGTGTAGTTTTCTTATTTCTTCTATTTGTCTATATTCTATTTTGATTCCAAAGAATAAATGAGAGTTGGGGAGGTATTTAAACTTTTAAAAGTTACCAAAGAAGTATTAAAATAAGTGTTGTCATCATCATACCACCACCACAGTTATTGTTTGGATTTCCTGCTTATATAATGATACAAATGAGAATTCCTTCAATAAATTTTAAAAAATTGTTTTCACCATTTTTCTTTTATTGTGAAATTTGTAAATAATTACTGATTTCATCTCAAAAAACTCAGTTCTAATTTGGCCCTTTTATGTTTTTATTTTTTTAGACACAAAGTCTCACTCTGTTATCCATGCTGAAGTGCAGTGCCCTGATTATACCTCACTGTAACCTCAAACTTCTGGGATCAGTGATCTTCCCAACTTAGTCTTCTGAGTAGCTGGGACTCCAGGCACAAACCACTATACCTGGCTAATTTTTTATTATTATTATTATTTGTAGAGACAGGGTCTTGCCATGTTGATCAGGCTGGTCTCAAACTCCTGGCCTCAAGCCATCCTCTTGCCTTGACCTCCCAAAGTGCTGGGATTACAGGCATGAACCACTGTGTCCAGCCTAATTTTAGCTCTCTTATTGCATATTTTTATGTAAAATGCCATCCTAATTTCTAGAATTGAAAAGTTTTTTACTTTGATATTACTTTAAGAATACTTCTTAATAGAAGTAATGCATGTTTATGTTAGAGAATTTGAGAAATATTAAAAAGTTTTTATAGTCCTAAAACTGCTCTAAAACATAGTCCATTAATTGTAAAAAAAAAAAAAAAAAGAGAGAGGAAAAGAAAATAAATATCACCTGTATATTTATAGGCAAACTGGTTTTTTTTAACAGTTTGGTATTTCCCTTTTATATGTATGAAACGAATCTTTTTTTAATATAATGTCATGAATATTCTTTAATATCAAATATTCTCTATAAACATGGTTCTAAATAACTGCATAATAGACCATTGTGTGTCCATATCTAAATATCATTTAATTTTCTTATTGTTAGACATTTTTATTCATTTTTTTACTGTTAAAATTGCTGAGGTGATCATTTATATTTTTAAATTGATTATCTTTGATAAATTTCTATAAGTATAATTACTGAGTGATAGGTGATAAGCATTCTTTAAGTTCTTTATGCAGATTACCAAACTGCCCTCAAGAAAAGTAGTAGTAATCTATAACAATATATGAGTGCTGTGTTTTCCTGGGTACTTGGTATCATCATGAAATAAGTGTGGACTGTTTGGTTCACTTGTTTTTATTTTATTATTAGTGAAGTTGAACATTTCCATATTTTTTATTCATATTTTGTGAATTACCTGTTCATGTCCATTGTCTGTTTTTCCATTTGAATATTCACTTTTTAAATACTGATTTATAGGTGTTATTTATAAACTAAGAAGATTATTAACCTTTTGTTATGCTGCATTTATTTTCTTCAATTTGTTTTTTGTTTTGTGCATTCATTTTTTTAAGTTTCTTACCTCTAATATTAGCTGATTTTCTTGTCTAGTAAAATGAAAAATATGTTTACACTTCAGGTAGAGGCTACCCCCCATTTTTCCCCTTTGAATTCTATTTTCTTGTTCATAAATCATTGTTGACAGTGGTTTGCAACATACTTCTCCCCCCACCTTTCATTCTGGTTACTACCCCTTTTGGATTAGTAGCTTTGTGACTTAGATTGTACTCGAGTTGAATATGTTGGTGTAACTCATGCCATTGCTGTGGACCTGTTTTCCCATCTGTAGAAGGGGGGAGATGAGCAGACTAATATCCAGAATATACAAGGAAGTCAAACAACTCAACAGTAAAAGAACCAAATAATTCCATTTAAAAATGGGCAAAGAACATGAATAGATATTTCTCAAGAGAAGACATCCAAATGGGCAACAGGCATATGAAAAAAATCCTCAACAAAATTAATCAGAGAAATGCAGGTTAAAAGTACAATAAGATATCATCTGACCCCAGTTAGAATGGCTAAGGACAAAAAATAACAGATGTTGATGAGGATGTAGAGGGAAGGGAACTCTTATACACTGTTAGTTGGAATGTAAATTAGTATGGCCGCTATGGAAAATAGTATGGAGCTTTTGCAAAAAACTAAAAATAGAACTGCTATACTATCTAATAATCCCACTTCTGGGTATTTACTCAAAGGAAAAGAAATCAGTATATCAAAGGGATACTTGTACTCACATGTTTATTGTAGCACACTATTCATAATAGCAAGGAATCAACCTATGTGTACATCAATGGATGAGTAAATAAAGAAAATGTGGTATGTAGACACAACGGAATAGTATTTGATCCTAAAAAAAGAATGAAATAATGTCATTTGCAGCAACATGGGTGGAACTGGAGGTCATTATGTTAAGTGAAATAAGCCAGACACAAAAACACAAGTATCGCAGGTTCTCATGTGGAAGCTACAAAATTTGATCACATGGAGATAGTGAGTGAAATGATAGACACCAGAGGCTGGGAAGGGGATGGGGGTGGGGGAATGAAGAGAAGTTGGTTAATGGATATGGTTAGATAGAAAAAATAAGCTCTAATGTTTAATAAGAGTAGGGAGACTGTAGTTAATGATGTATCATATATTTCAAAATAGCTAGAAGACTTGAAATGTACTGAACATATAGAAATGATAAATACTTGAGTAATCGATATGCTAAATACCCTGACTTGGTCATTACACATTCTATGCATGTAACAAAATATCATATGTATCCCATAAATATGTACAAATATGCATCAAAAAATAAATATAAAAATTAAAAAATTAAAAAATCTCACTCCAATTGCACAACTCTCTGAATATTAATTTGTCTCTTAGTCCTTCTCCTTTTCTTTGTCCTGTGTGCTCTTGCATTCCCCCAAAATGCAGAGAACCAAAAGAGGAGCATGGCTCAATATATACCTGCAGGACAAATCATCAGGCTGTGATTTTCAAATCTTTATGCACATTTTTCTTAGTCTAGAATACCAAGGAACTTCACTTCAGCAGTCAGATTCTTCCCAAGGAATTTGGGACTATCTGCTCCAATTTCATGCCACCAGCCATCAGGTTGGTGTCATTCCTTTTCATATATCTACCTTCTTACCCTGACGTTATACCCCAACTCTTGATATTTACTGAAAAAGTAAATGCAATTATGTAATGATTGGATTTTGAAAACTGAGAGCCTTTTAAGGCATTTTGTTTCATTTTAGGTGAATACCTTGCTTTTTTAGAGTTGATATGTACACTGTATGACTTGGTCTTGTGTACAAGCTAGAGAGAGAGGAATTGGGAAGATGAGCATTTAAGTATTTTGATGAAAGTTTTTTTGTCATTTTTACTTTGGAATAGAAAGATTTACTTTTCATATTCCAAGGGATGTTTGACCTGTCAAAATGTCTTTTAAACTTTGCAATAACGCCATGGAAAAGGCCTATTTTTTCACGGTGAATTGGTGATCGCTAAGTAAACCAAGATTGGCAGCCTGTGGCAGGAGGGGATAAAAAAAGGTCAACACATTCATAGATGAAATCCATAACCAGTAATGAGAAGTGAGGTTTTAAATTTGCATTAAGTTCTGCAGATCACATTATATTTGTTACTTTTGATATTAGCCTTTTTATTTCATATCATATTTTCTTGTATTCTGAGGGTGGCATTTTAAATTAAATCTTTTATAAGAATCTGGAAAATGTGTTTTCACATCTGAAATTCCTATTTCCATTTAGTATATCTGGGTTTCTGCTGCCTATCAGTGTGTTCTGTAGAGTTGCCTGCATTCTTGATGGCATCCTTCTTGTTATGGAGACTGGATACTGCATAGATTGTAGAATTTTGTTGCTTGAAGATAGCTGGGAAAATCATCTTGTTTGAGCATTTTCATCCTCTTTCTTCATGCAGTTTTAGGAGAAAATGAGAGTGTGGATTTTTCATGCCCACCTAGCAAATTTGTGGTGGAAGGCAGGACTAGACCTCTCTGTTAACTCTTCATCTTCTTTTTTCTTCTGCTTCTATATTCTTATAAAAAGGATATTGCATCTTTACAGGTGGGCTGTGGGTGAGTAAACCTAGTGTAAATTCTCAATTTGGTCAATGATCTAGAAATTTAACCCAAGCTAGGCAGCCATCAAGATCACATGCGCTTACTGCAGTGTGGCAATCTCTAATTCCCAGACGCAAGGAGGGAGTGCTCAGTTCAGAGTTAACACGCTGCCAGGGTAGGGTCTTGAGGTCTGAGGTGCTGGATTTTGTGCTGTGCTATAGTCTTTTTAATACTTTGGGCCAGCACCACAGTTCAGAAAGAGTTTACACTCATATCTGTTTATAATCCTTTTAAGGGGATGTTCGTAACTGTTAGGCTTTCTGGTACTCTTGGTTCCTGAACCAAACTCAGTGTCAGCAAAGCCTTATTTTTCTTGAGGGAAAAACTCCAAGTTAGCGCTGTGAGCAGTGGCATCACTGTAGCTTGCTGATGGGGAAGCCCACTTGGTCACGGATTCCATTTTATAAGATTACCCCTTCGTTAATCAGGGAAATGCTCTTTAACTTTAAATGCTTTTCTGTGAAGTTGTTAAGTTTCATTTATTTTACTTTAATTTTCTCTGTAATCCTATGGAGTTAATTTTATGCTTTAAAAAGCATTATCCGGAGAAGGGATTCATAGGCTTCACGAGACTGCCAGAAGGTTTATGTTACAAAAATGCTTAGAAATTTCTGACTTACAGGGCTTTTAAAGGTTTCATCACAGAGGAAATAGAGTTTAAACATGAAAACAACAACAACAACAACAACAAAAACAGGTGAAAAAACATTGGGAGTTTTGGGTTTAGTTTCTACCTGGATTGGAATTCCAGATCTTACGACTGTTGCAGTTTATGTAACCTTCCTGTACTAGAGTTTCTTCTTCTGTAAAACGGAGATAATAACGTACTTGCCTCCCAGGATGGTTGATGATTAAACCAATTAATTAATCTCAATTGCCATCCACAGTGCCTGAGCTAAATGTGAGCTGCTATTATTGTCATTAGCTAGAGCATTGCTTTCCCACAAGTATCTGCCATGGTTTTGCACAATTCAGGACATAATTTATATCGTGTGTACTGACTTCTCATAATTATAAGCTCTTTCAGAGCAGGATACCATGGTTATGCAGTGTTGAACATATAGTAGGCACTAAATTAAGTAACCAATTTGTCGGAATTAAAGAATTCACCTAATTAAATAGACATTTATTGAAGTGCTAGTCATGTACTGCCATATGCCCTGGAAATATAAAGATGAATGAGGCAAGGTCTGTGACTTCAAAGAGCCCAGAGTCTACTGGAAGAGACAGATGTTAGGCAGCAGTTAATTATTAAAATTGCCCTGGCCCACTTTACCAGCTCAGAATAGGGTACCAACGGAGACCACGTCTCTCTTTTAATGTTTTCCTCTTTGTGTTGAGCAAACCTAGAGGACTTGAATGTGCTGGCATCTACCGCAAAATAAAAATGCTATGCATGTAGAAATTGATAATATGCAAATTACTCATGAAGCTGTGAAAATTAAGTGTTAATCATGTTAACATACTTAGCACAATGCCTGGAACATATTACATTTTAAATGATAACCGTTAGGTTGAACCTTATGAAATTGCCAATATTTGGCCATTTTTGATATAGCAAAAAAGGCAGCTTCACAGCACTAAATTTAATAGTATTCTGAACAGCAATAATGAATTCTATTTGTTGTCTCTCATGGGTAGTTTTATGAGTGGCAGTAATTTTACGAACATCCAGTTTTCAATCAGAGTCTAGATGATTCACTTTCAGAAACATTATAGGAGATATATTATATTTAAGAGTATATTAGAAGACCCCAAAAGTTTCCCATGTATATACCTCTATGGAGTTATCTCTTATACTTTTATAATACTTTAAACTTTATTTACTGTCAAAGTATATTTAAGAATATACATTTACAACAGCATTAATACTGCTTTTATGTGTTTTTAATTTGGTTTCCAAATGTTTGGCATGTCCTCTCAAATCACATTTAGAAATTATAACATTTGTATTTAATGACATTGTTACGTTTTTACTATGACATACATTTATTGTCTAAAATTAGAATGACTCATTAGGTGTGATTGACACTTTTAATATGACCATCATATTTATTTTATTTCTACTCAGCCAACATTTGAGTGTCCACTGATTATTTGGAATTGAAATAGTTCAGTGCTCCAAAATTAGGAGACCACAGCGTTTAATTCAAGCATAATGTTTAGAAAACATTATTTTGATAATAATGGTTTTCTATTGCAAGAACTCTCCTATTTTGAGCAAGTGCTTTCCTCTTCAAGATGGTTTATATGGCCTTTTACTTCTTAAGTTATAACAAAGAGTTGTAAAGAGGTTGTTTTTTCTTTCCCCAATGAATTTTAATCTATGCAAGACTTTGATGAAGCTGTAAATGATGATTTTCTCCCTTTGGAATTTTTTTCAGTCACCTTGGAATATATTTAATACTTTTATACTGCTGACATTTCAGCTTGACTATTGGGTTCTCTGTTCTAAAAATTTCTATGTCACATAGAAGAATTTAATTCCCATCCTAGGTAATCTTCCACTTTTCTTATAAAATTGCATACACATTTGATGGTGCTGCATGGACAGAAGGTGTTAAACCAGTGATGATTGTAGATGGATGTGAAAGACCCTTCAGGAGAAAAGATATTAAATATACTTAACCTCTGTTCATGCATGTTGGGATGAAAACAGGAGACCAGCCTTTTCTCTTCCCCTTGTGCCCACTGTGCCCTTTGTCTTTTAAATTGACTTCACTGTATGCTCCAGTGCACTTGCAGGTGGTAGTGCTGTGTGAACTTGGCCCCCTCCTTTATTTAACAGAAGGACAGTCAGAGGAGTGGATGATTCGGGCAAGTTCAGAGCAGAGAGGAAGGGCTGTGTTTGGGGACGTCCAGCTTGCTCTCCTCATGCAGAATCCCATGCATGAGGCCACTGGCTTGTTCTCTTTCACACCCCTTCCACCTCTTTCTTCTTTTCCCCCCTCCTTCTTTCCCCTCTTTGCAGAACTCTCTGCATCAGTCAGCTGTCCCCCCAGGGCCCTCTGTGGTGACTGGTGGCTGTGGTTGCCTCCTCCCACACCCAAAGACCCCGGCTTGCCCATGCCATTGATGACAGTGCAGAGGGGACTGAGTCTGTGTGATGCAGAGGGATGTATATACTTTGTCTTTTACTTTACTTGATTCTTAAAAATCATGTAAATTTATGACCTAGGCTGACAGTCCTTGAAAGTTTTATTATCAAAACAACAAGTGGCAAATAAGAACACTGCAGGTTCCACAAAAGCCAGGTTGGAGGAGAAAGCGGGCTAGAATCCACCGTGACCGTGGATTGTTGAGCAGTTTCTCTCTGACTGAGTCACAACTTCCTTCTATTTTTTCTATTTTCTGTTTTCCCAAACCAACTGATAGCCAGGGTGCTGAGACCATGACCTTGTTCTCTAGGAGGTGGTCAGTGGCCCGCGTTTCACCTTCTCTGCTTCGCAGTGTTTGGTTCTTCCTTTAAGTGTTGTGTTGTAATGCTTGGACCATCAAAACCTTAACATGGCCCTGTTTGGTCAGTTCCCTGCCAAATTTTATCCCCTCATTTCACCAAGCTTACTTATACTCATTTGATGGTTTAGCAATGGAGGAAAAACCTGTGGTTACCTGAATATGCCATATATTTGACTTGCTTTTCATTATTCTGTCCGCCATTTAGAAGACCCTGGCCACTTGTATCTACCTGGAGAACTCTACCTGTCCTGTGAGACTGAGCTCCCTGGCCACATCCTCCAGGCAACTTTACCTAAGTCTCCTGATTTTCCTCCTCTTCTCCTCTTCCTCCTCTCCTTTCTCTTCCCAGCCTCTTCTCTCTTCCTACTTCTCTGCTCCCTCCTTTTTCCCTCTCTCCCCCTTCACCTGCTTTTTTCTGCCCCTCCCACACTGCTTTCTCCCTTCCCATCATTTTTTCCATGTCTAGAAACTTCCAAATATTATAGAAATATAATGGAGAATATGGATATAAAATTCTTTGAATAGTCAGATTAAGAGGTAATTGTTGAATTTTATAAACTACACATATAAAGTTTCCACCTTTGTAAACTGTATGTTTTTTTTTTTTTTTTAAGTAAAGCATGTGAGATATATTGCTGTTGTGCTGGGAGATAATTAAGTAGTATTTAAGTATTTTCTGTCCAGTAATTTTACTACATGGGGGAAATGCTTATGCCCTCTCCAAGATGCGTTCTTAAATTTAAAGCCCATTAGCTTAAAGATGAAAGGGATGGAAAGATTTCAGTTGCTGAATGTTGTATAAGAAGGTTTTTTATATTAAAGTATTGTTTACTTGCCCTAATCTTGAAGCTACTTTATTTTTATCATTTACTTTTGGATATCAAAGGTATTACCTTTTCAGTTCCAATATAACTTCCAGATACAAAAATCTAAGCAGTATCATATATTAAGTATCTTAAGTCAGTGGCTTATCATTTTTGTAAAAATTTTTATGTGGTCTTATGAGTTTAATGTTCTTGTTTATTTGAACTTAAAAACATGCAATAAGAATAATTTATAGTCTGTATTTTTTGTGTTTGTACCTTCAATTTACACATTTTTGAAGTTGCCAGACTCCTCAGGCATTGCTACTAAATATCTGTCATCTTTACTTGCTTGGTGGGACCAAACTGAGAAGAGGAGATAATTTCTTAATTGGGTTTTGACAAGCCTATTTGAGAAATTAACTCAAAATGATAAAAAATGATAGATAATGTCAAATATGTTGAAAACAAGCTGTAGGGTAAATCATATCCTGACTTCAAAAGTATGAATGTGAAGAATAGATATATTAGGATGTATTATTCACACTACAAAAAAAAGTCTTCCTTTTGCCATTTAGTTCATTATAAAGTTTCCTTAAGTGGCAAATATTGTCGAGGTATTGAAAATCAGATATAATGCACTTGTATTACCAAATTGTCAACATTTGAAATTTCATTTCATGTTGCAGTGGAATAATGACATGTTCACATTCCAAGTAGAGGTTTAAACGCCATTATTTCCTTTGGATTTTGTTTTCTTATTTATAAATCAACTGTTCCCTTTCTAGTCCTGCCTCCACCCCCCACCCCTTCCAAGAACCGTCATATTAGAACAATCAATGCCCCTGGTCCCTCTCTACCTTTGACTCCCTCCTCTACTGATTTACCTGCTGGATGAAGTTGGAAGGAGAAACCAGGCACGCATGTCTTTCTGTGTGGAGCTCTCTGCTGGCTGGAAGCCCCTTCACCCTCTGTTCTTCTAGACTATTAGCCTTGCCAGGGTTTTCATAGTTGTACAGTTTGCTTTTATTTCTCTGCAGTGAATTGTGTTGAGAAGTTTTAAGCCTTATACCAGGGAGAATTTTGACCATGGGAATGAGTGCAGTTGTCTTTGTCCATGGGAAAGCAGCTTTTTTTTTAGAAGCAGAACTATATACTCCAGACCTTATTCAAAGGAGCATAACCTCAGTTTGGACTGTGTATAGAAGAGAGGATCTTTGCATGTTTTTAAGGCATAGGCAGAACAATTTTTGCTGCTTTTAAATTGCAAGGCATAGAAATCCCATATGGGTTACCAAAGAGCCAGAGATGGATTCTTGTGGTTTATCCATAGACTCAAGTCACCACTTTGCTAGCTGGGATCTGGAATGAGAACTCTAACCTAGGAGACAGAGTTATAAGGCCTGACTCATCCCAACTAGGGACAGTGGCTGCCAAAGACTGAGAAAGATATTATAGTCCTTATAAACAACTAGGATTATAATCCGAGATGTATACAGAACTCCCGTACATCAGTACGAAAAGGCAAATAATCCCTGAACAATATGAACACGACATATGATTGACAGTTCAAAGAATAGGACACCTAAATGGCCAATAAGCTGTATTGGTTTGATGTAGTTGCTGTAACAAATTGCCATAAACTGGGTTGCTTAAAATAACATAAATTTATTTTCTCACAGTTGTGGAGGACAGAAGTCTGACATCAAGGTGTCAGCAAGGTTTCACTTTCTCTAGAAGCTCTAGGGGAGAAGCTTTCTTCCAGCTTTTGGTGGCTGTTGACATTCTTTGACTTCCTTGGCTTGTGGCAGAGATTGGAGGGATGTATCTGCAAACCAAGGGACACCAAGGATTACTGGCAACCCCTAGAAGCAAGGAGAGAAACATGGAGCAGATTCTCCCTCAGAGCGTAAAGTAGGAACCAATCCTACCAATTCCTTGGTTTTTGAATTCTAGCCTCCAGAACTGTGACAAAATAAATTACTGTTGTATCAAGCCATCCAGTGTGTGGTACTTTGTTACAACAGCCCTAGGAAATGAATGCATGTCCGACAAGTTAAGGTTCATTAAAGTTGATTGATGAATACATGAGTATTTCATAATTCTTTATTTTTCTTTTTTTAATATTGTATCCTAAAAATACTTAAAATCAAAGAACCCCCCATTAATTTTATTGAATATTCTATAATTAGCCTTTATGATGAAGTTAAAGAGTAAAATCGATGTGTGTATAATTGGCAAAATGAACAGTGCTTTAAATATTACAGATGGAAGCGTAGCTGGTGCTTGTTAGAAACCCCCAACAGTGCATTTCCTGTAATGAGTTAAATTTAGAAAAAAAGTAGGGGATTAACTCAGCATCAAAAACATTGCTATTGGCCAGTATCCAATATGGGAAATATTAATTATTATGCATCTGGACCTAGTTCTAAAAAACAAAAGTAATTGGGTTAGAAGACATTCAGATAGACATCGGGGTCAAATCCTGGTTTATCCACTTAACTAGCTGTGTAGTGTTTAACACATTACTTGCCTGGTTTCAGTTTTCTGATTTATAAAACAAGATCCTAATAGCGTCTACTTCATTGCATTATTATGAATTTTAAATGAGATAAGAAATAGAGGGCTAAACAACAAGCATTCAGTAAAGACTCAAATTGAAACTTGTTATTAATAATGATAGCATTGCAAGTTACTATTATTCAGCAAATTATAAGCATTATACCTGAACTATTAGCTAGTACAATTAAAGAACATCATACCACACACCTTGAGGTAAATAGGCTTATTCCTGTGTATAGCAGTGGGTTTTGTGCTAGTCTGCTCTTGGTGATCTATTCTTTACCCTCAGTAGCCTGTTGTATATGTGTTTTTTGTTGAGACATAAATGTAAAAAGAACCAAATTTTGTGTAGCCCCATCTTTCCAGTTTACCATGGACTCTTTCTACAGTTGTTTTACCTAGGCTCCTACTTATTGTTTGATTTTCTTTTTTTACAAATGATTGATTAAAGTATTAAAAGAAGAAATTTAATAAAGATTTTAAAATGCAGGTGTAAGTAAAATGAGACAGAAAATCAAGCTGAAATCTTAGGACAGCTGGAAACAATTCAAACATTGTAGATTGGATAGAAACAGTGAATATTCTGTTCAGTATGTATACTTGCAGATGTAGACTGTCACTCATGTATTTTTGGATTAACCACGTCACTTTTCCTCTGGATTTATATGGAATATCAATCATTTACTTTTCCTGCCTGAATAATCTCTGTTAGTATAAACTTCTCAATTAAATAGACACCAATCAGAATAACAGTAATTGACCTCTAGATCTTGCTAGAACTAGTTTTTTTTTTTTTCTTACAAACACTTGGTTTTTCACATGAAAACAACCTCCTCTTTTCCTTGATTCTGAAGTTAAATTTTGAATCATTGGTGGCATGAATGTTCTTCTTGAAGTTTGACATGGATTAATAATGTAACAATTTGTTGGTGAAGCAAGGCTCTTTGTCAACATATTGAAAAATATTGTGCCAAGAGATATAATCAAAAGCTTTACTTCTTTGTTTTACTCATTTGTTTTTATGGGTGGTTAGTGGGTGTGAGGGAACCAAAAAAAGACCTTTTGTTTGAAGTTGGCCTGCACATTATAACTATAATAGTCATAATAAATAAGTTCTGTAATTGTTTTCATGCATCCTTTATGAATCATGAAGTACTTTGTCCCTAATGAGCAAATAGAGCTGTTTAGCTGGAATATACTAACAGGTGTTTGTGTAAATAGATCACTGATATTCAAGAGTGACTGTTATATGTAGAAAAATGATACCAATATTTTATGTAAACATAGAGATTTTCTTAGCATTATAAAATTGAAAAATTCCTTAAAGACCTTGGCATCATTCTTATCTAGTAAATTAAGTAAGACTATGATTTAAAGATAATGGGCTGGGCACAGTGGCTCACACCTGTAATCTTAGCATTCTGGGAGGCTGAGGTGGGAGGATCACTTGAGGTCAGGAGTTTGAGACCAGCCTAAGCAAGAGCAAGACCCTGTCTTTACTAAAAAAAGACAAAAATTAGTTGGGCAACTAAAAATAGAAAAAAAAAATTTAGCCGGGATGGTGGTGCACACCTGTAGTCCCAGCTACTTGGGAGGCTGATGCAGGAGGATTGCTTGAACCCAGGAGTTTGAGGTTGCTGTGAGCTAGGCTGATGCCATGGCACTCTTGCCCCAGTAACAGAGCAAGACTTTGTCTCAAAAATAAATAAATAAATAAATTTTAAAAAAGTAAAGTTAATGATGAGTGGTGATGGTGAATCCCTATTAGTTTGTGTATGAGCCAAGCAGTGTTCTAAGTACTTTAAATACTGTGCATTATCTCATTTAATTCTCATAAGGGTCCTAAAAATTTGGTACTATTATTATCTGTGTTTTATAGCTAAGGGAACTAATACACATAAGTTTAGATACCCTGTCCAAGGTTACAGAGCTAGTGTAGATACAGGAGGTTTAAGCCCAGGCAGTCTGGGTTAAGAATTAATTAAACCGGTGAAATTTAACAGTTGTTATCTCTAGTAAAACTAAGCAGACCAACTATGAAAAATTATATAAAACAAAGATTTGTTTTTAAATATAAAATTTATAAGCTCCGTGAGGTCTGAATCAAGGAAACTTCGTGAACAAACGTGCTGTAATGGACTGCTGTATTTTTAAGCGAATGAAATACACTAGGGAAAGCGGTACTTAGGGTATCAGAACTATGTGTTGAATAAACTGCACCATTTTGGGGCAGCATTCATCTTTCTGTGTGCCATGGTGTGAATGTCCTCCTTGCGATGTTGAAATCCTAACTCCCAAGGTGGTGGTATTAGAAAGTGGGGGCTCTGGGAGGTGATTACATCATGGAGGTGGAGCCCTCTTGAGTGGGATTAGTGTTCTTATAAAAGAGACCTACCTGACAGGTACAATGAACACTATCTGGGTGATAGGCACACTTATAACCTTGACTCAAGCATAACAAAATTGATACATGTAGCCAAAAATATGTGTACCCCCATAATATTTTGAAATAAAAAAATTAAAAGAAAAAATAAAGTGAGGTGCTTCAAGATAAAAAAAAAAAAGAGGCCTGAGAGAGACCCTTTACCCCTCTACCCTGTATCAGAACAGAGCAAGAAGGTGCGATGAGCTAGAAAGCAGGCTCTCACTAGACGCCAAATCTGCCTTGATCTTGGAATTCCCAGCCTCCAAAACTGTGCAAAATAAATTTCTGTTGTTTATGAGCTACCTAGTCTATTTTGGTATAGCAGCCCAAACAGACTAAGACACCATGCTTCTCTGGCACTTACTTCATACCTCATTGAGGGTATTTATCACATCAGAGTATCAGCTTATTGGATGAGATGCAACCATAAACCCATCTTTGAATCCCTGGGAACATGAAAAATTAATTAGGACAGGAAATTGTTCTTTTTTTATCGTTGCTCTAGCCCTAGAACCTAGTATAGTACACACAGTAGGTTCTTGACAAATATATGAATGAATGAGTGAAAGAATCAATAGTGTATATATTAAGTAAATGGTTCTTGGATTGTGTTCCTATAACGAGTAAGAAAAGTAATAGGAAATGGTAGGCTCTTAATTATGCCAGAGAACCACCTTTTTAAATCAAATCAAATAAGGGATTGATTTTATGCAGATCAGTATACTAGGTCCAGTAGGAATACAGAGGAAAACAGCAAAGTCCTATCCTCAAAAATCTTATAATTTGAGAGATAAAGGCAGTCTTTGTAAGAAGGCAAAAAGTAAATTAACATTGTTTTCAGTGCTTACAATATAATATCAGAAGGAAGTATACAAATAATTTCCTAAAAGAATATAGAAAAATGAAGAAAATAGTGCTTGTTTCTTAAGAGATACATGAATGTTTTTTATTTTAAAAATGTACATATATTTTATATACCTTTTCACTGTAAAATGTTATAAATAGAAAAATTTTTTAAATTGTGATAGTTCATAATAGAAAGAGATCAATTTTGACTAATCAGGGAAGTTTTGTGGGGAATGCAGGATTTGATGCATCTTGGGGTGGGATTAGAAGGCCTTCTGGGTTGCAGAGAAAGTTGGTTGAAGTTAGAAATTATTGCTTTAGTTATTACTGATGATATGATGGCTTTCTTTGAGGTATCAAGGTATACATAATTAATCCAGTATGGTTTTCTCTTGATAATGACCATTTGGGGCTTATGACTTGATATCTACATATCTTGAGAGAACAGCTAAAAGTTCATTTATATAAAATAATTAGAGGAGGATTTTTTAATCCAATAAAGGCTGCTTGCTTATATATTAGAAATAGTTGTTACATTAAGGTTGCATATGATTCTATATTTAGTCCATTTTTCAGATACAGAGATGTGGGTAAACTTTATTCTTGACTTTTGGAGAGAAAATGTAAGACAGATGGCCTCTGATCCTGTGGTATTGAATAATTCTTTTTCTGGACAACTGTTGTCAATGTAATTTTTAGCTGAGGGAAGACTTGTCAAATCCTTGCTTGTTCTGTTTTTTTAATGGGTGATTGTATAAAGCATAGGTTGCAAAAGCTGCTGATATGTCTTAATATTTTGAAGAGTAAATGCTTGAAAATCAAACATTTGTCAGAGACCTTGAGCAAGTTTTATTATGCTAGTATAGGGATGGGAGGGCGCAAACAGTGTTTTAAAAAATGAATAGGACAAGACCACTCCTTATAATATATTCTAAACTGAGTGAAAGTATTAACACACATATACGCATCTAATTATATGTCAGGTGAAATTAAATGACTTTTATAGATGCAAAAATAATGTGTCATAGGAGCAGGTTGTGTTGGCTAGGGACATCATGAAGGGGAGATTGAGATGGATCTAAAAGGATGAGATGAATTTTATTAGGTGGAAAAAATGGAAGAAAGAGGCTTTTCAGGATTGGGAAGAAGAAAGCCTCATTTATTGAACTCCTACCCAGCTAGCAATATGCTTGGTGATTTACAAATAGATGTGATATATGTCATCTGATACTCGTCACGGCTCTTGGAGGCAGGCCTTACTTTTCCATCCCACAGATGAGAAAACCGAGTCTCACTGTGGCTCACCTCACCTGGCTAGCGTGTAGCGGACACTGGATTTCATACAGGTCTGTCACTAGCCCCATGCTTTGGTATACTGTTTCTGTTAGCATGATGACACCATACTCATTTTTTTACCCTCTGCTGCTTCCCAGGAAGGATTAAATTATATAATAAATGAGAAAGGGTTTTGTGACCTGTGACTTAGAAAAATGTAAGGGATCTAAATGGGAAACTCTCTTAGTCACCTCTGCCCTGCTATTTCTGACTCCTGAGAGCTCACTCAGAGTTAACCATGCTCCAGTGGACTTGTCTTAGGAAGGCAAAGCTTATGCAAACCTTCGATGACTGAGTGTAGCTTAGGAAGATCTAGAATCTGCTTTAAAGTTTTTGAACAACTGAGATGGCAGAGCCCCAGAAGCAGCCTCCACACCCATTTGGTTCCCATCCTTGGATCTTATTAGTGACAGGAGCAGAGTAGCCTGTCAAGAGAACAGAACAAGTTCTGGCAGTTATTCAAAGGATTCCACTTGGGTATATTTTTTTCCCTCTTTTGAATATGTTGCCTATTCTTCACTCCCTCAAGCAAAAACCCAGTTTAAATGGTTGAGTTAATACTAAGACACATTTTATTCTAGACTCAAATAAAAATAACAGTACTACCAAATACTCTAATCCTTAATCTTGTGTTTACTTAAGGATATTCGATGACTCTTTCTACCTCCTAGTGCAAGGACTACAGTGTGAATTTTTCCCCATTACCTCCCAGAGTAGTAATAATGGGTTTCTGCACTGTTGATTACCATTCTGTCTTCTAACTCGGTAGAATGAATGAGGAAAAAATTGTTTTCAATTTATTGCTAAAGTTATATAGACCTTGACTTGAATTCAAAATGAAGCGGGGTATAATTTATGTTGTTTGATTTATGCCCATTACAATTTAAAGGGATTTGGTCGTATTCCAAATACTCATTTATCTCTGCTTTAAAGTATGGCTAAGAAATTGAGTTTAATTAGTATTAAATCTGTAGAAGTGAAGGTTGAGCTCATTATGCTTATTCTAACTATTCTGTACTCTTACTGAAATGATCACCCTTCTGAAGAGAAAATTAAGTAGATACATTATTGCACAAGGAATACTACAGATTAAAATACATAAGATAATGACACTGTCAGTTTAATTCAATCTTTATTGGGGACCTGTAATGTGCTAGATACTGTGTTAGAAGCTGGGTATTAAAAAGATGAGAATAAGATTAATTCCAGCTCTCCTAGAGATTAATAGAATAGATCATTTCGTAGAGTGAACTGTATCAGTGTATTAAGGATTTTTGTTAAATGGGTAGATTATAGCTATACTTGCCACCAGGGGAAAATGCGTAACTCTGTGAGATAATGAATATGTTAATTTGTTCCACTGTATATATATGTGTGTATCTTATAACATCATGTTGTATATCTTAAATATACACAACAACATTTATTAAAAATACATATGGAGATTAGAATTATAGTTGTTAAATCCCAAATGCCTTTTATATAAAATGGTTTTCTTACATGAAACTATGAAGTTGTTTTTGTTTTTTTTAACCGCTGAACTATTAGCTGTAATTAAAGGGAATGCTTGCCAAAATAATACATATTGAAAACATTAAACAGTTTTATAAAAATCAGGATTATGCTCTCAGAAAAAATTTATTATTAGCATTATTTGCTTTTCTTGTTAATCTCCATAAACTACTTCAGAGTCAGTATTATGTTCCCCCAAGTCCCATTATGATGCTTTTAATTCCTTGCTGAAAACCTATACAGTTGTTATTTTTGAGCTTAGATGAAAAATAAATGTGTTTTGTGGATTCCTAGAGATCTCTCATAATATCATAGCCCTGGATACTGTGACTTGTGGGGTAATTTATTGAAGGCTCTTTGGTTTTTCCCTACATCTTAGGGATGCTATCTGGGTAGTGCAATGTGATTATATTTAGGTGTTTTCCTTTATCAGAGTAGAAGTTTCTGGAAGTGTGAGTATTCTTACCAGTAGAGGTCAAAGAATAGCAGAGGAGTGGAGATCAGTTGATTTTTTTTTCCCCTTAATGATAGTTATAACCTTCTCAAAATTTTAATTGGAACCTGGAAGTAATCAGATACATATGCATATGCACTTGATTTGCATATAACTCTTTTATCCTACCTAGAGGATTCCCTTCTTAAGAAGAGAACCATGTTGTGTCCCCTTTAACATAGACTCTGACTCATGTCTGTACCTTTGTGTATAGTGCATACTGCATGTTTGTTGCGGTTAGTGGTTATTTAGGTATTATTTTGGGGGGGTATATTTCAGGAATTTAGAGCCTTTAACTGCCATTTTGTTTACCTACTTTGCCTCCAGTTCAGACCTTCTCCCTTTGGTGGCAGAGCACTGGAATCTTCACCCTTCCTCTGGCCATGTGCTCAACCAGGGAAGGGGCTCTCCACAACAGGGTAAACCGTGATTATTCCACTCACATTTCCAGGGGTTCTCTCAGGCATGGGTTTGTGGACTTATTCCAGCCAAAGAAATATTGAGAGAAGTCTGGTAAGTTTTTGGAAAAAAGTATTCCTTGCTCTTAAAGGGAGTTATGGGGGAAGAAACGTCTCTTTTTGCTTGTGGATGTTGTCTGTCTATTGATACTTAGAACAAAAGCCGCCTTGGAGGGTCATACAGGGAGCCCAACGTAAGAGGAATACTAGCATACTTTAAAAGGTAGAGAGGAAAGATGTAAAGAGCAGAGCTTTTTGAACCACTGGGTCAGCCAACCCTAGTAATATGTTTCAATTCTTTCTAACCAACCTACAAGGTTCAATGGAATGAACAATTTTTTAATATTTGGCTATTAAAAAGAAAATCCATGTATTGAATAAATGATCTAAAAGGAACAGATTACAGTAGCCTCAGTCATCCAGTCCCTCTGTCTCTCACATTCAACCATTCTAGCCCCAGGAAGACTCTTGGATCTGGTTCTGATAAAACAGATGCAGTTTGTAATTACACTTCATGGACTAATAGGTCACTTGTGCAGATCTCTGCTGTCTCTATTCCAGGAAAACTGGGAAAATGGAGTTGCATTGAGGGCATCATCCTTGATGGTGGTATTGCCAATTATACAGGCATACTCTGTGTTGACGTCTCAGACCTGATCATCCACCAGAGATGAATGAGTTTTGGGATGGTTCCTCTCTCCCAAGGCTGCTCCATTCGACCAGAGTTTCTTAACCTTACTAATGACATTTTGGGCCAGATAAGTCCTTATTGTGGGGCTTCCCTGTGCATTTTAGGATGTTTAGCAGCAACCCTGGCCTCTACCCACTAGATGCCAGTATCATCCCAAGTTGTCACAATCAGAATGTCTCCAGAAATAGCCAAATGTCCCCCAGGAGGCAAAGGCAAAATTGTCCCCTGCTTGAGAACCACTGTGTTAGAGATAGAGAATTGTTTTTTATAGGTCCATTTTGTCCTAAGACTAGGGAAGAAGAGAGAGGAATCCTATCATTGCCTTATATATTGGTAGTGAGAAAAATAGAATGAATTAGTAAGTTCTTCAAATTGGTCTTTTCAATCATGGAAAGAATCTTTTGATTTGAGATATGTTTTGAGCTCAAATATGGTTACTGCTTAAGTTTTTCACCCTTAAAAAAATCAGTAAAGTAAAAAAGCAAAGTCAGAATTACATTATTTTTTAATTCCACCCCCAAAGTTCAAATAAACATCAATTTAACAAATAGCCTGTAATATGATGATGTTAAACTAGCTTCTTAGTGAGCCTTCAATTTTTCATTGTTAGTAGATCATACAGGAATTCACACTCCATTTGAACATGTGAAAAGTCTACCTGTAAGGACAGTGCAGATGTGAGTGGAATCATGCCTGAATAAACTTGTATGCATGGGGCAAGTAGACTGATTCCCATTTTATTTTTTAAAAGAAAATATTAACTAAGCTATTACGGGGCAGGGAGTACAATAAATGCTTTTGTCAAAATGACAAAACTCTCCCAATGCCTGTGATTTGAATTTTTGTGTCCATTTTGCATAGTAGGTAACAGGGTCTTTCTGCTAGGGCTTTGCAGCATGCTGGGTACATAGGAGATGGCCTATACATGGTAGATAATAAATACTTGAGTGGGTGTTGCCAATTTATTGGCTCTTTGTAACAGGCTTCCGATAAAGTTTTAAAATAAAAGCAAACACTTAAAGCATCTTTAAAGCAGTAAAGATTCTATAGTTTGCAGAAATAAAGTCATGCAGTGATTTGTGATTATTCATCCTTTCTTCTACCCACTACTACCTTTCCAGTTACTAAGTCTGTTAAAACAACCTTTACAATAACTCTCAGACTTGTCTGTGTCTCTACATCTTTACTGCGACTTCAGGAGTCCAAGCCACTATCTTCTGTTGCCTAAGCTCATCTCTCCACATCATTCTTCTCCTCCTGCAATCCATTTTCCCCATAAAGCAGCCAGAGTGTACTTTTTAAAAAGTGAACATTTTGAAATACGTTTAAGTCACTTCCCAGGCTTAGAACCCTGCGGTGTGTTTCTCTTGCCTTTGAGATCTCATCCAAAATCCTTAGTCTCCACAAGAGTAGGATTTGGTCCCTTTTCTTCTCCAATATATGTTCCTACTTCGTGTATGACTAGCACATAGTAGGTTCTCAGCAGCCATGTCAGCGAACGAAGTTGAATTTGCCTTGAAAATGGGACTATACCAGGCCAATAACATAAGTTTATACTCTGTTTTCCTCATGTGGAATATCTAAGCCTGGGGTAGGCATTTAACGTTGCAAGTAAGTGGGAATAATTTGCTCCTACTTCCAAGAGAATGCCGTATTGGATAGGCTAGAACTGTATATGAGAACTGGCAACTGGTCAGGTACATATGCTAACGCAGGAATGATTTTTATCTTTGCCTTACAGATAGAAAACCAAACAGTGTTAAGTGGATAGGTAGATTTTCAGTCTGTCTGGAACCAGAAACTCAAAGTTTTAAAAAAAAGTCTTAGCTATTTATTTATTGCTTTAGATTTTATTCAAATTATTATATATCTTGCCTCACTGCTTAGTAGGTCTTTGGCCAATAAGATTTCAGTATGCAGTGCACTAATACAAACTCTTGGATTGGCTTAACTACCTCTGATGTCACAATTTCTCTATTAGGAAGTCATAATTTTCTTGAAATAGCTGGTACAAATAACCACTCTTGTTACTTTGTTTCATTATAAGAAAGATAATCTACCAAAAATAAAAATGCTGGAAGGAGCAAGATAGCTTTGATCTCATGCAGACCTTTTCCATTTATGTACTTTAGTAATCTGCTGCCGACAATTGAAGCTGGCTTTTACTTTCTTTTACAACTAATGTTGTTTTGTTTTTCCTGTTTGTCAGTTAATAGGCAAATGGAGGAATGAACCTACTTAGAATTACTCCTTCAACTCATAGTTCTTTTTCATGTCAACTATTAAGGCTTAGCATCTTTCTACTGCTTAGCCTTCCTGACTCAAAAGGAAAAGCCATTTGGACAGCTCACCTGAATATAACATTTCAGGTAGGAAGTCGCATTATTTCAGAACTAGGAGAGAGTGGAGTGTTCGGGAATCATTCTCCTCTGGAAAGGGTGTCTGGTGCGGTGGTACTTCCCAAAGGATGGAATCAGAATGCTTGTGATCCTTTGACCAATTTCAGCAGGCCTGAACAGGCCGACTCGTGGCTGGCACTCATTGAACGGGGAGGCTGTACTTTTACACATAAGATCAACGTGGCAGCAGAGAAGGGAGCAAATGGGGTGATCATCTATAATTATCCAGGTACCGGCAACAAGGTCTTTCCCATGTCTCACCAAGGAACGGAAAATATAGTCGCTGTGATGATAGGCAACCTGAAAGGCATGGAACTTTTGCACTTGATTCAGAAAGGAGTCTATGTGACGATCATCATTGAAGTGGGAAGAATGCACATGCCATGGCTCAGCCATTATGTCATGTCTCTGTTTACCTTCCTGGCTGCCACTATTGCCTACCTTTTCCTGTACTGTGCCTGGAGACCTAGAGTGCCCAATTCTTCCACCAGGAGGCGAAGACAGATAAAGGCAGATGTGAAGAAAGCTATTGGTCAGCTTCAACTGCGAGTGCTCAAAGAAGGGGATAAGGAACTAGATCCAAATGAAGATAATTGTGTTGTTTGCTTTGACATGTACAAGCCCCAAGATGTAGTACGTATTTTAACTTGCAAACATTTTTTCCATAAGGCATGCATTGACCCCTGGCTTTTAGTCCATAGGACATGCCCCATGTGCAAGTGTGACATTCTGAACACTTAAGAAACCCAGAGAATCTTCTAAAGATGTAACCAGATCTTCCCAAATACTAAGATTAAATGAATTCTCTTATTGCATTTTACATAGAAAGAAAATTTCAGCTTCCCTATCCAAGTACTAAAGAGGGTGAAATTCGTGTGTTTTAAAAATAAAACTCTGTATCATGCCTAGCTATTTGGACTTGTTGTCTTTCTAATCAGTTTTAATTGTTAGACATTTTTGCCCTGATCCAAATAAGGACATTAGTATATGTTAAAAACGATATTAATTTTTATCTTCAAATTACTAGGTTTATGATGTTGCCACAGAGAATTAGCCATACTAAAGTTTCCTTTTGAATCCTAGTTTTTACATTTTGTTTCCACATTTTGTTTAATTTTGGTACCTAATAATTTATATCTCTGCTTTCCATGGTTAATTAATTTTATTAATACCCAGGAAATCTGGTTTCCAAAGCTCCTGACTGGATGGATAATGTGTTCTAAATTATTATTTTAGATGATAGTACTTTTGGTTATGTAACTAAAAGTGTTTTAAGTTATTATAGGCCTCATTTAGGGACAGCATTGCAAACATTTACCTCTTTTTGCCAGAGCTCTTTAAATCCTAACGTAGTGCATCAGCTACGGTAGCAGATTTATGTTCTAGAATTATCTCTAGTAAATGCTTCTCTTTTCTTCTCCAAATGGAAATGAGTGTTTCTCTGGGACATTTTGGTAACAGAGCAGAGCTGAAATTTTGTACAATTGCCTTTCCATATTGTATCTTTTGCCTTATTTTTACATCTTCCTCTTTTCTAGAGATGAATAAACACCTACATAACACTGAGGGGCAGAAAGATTTGGGTTTTGTTGTATTGATGAAAATCTCTGTTTCTGGATAATATGCTAAACCTTTGATGTCCAATGCAGAGGACACTTTTATGAGTCTGTACAGCACGTACTACACTTTTTTTGGAAAAACAAAGGGAAGGGATTATGTGGCAACAAAACCAGATTAATGGTTTTAGGGAGAGAAAATTACCTAGTGTGCGCTGAAGGTTTCATATCAGTATTATTCTCTTTTTATGCCACTTTTTATTGGACCCACAGACTTCTGTGCTTATTCCTCCTTCTTCCTCGTGTAACAAATTACCATGTTGAAGATTCACATTTCATAAGAAGCACCAGCTCTCTTAGTCTTGGTGAGACCTAACCGAAGGTGTCTCTTAGCATCTTGCTTATAGAGATCAGAGACGTTTATGTTCAAGATGAAAATGCTTGTCTTTGATTTCCTAGCTGAGGAAAAAACCCACTGAGGTGCACCCGCATTAAAGGGTGTCAGCTGCTGTGGCTGCCCATGTTTGTTAGTTCACGTGTCATTCTTTACCTTTGAAGTCATGTTGTGCCACTGACATGAGAGTAGCAAAATTGTAGGCAGAGTCGACAGTGCCTGTGGGGTCTTTCAGCAGGGGTGTTTGTTGAGTTTGGCAAAATTTTTTGTTAAAAGAATTTGCTTATAACCTTTAATAGTTGCTGCTGTCCATGGTTAACTTTAAGTGGGGACCTTGAAAGTTTTCTTTTTAAAATCAATAGCTGCATTTTTAAAAACTGAATTCTGCTAAACTAATAGTGCTATATTTAATCTTTCCCCCTATACCCTTTCTCTTCTTCCCTCAAAATATTGTTTAAGAACAGGTGGCAGAGTCTGCAGAGAAGCGAGCTCCCCTCTTCTGTCTTTACTCCTGTCCGACATAGTCTGTATGTACAGTCGATGGCAGAGTGAGAAAGTGAGGTGGGAAGTAAATTGAGCAGCATCCTCTACTTTTAAAAATAAAAACAGCACAACAAAACCAACCCACTTCTACGCAAGCTTGGGTTAAATAAATGTAGTACAATGGTTTACATGACAAATCAAAAATTAGCGCTGTGACCAAACGTTATGTAAAAGGAGTGTTACTGAGCTTGCCACTTTTACTTCACATTTGCCCACAGTGTTAACTTTTAATTATCATTCTTTTTTTTTAACTTGCATTTTGTTGGAACTATTTCCTTTACTTGTGAGGAAAAATGATAATTATATAGCATTCTTGCATATGCTTTCATGTTTTAAAGAGCAAGCGTATGAATTTTATATTAAATTTTTACTTTAACGTGCTACCTGCTGCTACTATATGTAACTGAGTGATTGAAGCCGTCTTCTAACAACATAGAAATCACTCCTAACTACATTTGAAACATTTAAGCCAATAGGTTTGCAGTTCGCTCCAAGCTCTTACCTAATTGGCTGCTTCGTCTTGTATGTCACAATCATACCACACAACAGTAAGCAGTATCCAGGGTCACAGTGATGAGACTGGGATTTATTTTTCAATCTAAAGTTTTTCTCTTTCTCTCTCTAATAAAACATCTGAAACTCATAAGACATCTTCAAGAATTTCTTAGGAAAACATGCTAGAAGACAGTGGATCTTGTTTTCATCCAGAACATTTTTTTCTCTTCATTATTCGAAACTGATTTTCAACAGATGTGGAAGTCACATCTGTTTGTCGGGTTGGTTCTTAAGCCCCTAGGCAAAGAGAGACATGCATCTACTCAAGAATGACACTTGGAGAAACAACACCGGATCTTCCTGGCTTGTAAAATTCAGTTTTCTTTGGCTTTTCAGTCAGAACTGTTGCCGGGCAAGTGCTGTTTGGACTGCTTACATGAACATATCATTTCATGTTGGGAATCGCATGTTGTCAGAGCTAGGGGAGACTGGAGTATTTGGAAGAAGCTCCGCTTTGAAGAGAGTGACAGGAGTCATAGTACCACCAGAGGGAAAAACCCAAAATGCATGTAATTCCAACACCAGTTTCAGCCGATCAAAGAACTCAGAGACCTGGCTCGCACTTATTGAACGGGGAGGTTGTACTTTCACACAGAAAATTAAGGTGGCAACAGAGAAGGGAGCCAGTGGAGTGATCATCTATAACTTTCCAGGAACTGGCAATCAAGTGTTCCCCATGTCTCATCAGGCGTTTGAAGGCATTGTTGTGGTTATGATTGGCAACTTAAAAGGCACGGAAATTTTCCATTTAATTGAGAAGGGAGTTCACGTTACAGTCATGATTCAGGTGGGGAGAAAACACATCATCTGGATGAATCACTATTTTGTCTCTTTTGTGATCGTCACAACCGCTACCTTAGCATATTTCATCTTTTATCATATTCGAAGACTTTGGGTAGCAAGGATTCAGACCAGGAGATGGCAACGATTAACAGCAGATCTCAAGAATGCATTTGGCCAGCTCCAAGTTCGGGTATTAAAAGAAGGAGATGAGGAGATAAATCCAAATGGAGATAGCTGTGTGGTTTGCTTTGAACCTTATAAGCCTAATGATACAGTTCGTATTCTGACTTGTAAACACTTTTTCCACAAGAATTGCATTGACCCCTGGATTTTATCCCATGGGTCATGCCCCATGTGCAAATGTGACATTCTTAAAGCTTTAGGGATTCAAGTGGATGTGGAAGATGGAACAGAATCTTTGCAAGTTCTAATGTCCAGTGAATTGCCTGAAACCCTATCACCTGGTGAGGAGGAGACAAATAGTGAACTTCCTCCTGCAAGACCATTAGATAAAGTAATTCATGTGGAGGAGAACCCTACTTCTCAGAACAATGACAGCCGCCCTAGTTCAGTAGTGGAAGATGTTCATGCTTCACCTTGACGGCATGGCCTTTGAGGAAGTGGATTAAACCTGTTTGTCAAATCAGGTCTTAATACTGACAAGCAGTTTGTTTGAAGTGTGGTGTTGTGTCCTTTTTTGTTTCTTTGGTAATTTTCTGTATTCTTTGAGAAGCCTCAAAGACAGAAAAAAAGGCCTAGCAGGATTTTTTTTTTGCTTTATTTTTGATCTTTGCTAACTGTAAATTTTTGTCAATGTGTGGTACTCCTGTGAGTATACATATGTTTATTTTTATGTATATGTGTATGTTAAAACCAGTGACAAACTTTTTTTTTCCTAAATATCTCCTGTATATATATTGGGGTTTATTTTGGTAAGAAAATTGTTAATATATTTGCATGTTCATTCTAATACAGAAACTATCAAGTTTGAAAAACATGAATTATCTTTTATGTGCTAGGAAGAGTAAAAAGTATCTTTTAATAATATATTTATAGTGTAACATATTAGTTTTGAAGTTATTGTGCTGTTTTTTTTTTCATTCTTGGCATGAAAATTTTGCTGTACAGAATTTTAATTACTTTTATTTTAGATAAAACAGTTCTGTTCAAGCAATTAGTACATTGCATGTGATCTGCATAGTCAGAGCAACTTTAGAAATACTATCACTGTCTAAGTGAACAGCAAGTACTTCAGTGCCTCATATAATTTACCATAATTGTAAGATGTTCATAATACATAGATTTAATGATAAAGAATTCCTATGGTATTTAGTCTTGGCATATTTACTTCCATGTTTTCCTCCTCCCTACTCCACTAATTATTTTTGCCTTTAAATGTTTAAAATATGCCAGATTATTTTGTATATAAGTACTGCAATGTAGAAATTATTGTTAGGACATCTCGGGATCATGTTTGTTTTGTTCACCACATTCCCAGGGTCTAGCGCAGTCCCTGGCACTCAAGTATTCTTGAATAAATGAATCAGTGAATTAATAATGATAAATATCTTTTTCATAATGCAACTATTATGTGTTAATCTGAAAAAACTGAGCTGTTTATCCCAATCATACAAAATAGTGGGGTACTGGTGCTGAAAATTTTCATTCTAAATTATTTTGACAAAATATTTAATTATAATTTTAGCACAGAACTCATCATTACAGTTTAGCATGTGTAATTTTAATGAGTAGTTTTGAATTATCTAAGGCTAACACTGGCATTGGAATATCTCTCAACCCTGGAGAGAGACATAGTGGAGTGGAATATTGTGAGTTTGCTCACTGCTAACAATACTGGAATTCAGACACAGGCAGAATGGCAGTAGTTGGCTGTAACTGCAAGCCCAAGGAAGACTGGTTAAAGGAGAAGAGGCATTCATCTAAGGCCAAGAAGCATCAGGACACAGTAGAAACAAGGCAGATGACTAGCGTGGAGGTGATGCCTTGCATGGTACACACAGACTTTTTTACACCCAACCTTGGAGAGGTTTGACTGTGCCAATCACAAGAGCTATTTTTTGAAAGAAATGCATAGCACCAGGGCTACTGGAGGATTTAGCAGGGCCACTGTTTAAAGTGTCATTTTGACTTTACCCTGGGAGAGTAAAGTCATTCCATGAGGAACTAAGCACCACACTTAAGTGAGAAGACACTGAAGGCCACATGAGATCCACCCCTGAAAGAATCAGCTCCAGAGCCAGGATAAGCTTTCATCTTAGACTGGCTGCTGTTGCTGCCACTAGAGGTTAGCAACTGATGGGGGCTGGTGTGGCTAGAGTGATTTCCGCTGATTGCCAAGAAAATCATGGGAGGTGTGAAAATGAATGAATGCATCTGTGGTGTTGGCAGTCCCTGAACCCAGAGTTCTAGGATCATCACAGCTCTAGATACTCTTAGGAAATTCTTCTGGGATACTTGTTTCAGGAGAGATCTGGCACTTGAGGAATTTGTTTGCTCTTCACACTAACAATACCATTGTGTTCTCTTTCCATTCTTCCTCTGCATTCTCATTAGTTTCTCCTTTCCTTTCCTTTTTCTTCTTTTATTCCCCCTTTGTTCTTCATTGTCAACCTTAGGCCTCACTTACCCTATATGTAAGTAATTAGCATGTGCACACTGTTATAAGATTGCTTTTGTTACTATGGACATTTAACATTTAACACAATGCCCTTGTTTAATCTGGTAATTTCCAGTTGAATGGTTATTAAAGGGTGATTAGGTAGGATCTGTATTTGCGGTGGGAGAGGAAGGGTCCTGTGAACATGGGAACTGTCTGCTGAGTGCCTTCCATGGACCAGGCGGTGAACTGAGTGCTTTATATAGCTGTTTCTCCTATGTCAGAATAAAACAGCAGTTTTAATCCTTGCCTTTAGAATGTTGTAAACAAATCAATGAACCACTTTTACTCTGGATTTAATAACTAGGACCTAGAAATAGCACTGCTGTGTTGAATAGTATTTATTATTCATTGCAGTCAATTTTTTACCTATCCTGTGGGCTACACCATTTTCTCTTGTACTTAGGGGTGCAAATATACCTTGACATAATGACATGGGATCGTAATGTGGATTATTTTGCCCCTAATACCGGTGTCATAATGGGTTTTCCTTGTGCTCCTCCTTTTTATGTTTTTGCATTCTCTGGTAATAAAATTTTGATTCCCTACTCCCTGCTCAGTAGGGGGTTGATGTTCTTTATAAAAATTTAACTTGCTTTTTTCACCATTACTTGGATAAATTAGGTTTAGTATTTCACTAAAGTGAAAAATCCTCTTGAGGACTGTAACTCTTGGTGATTATATAGGTGAAATTATTTACGCCCATCTATACAGAACCTCTTATTACATGACACACTACTTTGATAATATCCCTCTTGCTCTAGAATTATTATAATACAGTTGTCCTATAGAGAATGTTGGTCAGCCATTGTTTGCATTATTGAGCCCTTTGAAGGATTTAGTGAGCCAGGGATCCGGCCTTTATGGTGGGAGTTAAGCTTAATGTACACTTAGAGTGTTCTCTTCTCCACACTCACTGGCTTTTGAAGCAGCATGGAAGAAACAAGTAGGGGAACCATCCGAGTTTGGGGGGAAGCAAATAGAGGACATCTTCACACGCTGATACTGTGTGAAGGCGTCATCTTCATGACAATCCCATCCGCCCATTCTGTTGTTTACTACCAGCACCTGTTGAAGTACTGCAAGAATGGAAAAACAAACACATGTACTCGATACTAAATTGGAACTGATCGATCGACACTTATGTGCACATATGGAAGTAAAACTCAACGGAAATCAAGCCAGGTGGGAGGAGGAGGAGGGGTTGGGTAAATTCACACCTAACGGGTACAGTGCACACTATCTGGGTGAAGGGCACACTTATAACTTTGACTCAAACTGTACAAAAGCAAATTATATAACCAAACATGTATACTCCTGTTATATTCTGAAATTAAAAAAATGTTTCTTTGGTTTGGTATGTACTGCATTTTTCTCTAATATTTAGTTCTTAGTGATGAAAAATAAAGATTACAGTTTATTACATTTACCAGCATAGAAATTTCTTAAGGTACACACCTGGTTTTATAAAAGGCAAGAACTTTGTGGGGGAGAGGCAGTGTACCTTAACTTTAGAAAAGGAGATGGTCTGCTCCCTGTGCACAGTGTTAGTGTCGTTCCACCACAATCCATCCACCAAAACCTCCCCCTTCCACAGCTATGCCACAGATTCTAACACCTCTCTCCACAATTACGGAGCCTTCTTCATCAGACTTCCAAGTTACTGTGTCCCTTGACGATTTCAGGTGCTGTCATGAATATTTTTCATCCCTGTTGATGGAAGAGGTAACCCTGATTCCAAAACTTCTCTACATATGCAACCTTCTTCTCCAATTCAGCAACACTCCATTGTGGCCACACGTCGGGTTCTGTCTTCTTCTGAGAACTTCCTAACTTAGAGCCTCTTTTTCAGAATTCTCTCTTTGAACTCACTTGGACCTGTCATCTCCACAGCTTCTTCAGACTTATTCTTTGTTCTCATCCCAAGCAGAGTTTCCCTGAATGGTCCATCTCTTCTTTTCCAACTACAGCCTAGACCCAATTGTAAGTCATTTTCGTTTTACCCTACCAAGTGCTTCTCAATTCTTTGCTTCCTACGCTTTTTCTACAGGATCATTTGCCTATCCTGAATCATCCCTGCTATTTGCTTTTGTTACTTCTATTCCACAGCACTCAAGTTGTAGTGTTTATTATCTGATTTCAACCAGATATTTGCTTCCATAGGGATCCTTTGTTTTCTTAACTCCCTTTTGTATTCCCTATAGAGCAGTATATTTAAGCTTTGACTATACATCAGAATCACCTAGGGAGCTTTTAAAATTCTCAATGCCCAGGCTGCACTCAAGACCTCTGGGCTGGAACTCAGGCATCAATAATTTTTAAAGTTGCTCAGGTGATTCCAATGTGCACACATGCTTGAGAACCACTGCCAGAGGGCTGTTCCAAAGAGCAAGTTCACACACTCGACTGGGTAGCCCACAATGGAAGAGGAGAGTTTTTAATTCCGCCTGTTCACTAAAGGTCTGAAAACATATCAGCATACTAAAACAAGGGACCAAAGATGAAATTCAGAAACAAGTCATGTAAATTCCTAGGTTTGAGTATATGAACCAGCTTCACAAAGACTGGAGGGAGGGAGATGCAGTTTAGCTTCCATAAAAAGTGTCACTGAAAGTAAGTTCAGGATGAGCCGCTGGGTATGTAAGTGGGCCCTCCAAAGGAACGTGGCATCTTCTGCATTAACAGCAGCAATTACTGTCCTTTCCTTTTCCTTCGCTGTAAGATCTTACCCAGATGACGGTTTCATTGAGTCATTTGTTCACTCATTCAACAAATATTGATTGCCCTGGAAATACAGTGGTGAATCATACAAAACTCTTTGCCTTCATGGAGTTTATAGTGGGAAGAAAATATAATAAATGTCATATGCTAACTAGTTATAAGTGCTATGGAGAAAAATAAAACACAATAGAAAGCTGTGGAAGATAGTTGCAGTTTTAAATATTATAGAAAAGATGTCACTAAGAAGATAAACAGCGGAAGAAAGCCCTGAAAAAAATGAATGAAGGCCCTGCTGTAGGACCCATATGGAAAGAGTGAAGTGTGGCCTAAGAAGAGCCTCCGGGATAGTAAATGGTCTAGTTAATCTGAGGAAGATCTGAGGAATGTTTAACCTGGAAGGCAGAAGACAGTGTCAGCTGCCCTTGAACACTTGAAGAATGGACTTGGGAAGAATTTAGATTTTCTTTGTTATTACAGGAGTTAGAACTGGATGAGAGAATAACGGCTAAGGGAAAGCCTTGCCACCTGGAAACAGAACTTTCCAGAAGTGAGTTGTGCCTGTAGACAGGTTATTGCCTTCAGAGAGCAGAGTTTCTCCTTCTTAAAGGAGTTTGATATTGTTTGGATGTTGTTTTGGTGGTGGTGGTGGTGGTGGTGAGGGAATTGAGGCTTGGAAGGGTGATTGGATTGATACCTTTGAGGTACCTTACAATCCCAAGAATCAGATTCTGGAATTAAAAAGCAATAACATTGTTATTCTTCTACGCACAGTTGCCATCTGGAGAAAAAATAACTACAAGGTATAAACTACAAAATCCATTCAACAAATGTTTATTGAGAGCCACTATATGCCAGGGCAATTTAGTCAAAAGTTTTGGGTTCATTTTTCTTTAACTTAACAGAATGTTTGCCTTTAAAATTGATTTACTTTCCAGAAAATTTTTTTTTTCATTTTTATTTTGGAAGTTTGTTTCTCTGCTGTAGGCTCTTGGATTATCAAGAGTAAATAACTTGCTATCCTCAAGATTTATGTTTTATAAACCTAGGATTTGAGAGGGCAGCAACTCATTCTCTGGTGTCCTGGTAGTATTGTGGAAAATGTAAAGGTTTTTTTTTTGTTTTTGTTTTTGTTTGTTTAATTTTTTTTTTATTTCAGCTTATTATGGGGGTACAAAAGTTCTGCTTAGATATATTGCCCATGTCCCTCCCAATCCCCCGAGTCCGAGCCTCAAGCGTGTCCATTCCCCAGACAGGAAGGTTTGGTTTTTAGAAATATCTTTTCTCCCAACTTCTCTGTCAACATTGGTCCATCACTCATTTTCTCAAAGAAAAGTTTGTTGAGACATTGTATCTTCAGCAAAGACCAGTATGTATTGATTTCTAATCCATTGTAGAATATTTTGTAAAATACAAAGTCACAGATTTGACTTACTCTGAAATGCCTAATAAAAATAATTTGAATTGATGGAGGGTTAGGTAGATATGTGAAAGAACAAATGGAATAAAATGTTAATTGTAGAATCTAGGTAGTAGGTATATGAGTGCTCAGTACAAACTTTTTAAAAATTTTTCTGTATGTTAAATAGTTTTATAATAAAATATTGGGGGAATCATGCTTTTGGATGCCATGGCAGTATCACATGACTTCACAAGTTTCTAAAAACTTACTCTCACTCAATGTAGTTGATAGGTTCTTGGAAACTGACTTTAAGTGAAATGACTTATAATGAAACAAGTTTTACCACAGGCTAATTGATATAAACAAAATTTAAGTTCTTAAGCCATAATTCTGGTCACAAAAACATCACCAAACTTGTAAATAAAGACCAAAACACTTCTGATGTTAAACATGGAAAAAATGTGAACTATACATACATTTATAAGTAATAAAAACAAGATAATTATTTACCCAGTGATTCCAGTTCAGGGTCCCAGGGTGGCTGGAGACTCTCATAGCAGCCCAGGGCACCAGGCAGGGACCAGCCCTGGACAGGACACCCTTCCATCACCAGGTGCACTCACACACACACCCACACTCACTAATCCTAGTATGTGGTATAGACACGCCAGTGAACCTAATGGATACTTTGGGATGTGGGAGGAGACTGGAGTACCCACAGAAAACCCATAGGGAGTACATGCAATCGCCACACAGACAGTGGCCCCGGCCAGGAATCAATTTCTTTAATTTCTTTTTTTCTTTCCCCCCAAATCAACGTTATATCTTTGAAGTATTGAGACGTTATTTGAGGACCTGCTGTACTTGCTAAGGGGCAGGTAACAGTTCCAGTACTGGCGTTGGTCCACAACTCACACTTTGAGTAGCACTGATTTTAAAGCTTATTTCACTGTACTATCTCATTTGATACTCAAAAAAATTGCATTGAGAAAAATCTCATTCTATACCATAAGCTATATCAAGACCTCACATTGTACCCTGTAAATATATACAATTATTTGTCAATTAAAAATAATTTTTTTAAAAAGTTATGTTACCTTTATTCCACAGGTGAGGAAACTGACCCAGAATGGTTCAGAGTCTCTTAGCTTGCATCACGCTTCAACTCTCAGGTCTTCTGATGCCACTCTGCATTTTGTTACATTATTTTCCCAGCTGAGGAGAGTGGCACAGAAATAGAAGTGTGGATGAGGTGAACAGAATCAAATAATTAAAGTTAGAATATTATAAAGCTGTAAGAGACAACATGTTTTGTTTGTTGCATTTAATAAAGATAAATCATTTTAAGGATTTATTGAACATCAGATATTATGAGGCTCCAAAAGCAATATACTAAATTTTAAAAATTTATTTTCTATATCATTACAATGAGAATCCCCCCAAAATCATCACAGAATAGTTGGAAGGAGGTAGCCTAACAAGGAATTTTCAGACTTTTCTATCACACCATGAAACATTGAATGAAATAAGAGAAGAATGTGGGGATGGTCTGAGAGAAGTAGTCTCTTCTTTAGTTTTGTGTCTGCGTATAGAAGCTTTTCTTTAGACATTCATATTTACCGTGTCATTGCTCCCCTTTCTACTGTGAGCAACATGATTTTTCTTCCCTTTCAGAGTCCTGGTCTTTGTTACACAGTGTCATACAGATTTTGAGCCCAGGTAGGGCCCAGTGATCTTACTTCTTTTATATTTGTACTTGTAACAAGTGGCTTGGTAAATTCTTCAGTTTTAGTCTCTGTAGTTACAGAGTTAAAGAGAATTTGCCATTGGCTTAGGGAAATTTAAGCTAATCAGTTAGTTGGAAAATATGTACAAAGGAAGACTAAAGGATCTTCTATTAGCCAATATTAGAAGTTGATATTAGAACAACTTCATAATATTGATAGGATGATGGGAATATCACATATATGTTTTTTGTTTTTTAGAAAAAAGCTTTATACTTTTCAAATCACATTTATGTTCAGTTGGGTATAGACTTGTCTCAATTCCTACAGCAGAATGTGAGAAGGCATTGACAGTGACCGTTTGGTGCTTTAAATTTGCTCTAAGGGCTTTAAATTTGTTGTAAAGGATTTACATGAGTTACAGAAGGGTCTTGTGAGACCAACTGTTTGATAGTTTATAGATAAAGGTCTAGAGGTATCTTTTACCTAAATGTATTTTTTAAATAAAATAGATTATTTGCTATCAGTTTTAAGTTGTGATTTCTTCACATTTAATAAGTAAAGGGATAGGATTGGTTAAGTCAGTGTTTCCAAACCTTCGAAATTCATGAATCAGTAAACAAAAACAAGGGTCAGGTATAGCTTTTGTTTTTGTTTTTTGCCAAGAAAGATAATTAACCATTACAACAACAACAACCATTACAATGACAAAAACACCACCATTTATGATTAATAACATTGTATTACAAAACAAGTGACTTGTTACACATAGTTTCAACTATTAGAATATTAAATAAATTTAGCTTTATTAAAATATTCTTTGTAGTCCTTATATTTGTTTTTTTTTTTTTTTTACCTCAAATCCATGAAAACGTCATCTCGTACTAGTCACAACACCAGCCTTTGGATTCAGTATTTCCAAAGTTCATTACTATAAGAGCCTAATCGTTTCCATTAAAGTTTAAGTATCTAATGGTACCTGGCATTACAGAGGCTTTAAAGGTGCTGCTCTCATGAAGTTCACAGCCTGGGCAGGAGAGCCGTACAGTGATGCTGCACAGCAGGACAGGAATGTTTCACGCCCTCAGTGAGTGTGGGGAAGTACTAAGACAGCTCCGCAGTGAAGAAGCAACATCAAGCTATGCCACGACGCTTCACAAAGGAGGTGGAGAATAACAGTAGCACATTGTCCTCCTAACCCTCAACGATCCGTTCACGCCTTGGCCTTTCCAGCTCAGTTTAATGAGCCATAAATTGATAACTCTCCAAATTTGGTTCCCTAGTAGTGAAGAAGGGGGCTCTAAAGCGAGAGTGGGCTTAAATCTTGACTCTTCCACATTCTGGTTGTGTAATTGTGGCCCTATCTCTTTATCTCTCTATGCTTTGGGTTTTTTTTTTTTTTTTTTTTTTTTAAGATAGGTACTTAGCTCCTTCCTTATGTGGTTGTGAGGATTAATACCTGTAATGCCCTCAAAACAAATTGCATCTGTTTTCAAAGTGCATGTTTTATCATGGGACTCCCTGTCATACATGTTTGGATGGCATTTCGTGCTCTTGGGATAAAGACCAGAGGGCTTTCCAGGCCTGACAACGCCCACCCCTCCAGCTTCCTCACATACTGCTGAACCCTCCGTCACTTCACTGCAGCCCCGAGAGGCTTCCCGAGGCCCACTTAGCCTGGCTGTGTTCCTTCCACCCACTGTCTGTTGGTTCCTCTTCATTTCCAAGGCACTTACTTTCAGTCTTCAGATCTCTACTCTTCTCCTTAGGGAAAGCCTCTGTGACCTCCCCAACTTAGATGCAAAACTTGGTTACAAACTCTCCTGGCACCAGAAACTCTTACTAGACTTTATGAAACCACAGGCATATTAGTTTGTGTAGCCATTTGTTTGCCCCACTCTAAGCTCCAGGAAGGCAGCAAAACCATTTCATTTTGCTTCTGAGTATATTCCCAGCACTGATCACATTGCGCAGTACATACTTTGTCTTGGTAAATATTTATTGAACAAATGGATGAGGTGTGGGAGGGGGAACATATGGAGAGCGTGGAGGGCTACACAAGTGTTCCCCTTTATTGGAATAGAAAATATGTTCTCAGGAGCAATGGAAGAGGAGCCTGGAAAGGTGGATTGAGGGAGACTTGGCTGGCTAAAGAGACTGGCACGATACGGTGCCAGTGGAAAATCCATTGCCTGGTTTTGGGCATACAAAATGACCTGAAAAAGAATACTGATGTTTACATGCTGGGAATCTTAAAGTTATTTGATTTCCAGTGAGAGTAAACTCAACCACCGTTAACACAGCTCCATGAATTGATAACACCTGAAAAATAGTTTTAAAAACTGTTATCACTGTTTCTCCAAGGACAGCACAGATGATGGGAATTATGAGACAGTATTTTATCTGGCATTATTAAGGAGAAGAATACATCACTCATAAGTGGGGCTCTTGTACTTTCTCAACATTTTCCTGGCTGAACACACGTTGGCAGTCTTCCCAGAACCGTCTCATAGATAGCCACAATGATTTGGCAAGCAGATAATGTTTTTCTCGTCATTATAAAATCCTTTTGAATCAAAGAAGCAGTGCATGGTTCAGATCAACAACCACGTGTGAACAATAAGGGCTTCTGTGGAGATGTGTATTTGAAGGCTTGTTTGGACAGCTGAGCAGACTTACCCTTTGCAGATAGAGTTTCCTAGTCATCGTATTTCAGTTTTGTTGTTAGTTCATGAACCATGACTTTGTTAAGATACTCAGTGACTTCTTTGGTACATAACCGGACCAGGTGAGTGGGGATTGTGGCAGTTGGTGGTGCTCGGATAGAAGGGCACATAATAGTTAAAATTCACTGAAATGTGGAGAAATGTAACATACATAGTATGTTAAAGTTTTCTCATGTGAAGCTTCTAACCTGCATGCTGAATCAGTTATGTGTTCAGTGACATTTTCACAAGAAGATCATGGATTGATACTTCCGCAGGTGTTGACCAGCACCCATGAGGACATCTGGCTGTCAGAGGTGCACCCATGGTGGGGTTAGAGAGTGGTGTTTTTGGAGTCCAAAGGCCAGGATTCAGTCTCTATTCTCCCAATAACTCTGTGACCTTGGGCCAGTACTTATCTCCTCAGCTTAAACCACTTTACCTGTAAAAGAGAGAGATATTGGAAAAGGCACAGGGTGGTCATGAGCATTAAAGGGGATAATGTGAGAAGAACTCTGTGGAGACAGAATGTCTGCTCCTCGGTGGGTTTGTTGATATATGTAATTCCCGTGGCAGCTTCAACACCCACGTGGCACCTACCGGTATTCCAGATAGAATTTCATGGCGAATCCTGGGCCCAGAGCAGAAAGCTGGTGTGGGCCCCCACCCAGGCCTGGAGACCAGTTCTGAGACCAGTCTCTGCACGTAGCCACACTTTTCCTGCCTATAACTTGACGACTGTTGCAAAAGGATACAAGATTAAGATATTTGCTACTTACTGGGACTAAACTCATCATTGTTAGAGTTTCATAACTGATAACCACCTGAAAAATTGTTTGAAAAAACTTTGTATCAGTATTTCTGCAAGAACACAGATCATAGGAATTACTAAATATCATGTTTATTGGACAACATAAATTTTACTTTTCTCATAAAACCAGTCTCATTCCTTCCTTATGACATCACTGATCATGCTTGCTTCCCTCTAGGATACCTTTTCCTCCCCCTTTCATGTGGACAAGGTGCCTGTCTTATGCTTCTTTCTTATATGAGCATGTAATAGCAAATCAGTACACCTTACTGGTTCTTTAATAATTTAAATGATACAAGTGCGTGGCTGGGTTTCACAGCTTTACAGTCTGCCCTAGTTTTGCTGAAATCTTTGCCTTCCTACCCACTATTCTTCTGCTAAATACCCTCCAAAATATTCCTTCAACATGTCACTTCCTTGCTGCTTTACGCCAGTGCTTTCCATTGCTTCCTGTCTCAAATGACATCTCTGAACTCTCCTTCTTTGCTGGACCAGCAGTTATTCCTCACCATACTCCTCTGTGAGCCCCGCCCTCCAGGCTGTCAATCAGCTGCTTCTCACAAAAGTAGGCTCAGCCTTTCCTCTGTGACATTATTTGTTGTGATTCCTTCCTTCTGTAATACTGTTCCCTCTCCTGTTGCCATGGACTAGGTCCATGCCTTATATTTCTTTCTTATATATGAGCATATAATGGTAAATTGGTAAACCTTACTGGTTCATTAATTATTTAAATCACGCAGATGCACGAGTGGGGGGACGAAATCATTACTTTAACCATCCAAACAACTCATTCACTGCTCACTCACTCATCCCTTGGGTATTTTCTAAGCGCTTGCTACATAGGTAGGTGCTACAGACAGAGTGGTGAATGAAAACAGTTTTTGTCTTCATGGAGCGTACTGTCTTGTGAGTGAAATAGACATGAATTAATTTTTTTTACTTAAATTTTACAGTTACAATGTGATAAGTACTTTAAAGTAAAAAGAAAAGATGTATACAACATACATACACAGGATCTAGCCAAGCCAGGGTGACTAGGGAAGAAATTGCTGAGAAAGGGTCAACTTCAGGGTGGAGATCTGAAAGGTGACTAAGATAGTTAGGGGACAGTGAGAGGGACAACGGGAGGTTTTTAAAAGGCTGGTGGAACTGGAGCACATATATCTGGGAAGAAAGAGTGACTTGTGATAAAGCCAGAGAGGTAGTGTTGGTCATTTGGAAATGGAGCCTCAGAGGATGGTGTTAGTGGAAAGCCAGTGAAGAATTTAAGCTGGAGAAGGATGGAAATGACCAGAATCTGAAAAACAAATTATTTACTGCCACTGAAAAGTATATGTTGGGAAGAAGTGAGGGCAGGAATAGGGTGGCTGCCAGAAAACCTTCTGAGACGGGGAGCCCGGGTAGGAGGCTGTTTGCTCTTATTGCAGGGAGTCCCAGTGCGAGGCATGGAGAACTGCTGTGGGCAGGTGGAGAGGTGAAGGACGTGAGGGGAACTTAGGGGCAGAATCCGCAGGTGCAGTGACAAGTTGTGTGTTGAGGGAAACAACACAGAGGATAAGGAGGAGTCAGAAATTTTTTCAGGTCCCTCAAAGGTCGAAATGGGTATCTGAGACTCGCTGAGGCAGGCAGAAGGTAGAGAAAATACTGGGAAAAATCATGAACTCATGAATTGAGACTCATTAAGTTTAGGATGCCAGCAAGACATCTAAGAGATGTTGGGTGATCTTGGAGATTGGGTCTGGTGCTTGAGTGAGATTAGGATGTAAAGGTTGGGGGGTCACACTTTGTGAGAGGGTTGGGAGCATGTGCAAAGCGGAGGGCCCCAGCCCTAGCTGGGGGACAAAGGACAGAGAGGAAAACAGCTTCCTTGTGATTGCAGGCCTTCCTTTGTCCTCATAGGGCCAAGAGGACATAGGGCCAAGAGAACTGGTCTTCATTCCTGCTTTGGATGATTACTCTTCCTCCCTCGTGTCAAAACTCTTTTTTCCTTCTGGAACTCATGCCTTTCAACTATACCCCTTCCTGTACTTTCAGTTCCTGGATATTTACTCATCCTCTGGTTCCTCTCCCACAGCCATCCACATCTTAGGAAACCTGTGAGCTAGATGCCTATCTAATCCTCTTCTTTAGCCTTGGAGATTTCAGTGTCCAGGGATAGTAATTACTTTTTTTTTTTAACAAGTCTTTATTGAGCCCTTACTATGGGACAGGCTCTGTGTTAGACACTAGATTCATTAGCAAACAAAACAGAGTCTCTGCTCTGGGACACTTACCTTCTATTTTGGGGAGACAGACAATAAATACAGATTAGATGATGTTATGTGCTGAAAAGGAAAATAGAGCAAGATAGGAGGATAAAGATGATGAATGAGATGGTAGGAAGAGAACAGAGCTTCCTCTCAGATGACTGCACTGATACCCAAATGAAGTAATACAGTAAATCATGTGAAGGTATGAGTTGTGTTATCTAATGCTTTGCAACAAATTGTCCCAAAATTTAGAAGCTTAAAACAGCAAACATGTATATCTCGTCATCTCTTAGGATTAGGAATCTGAGAGCAGTTTAACTGGGTGTTTCTGCTTAGGGTCTCTTACGAGGTTATAATCAAGATGTCAGCAGAGACAGTTATCATCTTCAGGCTCAATTGGGACTGAAGAATTTGCTTTCAAACTGGCTGACATGGTTGTTGGCAGACTTTGGTTCACTGAGGGCCTCAGTTCCTTGCCTCATGGCAGCTGGCTTCCTGCAGGGCAAGTGATAAAAGAGAGTAAGGGAGAGTGGCACGGTCTTTTGTAACCTAATCTCGGCATTGACATGCCATCGCTTACTTACCTTTCTGTGTGTTCTGTACCTTAAAGTGCTTCTCTTTGCTGACCTTTCTCCATTGCTCGAATGGGATTTCCCAGTCTAGCCTTTGACGCCTTCTTTCTCATTTCCTTTTTCATTCAGCCTTCCTAAAAAGAACAGTTTATGCTGCCTTAACTTAATCGTACGCCATCCTCTCTCCTTCCTCCTGCAGCTGGCTCCTGCTCTTCTCCAAGCCAGCAAATCTCTGCCAAAGGTAACTAGTGATGATAAAGACCGATCAAATCTCTTCTCATCTGACCTAATTTTTCTTGTGGCACTTGGTGTTCATTCCCTCTCTCTCTCTCTCTCTCCAGCCCCCTTCACTTTGATTGCTACTATGCCCATGTGTCCATATTTTTTTCCTTTTACTTCTCTGACACTACCAACCTCCCCTGGATCCTGTTCTTTTGCCAGATGTTTAAATATACGTAATTTCATAGGGTTCTGTTCTTGACTCTTTCTCTTTTTACCATACTTTGTCTCCAAAGCTGACCTCTACCAAAACTAAACTGATTATCCATAACCCACCCCCAACACTCACTACCATATACCAACACCAAAAACACACACATTCTTCCACCTGTATTCTTTATTTTTGGTTAGTGGAATCCAGGTACCCCAGCAAAAAACTGTGAATCATCAATTTTTCTCTGCCTTAGTTTCCACATTCTGTAAGTCACCGGGATGTGCTCATTCTGTCTCCCACTCTGTCTTTCTCTGTAGCCTCGTCCTAGTTCAGGCCTTGTTGTTTTCTACCTGGTCTGTTGTCCTCCTCTGATAATTGGTCCAGTCTCTGCTCTGGTTGCTTGTTGTCTACCTTCCATGCTGCCACCAGTTATTTGTCCAAAACGTGCATCTCCCCATGTTGGTGCCTGTGCTACCCAGCTGTCATTGACTCCGTGTCCTCAGAGAGGCCCTGAGTCTTCCCTCAGCACACGTGGCATTTTGCCACCTGGTCTCTGTTGGTCTGCCAGGCTCAGCTTTTGCTGGCCTCCCCATTTTAGGTAATGGTCCTGCAGTATGGAAGTTCTTACATTTCCCTCAAAAGGCCTTGCTGTTTTATTCTTCTCTGCTTTTTGCCCCTGTTCTTTTACTTTCTCGAAATGTCTTTCATTTTCCCTTTTCCTCTCACACAGCTTACAGATGGCTCAAAACATGGGTCCCTTGCCTCTGTCCTCTAACTCTGGCCCCTACAAAATTGATACCTGCTTTTCTTTTGCTTTCCCTCCCTTTGTGCAGGTTTCTGCTTTGCTGTTACCCCGTGTCCTGTTTACCCCGTCTCTCTCAGGTAGTGTGAGCGGTGTGAGGGCAGGGTCTTTGACTCACTCCTCTTTGCGCCCCAGACAGGTAGTAGAATCTCTGGAATGTTGTTACCACTTAGCAAATGTCAATTAGATTACACGTAACTGGACTGAGTTAGTATGGCTTTGGGTATGGTTTTGTAGGGGAAATTAAGAAACCAAAAATAAACCTTCATTAGTGTCCTTGCTTCAAAAATGTGGTTTGTTTACTTGGTGAAATCTAGCTCTGACTCTGTTAGGCAGAAGAATTTGGAAAAATAAAATGCCTGCTAACTTAGAGTATTAGAAATGAAGCAATTAAAAGTTTTTCTGAAGTAAGTCTTAAGATATTTATATTGCACTTTAAAAATATCTTCCTGGTCTAACTTTAGACATATTACCAAATTGCTAAGGTTGGTTGTTTCAACTTCAAATATTTTCCCATAGAAACAATGTTGTAGCACTTTAGTATTTTTGTATCAGTTAAGGTGTTCTATGGAGAAGAGAACACACAATAATTGAACAGGACAAGTTTAATGTAAACAATAAAGGATTGGCTACTTTGGCTAAAGAAAACGCTGAACAATATAGGAGTAGCCGAAATAGGCAGCAGAGCACCCAAGGAAGGAAGAAATCTGGAAGAGGGTCCTACTCCCCTCTCCCAGGCCTGGGATCCAGCCCTCGTTGAAAAGTTACTTTTTACTGCATGGCAGAGATGGTAGAGTTGTTCAGCGGAGTGCTGCACTGATAGAACTTATGAGGAATCTACCTTCCAGGGTCCTGGGGGGGAAGTCGTCCCCAGGGAGGTGCCATACTGCAGAACTCATTGGAAATCTGCCAGTGGGGATGGTGCACTTGGAAGCTACCTTGGGAGGGCTGGAGAAAGGCTGCCCATGGGTTGGTGCCATGTGGCTTCAGGTGAGAAGAGAACCAGGAAGATGAACCCTTCTTCCTCCAATATATCTCCTCCAGCACCCTCTACTGGCTTGCTTAAAGTTGTGCTAGCTGACACAGGCAGGGTGATGGAAAGGTGGATTTGGAGCTGAAAAGCAACGCATTGACAACTGGCACAGTCCACTCCTTTAACTACTGAGCTTCCGTATGTTCCAACTTAATAAATTAAAGCTATGGTACAAATTAGAATATAAATATATAAAATTTATATACATAATTTAATATATGAGTATATATAAATATGTCAGTATTTATGAATATGATTATGTATAATTACAGGTAAATAATTTTTACATAATTTATAAACATATGATTCATTTGTTGAATGCCACTGCACCGTGAGAGTAGTAGTATTAGATGTGGATGAGGAGGGAGATGGAGACATATCTATGAGTTCTGAAGTAGTTAACATCACTCTTAGAACATATTGTTAAATATCTCAGTTTCGTTGTCTTTGATCTGCAAATATTAAAAGCACTATGCTTATACCGGTCTTTTAAGAATAATTTGTTTTGTCTTAGAAATATAAACAATAAGACAGAGACCTTCCAATAGTAAGTAATCGAACCAGAGCTGGTAAGGCGAGAGGAGGCGTTGTATCAGTGTGTTGTATACACAGAGGGTCCCTGACTTACAACAGTTCAACTTTAATGATTTTTAATTTTTAATTATGGTACATAATAGTTGTATATCTTTATAGGGTACATGAAATCTTTTTATACAGGCATATAACATGAATTAATCAAATCAGGGTAATTGGGGTATCCAGTACCTCAGGCATTTATCATTTCTTGTGTTATGAACATTCCAGTTCCACTCTTTTAGTTATTTTAAAGTGTACCCTAATTTATTGTTGATGATAATCACTTCAATTTGGTTCTCTTAATGATAGTTTGACTTTACCATGGTGTGAAAGTGATATGCATTCAGTAGAAACCACACGTCAAGTACCCTTGCAACCATTCTGTTTTTTCAGTACAGTATTCAATAAACTATGTGAGATAGTCAACACTTTGATATAAAATAGGCTTTGTGTTAAATGATTTTGCCCAACTAAAGGTTAATGTAACTATTCTGAGCAGCATGTTCAAAGTAGGCTAAGCTAAGCTGTGATATTCAGTAGATTAGTTATATGAAATGCATTTATTTATTTATTTATTTATTTATTTATTTTGGAGACAGAGTCTCACTCTGTTGCCCAGGCTAGAGTGCCGTGGCGTCAGCCCAGCTCACAGCAACCTCAAACTCCTGGGCTCAAGCAATCCTCCTGCCTCAGCCTCCCGAGCAGCTGGGACTACAGGCATGCACCACCATGCCCGGCTAATTTTTTCTATATATGTCCTTGATGTCCAGATCATTTCTTTCTATTTTTAGTAGAGACAGGGTCTCGTTCTTGCTCAGGCTGGTCTCGAACTCCTGAGCTCAAACGATCCTCCCGCCTCGGCCTCCCAGAATGCCAGGACTACAGGCGTGAGCCACCATGCCCAGCCTGAAATGCGTTTTTGATTTATGATATTTTCAGCTTACTATGGGTTTATTGGGATGTAACTCCATCCTAGTTTGAGAAACATCTTATTTGTCTAAGTCAGTCGACCAAAATATTTGAGTGCCGGGAATCTTCCTGCTATTTGAGCAAAGGTAGGAAACAAGGAAAACAGTTGGGTGAATGACCTTAAGAGGGAGAACTAAAGTGATGGGGGAAAGGTTTAGGTTCAGGTAGCTGGGCGTGACAGTCAGTGGTTCAGGTGGGTCCACTTTGTATGTAACAGGTGTGCTGCTTGCCCACATGCAGACAGGAGTGGTCATATGGTGCAAGTAGTGTGGTTATAACTTGGGAGTATAATGAGTTAGTTCTTAGGGTAAAAGTTGACATGAATTTTTGTTCTGTAAGCTTAATAACAGCATATAATTATGGAAATTGCATTGTCCTTCAGGCTCTCCTTGGAGAATTTTTTGTCATTATAGGAAGAAGAAAGCAGGAATAAAAGCAGTCTCATATGACCCATAACAGATTCTTAAGAATGTTGATGACATAATAGATGTTTAATGAATCTTAACTGATATTTAGATCCATAACTTAGAAGAACGAAAGAGATTTAAGGCCAAGTCTGGTGTCTCTTCCAAAATATGACCTTATTACTGATCATTACCCATCTCTTCTTATAAATTTCATGAGCATCTCACTGTGTGATTATCATTGTTTTTATTTAATTTCTTGCCTGGTAGTGGTAGACAATTAGAAGTGCCTTAGAGGTATTGCTTTTCTAGTCTCCATTCTTCCTAGCTGTGACAAGGGTGTGAGAAGTTGTGGGGGTGATAAAATCAGGGTTAGGATAGTTGTACCCTAACCGCCCCAGATGTTGAGCAATCTTGATTAGAAATTACATATGATGGATATTGACTTGGATTCTTACTATACTATTGCCCTTCAAATCCTCACTCACATGATAGGGGCCCCTCCTCCAGCTGAAGGCTAGCTAGAACTCACAAATACAGAAGGGATGTTGGGTTCATATCTCTAATTACCTTCGTAGACTTTTTTTTTTTTTTTTTTTTTGGCTTATAAACAACAGAAATTTATTCCTCACAGATTTGGAGCCTGTTGGCAGATTCGGTGTCTGTGAGGGCCCATTTCCCGATTCACAGTCAGCTGTCTTTTCCCTGTCCTCACGTGGTTGAGGGGATGCAGGAGCTCTCTGGGGTACCCTTATAAGGGTACTAATCCCATTCATGAGGTCTCCACCGTGAAGGATTCAGTTGCTGTAGAAGTGCCTTTGACCTTCAGGTGGAGGACTATAGCTCAAGCCAAATCATCTCACAGGTTCCTCAGCACTCTATACTGTGTCTCCCACAGTTCAACATTTTACAGCAGCGGCCCCCAGCCCCCAGCTTTTTGGCACCTGGGACTGTTTTCATGGAAGACAGTTTTTCCAGGGATCAGGAAGGGGGGGGTGGTTTGGGAATGATTGAGACACATTACATTTATTGTGCACTTTATTTCTATTATTATTACATTGTAATATATAATGAAATATTTATACTACTCACCATAGGTTGGGGACCTCTGTTTTAGAGAGATCTGGGGCCTCCATCATGTCATTAGTTAGCATATATTATGGTACCCTAATGATTTGAATCATTGTAGAATATTTGACGTCAATAACTCTGGCTGGATTGCTGAAAGCAAGTGGTGTTTGTGTCCATGCCTAATTGTAAATGGGTTTTGTTTTGTTTTGTTTTTCAGGTTTTTCTGAAGAGTGACCGAGTGGCCAGAATGGTTCAAAGTGGAGGGTGTTCTGCTAATGACTTCAGAGAAGTGTTTAAAAAAAACATAGAAAAACGTGTGAGGAGTTTGCCAGAAATAGATGGCTTGAGCAAAGAGACGGTATTGAGCTCATGGATAGCCAAATATGATGCCATTTACAGGGGTGAAGAGGACTTGTGCAAACAGCCAAATAGAATGGCCCTAAGTGCTGTGTCTGAACTTATTCTGAGCAAGGAACAACTCTATGAAATGTTTCAGCAGATTCTGGGTATTAAAAAACTAGAACACCAGCTTCTTTATAATGCATGTCAGGTAAGTGGCCTATGATATTTTCCATTCCCCTGTTTGACTCATAGAATGGATATCAAGTGTTTATGAGCCTATGAAGGTGTTCTTTACTTTCTATAATCATTTTTCTTGAAAAGTTGAGTGAAATTGAATTTTAATGAATAATATAGTGATATTTGAAAGCTTTGAAAGAAGTATTTGATGGAAAAGAATATCAGTCCTTTTTGTCTAGTAAATAATTGTTCCCATGTGCCCTATTTTAGAACATCAGATTTATGTCTGTTGGGTCTATATGGACCATGCCCTGAATAGTGAAATAAAAATCATCTGTTATCTGAAGAAGCTTAGCAATTTATAATAAACAGGTTTCAGTGCAAAATAATGTTTTATAGTCTTCTGGGTTTTATGAAAGTAATGCAATTTCTGTGTTTTTCTTTAACTCACCCAGATAGAAATGAATTTAGTATGATTGTTAAACTGTATAATTTAAAGATTTGACAGAGTTAATAATGTATTTTCTCTTCAGTTGTTATACTAGTTATGCATATGAAAAATAGAAAAAAATCTCATGTTCCACATCTTTCTTTTTTTTAGACCCTATGATTTGTCTAATAATGTTTTTCTTCTATATTTGCATTTTGTTTGCTTATTTTGGAGGTATAAATTATTTATGCCCTAATATACAATTTAAATTGATAAAATTCTGGTATTTTAAAATTCATGTGTTCCTTAAGAGTTACACTTTTCTAAAGTACACACGTTTAATTTTAATCTTTTCGCAAATCTACTTCTCTTAATTTCTGTATTCTATCCATATCTCTTACTTTGTATTACTAACTTGTGGATTATTTCAGATGAATAAATTAACAGTTAATTAATGGTAAAGCAATGTGGCATTTTAACCCCGTGAACAACTCATACATTCACCATAACTGTTGTCACTGTGCTATTAAATGAAGTGGTCATTTGATAATAGTGGAGGATGACTATAAAACCAAAATCTTCTATTATAAATACAAATAGTACTTTGTATTTTTAATGAAACTGTAGCTCACTTACACAGTTAAATGTTGATGAACGTAATTTAGTGGTAAAAGTCAGACTCAGACATTCAGTAGATATTTATATGTGGAAAAAAATAACATGTAATTTAATTTTAAAATGCTTTATTGCTAAAAAATGCTAACAGTAATCTGAGCCTTTATTGAGTCATAAACTTTTTACTGGTGGAGGGTCTTGCCTTGATGTTGGTGGCTGCTGACTGATCAGGGTGGTGATTGCTGAAGGTTGGGGTGGCTGTGGCAATTTCTTAAAATAAGATGACAATGAAATTTGTTGCAGTGATTGACTCTTCCTTTCACAAAAGATTTCTCTGTAACATGTGATACTGTTTGATAGCTTTTTACCCCAGGAGAACTTCTTTCAAAATTGGAGTCAGTCCTCTCAAACTCTGCAGCTACATTATCAACTAAGTTTATGTAATGTTCTAAATCCTTTGTTGTCATTGCAGCAATGTTCACAGCATTGTTACCAGGAGTAGATTCCATCTCAAGAAATGACTTTCTTTGCTCATTCATAGGAAGCAACTCCTCATCCATTCAAGTTTTATCCTGAGATTGCAGCAATTCAATCACATCTTTAGGCTGCACTTCTAGTTCTAGTTCTCTTGCTGTTTCCAGAACATCTGTGGTGTCTTTCTCCACTGAAGTCTTGAACCCTTCAGTGTCATCATGAGGGTTGGAATCAGCTTCTTCCAAACACCTGTTAACATTGATAATTTGACCTCCTCTCATGAATCACCATGAATATTCTGAATAGCATTTAGAATAGTGAATCCTTTCCAGAAGGGTTTCCATTGACTTTGCCCAGATCCATCAGAGGAATCACTATCTGTGGCAGCTGTAGCCTTACAAAAGGCATTTCTTAAATAATAAGACTTTAAAATAGAAATTACTCCTTGATCCTTGGGCTGCAGAATGGATGTTGTGTCAGCAGATATGAAAAAAAAAACATTAATTTTCTTTATATCTCCATCAAGAACTCTTGGATGACCAGGTGCACTGTCAATGAACAATAATATTTTGAAAGGAATCTTTTTTCTGAGCAGTAGGTCTCAATATTCAGTAAATCATGCTGTAAACAGATGTGCTGTCATCCAGGCTTTGTCGTTCCAATTTATACAGCACTGGCAGAGTAAATTTAGCATAAGTCTTGAAGGCTCTAGAATTTTCAGAATTGTACATGAACAGTGACTTCAACTTAAAGTCACAAGCTACATTAGCCCCTAACAAGAGAGTCAGCCTGCTCTGTGAAACTTTGAAGTCAGGCATTGACTCTCTCATCTCTATGAAAGTCATAGATGGCATAGCCTTCCAATAAAAGGCTGTATCATCTATAGTACATTAAAAATCTATTGTTTAGTGTAGCCACCTTTATCAATGATCTTAGCTAGATCTTCTGGATAACTTGCTGCAGCTTCTCCCTCAGCACTTGCTGTTTCATCTTACACTTTTATGTTATGGAAGTGGGTTTTTTCCTTAAACCTCATGAACCGGCCTCTGCTGGCTTCTAACTTTACTTTTGCAGCTTCCTTACCTCTCTGAGCCTTCATAGAATTGAAGAAAGTTAGGGCCTTGCTCTGGATTAGGTTTTGGCTTATAGGAATGTTATGGCTGGTTTGATCTTCTATCCAGACCACTAAACATTTCTTCATATCAGCAGTAAGACTTTTTTGCTCTCTTATCATTCATGTGTTCACTGGAGTAGAACGTTTTATTTTCTTCAAGAACTTTTCCTTTGCATTCACAACTTGGCTGACTCACTCTTTGGTGCAAGAGGCCTAGCATTGGGCCTATCTTGGCTTTTGACATACCTTCCTCAGTATGCTTAATCGTTTCTAACTTCTGATTTAACGTAACAGATGTGCAATTCTTCTTTTCACCTGAACACTTAGAGGCCATTTTAGGATTATTAATTGGCCTAATTTTAATAGTGTTGTGTCTCAGGGAATAGAGATGCCTAAACAGAGGGAAGGAGATGGGGGAATGGCCATATAACATTTATCCATTAAGTTCATTGTCTTTTATGTGAGCAGTTTATAGTGCCCCAAAAGAATTACAGTAGTAACATGAAAGATCACTGAACCCAGGTAACCATAACAGATATAGTAATAATGAAAAACTTAAAAATATTCCAAGAATTTTCAAAATGCAACGCAGAAACAAGAAGTGAACACATGCTGTTGTAAAAATGGCAAGTCTATCAACTTGCACGATGCAGGGTTGTCACAAACTTTAAATCTGTAAAAAAAAAATCTACAAAGTACAATAAAATGAAGTATGCCTATCTATCTTATTTTATTTGTTCTTTTATTGTCTTCAAATAAAAGGTTAAAAAAGAAAAGGTAAGAAAGGGTAATGGAAATTATAGAAAATAGCCTGCCTTTTACGGAAAGGAATAGTCTAAGAAGAGACATAGTAGAACAGGCCCTGGGGGAGCAGAGAGAGGATCTCAAGTTACTGCAGCATCTGGAACCTGGCTCAGGTGTATCTGGGTGAGATTTACTCCACCTTCCCTGTGTTTCAGGAAAAGCTTTGAGACACCTGCTAACTGCAACAGTCTTGCTTCTGTATTTGTTTACCTTTGTCTGGCCCCTTGTTTTTGCCAGCAAATTCCCAAGAAGAATCTCAGCAATGTGTTGCTTGCTTCAGGGTCAGAAGCTCAGGAAAGAGAGCTGTTGTGGTGAGCTGTGCAGGATGGTAACAGCCAGGCAGTCTCTGGGGACACCAGAGGGAAAGAACATGAATGAGAAGGGAGCCGTGCCAGGGCTGCCATGTGATGCAGAAAAGCAGCATTATTTGGTCCTATCCTTTGTCCAAAGCAGCAGGATTAGCATCAGGAATGGAAATACAGGCAGCTGTCTTCTGAAAAAGCACAGGTTTACATTGCTTCTGGTCAGAGCCAGTAACTTATTAATTATCAAAATTGAGGCATAAAATGCTAAGTTAGAAGATAGCACATGCCACAATTAAGATATGAAATCAGGGATAATTGAAAGAAAAATGGTTATTTATTTGTTATTAGGAAATCATGAAAAAGAATAAGAACAACCCAAACATGTTGTAGAGTAGCTATTGTACTATTAAAATTAATTGCCATATTTTGGCTTCTATGGTTTAAGAGTTAAGTACCTGCAATGGCGTACATTCATAGAACAAAATATTAAAGGATAGTAAAGAAGCTTAATGTGCACAATCTAAAATGAGCAGCATAAAGATACAAGAATCTGAAATTGTTATCCAAGATGTAGTTGAATCAGTATAAGTGCAATAAAAAAAATGCAGTGAAGGAAGAATTTGTCAGTGGAAGGTTTAATTTCAGAATAATTTTGAGGAAATGCAGTGAATTTCAAGTAACTACAGCTATTCTTTCAGTGGGACAATGTTAGATGATATTAAAACTATATATTTTATGGTCTTAAGTAAATTAATAAATAAAAATAATTTTATTTCACATATTTTTAATGAAAATGTTGTTACTTAGGTGGTACCAGTTAATCATCTGCATTTCCTAAAACAGAAATTAAATGTGTTTATTAAAGATTATTTTTAAATATGACATAAGGTAAAACAGTATGTTCGAATAATTAGTTAATCCATTATGTGTAATAATTAGGGAATATAGATAGTACGCTCCAAGCATTGTGTTAAATGATAGAAACCTACAGACAGATAAGACCTAGGTATTTGCTAGGTTTATAGGAAAAAAAATAATGCTGTTGTAAATGCCACAGTAGTATGGCTCTATTTTTTTGGAGTTGGCCCAGCAGTATCATCTCTAGGTATGTCATGAAGAAGTTCACCAAAATGAGAAGAAGCTAAGGTATTTGGACAGAGAAACAAGCATGTGCAAAGTATAGAGGTGTGAAAGAGCATGCAAGTCTTTAGTCCTGCTGGCATATAAGGAGGAGCTGGAGCTGTAGTGTGAATTAATGTAAACAGAGGCAGGTAAGGGTATTATAGACTGTACAGAGAGGTTCAATCCTAAATGACCAGAGCCCGAAGAGTGAGTCCATAGTACCGTTATCTACTCCTGTAATTCTGTTCCTTTTACTTCTATATTTTTAATTTAAGAGGATTAAGTAACTCTGAATTTAACAGCTATCTAGATCCTGATCTTTTCTGCCATAAGCAACCTTCATTAATCTTTTATAATCTCATTCCATTAACTGAAGAAAGTGATTCACCCAGATTTACTCAAGTGTCAAAGCAAAGTTAACCGAGATATGACCATCTTCACATCCCCCCACCCTCAAATGCCTTATGTCTGAAGGCTGCAAGAACTGTGCTGAGTAATAACTACAGGACTGTTGGGGAACTTGTCCCAGATACACAGGGATATTTGTGAATGGTTAAAAAAACAGCAGTCAAGTTTATGATTTCCTTTCCCTAGAAGTTTTAGCTTTTGAGATTAAGTACTTTGGGTCTGGGAATTTAAAGAAATCAATAAGTAGGAAGTTACTATGTTACCTGTTTTCCTCTCATTGTGGCCATCTTCCCCTGAAGTCTAGGAACCATGAGGCATTAACCATTCTGCACACCTCCATTCAAGGTGTGTAAAAGGAAAATAGAGAGGGAGAAAAGGTGAATCCTCAAAGGAAATTGGGATCTGTCTTCTTATTTCTCAACTAGTAACATGTGATGGAAAATATGCTTTATTTAACAGACAGTAATTTTGTCCAGTTCAGCAGAAATAAAAGCACATTCTACTGACAGTTACATTTGATTACTTTCAAAATGACTTTCAAAACAGAAAAATAGAGGCCATGAAAATGAAATTAGGCAGGAGTATATTTTTCATATATATGTAATTTAAAATGTCAAAATCCTTGAGGAAAATAGCCAAGGATTTGTCATTAAATGGCAATTTTTGATTTCGGTGATACAGCAAGGGAGAAACTAATATGATCTTAAAAATTGTTAGATTTTATAATATTTAATTTTTGGAATTTTGAAATGATTATTGGAATGGCCATAATATTTATATACATGATCAATTCTTTTACAGATAAATGCATAATATAATTTAGATGAATTAGATTTCCGTAAAATAAATTTGAGTCTATGTTTGGTAATACTGAGTAAATTCCCTCTTTAAGAAGTAAATTTTTATAATTGTCAATGTAATTTTAATATATTCTTAAATTAGGTTTTATTAGTGTTGCTTCATTTGACTATGCATTATTATGATTTCTTAAAGTTGGCCCACATGTACAGGAACTACATAAGAATATTTCTAATAAGATTTCTCCTAAAAGATTTTGTCGAATATGTTTTCTCTGGTGTCTCACCAGATCATGAATATAGGTTACCTTCAGACATTCCTTCCGTTTATTTTTAGATATTTCTTCTTTACTCAGGTCTAGCCTATGGAAATCAAAATGTTATCTCAACTTTTCCACTTTTTTTAAATGATAGGAGAACACAAATCTACAAAGAGATCAGGCATCTTTGTAGTAGTAATATTAGAAAAGAAATATTTTTGCTACTGTACTTCATAGCCTGTTCTCAATTATTAATGAATAAGAAGAGATTGAGTATACTGTTTCAAGCATAATAAGCAATGGTATCTTTATTTTTCATGGTTTTTAATGAAATATTCTATCACAATTAAAATGATACATATGTCAGATATAGATACATATTTCTTTTATTTATTCAAAAATCCTCATTGAATACCTAAGAAAAACGTCAATTACTGCATTAAGCATTGAAAATGCAAAAATAACAAGATTTGGTTCTTTCCCTCAAAGCATTTACATGTGTTCAAGAGACAGATACATAAACAAAATGTGAAGGTATAGTTGTTCAGTGCATTACTGGAGGTATGTGTGTACCACAGTATGAGCATGTGGAAGGCAGTATCTTGATTTGATATTAGTTTGCATAGATTTCTTTAGTGCTCCTCAAACCTATATGTACACGAGAATGAACTGAGGAACTTTAAAAATCACTGGTTGTCTGGGCCCCACCTGAGAGTAAGTGAAACAATCTATGGAGGTGGGACCAGTTTATATTTTTCAAAAGCTTCCCATGTGTTGCTGATGCCCAGTGAGGGTTGAGGACCCCTGGCCTGACATTCTCTCTGAGGACTATGTCCCATGGTCACATCTAACTCTAGAGGAGGCTGGAGACAGTGCTAGTTGGGTGCCGGGAAGAAGAGGTGATTTGGCAGTATAGAAAACTCAATTCTCTATAGGAGCTTTAATCAAAGTCTAATGAAGATTTTTAGATGGTGGTAATTCCTGAGTTTTGAAGGATGGACAGACATTTAACCAACAGGGGTAAAAATAGCAAAAAAAAAAAAAAATAGCATTTATAATGACACAAGAAGAGTTAAATGGCTTAGAATCTGTTAGGGAGTTGTGTAGGGTATATCGCTGGAGTAGCAGGAGATGAGGCTAAAGAGTTAGGAAAGGGCTTGAATATTAAGGGCCTTGCACGCTAGATAGCTTGGAATTTATCTTATGATAGGGAACAATGTTGAAGTATAAACAAAGGAATAAGAGGAACAAATTGGGACCCGGGAAGATCCTTCTCTGTGGTGTAAAAAAGGAATCATAGATGGCCATACCTTTCCTCACCTCACCTGTGAGCGTGGACCAGTGTTGTTTTTTTAAAAAATGGGCCAGAAACTACATATTAATCCTTCAAGTAATCTTTCCAGGCTCTGCTCATTGCCATGCTCTCGGTCTTTTGATTGTAGGCCTGTTTGGACCTCTCTGTTGCCTGTGAAATTCTTAGGCTTCTGGACTTCACCCAAGAGTCTGTTTTCACATCCTCTTGGTTCCATGCCCTGTATTGTGCTTCTGAATTCTACTCTGCTCTCACCCTTGGGAACTTTGGCGAGGGTTCAAACACGAGACCACCTGCTTTCCTGGAAAGGGACAAGATGAAAGTATAGGAATTCTAGCAGAAGCTGGGGATTGTCAATGTTTATCTGATAAAGCTTTTATATTAACCATGGTATGATGGTACATCTCCAACTAGGATGCTTGTTTTTGTTTTATTTTTAAACATAGTACCCTCTCTGGTTATGCACTTTTCTAGGCTAATCTGCTCTGGGAACGTTCTGGGAAAGTGATGGTGTCTTTGCTATTTTATTTAATGGTAAACTCTTTTAATCCCAGCATTATTTCATTATTAGTATAGATGTAGATTCAACTATTTTATTGAAGTAAGTGTAGTTAGTAAAAAATGCTTAAAAATACTAGCTCATTACTTTTGTACAGAAGATGAAATGTTAATACCAAATGAAATACTGAAGAAAATTTCATGATGTGCAAAAAATTTGCCAAATTATATTTACCATTTTAGGTATATATGTATGCATATATATACACATAAAGAATAAATATGCACATTCTCTAGGCTATAGAAATCCCATGGTTTTTATGTTTGAGGTTAAATTTCTTATGTTCTTGCCTTTGAACATTTTGATCCATTATTTAATATAGTTTAGTTCAGTTCACATAGGGTAATTTTATATCTAATTAACTCATTCATCTTTTCCCTATTTTAAGTGTTCAAAGGAAAATGTGGTTTGGGAAATGCATTTTTAAGACTCTTAGAACTGTTCTACAACAATACATGACACAACTGCTATTTCTGAGTCAGATTTGTATGCATAATTTAGAATGTAGACATAAGAGAGTTCTTTAAAAGCTTTGCTCTAGCAGACATAATGCTACCTGATTCTTTCATACATAACATCATACAAGGAATGTGTTGCTCTTGAGAGTTTGGGAATAACTTCATTTCCTTATGTTCTTTTTGTTGTATGCAGTTACAAAAAAGAACATTCGTTACCTTGTAGTTAGCTAATTTTCAGTGATCAGGAGAAGAGGGCTTTGTTTTTGTTTTTGAGGGGGGTTACTCCATTGAAGATGGGTTAACATAGAGGGGTTGTTAGAGTCCAAGAGCCTTTCAAATACAAGTGGAATTATTCTTTGTATTTGCATTGAAAGTAAGACTAGTTGTTTGAATTCAACCAATGGAGATGGATTTATTTTATTCTTATCATTAGGGTAAAGTGAAATAAAAAAAGAACGTACATTGCAGTTTAAGTTAAAGGTCATAAATACCTGAGAAGTTCAACAATAAGACAGCTATGAAGGAGAGGTCATCAAATAGTACCTGTTCTGTTGCTGAGTAATTGGTTTAGACAGTCTTCCCAGAAGATTTGGAGCTTGATCTGGATAATGAAAGTAGGAAAGAGAATCCCAGGCTGGAGAAATACATGATTCGGAAAACGTAACCTGTTTATGAATAATGAATAAATCAGTTTGTGTAGATAATGTAATTCTCCAAGAGATTAGAAAGATAGATGAATACAAAATATGGGAGAGCCTGAATGCTAAGCTAAGGTGTTTAGGCATCATTCTCTCTCATTCCTAGTCATTCATTCTTATTCATTTGCTCCCTCCCTTCTTCCTGTCTGTCTTCATCCTCCCTCCCTCATTGTTCCCTCCTTCCCTCTCCTCCTCCTCTCCCCATCTCTTCCTGTTTTTCTTCCCTCCCTCTCCCTCCCCCATCTGAGATTTTAGCCTGATCAAGGGTAACGGGAGTTGTGTTAGAAATAGGGGAACCATGTTGAGCAATGGATGGTAAAGAAGATCAGTTCAGTTTTAGTTTGCGGTGATTGTGAGATGCCTAGAAGGAAAGGCCTTGCCTTCAACTGGAAATGCAGCGCTGGAACTCAGAGAGAAGCCAGTGCTGTGAGCTAACAGCAGGGACAATCGGAGTCAGTGGGGTGGAGTCATGCTCTGTTTTTATGATAAATAATTTATGATTCAAGTGATGGTGAAGATTTAACACTTATTGATGAGGTAAATTAATATGCTAGTACTTTATAAAGTTATTGACCAGTGTTTTGAGGTCATGTTGCAAAATCCATGCGCATTTGTCACTGTCAAATCAAACAGTGGGCTGCCAGAAAACTCTTACAATAAACAGTAGTGTTGGGAAGAATGTTCTTTCGGAATCAGCATTAGGTTTGTACCAGTTATTTCTCGTGATTTCTGGTGATTCACAGATAATACAAATACAATGGACCAGCTATGAATTAATCCCAAGGGAAACACCAAATTTACATAGCAGTGTAAACCCTGGTCTACTTGTATTTTTTATACTAAAGGATAAAGACAAATATTACAAGAAAATAACAATGCAATTCATCCAAGAAAAGTATGCCATAATTGAAGTAGAGACTCAGAGAAAAAACTGATTTTTTTCAGTGGGAGAAAGAAGAGCTCAATTAACTAGAGTTAGCATATACAAAGCCATTATTATGGGAAAACACAGCTATTAATCCCCCTTTTTAGTGATCAACAATATTAATATAAGGACATTTATCCTGGTTCTAGAAAATAGATTAAACAGAGAAGGAAATGATGCTAAACAGTGCTGTGTAAAGCATTTTTTAAAAGCTCTTTTTTTCTTTAAGATAAGAGCAAATATGTTTCGAAAAAAAAAAAAGGTAAAAGCAAATGTAATGAATTCAAGTGTTTGATGTTTGTAGTTATTAGAAGAATGATATCACAAGTCATAAAGAGGACCTATTAGGTGAAACTTAGTGATGTTATTTTTATTCTGTATTTAACATTTTCTTAACTGTAAAATAGCTGGTCACCAGCACAGGCTTCCAGTCTCCCTGGGATTTCTGCAAAGGGAGATTTGCTGATCTCCAAGACCTCTTCCTTTTTCCCAGAGCTGTTCCCATGGAACAGGAGAGAAACTGGACAAGGAGAGCCTAGGGTTTGAGATTTGTAAGTCAAGACTAATAGACTTCTGCATTAGATCAGCATTTTCCCTACTGCATTTTTAATATTTCCCTCTTTGCACATACATCCTGATATTAGCAACCAGGAAAAAATTTTTCTTCTCACTGAATTCCCACAATATTTGGTCAATAGGTTACTTGTGACAACTGTGTTCTGTTTTATAGATTATTTTTACCATTTTTGTATAGAAAGTATGAACTCAGAGGGCCACAACTTTTGTAGCTATTGAAGTGCCTGCAACAGAGCTTGCAGTACAGTAGGTGTAGACAAAATGTAAACAGAGTTAATAAAGTGATTATGGACTGTTCAGGTCAGCATTAAGAGCTTATGTCTTGATGTTCCTTTCTAAAGAATTTATTAACAGAAAATCTCTGTAAGCACAGGGTTGATGATGTGTAGGACTGAGGTGGCTGTTTTCCATGGTTTATGTTTCAAAAGTCATACAAGCCTCTCTAGAATAAAAGAATAGAGGCTTCCATAGAGAAGCCTCTTTTGAGTTAACCACCCTTTTGAGAATCTTGGGTCAGCTATGAAAGTCAAACAAGTCCCCGAGGGAAAAAATGCAAATCTCTACAAAAGTTTACTCACAACTTAAAGAGACTCACAGACTCCTAAAGGTCCAAGTTAAGAATTTTCTAGCCTAGAGAATTCTGAATGTGGAAATACCAATTAATCCCTGCATAATGAACAGGAGGAAAATAAAAGTACATTTTCTGTACTAAATATTTGTCAAGCCAGTGAAATATTTTGATAATTAAAGAGAAACATGCTCTCTGTAATAGAGACCAGAGGCACTGCAGAGAGTAAAAGTACATTTGGGCATCTATTATGGTCAAGGTTAAATCACTCTTTTTAAAAGACTTGTAAAATATTCTGCACTAGGAAAGCACATATGTGAGGCTAGGTAATCTGTCATCGTGTAAAATGCTGAAATCAGGAATTAAAAGAAAAGGAGATTAAAAGATGAAGTTGCCCTGGTGGCGTGAGGCCATGCCTCTTCCACAAACACGAGAGCCCACATATTCCCACATTATTTATCTCACAGCTCAAATCCAGCACCGTGGTCTGGTGTGTCAACAACATTTTAAAGTGTAATGCCCCACATCTGTAATATAGTTCATTCATTCAGGCTTTTCTTTCTTCTTCCCTTCCCTCTTTTTTTTTCTATTTTTTTTTTCTTTTTTTACATGTGTAAAGACACTTATTTAAGTTCTCTGCAGAGTTCAGGAAAGAAAGGGAATTATTTTCACAATAGCAGTGTTTGCAACCATACTGAAAAAATGAAATGTGCTTGAAGTAGCTAGAGAAATGCTCTAACACATACATAAACACACACACATGCACACACACACACACACACAGAGACAGAGAAAGAGATCTGACCAAGGACTCCCACACAGTACCTGAATTTTATTCAGCCTAGGCCTTGACTGTGTCGTGCTAGGTTTCCCTCTACATGACTCTCAGTGGGTTGGATGTGTTGTAGGGGAAAGACAGAGGTCGAAGATGACACCTAGGTTTTGGGCTTGAGCAACTGGGTAGAGAGTTGTGCTCTTTATGACATTTGTGCTCATATGACATGGTGCTCTTTATGGCATTATGCATGAGTGATTGGGGTGGGGAGCTGAAAATCAAGATTCCATTCTGAGCTTACAGTAAGTAGGCAGTGGGAAATATAAGTCAGGAACTCCTGCAGGAGGTTAGAGCTATAGATGATAACAAAACCACAGTGAAAAAGTACCCAAGAAATTTAACTGGACTGCCAATCTAATTAAACAACCTCTGTATTCTCTTCTCAATAGGTAGCTGAGAGAATTATAAAACATGTTTGAATCATTTAATCTTTGCATTAATCTGCAGGCCACTGCCATTAAGTGATCACATATGTGCAATTTCTGTTTTATTTTTAAGCTGGATAATGCAGATGAACAAGCAGCGCAGATCAGAAGGGAACTCGATGGTCGGCTGCAGTTGGCAGAGAAAATGGCCAAGGTAAATTATTAATTTAGACATATTGTACCACATTTCTTTCTTTACTTAGATATCTGTGGGCTGAAAGAGTGTTTTGTGTAGATGGTAAAGCCAGCAGAAGAGCCAGGCAGGATGGTGCATGCCTGCAGTCACAGCTACTTGGAAGGCTGAGGCAGGAGGATCCCTTGAGCCCAGTAGTTGGAGGCTGTGGTGTGCTGTTTGCACCTCTGCACCCTAGCCTGGGTGACAGAGCAAGACCCTGTTACACACACACGCATGCACACACACACAAAATCCAGCATAATATTATCCTTTGCACGTATACCTCTTAATCCCAAATATCTGAATGCATGTTAGCCAAGTGGAACATAGTATCCACGTTACATATCCATCCTCAATATGTCAACTGTTTAAATTCAATGATAACTTTTATAGGTTTTTCTGAAAGCTATGCCTGGTTTTCTCAAACTACTAGATCTAGAAGAGTTTTAATGTTGCACTAAGTAAAATATATACAAGGAGAAAAATCTCCTCCCTACAAAATCATATGATACATTCCAAAGTATCCAGCGTGGTTTTGGGCATATATTGATAACTACTAATATTTAATTGAATAATTAAATGCATGAAAAATGTAATTTGAAGTATCTAGTACAGAGTCTGGTAGATTATGTTCGATACAATATTGCAGATTTTAATTTTTGCAATCACTGTGTTTTTGTGAGCAGAAATAGATTTCAAACAAAAGCCACAAATTTTGTTTTAATACTTTAGGTTTTTAGAGAGAACCTAATGGTCTAAATCATTTAGTGGATTAATGGGTTAATTTACTTCAGTGGTATAAAAATTTTAGTCCTTTCCAGGGGAACTGCAGTTATAGTGCTATTGATTACTCTGAGTGTTAAGATTTTCTCCCTTTCCTTTCTGCTAAGCAAAAGCTTTAAGTATTTGATTGACAGTCTGTCCCTCTCCCCCCCTCACTTCATATAACATGTATACAGTAAAATACACACATCTTTAGTTTACAGTTTGATAAGTGTATGTATATACATGCTATGTAACCACTTCCCAAATCGAGATAGTGAGCTCTTCCGGCATGCAAGAAGATACATCTCATAATTTCAACAATTAAATTACCTTTGTGCTTGTGCAAAGAAAATATGTATTTATAACTATATATAAGTTTTTAAAATACGAAACTATTTTAGAAAAAATTGAGAAATTAGAGATAAATAATGAAATAGAAAAAAATTGAGAGAAATTAGTGAACAAGAATGATAGTAAATCATGAGAACCAAGGCAGAGATATATGAGGAGGAATCTCCAGATGAATGAAGCTTTGAATAAGGGGCAGTGGTGGAAAGGACAACATGCCTATTGTTGTCCTCTGGATATCCAGAGAGATGCTGGATCATTCTAGAGTTTGAATGTGGACTTCATAGGATAGAAATCAAGCAGTTTGATGCTATTAGAAGCTTTAGAGAGGAAAATGTTTTACTCAAAATCCTAGCCTGGTATTTAATCTGGCTGGAAGGACATTTGCTTTTCTGACACCTGAGGCTAAGAGAGAATCCAGGGAGATGTGCCTGACAGCATGTGGCAGGACACTGGCCCTGTGCTCAGCATTTGTAGGTTGCATGCCTATGTATAGATTGTTGTAAGATGGGGCACACTGTCATAAATTAGACTTGCTCCTCCAAAGGCCTGGCTGAATATGTAATGCTTTAAAATAAAGTTTAAGTGGTTTTCTGAAGAGTTATGAGACAAGAAGGAAAGCCTCAAATGTGTTCCCAAGTTCATGTTTAAGAAGGAGAATGCATGTTGTTAACCCCTGGCCTGAGTCAGAAGGGGTCAAGGCTTCTCCTTGAGGGGACCCCAGTGATTTCATCGGAGATGTTGACAAAGTGGAAAAACTGAGGAGAAAGAATTGAAGCTGATGGGGTTGGAAGGAAAAATATACCTCCCAAAATAGGATACCTTTTGGTGAAAATATTTACGCAGCAGATTGAGCAGGTTTCATTGCTTTCCACTTCATTGTCACCCATTGGAAGCCATCTTAATGGAATATTTAAAAGGCTAATGGCAATTTACTGACCTTATTGCATTATATCCCTACAATAATCCTGTGAACCTACAAGGACAGATGATATCGTGAATTTAATTTTATAGAAGAGGAGATTGAGGCTTAGGGAAGATTACTTACTTAACCAAGATTATGTAACACATGAGTAGCTGAGGCAGCCTCAAACCCCGGCCTTGCCTCCAGAGCCTGGGCTGGCTCTTTCACCCCTGCTGCCTCTTCAGTCTGATAAATCTGGGAGTGTGTTTTATTAATAGGTATCAGTTGGCAACCAGCACAGCCCTCTTCTACACTTCGCAGAATAACACAATACAAATAACAGTAAAACCATAGGAAAGAAATCTATGTTTTAAGGGATACAAATTTTGCCTTTAGTATTTTATCCAAGGGATAATTAGGAAATAGAGGGAAAAAATGTGGGTGGGGCCAGAAAGACCTGTGGTCAAATCCATGATTGCTATTTCCTAATAGCAGTCATATTAACATTTTTGAGCCTCATTTTTTTCCTATCCATAAATTCATTGAACAAATATTTATTGAACACCTACAGCCAGCCATTGTCTTAGGCACTGACAAAAATATTCCTGCCAGGCCCTGGTGGAGCTTCCCTTGAATTTGTGGGAGCCCCATAATAAGCAGTAAGCATGCCATTTAACTGAACCATGAAGGGTGATCATTGCTGCTTAGAAAATAGATCAGAGCAAGTGGGATCAGGAGTGTGAGAGAGAGAGGTGGTTGGTTACAGTTTTCAGTCAAGTGATCAGGGCAGGCCAGTTCTTTCCAGTTACTCAGGCCAAAAGACTTGGAATCAGCTTTGACTCCTTTCTTTTTTCTCATACCTCTGCAAGATTTGTCAGGATCTCCTTTTGCGTCTACCTTCAAAGTATTTCCAGAATGGGATAGTTGTTTCCATCCTCCCCCTTCTACTGTGGTCTAGTCATCATTGCTTCTCACCTGGATAATTGTTCTGTCCTTGTTGCTCTTCTCCCTGATTCCACCCTTGTCCCTGTCAACACAACAGCCAGTAAGATTTTCTGCACAAAACCTTATGATGGATCCCCATGTTGCTGGGAGTAAAATAGAAGTTCCTACAGTGGCCTGCCAAGTCCCACGTGATCTGGTCTTTGTTACCCCTCTGCCCTGATCCTCCACTAAGCTCTTACCCTTGCTCAGTTTACTTCAGCTGGAGTGGCCTCCTTGCTCTTCCTGCCCCAGGGTATTTGCCCTGACTGTTCTCCCTGCCTGCAGTGATCTTCCACTCACATTCCCTTGGCTTGCTCCCTGCATTAGGTCTCCAAAGAAACAGAACCAATAGGAGATCCTATCTAGGTATCTAGACATGTATCTAGATATATGGAGATAGCTATAAATATGTATATATAATACAATAAAACAGACACACACATATATATGTGGGAGGGAGAGAGAGAGAAAGATGGAGATTGAGTTCTAAGTTCAAGGAATTGGCTCCCATAGTCGTGGGAGCTGGTAAATCCAAAATCCAAAATCCATACAGCAAGCTGGCAGGCTGCAAATTCAGGTGTGAGTTGCTGTTGTAGTGTTAAATCTGAGAGCTGCAGGGAACACCAGCAGGTGAGGAATTCAGGTGGGCTTTCTGTGCTACAGTCTTAAGGCAGGAAAACTCAATCTTTGCTCGTAAGTCATTCAACAGAGTGAATGAGACCCAGCCACAGATTAGAGGGCAATATAAGTTACTCAGGGTTTACTGATTGTAAATGTTAATCACATCTAAAAAATATCTTCATAGCAGCATTTGTTTTGTTGTTTGACCCAACAACTAAGTACCACAGTGTAGCCAAATTGATATACACAATTAATCATCATACTCTCTTACCTGCTTTTATGCTGGTCCTTGGCCTGTTAGGAACTGTGCTATGCATCACTGCCGCCCTCCCACCCCTGGTGGAAAAATTGTCTTCCATGACACTGGTCCGTGGTGCCAAAATGGTTGGGGACTGCCGATTTAACCCATGGTAAATCATGGTTTATAGGAATGACTCACAGTTAACTACAAAATAACCCTATGTCTGATTCATTTCTAATTTAAAAGAACACATTTAACATGTATACGTGTCTCATGTACAGTTCATTTTGTTGTTTCCAAGTGAGAGACAAAACAAGCAGGCTAAATAAAGTTAATGAAATACTATCAGTAAACCTCAAAGCTTTAAAACAGAATTATGAATTTTTTCAGAGAAAAAAATTCTCGTATATTCTATTTCCTAAAAAATTTGAAAATACTGATAAAATAATCAATTTTGGTGATGTCTGCCTATCTCCTCTTTGACAGATAACAGGGAATGAAGTGTTTTTAGTGAGAGCTAAATATAAATAGTTTCTTTTCATATGCTAATGCTAGATTTTCCATTAAATAACATGTTGAAAATTTAATGGAAAAAAATGGTGCATCTGAACTTTCAAATATTTATTTGCCTTTTGCTTTGTTAAAATATAATTTTTAAAAAGGCAAAATTATTACTTTCCTACATATATGAAATGAACACAAATACTGTATTCAGTGAATAATTAGTAAGCAAACCAGTTTGATGTTAAAACCAGTCCAAAGAGCATTTGAGAAACTAGGTGTTTTGAGGCATTGCTAAGATTCATGGATGACATACAAAAGTGGTTAGTTTCTCAAAACAAATTTAAACTGTAACCACTGGGTAATCTTACTCATCAGACAAACATTTGCATCTTTTTCAGACAAAATTCCACAAGGTAACATGTAACTTCATTGTCTAGAACCTTTAATCAGTAGTAAACAGAAAGATGATCTAAGTATATTTCCCCAGCTGGCCATTGGGTGGCCTTTGCCTCCATATGACATTGAAAGGACCTGCCCCCTCATCTTTTTGTCTTATTTCTGAGTTGTGAATGCTTTTTCTGACAGCTTTTAAAGTTAGTCCAAAAATATAAAATTATGTTTTGTATGGTTCAGTTTGCTTCCCCCCGCTTGTATTGAAAAACCATTCTAAAATAATTTTTTTCCCCCGAAGGAAAACCAAGGTATTGTATACCTGGGTAGTTATATGTTTTTCCTGAGGATGCAAACTTACTATTTTAGAATGTTGCTTCAAACTGCAGAGAAGTGCTAAAAGGATACTTAAGAATCTTCTTGTGAAAATTAATTTTTAATGTAGATATTTCATGTTTCTGTGATAATATGCATATTAATATTGATTGTATGCAAATTACTTTTAAAAGAAATATGTGAAGGTTACATTGGGGAAAAAGAAAAAACAGGTGGCCTGAGACTTGGGGACTGATTTGTGACGTGGTACCAGATGTTCCTTCCCATCCCATGAAGGAACTGCTGCAGGTGGGTCAGAGACGAGGTGCAGGTTGACAAGAGCACTCTGGACACATTCCAGTTGTACTAGAGAAGCAGATTTCTTAGGTTAGGTTTTGAATGATGCCAAGGCAAACAAAACTAAAGTCAGTGATTTTCTGGAGCGTTGGTCCATCATTTGAAAGATGGCGGCTTTAGCCTTTCATCCTCCAGCCAGTTTTGTGTGGTGGTCATGTTACACTGGGCTTGATGTTGTAAAGCCATCTACCTTCTACTTCTAAGAGAGAGGACCTATGTGCCAGGTTGGCAAAGATTAAAGAAAGAGCCAAGAGTCTGAGGTACCAAAGTGCTTTCATTTGCTGTTTTGGGGAATATGAGTTGATACAATCTTCTCTGAGAAACAATTTGGCACTTTCTAAATATCAATGTTTGGAATGTCCTTTTAATTGAGTGAAAGAAACAGAATCTGATTGTAGAGATAAAAGGATTAAGCGGCAATGCTATCTAATCTGTGTAATTCAGCAAGAAAATAGAATCTTCCAAATTGATATTGTTACTTTTTCACTTAACAGCTTTTATCATAAATTTACCTTTTGCTTTAAATTTAACTCTTTTCTAACCTTTAGTAAAAAACTGAATGTATGGTCATAAGAGATCTTGGCGTATTTGTGTGATGTAGAAAATCACTAATTTTAGAAATATGACCATATTGCTTTTCAATAATATGGGTTTTTAAATTTGAATGCTTATTTATAAAAAGCATATTTATTAAAAGCAAATTTATAAAAAGGATACAGTACACATCTGAGAGAGATATTGTTAAAATTTTTGTTTCCTAACTGGCAAAGAAGTGTATCCTTAACTTTTTTTTTTTTTTTGAGACAGAATGTCACTCTGTCACCCAGGCTAGAGTGCAGTGGCATCATCATAATTCACGGCAATCTCCAACTCCTGGGCTCAAATGATCCTCCTGCTTCAACCTCCCAAGTAGAGCAGCTGGGACTACAGGCATGTGCCACCATGCCCTGCTAATTTTTTCTATTAATATTTTTAGTAGAGATGAACTCTCACTCTTGCTCAGGCAGTCTCGAACTCCTGACCTCAAGTGATCCTCCCACCTTGGCCTCCCAGAGTGCTAGGATTATAGGTGTGAGCCACTGCGCCTGCCTAACATTTTCTTTTAGACCAGTTACCCCAAGCATTTCAAAGCTAACAGCAGCTAATTAAGATTCATCTATACACTAAAACATCTTACATGCATGTTTTCAAAGTTTGTTTTCCTTTAAGCAAATCTTATAAAAAAAAAAGTTAATGTGAAAATATATGTAATATTATTCATTTTGTACACAATAATCCTCAGTAAGATTGATAAGGTAACTTTAGATATAATCAAAATTGCCAAAGCTTGAGGATTTTAAAGCCTAGACACTTAAGTAGGCTAGATACATTATATTGGAAGTGTCATAATTTCTAAGACAGTGAAGTGTATGCATCATGTAATCTTGTGTGATGAAACTGTAATATGACTTATGTAACACTGTTATTTTAAAAATTCTTTTCAAGGAAAGAAAATTCCCACAATTTATAGCAAAAGAAATGGAGAGTATGTATATAGAAGAGTTGCGGTCTTCAGTGAATTTGCTAATGGCCAATTTGGAAAGTCTTCCAGTTTCAAAGGGTGGTCCAGAATTTAAATTACAAAAGTTAAAACGTTCACAGAATTCTGCGTTTTTGGACATAGGAGATGAGAATGAGATTCAGCTGTCAAAGTCTGACGTGGTGCTGTCATTCACCTTAGAGGTAAGTGGCTTTATCCTATCCTTGCCTCTGACAGCGTAGATGAGGCTGCACAATAATTTCTGCTGACCTTTGTGGTAAATTTTAGAATTTAAAACTGTAATATATTTTAGAAATGTTAAATCATTCTTCATTTGCTGGACACTCAGGTTGTGTATGCAAACAAATGCAAATTTTTTAATATAACAGCAGTATTAGCATTAAATAATAAAAGTGTTAAGGCAAGTCTTCTTTATTACAGAAGTTCATTGCTAAAATAAGCATCATAGTCTGGTTTCTCTTCCGATGGTATAAATCTTTCGCCTTTTAAAATAAGCATCAAAATCCCCATAACATTCTGAAATAAAAAATAAATAAATATAAGACACACTTGAGTGGAAACAGGATTTAAACATATAACTGAATTCTCTAATTTGGGAACTCCTTTCAGGCTTTTGGTTAACCTTGTTTTTAATCTACTTCACCTGTGGGATCATCGTTCTAGAATCCCATCAGTTGTAATGCACATTACTGGGCACTATAGATGATGAGAAGCAGAGAATTCCTCCTCTCCAGGACTTTGTTTCATTATAGGCACAATAAATATTAGAAAGAACAAGAACATATGTCGTGCATTTACATTTGTGTTCCCTAAAACTTCAGAGTTTCATCTCTTTTGTTCAAATCACTGGAAACTAAAGACTGATACTCTTAGTACAGCTACCTGTTGATGTTTTTCATTATATTTCTTCATTGCTAATCTAGGTATATGGGCTAATCTAGGTATTTATCTATGGGTTTATATACCACAACACATATATATACAAACATCTTTAGTTCCTTGGAAGAAAGAGCATATGTGAAACACAAGATAAAAGATTATATCATAATAATTTGTGTCAAGTCACCATTTGGTTTAAATGGCAGCTCCCCCACACCAATAAATTTTTTTCTATAAGTAAATAATAACAATATGAAACTTTAATTTATAGCTCTCTGAAAAATTATATTGAAGCTTATAGCTCCTTCCTTACATTGTTATATTCTCTCTTTGTTGGTTCCCAGTGCTGCTGTTCGCATCTTCTGATTGATAAAGAAAAGCATATACAGTCTTATGAGGAGCAGTTCTAAGTTTCTTTGTTGATATTTGACTTGCTTAGTTTATGGCAGAAAAAGAAAATGTCTTTTCTGGTCTTTTTCCTCCATTTATTCAACTGTAAGATAAGTTCAAGCTTGAGGATAAGACAACTGCCTCTCACTTTCTTATCTTCAGGCTAATGATTTCTTTGTAGGTTAATAGATTAAACTTAGTGTCAGAGTAGAAATATGCCACTTTCTTTTGACTCAAGCTGGGTTTATCTAAGGACTTTGACAAATGGTTTCACTACTGGTTTCTTCTCAATCTCTTCTGCCTCATAACATAAGGATGTTTAATTTGAAAACTACGTAGTATGTTACATGTAGAATTTTCTCATCATTCCTGCCTCAGATCACTTGCTGACTGAAATAGAAAGTGCCAACTCTTTTTTTTTAAAGCTTTGCACAAAAGAAAATCAAACATTTAGTTACTTTTTCTAACAAGAGTTTGGCATTTAAATTCATTGATGGAAAAAATAGTTTGTAGAGCAAATAATTTTTATGATGTACAAATCTACCATTATCTTTATATTGAAGCATGCAGAAGGGAAAACAGTTCAGAACAATTTCTCTTTTTCTATTGTTCAAAAATCTTAATTGTTAATAACCTCTTATGAATTCTATTTTGTTTTTTGAAAACAAAGTTAGGCCACGAGTCAATATTTAAGTGAATCTATGAGTTGTTCTTCTGTGCTTTATTGCCAGTGTGTTAAAGAGGGCTGTCGAGTTGGCAATATAATGTTGTTAGGAGGAGAATATATGCTAGAACTTCATTTTGCATGGTCAGAGAAGCTTGCATATTTATAAAATTGTTTTGACAGCCTCTGTTGTTATGTCAATTTAAGGCAGACATTTTCCTACCATAGCATAATACAAATCTGTTCTCAGGTGACCACAGTGTTTTAAGTAGGAGTTATGTGTCCGGCAAAAAAAAATGAAATCATGTTAAGTGATGATTGTCCAGTGTGTATTTATGGGACACTTGAGAAAATAGATGAGGTACTTCCTAGCCACAAGGCCTATGACATCAGCCATGCTAAGCTGAATAATTATCCCTACCCCATTAAACAAGCCTTGCTCCTCAGACTGCAGATTTCAGCCTAAGAAAACTCTGAAAGGCAAGCAGTTAATCCAATTTAAAGCTCTCTTATTTCATTAGTCAGGCTTAAAATTGGTCCAGTGGAGGGTTCTTTTCTAGGAACTGTATACTGAGTCTAGGGAATAAAGTACAGATTTGAAAAACTCTGCTCAAATTTCACCTTCTCTTTAAAATTATACATATTCCTTCCTTCTCCCACCACACCCTATTCCCTTACCAAGCTCAATTTTTGCCACAGCACTTACCACCTAACACATAATCCAGTTCTTTATTATGTTTATTATTAGTTATCTGGCTTTCTCTATGTAAGCTGCAAGAAGGTTACATTTTTTTTTTCTCTTTTCTAGTTTACTGAGGTATCAAAAGTGCCTAAACAGTGCCTGGCACACAGTTGACTCAATAAATATTTGTTGGATTAAGGGGTTTTATGATATCAAAAAGCAGCAGTTTGGCCGGGCGCGGTGACTCACGCCTGTAATCCCAGCTTCTTGGGAGGCTGAGGCGGGTGGATCGCTCAAGGTCAGGAGTTCGAGACCAGCCTGAGCAAGAGCGAGACCCCCGTCTCTACTAAAAAATAGAAAGAAATTAGCTGGCCAACTAAAATATATATATAGAAAAAATTAGCCGGGCATGGTGGCGCATGCCTGTAGTCCCAGCTACTTGGGAGG
>CM052437.1:162074659-162178730 GCA_028533085.1 Varecia variegata | reverse complement strand
TACCACACTTAATGAATGATTGAGTGCTCTTAACAACATCAGAAACATTATTTTATGAAGCAGAATGTGCTTTTGTCCCCTGAATCTTGCCTGAGATTTTTAGCTTCAGTGTTTGTATTGTCATGTCATATTTATTTTATAAGCACCCCATAATCATTTTTTTAAAGATTTGAGAGTTGGTTTCAATCAAAAGGAGATAGTTTTCAATATGAATAATGCCCTAGTGTTAGTTATGAAGGGAGAACATTCTTTGGTTGTCATATATTCAGTATCAATCTTGGTTTTGTTTCTCAGTTGATGCCATGGAAGATTTATATCTGCTCTGATAAGCCGCAGCCGTCAAAGGCTCTCTAGCGCTATGCAGCAGAGCATCCTGCGATTGTTGAGGGTAACTTTGCAGCCCTGTCTTCCATGTTGGCACCACGTTAATACATTACATGCAGAGCACGCAACTGCTACCTGTTCTGGAGATGTGGAATTAAAATGCAGATGGGGATTCCCACTATGTGGGTCAGCAATAGAAAAAATAATCCTAAATTGAATGCAACCTTGTATTATTGGTATTCTTTCAGATACTGAGAAATCTGAAAGAGTTCATAGAAATATCTTGGAACTCTTTGCAGGCCATTGGTGGTGACGAGAGAATAGAGAAGGTTGTTTCCATAAATCAGAGTGTTCAGATGACCTTGGTGCACTGGAGATGCAGCAGAGTGAAGGACAAAAATACTATACTATCTCATACCTCTGTAGGTGTACACACGGTGCTTCCCCTGGCCTGTCTCTGCCCAGGAGCAGAGATCAATGTTTCAAGACCAGTTCAACTTGGGCAAGGTTTTGCACTCAGGTTGATCTTTCTTTGCAAGTGAATTTATTTTACATGCTATATACCTCCTATCTCATACATTCAACTGGGGTAATTCCCATTTGAAAAAAAAAAGAATTTTCTTTTTTTCTTCAACTTGGTCATGATTCTGATCTAGCCATGATATAATTATTTTTTATATATATGGGTCTGCTACAAATTCTCCTGCTTTAACGGAAACTTTCAGCTCAAATACCCTGAGTGACATTTTTTCCTTACTGAGGCCCTATTATTAATACATATCCATAACAATGATTTTCTTCCTCATATTTTCTTTATAAGATTTTTTCTCACTAAGTTATTTAGTAATATTAATGGCAAAGTGATTATTTTTAAATTAATAGTTTTTAAAAATCATAATTTCTAAGCCTTGTTTAAAAGGAAGAATATTGACAAGTATCAGATAACTTTTGCAGCATGAGACCCAGTGTCGATGATGTTTCTCCTTCCCTTTGAAATTTGAAGAAAATTTTTTTAAGTATAGGAACTTTGTTACCTAGAAGATATAGTAGCATTTTTCCTTAAGTTTTATTTTGTTTTTAGAAAAGAATAAGTCTATGTAAACTTCAGGGGGGTGTTTTTGTTTTTATTTTTTATACTTACACATTTTCTAAATTAAAACTATAGGCTCTAGAAACATTCCTGCAAAGATATTAGTATAACAGTATTTAAAAAGACATTTTTAAACATGGGAAGACAAGTCTATTTTTAATTTATTTTGCTCTCACAAAGAACTTCAATGACTTAAGACTCCCAAAGAAATCACAATGATGGTTAAATGTGGCAAAAGAAATAAAAGGGAAGAATTAGTCAATCTTTAGACAAGTAACATTTTTTGTGTTCCTGGCTCAGATTTCCTTATTACATAAAATGCAAGATGGATTTATTTGGCAAAGATTTGAAGTCTTCTGACTTATAAAATAGCAAAATTTTACCTGGAGCAAATATGTGAAATTCTCACTGTGTTCTAATGTTTAATTTTCCTCTTTTTGCCATAATATAGCTTTGCTGGCAGATGGCAGCATTTGGATCATATTGAATTTGGCAAATTCTCATAAGAATCTTCAAAAATTTTAATATTTGGATGTGAAAAAAATCACAAATTTTATATAGCTCTGCCAAAATGGTAGAGAGGAAGTCTTCTACATTTTTCTTATAGTTATGCCCTGATTACTTCACTTTCAAGTAGGGTAGATGTCTAGGGGAAAAAAAGTGAAACCATATTTATTCACTATGAATGTAGTTCTGATGATGTAGAAACTTAACCTATCATTACCCACATTTAAAACTGTGTTTCTTAAATAATGTGTTTTTTTATTAAAATCAGTAGCTAAAGGTCAGCATCTACATCATTATTAAACAACTTTACCTGTAGGTTACCTCTGAAAACTCAAAATGCTCCCATCCAATTTTTTGTATTACATGTGAGCACTGTTTCAGGTCGTCTCATTCTCACACTCTCTCTCTGCAAATACTGGATTCTGGGTAAAAGCTACTGAACCAACTTCTGGGAGGGAGGCTCATTAGTTCTTTTAGTAAATGAAAGCTTTGGTAAATAGGACCAAAGCAGACATGAGTTATTCTGAGTTCAGCTCTTAACAACTCATGTAATAGCAAGATTTAGTTGGACTTTACTGTTTGAGTTCCTTGCTAAGCACATACCCTACTGATAGTAGGACTAGAATTATGAATAATTTAGAATAAGGGTCCTTATATCTGCTGCTGCAAACTCATTAAAATTGCACAAGTAACAGTATTTCTGGAAAGCTCAGAGCAAGTTTGTGGACTTAGTGTGATTAGTCACTTTTCTGATGAGACTTACAGATGGGCTTGTTTCCCCCATAATCAGACAGCTTGGTGATTACATTAAAATTTCATCATTAATATTTTCTTGTGCATATCTGTTAATGTTTCATGGCTCAGTTTTTTCAGAGAAGGTCCCCAACCTAGCCAGTGACCTTTGCTGTTTTCTCCACAGTTGGTGGGATCTTTAGAAAGAGAAAGCTTGTTTACACCAAGCTGAGCTTAGCTTTGTTGCTTTGACTCCATGCCGCTGCTCTTTCTGTTCACAAAGAGGCTAGTTCCTTTACTTAGCTTCTGCATGTGTTTTGCTTTGTTTTCTTTCCATCATGTGGCTTCTGCTGGCCTAGAGGAAAAGTGTCCATCCATTTTGTAATCATCGTTTCCTTAAAACCTATCTACAGATGGAACAATCAAAAGCAGATTCTTATAAATTGATCAAAGTGGTTCACAGTTTTATAGCACCCCTTATGTAAATGCACATATATTACAAGGAAGATAATTAATCTGATCTAGGAATATTTATCCATATGGTATGGATGAGCAAGAATTTCACAGTAAAATATAATCACTCTTTTTAATTAGATAGGAGACAGTTATAATATAGTCTGTGTTACTTCAATGTGTAAGTATTATATGATGTTATATTGTATGTAGTATTGTCCGTCTGAAAGAATCCTTTACGGAGGGGTCTATACCAATAAAGGAATATAAAGAAATAGCTTTCAAGTTCAGAAAGAGAGCTGTTACTAAAAGAAACTCTACAATCAACAGAACCCACTTTTTAGTTATCCAGATTAACACTGGACGGCATATCTTTCTTCTATCTGGATATCTTACAGATCCTTGAAATTCAACACATTCAAAATAGAAACACTTATTTTTCACCTTTAAACCCACTCTTCCTTTTCTGTTTATCATCTCAGTGTGTGTGGTGTTTCTACCTACAGAGGTGCCAGAAAAGTGGGCATTTATTGTTTCTTCCTCTTTCTGACCCCCATATCTAAATCCTGCTGATATTGTCTCCTTAGTGCCCAACAAACCTGTCTCCCTTAGTGCACCATCATCACCAGCACCTTGGTTTGGGCTCTCGATAGCTTTATTTCAGGAGCCTCTATTTGGTCTGACTTCCACTTAGCTCTGTACCTCTTGCATCTCTCCAGCTTAGATTCTGTGCCCTACGGTGTTTCTAAGCAGGAGTGCAGTTGCGTTTCAGCGGAAGTTGTTTTTGTCAATGGAACTGTCTCCTGCATCTTGGGTTATTTAGCTTCCGTGGCTTCTGTCTACACACATTTTAAAATGCCCCCACTAGGAGCAGATACCATTCCTGGGAAGAACACTGTCCTCTACATGGCCTGCCTGCCTTTCATTCTGCACCTAACTACCTACCCCTTGCTTTTTCTTGAAGGCTCCATTTAGGGTGCTCTTCTCTGTGGGTCTTTTCCTGAGCAACTGTTCCTCTCCTCCCCCAGAGGGCTTTCATGACACCTTGTGTGTCCTCAGTCCCTGGAACTCTCACTGTATGTTCTAGTCGTCTCCATGTACTGCCCCTCAAAAACGGCAAGCTCCCTTAAGACAGAGGTTGGGTCTTATTCAGCATCATATCCCCAATACGATGGCTCCGTGACTAACCCTATTTGATGAAGCATTTGACCCCCAGTAACTGACAACAGTATTATCTTGAGTCTATCAATGAAGTATCAGTAGGAGTAATTCATCTATAGGGAAGATACTGATTTACCAAGTTATTAATAAATATGCACATAAAACTATGCACTCACTAGTCTTCTGATATTCATGCTTGAGAAAGTTAAACATGAGTCTGAATGGACTTAATAGCAGCTGGGAGCCAGTTGTCACCCTAATTTCCGCCTACTACACAATTAAATACAGTCTGCTAAGTGACATTGTACAAATCACTTTCTGTGGCTGAATCTTCCTCCACAAATTGCAAATAATACAACATTAGCATCCCATCTTACACATCCAGAACATTTTTGCAGCTACAAAAACAGTATATATTATTAAAATCTCCTTTATGAGTCACATGGAATTTTTTGGAGAAAAGAGTCCTTAAATGTAAGCTGGAATTTTAATGTTCCAAAACCTATTATAATATTCTAATTTAAAAAGCATGGGGGGGATATTTTTCAAAAAGACATCTTTGTAGTGCAAAGGTAGAATATTTTTGTTTAACCAAACACACAACTGTGCTTGTTTTTGCTTAAAAATTTCCCACCCACAGTGCTTAATACTGACTTCTGCATGTGTACGTAAGGCCTAACAAAGCCATAGCTAGAAATATATTCATATAGGTAATCTAAGAAAAAGGCAATTATAGTTTCAAAATAATTAAATATCTAACCAGGCAACTACATTCCATCTGTTTTGTAAACACATATGGTTTATATGGTCAAAGGACCCAGATAATGTTTTATTAGAATAGTGTTTCATCTTCATGTTACTCCCTTTTCAAACAAATGGAAAAAGATGCCAAGTCCTCCTTTGCCACAAGTTCTGTGTGCTTTCATTGAAAAACAGGCTGGAGAGATTTTTACCTACGTAAATTAGAATACAAATCCACAGTTACATTTTTAATGTTTCCAAAGTTATGAACATATCAGACATACTATTTGATGATTAACCTAATGTTTGTCACGTATTAAAACTGTTCTTTAACTTCTGAGGAGCATTTGGTTTTAGGATATCTGCAAAATGGACTTTGCCTCAGTATTTTGTTGTTTATTTCAGAGAAGAATTTTTGATGACTATAAAATTATCAGAGATTCATCTCAGAGACAAAAAGGTTTTGCAATTTGTACAAATGGGTTTTGCTTCATTTTTTATTTCAGGGAAGAATTTTTAGCAAATAAAAAAACGATCAGTTTTACCTCAGAGACAAAATTATGGTTGATAGTTATGTAGCATTTAATTGTTGTCAAGTATTCTCTAATAATTCTCTTCTCAAGCAGGGTATAGACACAGTGATGACCTATCGCCCCACAAAGGCCCCACCTGCTAATACCACCCCCTTTAGGGTTAGGATTTCAACGTGTGAATTTTAGGGAGGCAGATACATTCAGACCATAGCAGCTGTGCTCAGGTGAATTAAGAACATCATTTATTTTGTAAGCCTTTTAATTTGTCAGAAATGGTGAAAGTGTTTTACTTACTGATTTATTCGTCTGAATAATTATATGAGGCAGGACTTATTAGTGTTTCTGTTTGTAGATAAGAAAACAGATCCTCAAAAAAATTTAACAGCCATGCCTAAAATAACTCAGGTCTTGAGCAAGGAAACCAGTTTTCCAGTCTAGTCTTCTTGGATTCCAAAGTCTTGTGTTCTTGCTACACATCATTGCCTTCTCCCTGGAATATATAATGTGTGCCTTTTATGTCTAGAGCACAGTATTGGTGGCAGTGGGGGGTATAGCTGTAGTTGCTAAAAGAAATCATAAACATAGAGAGGTAATGCAGTCAACTTCTGCCTCACAACAAAAGCCACTGTGCAGCTTTTCTCATTACTGTAGTATTTGCTTACATATCACACTTCTCCTTTGGCCACAAGCCTGAGTCTCTGGAGGCCAGATTCTGTTTTTCTTCATCTTTGTATTTTCATCATTCATACCTATGATGGCACATATAATAGGTGCTTTATTAAATATCTTTCCAGAGTATGCACAAATGAGAACTAGAATTATAGAAAGTATAATTATTTAAGTGTTCTTTCAAGTGCCAGGTAAGTAAATGTTAGAGAAACAGATCAGAGCAGTGATTTCCACCTTTTTAATATCTTAACAGAGTTCCTGTTATCTTATGAGTGTCAAATTTTTTTCCAAAAAAAAAAAAATCAAATGTCTTTAAGATTTAAAATCTTGTGTGTGTAGCATTTTTGTTTCAACATATCTCAAAATTTCGTTGTTACAAACCATCAGAAATCCCCAGCAGGTCGGGATTTTCCTTCCTGAGAAACAGGTCCCATAGGAACCGGAAGCAACAAGATATTAGCAATGACTGTGTGGTCTGTGAAGACTGCCAGATCACAGTGCTTGACCGGATTCCTCCTGAGGCTGCTTGTGACATGTCACTTCTATGTACTGGAGCACAGTACTAGTATCCACTAGTTCTTGGGGCCGGTTTCAGGCCCTCACCATATACTTTAGGATCTGCTGGTCTCTGCTGTATGCATCGTGCCCTTGTTGGATGCCTAGTGCTTCCTGTCCTCTTCTCAACCCCCTCAGAAATCATCTCAGGCCACTGTACCCTCTCTGGAATCTGGGGTGTTTGTGTAATGCAGGGATCTTTCCTACTGCTTCCATTCAACTTCTGTGCAGTTGGAAATTCTCTTTATTTCAAACTAAAGAAACTTGTCACTTAGAAAAGAAAAAAAAAAGTTGTTTTATTTGCAGGGAGATTCCAGGAGGACCATTTCTAGGGAAAATGAAATAAACCCATGTTTGTCACCAGGGACCGTTTTCATGGAAGACAATTTTTCCACAGACCAGGGATGGTAGGGGATGGTTTTAGGGTGATTGAAGTGCATTAAATTCATTGTGCACTTTATTTCTATTATTATTACGTTGTAATATATAATTAAATAATTATACAACTCACCATAGGTTGGGAATCCTTGATGTAGATGATTCAGCCTGGTATTTCCGCTTTAAAGCCCTCCGTGTTACTGCTATCAGGCAGGTCCAAGACTCTTTTCCCTTTGGGGCAGCTAGGAACAGCTGAGGAGCATTGGCTTTTATCATTTAAATATAAGCAATTAAGAATATGATGTACTGATATTATAGACCTTAGCAATTCCAAGGCCTTCAAAAAAATATTAAAGCAAAATATTTCCACGCCCTTATATGACTGGTCCCAAAGAATATTAAATTCCTGCACCCCTTTAAAATGCTATCAAATTAGATATTAACTGTGGGAGGATATCTGATAAAGCAAGTACTAGTTACTGATGGACACTCCAACTTACTAACAGTAATGTGCTGAACTGAATACCTAGTATTGATTATATCCTCATAAACTCTATATTTTAAATTTCTGTAGTACTTTTTAATCTTTATAGGATAAGGTGTTAATTCTATTGCATTTGAAAGGATTTTTTCCAGTTCATGTAACACATCCAAATTTTACTTTCATGTCAAAAAACAGGAGCAAGTAGACTGATCTTCTCACATAAGCTTCAAAGTCAAGGGGATGGAAGCAGTAGGAATATAACATATTGCTAAATTTTGGAGATAAGTAATTATTGGTGTATGTAGTATGGTGCTCATTTCCACATCATTATATTTTATTATTTAAACCTCATTCTGTGGATTTGTGTGTATAATAAACTTTATGCTTTAAAATTAATTTATATGTCAGTTATTTAGCCTGTTTTCCTGTATATAAGTTTTTTAAAATCTTGGTTTTCATCTTATAAAAAGCTACACTTTTTGGTACTGTCTTGACCAAGTAAAATTGTAATGCAAGATGTGACAAATTGTTCTCTTTAAAATTAGATGCTTCAAGCTAATGTCTTTGAACTTTCCTGCTATGAGGAAGAGAAAGGAAAATGCTTGTAAGAGATTATGTCTTCTATTATGTCTGAAACCTGATTTTGTGCTAACATGCTTGCTAGACTTTCTCAGAAGAAAATGGTACAAGTGTAATATGATTTTTCTACTCTGGATACGGAGGTTTAATGGCATAAATACTTCATAAAAGAAATACAGACTTTAAAGGAAAATTTTATCCTATTATTCTTGAGGCTTTCACAGTCTTTAGAGCAACAAAATGGGAGCTATCTCTTCGAAGGAAAAGGGAACATCTAAGAGACAATAAGGGAGGGAATGAAGGTGAAGCCCGTAGGATTTTTCTCTTAGTATGAAAGTTACCATTACCCACCCCTGCCCATCCCCAAATATTTTTCTGCCTTAAAGTACAAGATGTCTTCCCAGGACTTCCTCTCTTCTTGTCATGTTTGAAGAAGCAATTAACTTTATATTGTCTTTCTATCATGAAAAGCTCTACTCGTTGTTTTAGAAAGATCGTCCCAAAAAGCCTAGAATGATAACTTAGTTACCTTAAAAGATATTTTGTAGTTAGTCCATTGAAATTTGCATCATGCCAGCATTTTAGACTATAAATTATTTTTTAAATGAAAGTTAAAAAGATAACATGCAAAAATACATTAAAATTAAAAGTAGCTCTTAGTTTATAACTCTCTCTGCCTGTTCCAGGTTGGCCTTTCATGAATCCTCCCTTCTCTTCTCTTTCTCTCTCTCCCTCTCTTCTTTTCAAATTCTCACCCTCATTTCCTTTCTTTTTCTTTCTCTCTCTCTCTCTCTCTCACCATGTTTTGCTGTTAGTTGATGTCTTTCTTGCTCTCTTTATAGTTTTTGATCTTGTTTGGATTTTAGTGTTGCCATTTTATGAAACTGATTAAAACTTTAATATTAAAGGCTATCAATTTTTTCAGTATCATTTTGCTTAGGCAGTAGAGCTAGAGGAATACTACTAATACGAATACTACTAGGAATAATTAGCATTCTGTTGCACTTTCTATGTGGCAGCTGCTGTGCTCTTATGGGTATTAACATGAATCATCCTCATTTATACCTCAACAGTTTTATGAGGAAAGTATTGTTAAGTTAGGGTAAAGTTGCTTGCCCAGGGTCCTCTGCATAATGGACTTGGCATTCAAGCCCAGAAACACTCTGAGGTCTGTGGCCTTCAGCCCTGTCATGCTGCCATTGTACTCTGCTGTGGGCAAGGGCTCAGACACTGGCTCTAATTTTTTTATTTCCTTCTTATTTCCTATTTTCTAATCAACCTGACTTTTTTCCACATGTTTATGTGAAACTGAACAATATTGTGGTGTTTGTGTCATTAATTTCATTAAGGTTGTTATCTTTGACATATTGCCATGCAGAGTAATTCTTTTGGTTTAATTGAAAAGGTAGCATAGTATACTGTCATCTTAAGTGACAGTGTGATTGGTGAGATAATGTTATCCTCACAGCCTAGAAATTCATGTCATAATTCCATTCATTGCCACAGCTGAATTGCATTTGGTATATTATTAACCTCTATGTAGCTCAATTTAGATCTCTCAAATTGAAATTTCAAATATTTTCATAGTATATCAAAAACAAATTGAAATTTCAAGTACTTTCATACTATGTCAAAAACAATAATGGTGATAAGTAAGGTAATTTTTATAAAAGCTATTGCTCACCCAATTTAAACTAATTAGATGTGTAGAAATTTTGTTTAAAATATATTTAATATATAAAAGAAGTTCAAAACCTGCTCTACAGATTATTAAAATTGAAGGGAACTATATTTGTTTTTAATAAAATTTTGAAATTCCAGCAAATAATCTTAGATTTTATATTGTAATGACTCATTTAACATTTTTGACTTATGATTAACAGAGCTATTTGTAGTAAATTTTATTTATTAGATATGTAAAATTTTTATGAATCAACCTATTAGGATAACCTTTTAAATTTAAGTGTAGTTTAAAATCTTGGGCTTCCTCAGGATTCTGTCCTGAATCTTTTGTTCTTTTCAACATTTATGTAAAAACAGTCGAATATATACAAAGATATCCATTGCAGCACTGTCTGTAATAGTTAAGTATGGCAACAACATTATAGTCTATCGTGAGAAGTGTGGTTGAATAAATTATGACACAGCCTTACAAGGGAAATGCCTTACGGTCTTAAAAAGCATTATGTAAATGCATGTGCTGACACATAAAGAAGTTCAAGATACAGTGTTGCATTAAAAAAAGCAAGTTATGGAACAGTTTGCATATCCTATTTATTTTTAAGTGAATAATAAATATGTATTTAAATTTGAATATATGTGTGGGCTTGTTTCTGGGCTGTCTCTGTTCTAGTCCATTGGTCTGTATGTCTGTCTTTATACCAGAATCATACTACTTTGATTGCCATGGTTCTGTGTAGTAAGTTTTGAAATCAGGAACTGTGAGATCTGCAACTTTTTTCTTCTTTTCCAAGATTGTTTGGGCTATTTGGGGTCCTCAGAGATTCCTTATGGATTTTAGGATGAACTTTTATATTTCTACAAAATCTTGTTAGGATTTTAATAGGGATCATATTGAATCTGTAGATCACTTTGGGAAGTGTTAACATCTTAAATAAGGATACTTTTGATGATGGATGATAGTTACATGATTGCATACATTTTGCAAAACTCATAGGAGTATACACTTGAAATGAGTACATTTTATTGCATATAAATTATACCTCAATAAATTTATTAAAAACTTTAAAAATATATACACATTTAAGTACACATACAAGCATATAGATACATGTATAGGCCTGGACTTGTAAGGTACAAGTCCCTACCATCACGATGTTTCATTCTCATAGCTCTTATTACTATTTCTGTGTTAATCACTCCCAAATCTATATCTTGATTTGCAGCAGCATAGTGGAATCTAACACTTGAGTTTTCCAAAATAAGTTCCTTTACCTCTTGTAGTTTGGACCATGGTAAATGATATGTCACCAGCCATCCATGTTCCCCTGAAAACTTAGTTACCTTTCCATTCTTCCCTTAATCTTTGACTTACATCAGTATTGTATAAGCCTTTGACACACTTGGGCCCTATGAAAAAATTTAGAAATGTTGAACTTTTTAAATATCAAAAGCTGCTCTTCCATGAGTGTCATTTGCTGCTTAGAAAGAGTTTTCCATAAAACTGTCTTAATTGCTTATATAATATCAATCAAGAATGCTATTTTTAAAAGCACTTGTATAGTGCTTAGCATTGTTTTGTAATGCTTTCATTTACCATTTAATTTCTATTTATAAATTAATAACCAAGCTCTCAGTAATTCTCTCTTATTAAACTTAATTCCCAGTCTTCAGAGGTTATTACATCATTCACTTAAAAAGAGATAGTACTGTTTATTGGTAATAGGAGGGCATTGCATCTACTGGGTATATTTTACATGTCCTGTTATTGTACCTGTTTGACGTACACTCCTTCCCAGTGGCTTCAGGAGTCCATGTGGCCATCGTGAGCAGGGCAATGACTAATAGAAAGGTATCAACAGCTACAGAGTTCTTTAATGTAACTAGGATCCTGGAGCTCAGCTGCATAACCATAGCTGCTCAAAGCAGGGACACGGTTGCATGCCCTCGGTCAACCAGGCAAGTTTCTAGCTCCCAGTCCCCAATAAGGCACAGAATTACAGATAATATGGCTTGACACTTGAGGATACCATCAGGCCTTTCTGATCAACATAATTGCATCCCGTTCTCAAGTATCTTTATTCTTTCTCTCTTTTTTTTTTTTTCTTTTAGAAAATTATTTTTATTTTTTTAAATTTTCTGGGTACATAATAGTTGTTTATCTTTATAGGCTTGATTCCCATTAATGAGTTTGGGGAGAGTCCCCATCTACCTTCTCACGAAATTCGAGTACCTAAAAATAACACAATCCTTACTGTTTTTCATAGATTGAGTGAATCCAAGTCACTTCTTGAGCAAATCCCCCATAGGACAGAAAGATCTCAGACCTACTTGAAGTTTAGTACAGGGAGCTTTCGGAAAAATTTTTCTACTTCTCAAGACAATATATGAATTAGTGCTACCAAATATTTGGTGTTTGGATGTTTAAATTAAGAACCAAAACTTTTATTCTTTTCTTGGATGAATCTATTATATCATTTTAATCGTAAAATGCCTGAATTATGAGAATGATAATTTAGCTATAGTTTGATGGCTTAAAAAACTGCAGCATGAAGAATCTTAAGAATTATGTATAATTCTTTATAGACTTTCACTTATACTCCTGTAGTCAGATCTTTAATGTTTTCTGTTATAAAATTAGTGATGCATTTGAAAGTATATGTCATTGTTCTTTGATAGTTTTAATAACAGTCTTTGTAACAGACTTAATGGTAATTTGGTGAAGAATACTTCATTTTTAAAAAGCACTCACTAGATTGGAAATGAAAAGAAAAAAACTGTTATTTGAAAAACAGAGTTTATCCATAACTTTCTTATATATCAGCATTAGTAAGACGATATAGAGGAAATAAATTCCTTAGAACCCCAATATATAAAATATTATGAAATGAATTAAAGAAGTTTTAGAACTATATAAAAGAAGAAAAAAGTTTGAGATACCATTAATAAATATTAGAACAGATTTTAATAAATGAAGAGACTTCCGTTTTTCTTGCATGGAAATATAATAAGTTGAAAATGCCTCTTTCCTTTTTGTTCTAACAGGTATCATAACATCTTATAAAGCTACAATAATTAAAGTAGTAGTACAGCACAGCTCAGGAGAGATCTGTAGGACATAAAGTTCAAAACCAAACCCAAATTTATATAATTTTATGAATATATTTGACTTCTTAACCAAATGAGATTGGGACATATGAAAAATTAAGTAAAACTGCCATTTCGTATCACTATTAAATTTCAGACACTCGAAGATTTAAGCAATGGAAACATTCAAAAGAAATACAGGTTAATCTGCATATAATCTTTGGTTAAGGAAGATGTCAAGATCAAGCTATAAATCAAATTGATTGAACCAGCTATCCTGTGTTTTTAAGCTATACATTTAAGAATTCCATAAACAAGAGTTAAATAGAAAACGATGAAATAATAATGGAAGTTATATATACTTTAATTCTGTAATGCTGGTTATAGATCAGGAAAGTAGGTTGAGCCTACTTTTAAATACTTAGCTTCTCTAATCATAGAGTCCTCTAATAAATATTAGAATAGATACATTATGTATACATTATATGTGGTATGAATATGAATTTTGACTTGAGGGAATTTTAATGGTTCTGACATAACTGTTTTACTGTTCATGATTTTCAGCATACTCTAAAACACAATAATTTTTGAGAATCCTTCAGGACCCAGTTATAAATCTAGTTTTTATCTACTGGAGGGACCATGGAGGTATCCAGCTGTTAAGAATACAGGATAAGCCGGGCGCGGTGGCTCACGCCTGTAATCCTAGCACTCTGGGAGGCCCAGGCGGGTGGATCACTCAAGGTCAGGAGTTCGATACCAGCCTGAGCAAGAGCAAGACCCCGTCTCTACTAAAAAATAGAAAGAAATTAGCGGGCCAACTAAAAATATAGAAAAAAAAAATTAGCCAGGCATGGTGGCACGTGCCTGTAGTCCCAGCTACTCAGGAGGCTGAGGCAGGAGGATTGGTTGAGCCCAGGAGTTTGAGGTTGCTGTGAGCTAGGCTGACGCCATGGCACTCACTCTAGCCTGGGCAACAGAGTGAGACTCTGTCTCAAAAAAAAAAAAAGAATACAGGATAGAGGTGGGAAGGAATATGTAATAGTAAAATTATTTATTACCTATAATCTCCTATTAGAATATAAGTCCCAAAGAGATAGGGACTTCAGTTCCTGACACTAGAATATTGTCTGCCACATACAAGGTACTCAGCAAGTTTTTTGAAGGAGTAAAAGTCATACATTCAGTTTTGTATCCTCTCCTCTTGTTTTCACTGTAAATCATGCATACTTTTACATTGTCTTTATAACCATCATTATCAATGGTAAGAAAATATTCCATCATATGCCCATAATTTACATAATCATTCCCTTAATGGTAGATGTTTAGGTTAAGTTTTTGCTGTTACATAAAATGCTGTCCTGAACATGTTCTCGGTTATACTGTTTTCAGTACTTAAAATCATTTTTTTAGGATGAGTTCTCAGATGTAGCCTTACTAGTTTAAAATATATGAACATATATTTTGGCTCTGTATACAAATTTCCAATCTACTTTATTTAATAGCAAATACATATTTAATGTTATTTCAGTTGGTATATGAACTACTCTCTGTTTTCATAGCCAGGAAGTCCTGCTGTCCTCATAAAGGGGCTTTGTAGATATTTTATTCATTTGAACATTTACTTTGGATGTCTGAATCCTCATAAATAATACATTCATAGAAGTAGAGAAAGGCAATGTATTTTGAGTCAAAACAAATTGACAGCAAGATGATGTATTCTTTTATCACATAATATTGAGAAATAGTAGGAAGATAATAACTGCTACTAATTACTGAAAGTGTTTAAACATGCCAGTTATGTAGGAAACAGGGAAGCATCATGGTGATTATTAAAGATATATCTATTCTCTCCTTCCCCACCTTTTTTGGGGTGGTGAGAGGAGGATTTGGGTTTTAACTCATTCATTCTAGAATTAATAAGGATTTTCTAACTGTACATATCTTCTTAACTTTGAGTTTTCACGGAAGAATTATCAAATTGGTGCCAATTTATACGTGTATCGTGGAATGTTGGAATTTATAAGAACTATTAAGTGCTATCATTTTTATATTTATGTACTCCCTTGAAATTGCACATTTTTGTTGAGCGTCTGTAAAAGCCTTGTCATCTGGCCTCTTACAGTTAGAATCTGCTATTATCCTTGTGCCTCAGCTGCTTCTTGCTTGAAAACACATTATTTAAGCCTTCTTAATTTCACAGTAACTGGTCATTAACATTCATTGCCCTGACCCAGAAGTCCCAGACCTCATATGTAGTAGATGTATTCTTATGGATTGCCTACCAGGCCCTGCTTAATTGACAGACTAGTTTCAGAAATGGGTATCCTGGATTCCTTTCCTGGTTCTAGATTACTGTTTTCCTGTATATTTTAACTAATTTTTTGTTTTCTAATAAATATTGGTATATACTGAAATGCATTGATTAGGTTCCTTGTCTGACTTCTCTAAACTTGTCTGTCCCTTATCACCATTCTTAACATAGTGCTGTTTCTCTAACTTTACACACGTCTAATGGTTAAAAAGTAATCATGGTCTTGTGATTTTCAATGATAATAAACAGTTCATACTTAGTGGATATTGTTGCTGTTGAACATTTTTATATCATCAAATGGGACATTGGAAGTTGAGAAAAATATAAAGGGAGATTAACAACATCTCAGTGTTGATGGGACGTTTTAATACTTCCACCTTGCAATATAAGGGGTACCAAAAATCAGTAAAGATTTAAACAGCATGGTTAACAAGCTTGATCTTATGGCAATATACACAACAATGTACCCATAATGGAGAATACTTTTTTCTTTTTGAGCACTATGGAAAAGTTATACACATACTCTAGAATATAAAGCCAATTTCAGTTATTTCAAATGATTAATATCACATAAGTTCTCTAATCTGATACAATAAGGAAGCACTTAATAAGAAAAAATGTATGCATACAGAAATTCTAAAATCACACCTGTAAACAGCTGAATGATAAAATAGTACATTATAAATTTATGGGATGCTTTAGTTAAAGTATTAAAGGAAATTTATAGTTATAAATGCTTATATAGAACAGAAGAAAGGCTTAAAATTAATGATGCATACATTCAACTTAAAATTTTAAAACAGCAGGATTAACACAGAGGAAATAGAATAAAATAACAGACCAGAATGTAATGAAATGGAAAATAAAGATGTAATAGAGAGGATCCTCAAAGTCAAATGATGGTAGTTTAAAAAGAATAATAGAAGAGACAAAGCTCTATTGAATTTAAAAATGGAAAAAAAAGAAAAATATTACAAATGACAAAAGAAAACTACAAATGCTTTAGGGATTCAACAGATAAAAGGATATTTACGACTTTGTACAAATAGTTTTGAAAACCTTGGATGAAATAAATATATTCCTAGAAAAATAGTGCTTATCAAAATTGGCTCAAGGAGAAAGAGAAAACCTGAGTAGTCTTATAACTATAACCAATGAAAAAATAGAATCAATAGCAAACAAATATCTTCTTTCTTATAAAGAAATACCAGGTCCAAAGAGTTTAATAGGTGAGTTCTAAGAAAAGATAATTCCTATTTTTTTTTTTTACAAACTCTTCCAAAGAATTAAAAAGTAGCATTTTTTAGCTTATTCAATAAGGCCAGCATAAATAAAACTAAACAAGGAAAATACAAGAAAGTAAATCTATAGGCCAGTCTCAATAATGAATGTTTATATAAAAGGCTAAACAAAATATTAGTGTATTCATTCCAGTAATGTGTTTTTTTTAAAAAAGAAAATAAGTTTATCTCTGGAAAGCAAGAAAATAGATTATGTTATCTACCATAGCTACAGACTATCTCAATAAATGTAGGAAAATATTTGATAAGATAGAGTACCGATTCAGTTCTGGATACACATTCTGTCCTCTCTCTCTCTCCAAATAAACATAAATACATATACACATATACATATATCTTCATCATATATCATGTATATATTTATGATATATAACATAGATCCTCCATATATCATGTATATATTTATGATACATTATTTACATACACACATTTATCCAGATTTATTTACATGTGTATGTCTAACAAAGAAGGGAATTTCTTTTACCTGTTAAAGACCATCTACCAAAAACCTAGAACAATGATCACACTGAGAGATAAAATACTAAAAATATTCTCTTTAAGAAGAAATTCAAGGGAATTGTAAACAAAATTGAAGATTCTAGCTATTTCAGAGTAGTGAGGGAGCAGGGGAGAGGAAGATGAGACCAAGGCAGAACACAAGGGGATCTCCTAGTGTACTGGTACTTTCTCTGTCTCAACCTGAGTGGTGGGAATGTTGGTTTTCATTTTCATTTTAATCTTTAACAGCACCTCATTTTATGGGCACTTTTTAACATATATCATTGCACAAAAATATTGTAATGAGTAAAAGAGATGTGCTATGGTGATAGTATAGAATAGTTTTTAAAGATACTTGTCTATGAAGGAGCAAAGATAAAAGGCCATTTTTTATTTATTTATTTTTTTGAGACAGTGTCTGGCTCTTTCACCCAGGCTGGAGAGCAGTGGCATCAGCATAGCTCACTGAAACCTCAAACTTTTGGCTCAAATGATCCTCCTGCCACAGTCTCCTGAATAGCTGGGACTACAGGCATGTTCCACTACACCTGGCTAACTTTTTAATGTTTTGTAGTGATGGGGATCTCACTGTGTTACTCAGGCTGGTCTCGAACTCCTGGCCTCAAGTAATCCTCCTGCCTCCATCTCCTAAAGTGCTGGGATTACAGGCATGAGCCACTACACCCAGCCAGAAAATCGACAGATCTTCTTGATGTTCATAGAACCATGAGTGAGCTCAGTTTTTGCATATGCATTTTTATTTGTCTTATTCTGCCTCGCAAAGTAGAACTGGAAACACTGTTTCCCTTCATTGAGGATATCAGAAGCACTGGGTTAAAAGACAAAACTCATTTTTCTCTTTGAGGAATCATATTGTAGTACTTTGGGAATTTCAAATGAACATAGAAATCAGTATAAATACTTTCAAAGGATTTTGAAATTAAAGGAGAAAAAATATCAATAAAATACACAAAAGTTTTGTGAAAAGAATTTAGTTTAAAAGATCAGCAAATTCTGGGAAAAATTAGTACACTGTGCTTATATGACTACCAAAAACCTTTGCTTTCAATTGTAAGAAAATGTCTCCAAGGATTAATCTTCCAAATTTAACCACGGGATAAGGATATGTCATGGGAATCTACTCCAGGGTTGTCAACCAGATTGCCTGACTGTATACAGGCTTAAGATTACACACACTAGAATGAAAAGTTTTCTTTACTCCCTTATTTTGATTCTGAATTATCTATTTTTATTTTTACTCCGGTTTTACCATTGCTTTATATCAGACCATCTTAATTCTATGAAATGGTGAAAAAGACTTTTTGCTAACCCCTTTCTAGAAGTCTAAAATAGAAATTAAGCTGCTTTTCCTTCTAATTGCATCTTTCTCTTCCCTCTGGCATATGAATGACTAATTTCGAAGGACTCTGACTAGATGCTAGTTTTCTTCAGTCATTGAAGTGGGCTCTGCTTTACTGTACACGTGTTATGACATTCTAAATGCACTGATAGAAGGAAACATAATCAAAATTATTTGTTCAATTTTTATTATATTTGCTTTCCTTAATTTTCTGTATGTCACAAGCTTTCTGAATAAGTCTCATAAAATATAGACAGTTCCATGAAAATGGTAAATTGTTTTTTTAGGACAACATAAGAAAATCGGTATTTTTTTACTTGGTGATTTATTTTTAACATGTATCTTTTTTTTGTTAAATCTCATATTTTTTCCTTGTATGTGGTACTTTGCTCAATGCCATTTTCTTCATGCTGTGCTGTCTCATTCCCGTGTTCTCTGAGTTCTGAGAAATATTGATAAGATTTTTTAATACCAGGTATGTGCCAGCTAAGTTTGTAAATAAGCTAGAATGAATTGGTATATGTGGTAAAGACGAGATACTATTAACTAAAAGATAATCCAAGAAAACATGTTACTTTGTTATGATGATTTGAAAAGCCAGATGTCGACAGACTTATTTCATTCCTAAGAGAATATATTGGGAAATTAACTGCAAAACACTCATTTTTATGACGCATATTTATTTATTTTTGACAGAAGCTTTAAAAGTCGTACAAAGTAATAAATCCGAAATAATTACACTCATTTTTTAAAAAGCAAAGAAAATGTTTGGTAAAGACTTCCCAAAAAGAGATGGGGTAGTCTTCAGCATGCAAAAATAGTTTTCTGAGAAACACTCTGTTACATAAATAAAACCTTAGGAATTTTCTCAGCTATCAGTGAAATGGTGCTATAATGTGCATTTGAATTAATAAAATAATAGATTTCAATAGCTGCATCCATAGTGCTTTCCCTTAGCCTACATTCTTACAACACACTCTATTCTGTAGTCCAACATGCTAGTTTCTTAAGCAGCTGATTAACTATTATAAGCTGTACAGCTTATTGTTATTTTCCTTCTTGACTGTGCCATCTGTTAGAGACAAAAGCAAAGATAAAAATCGCATTGAGCACAAAAGATCCTGTATTGCTTAATGTACATTCTATGGAGACACATCTCTCCAGGAAAAAAAAATAATAATGCTACATTCTAAAGAAAATCTGTGTTACTTCATTACAGATGGGGAACACAAGGAGATTTCACCACCACCCATCCTCGGCCTGTGGTCAAAGTAAAACTCTTCACAGAAAGCACTGGGGTCCTGGCCCTTGAAGATAAAGAACTGGGAAGGGTGAGTTATGGTCAGCCCTGTGTGTCCAAGGTCACACAGTTGTGACTTCTTTGGATTCAGAGTTAAGGTAACCAGTCGTTTCTGTCCATGGGTTAAAAGGCTCATCTTTATATTTGAAGTCATCTGTTCTTTATGTTCATATGGAATAGCTCCTAAGTCATTTCTCTCTCTAACCTCTTCCATTTTCCCTGTGATAAGGTCTTCCTCTTATTCCTTTTAACATTAAATTATTTTTTCCTATAGTATGTATGAAAGGTTATCAGCAGCCTTACTTAGGAAGTAGGTGTGTTCCAATGACTGACTATAAAGTTGTCTTCTGTAATGTTAGCCTATCTTACCCAGACCTGAAGACTGTATTCCTAGGTATCTTCCAGAGAATAAACCCTTCAGAAATCTTGCTTGAAATTTTCTGGTAATAATGGACTGCTTATGCAGTGCTAGATGTTGAAGGATTCTAGAATAATTCCGTACATTGGAAATTTTTTAAAAACTGAAGTTGGGATTTCTATTCATTTCAAATCCTCTTCTTCTACCCTCTTTATGCTGTTGGAATTCTTCCATTTCTAGGGATTTTGTAAGTCTGTACCCACACTCTAGAGATTGTGAGTCTGCAGGCACAATCCAGATTTCCTCCTCTGTTTTCTTGGTACATGTATTTGTTAATACCTAAGAGAACTGTGCTGTGTTGTTAATTCATTCATTTGCTTATATATTTGTGCATTTTTTTATTCAACAAGGGCGTATAGATAGAGTAATCTAACACAAGAGCCTTGGAGAGGCTTTATGATCTTTATGGATTTATGAATCAGGGTTTTTCATTTAAACTGTTAAAATTAACTACATTAATTTTACCTTATATATTTCCTTATTTTAACTATTGTTCGGTATTTAACAGCAGCCATTTTAAGTCTAATGCTATCAGTAATTCTTGAGCTATTTTTAGTTGATTTCTCTGCCAGTCAAATAATATAGTTAAGCAGTTTTTAAATTAGATGCATGAGTGATATATATTCTACACAATTATATATCTGAGAAAGGTCTCACGTTCCCTTGCTCCCTTCATACATGAATGACAACTTTTCCGTCTAACCCAGGGTTTCCCAATCTTAGCACTATTGATATTTTGAACAAGGTAATTCTTCATTGTTGGGTGCTGTCCTGTGTGTTTTATGATATTTAGCAACATCTCTAGCCTCTAGTCAATAGATGTCAGAAGTTTCCTGCGACCTCCACTGGAAGAAAGAGAATCAAAAATGTCTCTAGACATTACAAATGTCCCCTGGGAGGGCCTTGCAAAGTCAACCCTGCTTGAGAACCACTGATCTATACTAATGACCTCAATAGATTCCAAGATCATAAATATCATTTATATGCTAATGCTTCCAAATTTTTATTATTAATATTTCTCTCCCATGGAGATTCATATTTGCATATCCAACCTGCATACTTGGTATTCCCAATTGCATATTAATGGATATCTCCAACTGGATATTTTTGAAAGAGAACTTATGATTTGTACTAAAGTCAGCTATAGAAGCAGTTGTTAAGCCAGTGACCTAGATATCCCCCTTTTTCCTCCTTTCCTTTCCCTTATCCCCAATTTGTTTGCAAGTTCTGTCAGCTTTTCCCTGTGTTTATTCTAAATCCATCCACATCTCAACAGCTCCACTACCCACATCCAGGGCACCATCATTTCCCTAATAGTCTGTTTACCACTTTCCCATTTGTCATCTTGTCCCCTCTGATCCAACCTTCACACCTCAGCCCCATGATCTAATCAAAATTCAAAACAAATCACAGCATTCTGTCCTTAAAATCTTCCAGCATCTTCCCATTCATTTGTAATAAAAGTCAGACTCCTCATCACAGTGTATCAGGCCCACCAGGAGTTCTCAGGGTGTGGCCCTGGGCCAGCAGCATCACCAACACCTAGAAAATTTAGAAATGCAAATTCTCAGGCTCTTGATTGGCTGAATCAGAAACTCTGGGGGTGGAGGGCCGCAATCTGTTTTAATAAGCCATCCTGGTGATTTTGATACACACCAAAGGTGACGAACCCCTGATCTACATGAACTGACTTCTGTCTCTCCAAATTTATCTTCTGTAGTAACCTCCTTACTTGCTCTCATTCTGCATTTACACCTGGCTTGCTTTCTCAGACTCATAGACCTACTTTAGGTCTTTAGATGTCTTTTGGTCTGAATGCACATGTACATACACACAATTAGAGGAAACCATTGGTCATCTCTGGATGTTATGGCTACTGGCAATGTCTTCTATATATTCATCCGCTTTTATAATTAGGAAAAAAATAGTTTTTTTAATTTAAAGGAAAAGGCCTTACATGATCTGAAATATATAGTCTAAAATCTTATGAATATGTATTTGGGGAGCTTGATTTTTAAAGTGAAGTTTATTTATTTATTTATTTTTATTTCAGCATATTATGGGGGTACACATGTTCAGTTTACGTATATTGCCGTTGCCCCCTGCCCCCTAGTCAGAGCTTCAAGTGTGTCCATCCCCCAGATGGTTTTAATTAAAAATTTGTGTAGCATTTAAATTTGAAAGACCAGCAACAGAGCACTTAAAATAGGTTTATACCATAACAAAGTACTATTGTACACCTACTAAAATGGATAAAATACAGAAAAACTGGCAGTAACAAATCTGCAGAGGAAGATGCAGAACAGAAGTTGTCATTCATTGCTAGTGGGAATGCAAAATTATATGGCCAATTTGGAAGACAACTTAAGTGCAGACTTACTATATGATTCCAACATTGCATTCCTAGGTCTTTATACACAGGCTTATGAAATTTGTGTCCACACAAAAGTCTGCGTGTGAATGTTTATAACAGTTTTATTCATAATCACTAAAAATTGGAAGTAGTCAAGATGTTCTTCAATATTATTATGGAATGGATAAACTGTGATACATCCATACAATGGAATACTACTCAGTGATCAAAAGAAACAAACTATTAATTCATGCAACATAGATGAAGCTTAAATGCAAATGAAAGAAGTCAGATCCAAAAGACTATCTATTGTATGATTCCATTCATTCTAAAAAACTGTGGGAATGGAAGAGTTGAGGGTTTGCCAAGGATTGAGCAAGTGGGGAGTCAATATTCAGAACTCTCTAATTATCCCAGCATGTCTATAAAAGCTGGGGTTTTTCCCCCCACTCCAGGATACAGTTCGGTACTAAATCCAGGATCATGCATTGCATCGGATTATCATGACTCTTCAGTCTCTTTTAAGTGCCTCCCTGCCTTTTTTAATTTTTTTTATTTTTTGGATTTTATTATAATCACATTTTTGAAGATTCCAAACTAGTTTTATAAAATGTTCTTCATTCCAGATTTGTCTTGTTTTTTCATGACTGGAGTCAGGTAAACATCTTTGGCAAAACTACCACCTACATGATGCTTTGTGCTTCCCATTGAGTCGTATCAGAAGCCATGTTAGTGACAATTTTTCCCAGGATTGGTGATGTTAATTAAGTATGATCACTTGGTTAAGGTGGCATCTACCAGTTCTCTCCATTATAAAGGTACCTTTTTAAAATTTTGGTTTTAACAAGCTGTGGGGTATTAATTTGAGAAAGGTTCTGTAACCACCTTTCACCTAGTGTTTTATCTACAGATTCATGGATTTTTAAAAATTCAGTGTGTTATAATCAGTTTATGTCATTTATTTATTTTTGATGATCAGATTGTGGCGAAGGGGCTATGTGTGTGTGTGTGTGTGTGTTGTGTATATGTTCCTTTTCTTTTTCATTGTTTTCTTCTTTTTTCTTTTTAATTATGGACCCATCAGTGTTTGCTGTCTGGGACATGAGATGTTACAGGCTCAGCTTATATACCTCCTGCATTAGACCTATAATCAACACTGGTATTTGGGGGGGGGGTTGTTAGTGATAATGGAATTTAGAAACCAATATCCTGCATATCATCACTTCCTGGTTAAGAAATACATTTTTTAAAAAAAAATTCATTAGTTTACTGGCATCAATATATTTACTCATTTTCTGTCTTAAAATACATACAAAATAGCTTCAGAAATATCATATCAGTACCACTGACAACAACAAACTTACGTCGTAAAGGTGAGTATTTCTTTGCCACTCTGTCTTTAGAATATATTCCAGTAAGTGTGAATATCTGACTACTGTGTTCAAAAAGTAACCCAGGTGCAATAGAAGGTAAAGTTTCTTATTGTTATTCCAATAGTGAAAACCACTAAAGAAATTGCAGGTTCAGTCATTACAGAGATTTTCCTCAACAAATCTATCAGATAATAGTTTTCATCTAAGCAACTAACTAAAAGGCTTATTTGATTAGTTTTGCAAACTGCCTAAGATTGACTCAACTGACTTCTTAAGAGACTTTATGATCTGGAGATGTTTATGGTCTCAATCTCAGACACCTCACCTATAAGTAGAGCAAGGTATAATAAAAGTTCTGTTATCTTTTCTAGTTCTCATTCTGTCATTTTATTGGTTTAATGGTTAGTATTACTTCTCGCTATTCGAACATAATCCAATTTAATTCTCTATGAGGATGATGGTAACATTCCATTTTTAGATAGGGAAAGTACGAATCAGACTGGTTAAGACCACTCAGCAAGTGTAAGAGCCAGGGTTTGAACTCGGATTTCTGACCCCAGGGTCTGTTCCCTAAACCAGTCATTAAATGGCTGCACCTGATAAGATGAGGACATTCGAAAGTGTTGTGCAGATTATGATGTAGGCCAATTTAATTTTATGACTTAAAGCAGGAATCAAGTATTATTTAAGCTAAAATCATTTTATACATAGTCATTTTATACATTGTAGACATTGTATATCATTTTATCATCATATGCAATGATTTTAATCTCTTTAGGGTGCTCTCTAGCTGCCAGTATACTTTTATTTGTGAATGAATTATTGTACAATGTATACTCCTGGTAACTAGTTAACTCGTTGAATGGTGTGATTCAGTACAAAATATGTTTTGGAGGTTTCACCAAAATAATTTTTTAGTTGTAGAAATGTTGCTATAAAAACATTATATCTAACAGTTGTTAGAAAAAGAATTGCCTTGGGGAGACTTTGAAAAGATTCATCACGTTCTGTGCCCAAGCTTTTCTTTTAGTTTGGAGTGAGCCCAGGAAGGAGTATTTTAAACACTTCCCAGGGGATACTGATGTATGCATAGAGTTTAGAAGTACTGATACAAATATTAATAGTATCATTGATACTAATGTGCAAGCAGGTTCAGAACCAGTGACTAATAAGATGAGAGAAAAAAGATCTGTCATAGCATATAGATTTGTGAAATGATAGTCAAAATCATAGGCATTGGGTAATTGAAGGTTATGTTCTTTGGCAGGTGCTTGGCATGCAAATTTTGTTTTATGGATGGCAGATGCAAATACCTATTTATGGAAACGGAGGTGGCATATGGAGATTTTTCATCCGAATTGGTGGCCAACCTTCCACCAGGTGCTAAGGGAATACCTGGAGGCAGAACAGAGATTTTTCTCAGGAAACAGTTATGAGTGTGTCCTAGCAGATAAATAGCTGACCAGTCAAGCATCCCAAAGTATATAGTTTATCATAATTAAGATGATTTTGTCCTGAAAAACTTGAAAAGCAAGGCTCACCTAACATAGCTAAATAAAAATCTAAGTAATAATCCCATGAGACATCTATTTGTGGGCAATGCATTTTCCATTGCATCTTTCAGAATTAATTACTGTACAATATACTCCTGGGTAACTATTTAACTTGCCAAATGGCATTCTTGAGTACAAAAGAAAAATATGGAGGATTTACCAATATCACTTTCTAGTTTTAGAAGTGTTGCTGCAAAGACATTCTTTCTGACAGTTGTTGGACAGAGAACCTATTGTCCATTCATATACTCTGGGTTTATGGCCTTGGTACTGCATCATCAGTCTGTATAGAAGGATGCTGATTCCTCTGCTTCCATGGAGATGGGAAGAACATACAAATCAGAGAATCTGTTTTACTTTTCGGAGGGGTAGGGCCAGAGCATCTTTTTTCTAATTTGATTAAATAATATTCAAGATAGCAAAAAGGTAAAAGTTTGCTTACCTCTTAGATACACATTTTGAGAGCAATGATATTCCTGAAATTAAGGTTTTCATTTTACACATTTTTCTTTTGTTTTTCTATGTGTACTTCTGTGCAACATTTTTTAATATGGAGATGTTCATACCTAATAAATCAAAGTGATAGTCATCATGCTTGTTTTACAAATGTAAATACTATATGGAAACAGCAGGCAATGGTTAATTTCAGATACACTTTAAATATTAAAATAAATTAGCTTTGCTGAACTGATTATTCCATTGAAACAAACTATTGTCTTTCAAGCAGCTTGTCACATTTTAATGTACAAGTAAAAATTAGCTTGCATATTTGTCTTTTTCATCAATTTGTTGCTTATGTTTGCATGGAAGGAAACCTATCTGAACAGTTAGATATGCATAATTTTTGTTTATTTCTGAAGCTAGACAAGAGAAGCTATGTAAAGACATGTTCAAACAGCTGTTTTCTTAGGAAAAAGATACTGTTTTAGGAACTCTAATGCACTGGGCAGTCTAATTTATCCTTTCTTATCCCTCTTGTTTTCCTGGATATGTCCTTTTTTTCCTATTTATATAGTTCTGGTTAAGTTGACTTCTCTATGAGTTTTTCATTTATGTTATTTTCAGGAGCAACACTAATTCTTTAAGCCACATACAGCATACAGCATACTTAGCTGGGTATCCCATGCATATAACTGGGCCATAGAGTTAAAAACATGTCCCTAATTGCCTAGTTTATAGGTAGTCATTGTAGAATATCTAAATTCAACATACAAAATAATAGATCTGGAATAGATTAAAGATGTTTTATTGGATAATTAACCATACTAATTTTTCACAAATAATTATAAAGTTAAATTAATAAAAATCACTTTAGGCCTTTTCTTAAGCAGACAAAATTGATATTGAAGATTTAAAAAGAATTTCCAGCATTGTATGTCTTCATATGAGTCAAAAAGCATTAGAGAAGTTGCTAGTGAAATCATAATCATAAGTATTTTTCTTCAATTTGAAAGCAAAATTGAAGTGTTATTGAAATAGCCCTAGATACTGCTGCTGTAGCTGGTAAATTAATATCATTTGCCAAAAAATGGAATGGAAATCCTGTTGCATTTCATATGTGTCTAATTCAACTCACCATACATAGGGGACTTTTATTTTTGTTGTTCTAGCAAGTGTACAGCTTTTCTGAAACTGAAAATCACGGAAAAGTTCTCCTTCCTCCTTAAATCCTTCCATTTAGTAATTCCTCATGAGACTTGATAGTCTAATCTAAGTCACTGTGCCAGTGACAGGAAGCAGGGGCCACAGACAGGTGAAGAGCCCAGGGGGTAACTCATATAAGATGCAAATCCTTTCTAAATATTTTTTTTCTAGCAGCAGTTAATTATGTGTGGCTTATAAATCACATGCTGTGAAGTGTTATAGGAGATGACTTGTCATTCTCAGTCTAACTCTGAAAGAAGGGACACTTGATAACATGCACCAATTAGTTGTTCCTCAGTGAGTCTGCTTCAGTCCTGTGAGGAGCTGGCCAGGTTTTCCACTATAGAGGTGAAAGAGGAAAGCATTTCTTACCTTCTCGCCACTGAAAGGGGTTCAGCAAGTTATAAATAGGCATCCTCCATGGTGGTTTTATGTGGGTTATTATGGTACCAGTAGTAGGCAGGTCTCGAGCTCCTGGGCTCAAGCAATTCTCCCACATAGCTAGGATTACAGGTGTGAGCCACCGTGCCCAGCTCAAATTGACCTTATATCCTGCAACCTTGCTAAACTCACTAGATCTAGTAGTATTTTATAGATTAATTTTTCTTCATAGACAATATTGTCTACAAATAAAGACAGTTTTACTTTTTACTTTCTAATCTAGATGCCTTTCTTTACTTTTTTTTTTTTTTGCACCTTATGTACTGGCTAGAACCCCTCTAATACAGGGTTGCATAGAAGTGGGGAAAAGTGCATATCCTCATCGTGGTCTTGACCTTGTGGGGAAAGTATTCAGTCTTTCATCACTTAGAATGATATTAGCTGGGGGCTTTTGGTAGATTCTTTCCATCAGATTGATAAAGTTTTTTTTTGCTGATTTTTATTTAATCCCTTTTGGCTTGGATCTTTATTATTTCTTTTATTTACTTTGTTTTTAATTTTTGATATCTTTTCTATTTCTCAAAATAGAAGCTGAAATCATTGAGTTGAGAAATATTTTTTTCCAATATAGGTATTTAGTGCTATAAATTCTACACGCCCCCCCCATGTACAAATATTGCTTTAGTGACATCCCACAATTTTTTTTTCTCATTTCTGTTTTGTTCAAAATACCATCTAACTTTTGCTTTGCTTTATTCTTCAACAGTGTCCAAATATTTGAGGGTTTTCCAGAGTTCTTTCTGTCATTGATTTCTAATGGAATTCTGTGGCATTTAGAAAATTTATATTATATGACTTTAATCCTTTTAAAAGTTATCAGAGCTTGATTTATACCCCAGAATATGATCCACTAGGTGAATGTTCCTTCTGCACTTGAAAAGACTATATTCTTCTATTGTTCAGTTGAGTGTTTCACAAATGGCAGATAAACTTGTTCAGATCTTCTGTATATATCTCTACTCATTTTCTACTTACTTTCTAAAATCAGTTTTTGAGGGATTTGCATTGAACTCTCTGACTCTAGTTTTGTTCTATCATTTTTTTCCTTCATGTTTCTTGACAATCTTTTATGAAGTACATAAATATTTAGAGTCTCTATTTCCTCTTTGTTAATTGACCCATTTGTCATATGAAATGACCTTCTTTATCACCGGTAATATACTTTGCTTTAAAAATTGACTTTATCAATAAAAAGTGAGGTTTTTATTTATAAAAAATGACTTTATCCTAGCTACCTGAGCTTTCTTAGGACTAGGGTTATCATGTGATGTATTTTTCTATCCTTTAATCTAATTGTTTCTTTATAATTAAATTTTGTTTCTTAAAGTAGCATATTATTGTGTCTTTCATTCTTATTCAATCTGACAACCTCTGCCTTTTAATTGGGGTATTTAGATTATTTATGTGTCAATATGATTATTGATGTGGTTAAGCTTAAATCTGTCATTTAGCTATTTGGTTTTTTGTCTCGTCTGTTCTTAATCTGTTTTCTGTTTTCTGCTCCTTTTAGATTAATTATTTTTTAAGATTCCATTTTTGGTTCATTGTTGGCTTATTAGAGACAACTGTCTTGTTATTTTAGGTGTTGCTTTAGCTCAATCACAGTCTAACCTCAAGTAATATTATAGCACTTAAGATATAGTTTAAGAACCTTGCAATATTCTACCTCTATTTCTCCCCTCCCATCATTTGGGTTCTTGTTGGTCATCATAAGTTTTGCTTTTACATATTACAAACCCGTGTTACATTGTTTTTACATTTATTTAAATGGTTAGTTATCTTTTAAACTAATGTCACATTGTCATTTTTAGGTATAAGAAAGGCTTAGGAGATTGTATCTTTATCTTAACTAATTGCTGCTTTGAACAAAATCAGGCTTGTTTTAGGAAGGAAAAAGGGGATATGGAGTAAGCTCATAGGAGTGTCTTGCATGTGTATATAACATCAAAGTCAATGTTTTTGTAATGCTTAGGACCACAAATATTAATAAAACAAATAACCTAGCCTAAATAGTGGCTTTCTTTATGGGTAAATTAAAAGCTAAGTATCTGGGGGTGGGAGAGTAGATAGTTTGCGGAGAGACAGGAACCCTCATACACTGCTGGTGGGACTGCAAACTAGTGCAACCTCTGTGGAAAGCAATATGGAGATTCCTTAAACAGATTCAAGTAGACCTACCATTTGATCCAGCAATCCCATTATTGGGCATCTACCCAAAAGAACAAAAGACATTCTATAACAAAGATATCTGCACCCGAATGTTTATAGCAGCACAATTCACAATTGCGAAGATGTGGAAACAACCCAAGTGCCCATCAATACACACTTTTTTTTTGAATTTTGAATATTTGGATTATATTTACCAGTTGAGCATCCCTAATTTGAAAACCCAGTATCCAAAATGCTCCAATGAGCATTTAATTTGAGCATGATCTTTGAGCATCATGTTGATACTCAAAAAGTTTTAGATTTTGGAGCATTTCTGATTTTGGATTTTTGGATTAGGGATGTTCAACCTGTAGTTGTTTTTTAATATAAACATTAACCTGTAGTCCATAATTAGTTAATAAATCCCAAAACATTTTTCAATAATTGTATGTTCCATGCTTTTCAGTTTAAGGATACAACTGAAACAATTATCCAAGTTTAGATATTATTTGTACCCTACTCCTTTCTATTCTTCCATCATATGTTATGGACTGGCAGAAATTGACTTGGCACTAAGAATTCTTATAGCACTTAATAACTGAAGAGTGAGAACAAAGCTAAAGTCAATATTATAATGTTTGTGAAATAATTAAGGGAATAATATACTGGATTGAGGAAGGGATGTAAAATTGAAAGTGCTTATTGTTATCTTGAAGGAATTTTCCATAGGTATTCATTTAACTTCAATGTCAAGGTATTTATATAAGAAGATAATGCCTACCTTTTAAGGGTGATGTGAGAATTAATTTAAATTTCACAAAGCACCTAGTTGAAAGGTTCTCCATAAATGGCAGGCATTATTATAACCAGACTAGTAAAAAGAAACATGATAAAGCTACCATGCAGCGTCCTCTAATAGAGACTGTACAGGTAAGGAAATGTAAAGGTTACTGCTATTCATATTATAATTTATGGTTGAGGGGAATAGATCAAAACTAATAATGATGCTTTCTTGTCTAGAAAAGTCTTTAAAGACACAGATGTGGCTGTACTGGAGTATATTGCTCCATCCAAGGAGAAGTATGAAATGAATACATTACAAGCAAAAAAGTGATACAAGAAGACTAATAAAGGACATTATCCTTAATTGAACCATGAAAAATATAGTGACTGACAAATTTAGTTATATCTTTCAGAATCTAAATGATCCTTAATTATTTGGGTATATGGAACTTGAAATTTGTTAGAAATATAAGCCTGATAGTCTTACATTCTAGTAACCAAAATAATCAGCCTCATTGTTAAACCTTTAAAATGTTTTTGATTTATTATAATAGAAGTCAAAACTTTGATTTAACTACATTAATCAATACAAACGTGAGAGAAAACTATATATTTTCAAAAGATTTCATACAAGCAGAATGCTTCGTAATGTGAGAGAAATAAGTGCACACACACAAATTAAGCAAACAAAGCTAATGTTAGAAATTTATATGTAAAAATAGCTTTGAATCACACACTTAGCAGAAGAAATTTAAAAAGTAAGTTTAATTTTCTTTTATGATCAAATCTCAGCTTTTATTGCTTCTCCATTAGTTTCTTGTTGTTGCTGTAAACAAATTATCAAAAACTTATTGGCTTAAAATAATACAAATTTATTACCTTACCATTCTGAAGGCTAGAAGTTCAAAATAGATCTCTGGGCTAAAATCAAGATGTCAGCAGTATTGTGTTCCTTTCTAGAAACTCTAGGAGAGAATCCATTTTTTTGCCTTTTCCAGCTTCTGGAAGTTGCTTGCATTTTCTAGCTCATAGCCGCCTTTCATCTCCAAAGCCAGCAATGGCTGGTCAAGTCTTTTTCACATCACGTCACCCCAACACTGACTCCTCTGTCTTCCTCTTCCATATTTTAGAACCTTTGTGATTATATCGGGCCCACCTGGACAGGTGGATCATCTCCTGATTAGCAACCTTAATGCCCCACTGCCGCTTAAGGTAACACACTCACAGGTCCTGAGCATTAGGATATGGGCGTCTCTGGAAGGCAGGTATTCTAACTATCCCATTCCAGAAATGGAAGGATGAGAGTTTCATGCATTTTTAGAGACTGATAAGTAAATGACATACAAATCGTAGACTTTACCGCCATCATTTTCAGATATTAAATTTTACTTTAGTTGGCAAGACTTATTCTCTTTTCATCTCAATGAAGTATCAATTTTAGGTTTGTGGTTTTTTTTTTTAATTTTTCTAAGCATCCATCCATCTTTCCAACCAACCAACCAACCAATACTTGGTGAGGGTTTACAAGAGAATGGGAAGGAAACCATGGTTTTAAGAATGGCTGAGAGATTTTAAAAAATAGTAACAGTGTGAAGAGAAAGGATATGTTAATTAGCTTGACTCTAGTAAATCAGTTCACTATGTACATGTATATAAAAACATCATGCTGTATACCTTAAATATATACAATTTCAATCAAAACTGAAAAAAAGAGAAAGACTTAAATAGGCTTAAATTGCCACATGTACCACAAATGAATGACCTTACCTATTGCACAACAGCGCCTGTCCTCAAGGAGCATAGGCTGCTAAGTGCGTGCCAAGTGTCCCTTCATTATGGTAGCTCATTATTAAGTAGAAATGTCAGTAAAAAAAATGATAATAATTTACATACCTTAGCCTTCTTTTCTTTGTTTTATCCTCAACCCCCATCATACAAATAAAAAAAAATTTCTACTCTCTATCTTTTAATAAGCTAATACCAGGAAAGAAAGTATATACTTGAGATATGCTTTCCGTTTTTCTTTTACTTCATTTTATTATTTAAAAAAAAACCCTTTTTATGAAAAGATGTATGGCAGGAAGAAGATATGTGATTCTGTTAGGCCAAGTACACATTTGGTAAAAGGTTGGGAGTTTTATCAATTTCATTTTGTAAATTCCAGTATTCCTTCCAGCTTTGAAAATAAGCGGAACTGTATTTGTCCCACAGACAATAAGGTTGACAGAAGACTTAATGCTAATCTTTCAGTATACAAAAGAGCATTGTGTTGGTGAGAGGGAGCAGGTGCTCTTTGTTCCAACTAAGTAGAAGAGGAAGCGTTGCTATTAAATCAAAGGAGAAATAATTCAGATTAAGCAAGCCCAAGCGTCTTAAAACACTGGAAAATGTTACTGTGGAAGAATATAGATTTCTTTCAGAAACATCATCTGATTGATCTTCTTCATACACTGTATGGGTTCTGATATTGAAACAAATATTTGCTGGTTCTTAACCTCTACTAAATAAGTATTTATTGAAATGAAGGAAATTCAAGTAGTCCTTTCACGATATATACTATCTCAAGATCCTACTTCTCAAGAAGATACTTGAAGGGTTCGCGAGGAACAGTTATTACGAATCTTTGCTAAACTATAAAATCTCTTTCAATTGAATGAGGAAGAGAAATGTCAACTGAACCCCAAAATTCAAGGTTTCTCATAGAGATAGGCTCTACTTATCTGGAGAGATGTTCCCTCAGGCATTTGCTTAAAATACCTTGTCTCAAGGCCGTCTCTCTGTCAGCAAAAGGGATCATATTTCAATCAAAAATTGAAATATGATTTCAGCTAATAAGTTTTCATTCTCTTCTTTGTTTTAAAGATGCATTTTTAAGGCCAATTCATCTCTTAGTTGGGTGTGAGAACACCTGGCTACATGTGAGTCACATGACCCTTCTGTAAGATAATAGACTGCTGGAGTGAGGGGGTTGCTCTTTACTCAAAAGTATGAAAATTTGATTGTCATTCTCTGGCTCACTGACATCTTTTGACTGCATGTTGTCTATATATAACGTACCCACATAGTGAAACACATTTTACAGTCTATCCCTAGGCTTTCTGGTCTCATCTATAAGCACAACCTACCTGTTTCCTCTTTAACCCACCTGGCTGTATCCTCATCCTTCTTGCTTTTGCACACCGTGTCCCTTCCAGCCAAAATGAGTTTGCCCAGCTTGATCTTGGCTAACTGAAGCCTCAAGTGAAGTCTTCTTTCCTTCTTCAAACAGAGTTTGTCCCTCAAACTCTTACTGTCTCACCTCACCTAAACTTTCTCTTGCTGAGATCTCTGGTGACCTTTCTGTTTTTCAGCCAAGCAATAACATTTCAGGTCCTACCACGCTTGACCTCTTAATCATCATTTGACACCAGTGGCCACTTCCTACTCGCTGAAACACTCTGCCCTCTTGAATTTGGTACGTCACATCCTTCTGGTTTTCTTCTGCCTCCTTGGTCTCTGGTCTCAATTATAGAGTCCCCTTTCTTTTCCTAACTTTTAAAAGTTGGTGCCCACAATGTCTTCTACTTAGCTTTTGAGGGCATAAAGAGAATTGCCATGGCAGAAAATGTAATGAGCGTTGGTATTGATTAAAGTTCTTTTGATGGCAAGCAATTGATTCTGACTGAGGGTATGTCCAGGGAACACAGAAAGAGCTGAACAACCAAGCTTAGGGGGAAGAGCTTAAGAAACTAGGGTAACGGTAAGAATGTCAGCATCAGAATTATGTGCCTTTTTACAGGGTGCCACTGTTAAAGTGTTTGGTTCCAACCGTTCCCAGGTCTTTATTTTTCATTTTTTCCTTCAGTCTGCCTTGTAAATCTTATGTGTTCTTTTATACTCCCAAATGAAACAGGAATTCGTCTATGAAGGCGTTCTGATTTGTTCAAAAATTGCTGATGGCACCCACCTTTGAGCTAGAATTGTACCAAATACGTATCTCTATTATTTTATTATAAGATATAGTGCAATTACACTGATCATAGGATCTTTTCTCTTTCTTTAGGATAAAAGATATTTATGGGAAAAGGTAGTGAATTGTTTAGCCACAAGGCCTGTGTAGCCCCTCTATTTTTCTAGCTTCCCCCCCCCCAGTGTTTTCTGTTTTGCATTTTAGTTTTTCAGATGTTTGTTGTAATAGAGTTTAGAAATTTAGATAGTCTTGAATTCATAGATCACAAAGTTTAATTAATGTGATATGCACACAACTGCACATGGCTTGGCTTTAATTGAGGTATCTTAATAGAAGAGAAATGATATAGAGGCACCATCTTATATAAGTGTAATTTAAGAGAAAGATCCTTCTGAACCTCATATTACCTAAACATGTCTGTATGTGGTTGTATATTTTACATTTAATTCTTTTAAGTTTTCCTTCTTCCTGTATATTAAACTTGACAGAATTTTAAACAAAGCCTAAAAAATCATTTTGTTTTACATTATACCTTAGCAAAGATGACAAGTATTGTTAACATTTCATCAAGAAGAGGATACATTGGCTTTATATTTAAGATAAGAAATCATAAACCTTTTTGTGTCGTGCTAACTGACAAGACATTTAAAGTGTTGGTGACAAAAATAAACTAGAAGAAGCAGAAGTATGTATTGAAAAGTCAAGATAAATGAATGGCAAAGAACAAAATCATTTGCTAAATAATATAAGAAGCTAACTTTTGTACAAGGCTATAATTTAATTTAGATGTGAACCCAGAATACAGAAGGATTCTCAGTAAATTTTTATATCTGTTAAATCTGTTAATTACTGTTATTGGCTACATCAGACACACCTCCCTGTACACACCAGTGGCCACTTACCGAAACACTCCCCGCCTTGAATTTGGTGCATCACATTCTTCCAAGTTCTGTGGAAGTGCTTATCATGAAAAACAATTTTTTAAGCACTTACTTGTGAATAATTTGTGAAGCAAAACATTATTAATGTACTAGTTAGGATACTGCTAAAAGCTGTAACAAACAAGTGACAACTTGTAGTTCAAAACAGTATCACCTATATAACAGTTTCCTGTGGGTATTCCTGGTAGAAGTGTGGCTTCCTTCCACGTGGTGAGTCAGGGCTATGGTTTCTTCTATTTTATTGCTCTCTCATTTCCTAGGGCATTGGTGTTCTCTGCATTTGGCTGGCAGGGAAATAAAGAGGGGTAAAGGAGGCATACCTATATCTTAATCATCATTTCCCAAAGTGACATGTATCACTTTTTTCTCACTCCATTAGGTAGAACTTTCCTATCCTACTTAGATACAAGAGGAGCTAGAAAATATGGCCCTTGGCTTACTAGATGCTTACTGGCAACAGTTCTATAGTAGTGAAAGCATGATTTGTGATAGTCAGATTATCTGCCATAGTTCACCCCTATCGCTACTAAGTTGTTTTGTTATCCTTCCTCCTACACATATTAATAGAATCCATTCACCTCAACTCGAGAGAAACAGCTCAAAGTCCCATTCTGTCTTATAGCCAGTCCAGCATCTGCATCAGGTTTAGCTATGGCTCTTTGCAGCCTAGCAACCTGTGAACTAAATTTCGTGATAACTGCCTACTATCTCCCTCCCTCTCCTGCCTCAGCACAAATCCAATATTTAGCAGTGCAGCAGGGACAGGAGAGCCACAGTTAAGTTTCCCACTTAAAAAATGGAAAAATGAGAAACACACAGCAATGATTGTCCAATGACAATAATGAAGACCTTATCAGAATAACATTAATCGGGTGTCGGGCAGGGGGTGGGGAGGGGATGGGTGTATACATACATAATGAGTGCGATGCGCACCGTCTAGGGGATGGACACGCTTGAAGCTCTGATTCAGGGGGTGGGGGCAAGGGCAATATATGTAACCTAAACTTTTGTACCCCCATAATATGCTGAAATAAAAAAAAATGAAGTCTTTATCAGGCAGGCACTATGAAGACACCCTGCTCTTGAAGCATTCAGGATCTCTTGATTAGACCAGTATAATGTATTCTGAAAAGGACTCCTTTGTCCTTTATTCTCTGTGGTCTTTTGGGCTCTACACATTGGGAGCTTCTCCCTCGTCTGTTATTCATGGTTAAATTGCATAAAGGAGTATGACCACTTTTTGCTTGTGCAGTTTAGGGACTTGAAGACTGTTTTACAGGCCATTTTTAAGACTAAGTTCAGGATTTATTTGCCAAGGCAGTTCTCTCAGAAACAGTAGATTTCATATCTGTGGTCCTGCATTTGTTGTATGTGCCGGTGTTTATACCTTAATCAGTCAGTCTGTCCAGAAAAACGGAAACAATTCCAGGTCTTTTAAATGGAGGGCACTTAACACCGGGCATTAGCTACACATGTGATAGAACAGGGAGGCCCAACAGAGGATGGTGAATAAGCCCAGCAATTGACAAAATAGGGAAGTCACTGCATACCCTAAGGAAGGAAGGATGATAGGAAGAAGTGATATTCTCAGACCTAAGAGTGCTGATAATGAAAGACTATGAGCTCCTTGAGTGATCTGAGCCATTCTACGTGTCCCCACGCAGTGAGCACTCAAACGTTTATTTAATCGAACAGAGCTGAGCACTAAATCCTTCCACTGGCTTCAGTTAGAAACACCTACCAAAAAAATAAAATGTGGCAGAAATGATGCCATTCAATATTGGGATAAATCTTTAGTTTGTGGATCAGCTCTAATTAGTTACTTTTGGGAACTCATTTAGTAACCTGTCATTGGCATTTACAGAATGAGAAATTGTCAGAAGTTTTAATTTAAATATTCTCCTTCTGTATAAGACTTTTTAGAGTTTGGAACAATACCAATTTTTATATAAACATAGAAGGAAGAATTAAAAAGCAATAAAGTCTGTAGGTGGCTCATGCCAAAATATTTTTTTTTTTTAAAGTGAGGAGTGGGGAGATTGGTGGGGAGAAAGAGAGAGAAAAAGCTTTCCAGACTTGCCAGGAAAATAGCAGCTGTAGCTACAGAGAATATAAGCTCTATCTTAGTCTTTGACTCTTTTTTGGAATAACCTTCTAAGTTGATAATGACATTCCTTTGTCTACTGATTTGAGCCAAAAGCTATCAACTTATTTTTTTTACTGTCATTTAAGAAAGAATCTGTAAAGTGTTACATTGAATATTTTAGCAGTCAAAATGAATTCTAGAATATGATCCTAATTTTGAAAACATCGCAAATGCCACTTTAGTCTTTTCTTGGATGTCTTTTATATGCTTGAGGGTATAGATATGCTGATCTCAACATAGCTATGTCTTTTAGGATGAACTTGAAAAAGTCTGAAAATAGTAGATACATTTAACATCTTGCAAGTTGAGAATAGTTTGAGAAGCTTTTATGACTATGTTGTCTTTCCTAGAGAGAAAGCCTTGCTTGAATATTTCTTGGTGAATATTTCCACGTATACATGGAAATGAAGATTGGGGGGCGGAATGACAAATTCAGTTGCCATGTATGCTTTAAAAACATTTTACTATTAGAATCTGAGAGTAGAAGGCAACCTCCTTAAACTGATAAAGACAATCTGTGAAAACTTCAGACTGGACTTTGTTTTGTTACATTAATGTAAAATTATAAAAATACTACAAAGAAATAATTTTCAGTTTCATCAATCTCTTTGTATTGCCTCGGGGTTTATGCACAAGAACATATGTTGAGATATAGTTTTAACAAAAGTATCCATTTTGTTTGTGGGAAAAAAACATTTTAGCATTCTATTCTTCCATTCACATATAAACTTCAGGTGTATTTACTTTTCACATGTGTTTAAGGTAAGAATGGCTTAAAATACAATGCACTGCACTTCATATCTTTGTTTTGTCTTTCAGGCTATAATAATCCCATTTTAAAATACCCATTAAGGCTTCACCTGCCACCTTGGGGCCACATGTGGCCTTTTGGATTCTAGAGTGTGGCCTTTTGACTGAATCCAAATTCAGTTTGGATTCGGTCAGGGGACAAGGGGCCGCACTTGGGGGGATCCAGAGGGCCACATATGGTCTTGAGACCCCAGGTTCCCCACCGCTTTTGTCTGAAAGATGTTGTACTGACTAAAAAGGGGAAAATACATTGTTTTATCTACACGGCACTTAACATCTGAAGAGTAGGCTTTTCTTTCCTGAGTTGGCTTTGTGAAGTGAAGGGATGTAAAATAATCACTTGGTAATTTGGCGGTTTTATTACAAGTAATTACTTTGTTTCAGTCATTACATCATCTGCATAGTTTTAAAAACATATAGTTAGGAAGAAAACCCTTCTTTGGTATTGCTCTGGAGCATAAAATGTGCTATGATCAGTCTTTTGCATCTCTTCTTGAGTCACTTTTCTGTAATACTATTTTATAATGAAAATATTAAAACATGAGGCATATCCGTGCCGCTTCAAATAATTGGTTTGACTTTTTAAGCATGTTATCTACAATTTCAAAAGAACATTTTTTTTCAGAACTGCTTTGCCCTGAGGAGTTTAGAGTATTCTTGAAATTATAGGTGTCCATTAAGTATTTTTCAATGTCAATTCAGCTGTAGCTTGTTGTGGTATTAATTCATTATGAAGTGACACAGGAAGAAAACTCATTATGTGATACTGTGAAAACACATATTTGTCAAAAAATAAATGAGTCTGTATTGAAAATCTATCTGGTATGGTGGGAGGGAGTCAAATGGTTTATTAGATAAGTTTGGGCGTCGATACATGTTTCTCAAACAGGAAAACATATAGAAAATATTTCAGTTCCAATCTGTAGACACTCTGTATCATGCACTTAAATGTTTTCTTTTTTTTTTTCCAGGTGATATTATACCCAACTTCTAATAGCTCCAAGTCAGCTGAATTACACCGAATGATAGTTCCAAAAAATAGCCAGGACTCTGACTTAAAAATCAAACTGGCAGTGCGAATGGATAAACCACCACATATGAAGCATAGTGGGTGAGTGAATATATGAGGATTTTTCTGCTGAATTATGGAATTTCATTTCAATGTATCATTTTTGTCAATTTAGTGGGAGAACCAGTATATCAGGCTTTCACATGGAGTTTTTCCAAAAAACTGACATACATAGGTTGTTTTACTTCATTTTTTAGACCCATAGACATATTTGTAGCTAAATCTATGGGCACTTAGTTAATATCACTGCATACTAGCACAGTATTGCCACTTGACTGTATTGGTATTACACATCAGTCATAATGATAAAAAACACTAATGTATGGAGATAAATTCTAGGAAATATTCTTCAAAATACAGTAATAGCTGGAACAAGCCTAGTGTTGAGGTCCTCAGAAATATTTAAACTTACATAGAATATATAAAAGCTAAAAGGTGGTTCAGATATAACCCAGAAGGCTCTGTAAGTTTTGACAAGAGGGATATGAGTGTTCATCTAATGTGTGAGTGAGAACTAAATCAATACTGGAGGAAACTGCTGCTGACAGATGAACAAGACGTGCAGGGACTGTGTCCTGGGGATTGTCAGGGGTCAGAGTCACTGTTCTTCTCTGCCAAGGTCCTTTGTCTCTTGTAGCTGGTGAGGAAACAGTTCTGAACTCTTGAATACAACAAACTGAGTTTCCAAAAAGCCAGGTCTGTCTCACAGTAACACATTAGAACGTACCACACCAAATTCCAGTGTAGGGGTGTTAACCATTAGGAAAGGAATATGACCACTTTTCTCACTGTGGAGAGAAGCAGTTGCTAAAGTGACTCACCGTGAGTTTAGCCACAAACATAGCAATCTTAGGAAAGTGCGTTCTTGTAAAGAGAGGGATCTGCTGGCTTTGGATCCAAATCACCAACATTAGGACAGAGCTAACAGATGATTCAAAAGATAAGGGGGGTTTTTTGGATGAAAAAAGCAGCATTAGGTTCTGGGCAGGAGGCAACCCAAGGTATATAATACAGTGGGATGGGTCTAAGGACTGTATTGCTTCCTAGGTTTGGGTGGGCGGCAGGTGCAGTGTCAGAATAAGCCTCATGAAGAAGAAAAAGACCTGGGAGGGTGGGCTCTTCAAAGGAAACAGTAATTTGGGTAGCCTATGTTAGGCATCTTCAATGCAGTAATGCAAATTAAAGTATAACCGTGACTCAGCTCATAATGCAGATGGAGTTCCTGGGATTTCATATGTAGGTTATGTATCCATCTACTTGCCCATCATTAATTTATGCAGTGGGCAGGTAGGGAGCACTTACTCTTTTCCAACCAGGACAAACCTCAGTAAGATACCATTGCAGGCCTAGAGGAACTGGCTGGTCAGGGATTTAGACTTGTATACAAATAGTTATGATAGTGAGTTTATGTGCCGTAAAACAGGAATGGGAGCCTGGCAGATATAATGCCTGATCTTTGCTGGGGAAGGTCAAGAAAAGTCTCACAAGAGACCTGGCTTTTGAGGTGAAACTTGAAAGATGAATTTATTAGGTGGAAAGTGGGGGGAAATGGCATTCCAGTCAGTCACATGACAGTGTATACAAAAGGCAGTAGTCCTGGAAGGGCTTTTAGTTAATGATGACAAGTTCGGTGCAGCTGTCATGGAGTGCTTTGACTAGACAGAGTACTAGAGCTCTGAAGTGCTTAGAGACCAGTAGAGTCTAGAGTTAGACATAAAAGAACACAGGAACTGCAGTTCTTTTTCTACTGTTTTTTACTCAGTCCTTTTTTCTTCTAACAAATGACATAATAAGAAACAGGAGCTTATCTATCATAAGGACAAGGACAAGACAGCCCTTAGTTTACCCATTGCCAGCACCACAGTGAATAATAACCCCAAAGTCTTCAGCTTGTCCCAGGATCAAAGACTGAAATGAAGTTAGGCATTGGGCAAGTTCTGAAGCCTTAAGCTCCAGTGAGACAAACTCCCTGCTCTAATCTGGCAGTTTCTTGGTTTAGAAGCTTCAGGGCAGGTAAGACAATCCAGCCCCCTTACTAGGCTTGATTTGGGCAGGGGAGGTATCACCGCTCTACACTAAAGGAAAAGTTGTTTTTATCACATCTCTTTGACTAATTCAGGATCCCCCAAATGGCTGTACAATTGGCTTATGCCCAAGACTACAGGTGAAGGGAAAGATTAAAGACAAGATATCATGGTCTCTCAATTTAATCTGTAAAGCTCAAAAACTTCCTGAAGGATTCAGACCAGGAATGCTTCATATTTCAATCACATCAATTGTTATCTGCCATTGAGAAGAGGTACTGACAGACATTTCCAGATATTCATGTATCTGCCGTTTATGATGTCAAAAGCAAAGAAATTCTAGAACTGAAGATATTGGTGATGCTGTACTGCTAGGTTAGTATGTTATTTGGCAAAATTAAATTAAGAATATCACATTCCATAATAGTGATTCAACAAAAACTATTTTAATACTAATATTAGACATGATCTAACAGAATTAAAGGTTTTCAACATTGCTGTAATAGTAAGTGATCCCTATGGGCAGGGACAGTTAGAGGTACTTTACCATAGCATCTGTTCTGACTTCTGAGTGCCCGTATGGTAACAGTTTTTAATATTTTGAATATTACTACTGTGTATAAATATATATGGGAAAACATTTCACCCATAGCATAACTATATTTGTAATTTTCTGAGGTGTTTCACAAATGAATTTTACTTAATTACATTCAAGAAGAAAAAGGCAGCTGCCCTTTCTTCCAAGTACTCTATCATATACCAAAGCAATAATATAACAGGACAAGTAGATTAATATCATTTTGTTTGGGGGCTAGATGGTGTTTTGTTAATAATTCATCCTATAATGAATAATTAGCAAATGAATAATTAATTTAAAAAGAGACAAGCCAAGTTTTTTTTAAAAGATTATCTTTACAATATGGTAAACTCCTCTTATAGTTAAGTGGATTAAACAGTAAATTGTAGGGTTATGGATTTTTATCTTTAGAGCACTTTAGACTTTGAAATCCTTTGGGACTTCAGCAGTAAAAACTTATCCTCTGTTTTAATAATGTGGCATCAAATATATCTAATGTGAACTATTTTAACATATATTCTCTATTTTATTCATTATCACTTATCTATAGCCCTTGTATTGCCCCTGAATATTACCAGCACTATCTGTATTTTTGTATGTGTTCCCAGCTGGGCTGTAAGTTTCTTAGACCTGTTTGGATTCCCAGTGCCTCTCACAGTATATCACCAAAGGTAGATGTTAGTATGAATAATGATGGAAATAATAGTACTGTGCTCCTTAGAGTTTTAAGAAAAAAGTAATAAATATGAGAGTAAGATACATTCACAAATTGAAACTTAAAAATTAAACACAACTTTTAGGGAATAGAGTATAATTTTGATATAAAAAGTACCTAAAATAAATGAAATAATTGGTGTTTGGTTCTCAACTGTTGCATTTTTAAATGCCCTATTTTTTTGAACCAGGAGGTAAAATGCATTTGACCTAAGGCTCATATTTCTGATAACCAATCAGTCCATGACTATACATTATAGTTTTTTTTTTAAGTAGGACTAACTACATGCAAATGAAAATAGATATTTAATTTGGATAAAATAAGAATAGTGATGATTCTATCCTTTTAAAATCAAACTGGGCATTACCACAAGACATATACTTAGCAAAAACTTGGGTTGGTTTATTCTTTTGGGATATGTCATATAAACTAATTATAGAAACCAACTCTTAGATAAATCTGTGAAATGAATTATCAGCTAGATTTTGAAGAGTTGAATGATTCACATCCAGCTTTTGAATTTATTTCCCTGCTTTTTTGTGTAGCATAGAGATAGAAGTGTTCTTGAATGAATGGACTGTACTTTAGCATAGCCTAGTGGCTAAATAACAGTATTAAACTTAAAACTCAGAAATACTATTCCTGTTTTTATTAAATAAAATTATTTTCCTAATTCAAAGGTTAGTTTCTCAATGAAAAGAAAGGCAAAATAAAATGAAACTAATAAGACAAATGACTATTATTACAGTTAGCTCTATAACTGAAAAGGAAAAAGAAGAAAATTAAATTTGCATCACAAACATGTGGCAGCATTATGACCCCGATCTATCAGAAGTTTGCATGCAACTGATTATTTTTATGGTAAAAAATGAAAAAAGATTTTATGAGTATGTAATTATAGAGTTTTTTCATAGTTAAGAATTCATAGTTTTTTCATAGTTAATATAAAATCTCAGCAAAACCACTGCCGTACAAATCTCATATTTCTTTTTGTGTAGCGTCATGCTTGGCTATTTACACGTTTGTATAATGTATGGATGGATTGAAAAATTTTGACATTGTCATGAATAAAACTCTCCAGTTTAATTTACATCATAAAGGTATGAAAGACATTGGGCCCATCTCTTGCTGCAGGGGAGATACAGCAGTTCAGCTTCTAGCAGCAAAAATGAGATAAGCACCAAGGCGGCTGTGTTGTTGTGACTCCACGCTTTCCCAGAGAGCAGGCCAGCTAGGAATTTAGGGGCTAGGGCATCATACCTATGTAAACTTCATTCATATGCTTAAAATTCGAACATTGCATTTGCTCTTAAAGTGAAATGACTGCACTCTAATAAAGTTGCATTATTTAGCTTATGATTTAAGGTGTATGATTTCCAACTAATTTAGGGGACAGTCTAATGACCAAAGGGAGGAAAAAATCTTATTTATGTCAAGGTGGAGTTTGCTTGGAGGATCCAGGCCTTACATAAAAGACAAGTCTGCTCTTTCCCAGAGAAAACTGATTTCTCATTTTAACCCTACCTTTTAGAATGACTTGCCTATATTTTCTTGTCTAAAATAATTATGTTTTGACATCTTACCTTTACCTGAACCTGTATATTGATCATTCATATTCCAAGGTTGAACTTGCCTCAGTCTAGCTTATCCTGATTTCACAGAAATCCTACTTTTGTCTCTTGAACTGTAATATTAATAATATCCTTTGTTTTAACTACATCATTTGACTTTATTCAGAAGAATATGCTTGAGAGAAAATAGAAGCATACAAATCATCACTGATTCCTTGAGTGTATAAAAGTTATGTCCCTTATTAGGGCCTTTTGCTTCATTGTTAGGCTTTAATTTACATTTTTATTTAACAGCTATTGTGGCTGTAAATAAGGTAACTTGTTTCTTATTATGTATTTTTCTGTTAACTTTATATTGTCTTCTATGTCCAAAGGAGAAAAATGAAAATGTTACATAAGAGCTTTGAACTGTGTCTAAGCAACTAACTTGAATGATTTATCTAAGAAATAAGCTCAGATTCTAAAAAAGAACACCTGGAGACTATTTCATGGCAAGTGACAGGAATAAGATAGAACTTTTCCCTTTAGTTCAGTCTAATGTCGTCTAACTTATTTATAAAATTACAGATATTTTCAATGCATATTTTAAATTAGTGGTGCTTTTTGTATGTATTAGTGCAATTGCTAGTTTAACATTTAATTTTCTTGCTCCAGTCATTAAACAAGTATGACACTCTAGATTTGAACTTTGTTCATACTATCTTTATGGAATCAATAAGTCATTTGCTTTCTTTTTACTATAGTGACCGCTGAATTTGAAATAGTCATTTTATATTTATTTCAGAATTTATTCTGTCAATTCTATTTAGTGTACATTTTTTTCCATTTAGACAGGCTCAAAAACACTTCCTGAAAATATTTCCCTCAACAACTGACAAAGAAGAATAATGAGAAGAAATAAAAGAGGAACCAGCATCTTCTTAATCATTCGTTAGGGAGACAAAAGGAGCCCTGGACCTGTGTAGAGGAGAGTAGTAGAGGGAGCAAGCAGAAGAATGAACTCAGTGTTACCAAGATTGGCAAAGATTTCAGAGTGGCAGTGGGCCAAAATCAGGACAAAATTTAGGAACCCAAATGTTACATAAACTAGAAACAAGAAGAAGCATGGAGGTAGTGAGGGGCAATAGTAACAAAAGAACTTGGTCAAGTACGGAATATGGCAACACAGCTGGCCTCATTTGCAAGTCCCTGACAAGAGGAGGAGTGAGATAGCTTAGGGGAGGCATATGGCAGACATTGGAAAAGGCCAATGTCAGTGTTAGTGAAACACAGGGAGGGATTGGAGAGTGTCTGAAAATACAGAAACTATTTAAAGGAATCTCTTCAGAAGCAGTCCCAGCTTGTCTATTGGTGTATTTAATTTTGGCATTCTTTCCATAAATGATAGTGTATGGTTATAAGCGTCAAAAAGAGTATTTTCTACTCCTCTGTATGTAGTCATAGCTAGAGCTTAGTTGAATGCAGTATTGGTAATAGGATATAACATCATGGCCACAGCTTCCTAGGTAGACTGGATCTGAAACACCTGAAAATCATTTTAAGTGAATCATACTGGGGAAGACTGTACAGTGAATTTGTTTCAGTCCAATAGATGTGTTCAGAATATTTTTAAAAATCACAATTTTAACATTAATAAATACCAGTGTTGATGATGACAATGGAGAGTGTAAATGGTTTACAAGTATTACAATTTCTAATCATTCATGTTGCAATCATTTATATCTTCAAGGGAAAGTATGTTAATAATCAAATCATTATCAAATCAACATCTTATATTCATGATTTAAAAAAATCAGCTTGTCACTTTTCAAAAAATACAAATATAGTTTTATGCATCTGCTTATTTTATACATTAATACTTCTGAATTTTTTAAATGCCTTTTGACAATGGATTAGAAGGATATAGTAATAGTCCAAAAGTCAGTTAGAGAAAATTTGAATACCAGCTATTTCTACCTTTGTGAAATTGGCAGCCTCATTGTTTCTACCACTTCGGTTGATCTTTGGGTTTATCTTTAATTTACCACTTCCTCTTCACACATGTTAGTTAATCCCTGTCTCTCCGTTGTGTTTCCCAAAACTAAATCCCTTTTCATTCCTTCTGCCAACTTTAGTTCAATCTCTATTCCAACAAACAAAACCTGTTTCAGTGACTGTCTACTGGTTTTCCTGTGTTTACCTGTCTTCCAAACCATTCGGGAATTTAGAAATACAGCTTATATCTCTACTAAAACATTTCTGGTGCTTCCTAATTGCTTGTGGGATTTGATTCAAATCCTTTAACCTGGTATTCAGATTCTTCAAAAATCTTGTCTAAAATGTCTTTCCAGGTTTTCTCCCTTCTGTACCCAACACAAACCCCCAACTTTAGCCAAATGGATCGGTTCCTATGCTCTGAGCATGCTTTTGGTAACTCAACTCTATTTCTCCCACTCTTTTACTTAACCAAACCCTACCAATCTGGTACCAAATTACACATTTTCTCATACATATATGCCAAGAAAGGTAGTTTATTTTCTCTGTAATTAATCTAATCTTTCCTCATGAACAGACTCTCAGCTAACTGCAAGCCACTTTGTTGTATTTCAGGGCAACTACTGGGTCCTTTTTATGACATGAAAATCTAAAGAGGCACTGGCCCACCCTCTGCCTCATCGTGGTCATTCCCACGTTGTTACGGTACAGCCTGCGTGACAGAGTCTGTAGTAGGAAGTGGGGCAGAAGCCCTTCTACCCTAGGTACTCTCCCGGGCTGGAACAGCCTGCATTCCCTGTCTCCTTCTCTCTTCTTTTCACCACAGCCTACAGGCACCAGAAGAGTGGGCTTTGCCCCTTCTTTCTGACTGCCTAGGACTTCCTTATGGCAAACTTTTGATTAAGTCATCCAGACCTACCCTTTGCTATATTAAAGGAGAATTTAGAAAGTTCTTTGTACGTGTAGTAGGTTAATAGCATAAATGGGCCCAATAAATGGGTTTCCTAAATCCACTCCCTTTGCCCTGTACCACATTATACTGTCCCCTTCAACTTTGGACTTGGCCACGTAGCTTGCTTTGGTCCCTGGGACAATAGCGAATTTGGCAAAATCTTTTGCTTGGAAAAGCACATGTGCATTTTCATTTCCTTGCTTGCTCCACCATGAGGACACACATGGGCTAGCCCACTAGTGAAGCAGAACTGAATCAGCCTCCTTGTCATGGCCAACGTCTCAGACTTAAAGGTGAGCTCAGACAAAATGAACAAAGCCAGCTAGCTGACTTGTAACTGACCACAGACCCATGGGTGGGTCGTGCTAAGCCCAGCGCAGATAAATAGAACTGCTTATTCAACTGTAGGCTCATAAGAAATAATAATGATTGTAGTTTTAAGTCACTGAGTTTTAGAGTGGAATGTTATAAAGCAAAGGTTAACTGATACTGTGCACTCTTGCTGCAAAATCCTATTCACTTTTTTCCTTCTTCTATTATATATAAGACTCACAAAATTGGATTCATCATAATCCTTGACCCATCATATATTTCACATTGATCTATACATTTAAATATATAGATAGACAGATACACATTTAAGTCATTCCATGTTTTTGCTATTTCAGACAGTACTACTGTGAACATTCTTGTCCATGTCTCCTGGTACATACACACAGTTTCTCTGGAAAGTGTACCTAGGAGTGGAATTGCTGAGTTGGTGAGAATGTGAATGTTATTTTTGCAAGGTTAACACTAAACTTTTTCAAGTTTTACTAATAATTGTACCAATATACTTTTCTTTCAGCAATATGTAAGACATTTTTGTCATTCTCTTTTTTGGCTTTTGCTAGATATTATATTACCTTTTTTTGATACTTAAATGTTCACATTTATGTCTTACATTTGTAGCTATATTGTTGTCTCCTGAAGGCAGGGATCCTGACTCTTACATCATCATTTTGCACAGGCTTCAGAACATAGTGGATATAAATTATTGACTGATAGTTGATTGATTTTTATGCACTTTTCAGTTACATAAAATTTCAAATGAAAAGATGATAATGAAAATTCCCTTGATACTACTTGTCTTTCCACCTCAGGCTGACTTGGGCATCCCAAATTTGTGCTCCCAGATAATTCTGTACATTCTCTATTATGGAATTATAGCCATTCACACTCTTGTTTGACTCTCCAGCTCAGATTAACTCCTCGTAGGCTGGAGCTTATTGTTCACCACCATTTGACCAGGCACTGAATTCATGACTGGTTTCATCAAACCAATCATTCAACACATGTTTATTGATTACTATCAATATTTGTCAGACACAATGAAGAAATGAATGAATAAATGAAATCTGCTATAAAAATAGTGATGCTTAAAAAGAAATATCAATCAGCAAGAGGAAGGCATTAGGTACTAGAGAGCTAATTACTTCCCCCACTGGGTAGAACAGCTGTTAACAGCATAGACTAGAAAATGAAGAAAACTGTAAAATGGAAACAATTTAAGCTAGAAAAACATAGCATACTCACATATAGAGAATGTAATATACTTTTAGATATCAGTTATTTCTTCCTTGCCTTTGACATCCATTTGGAAGGGTAATCATAAATAAGTTGTTCACAGAATCTATTTTAACGGTGGCTTGAGGCTGTTTCCAAGAAATCCTTATCCCAGAATTCCTAGACAATAAAAAGACAACATTTTTTTTTTTTTTTACTTTTCCTTGAAGGTGTTAATGTACCTACACATGATAGGGTTGCCCAAGTTAGTTTCATTGGTCACTGGTCAGTGAAAGAACAAGGATACAATGATTAATTGAAAACAGTAGCTGAAAAATATATTTTTTATAAGTAGTGGTTGTGACAACCATATATGTTTATGAGTGTTTATTAAACTATACAAATATGGGATATATTTAAGAATAGAATCTAACCCCTCTTATGAAATGTGGAAAACAGTAGTAGAAAAGCTGATCAAACCTGAGTGATCAGATAGATTCCTGGACTGATGTATTATAGAATATGATGAACAAGGCAGAAGAAATCACTGAATAAAGTGTGTAAGGATTGGACCTGAAAAGAATGAAACACTATAAAATAAATCAGATAGCTACAGTAAAATAGGAAACTAATGCTACAATTAAAAATACTGCAAAGAATATAGATAAAGTTATCATGCCCCAAGTACCCCTGTCTATCAGGCACAAATAAGCTTTTTTTAATTCACAGAAAGACAAGTTCTCATTTGTGTTTTGTTTAAGGCCTTTGTTTAAGGACTTTGACCTTAAACAAGACAGTTACGGATATTTGATAGAATCTGCTTATACCTTCCAAAACTTGCACTTAGTTGTAGACAGCCATGTGTTGTTCACTCAAAGACTCAACCATTAGATTTACTAAGTATGCTATTTGAGAGAATGAGAGTATTAGGTGTGTTTATAGCCAAATATATGAATAATTGATGAAATGTGTTAAGACATGGCTAAAACTTACTAAAGGACAGTGTAATGCCATAGCAGTACAGCTTAGTCAGAGTGCCTGAAGTGTGCAGCCAGTGTGCCTAAGTATAGCCCTATAATCTAGGGGCAAGTTACTTAACCATTCTCTGCCTCACTTCTTCATCTGTAAAATGGATTATGATAATTGCCTGTTTGAAAAGGTTGCTGTGAGGGTTAAATGAGTTAATATCATTAAAGTGCCCACAACATTGCCTGGCACGTGATTATTCTGAATTTAGCTATTATCAGTAAAGGTAATTTAAACCATGATTTACAAATAAAATGCCATGTTTTGATTTTATATCATAATATTACATATTAATATATATTCCATGAAACTTTGAGATATTTTCCTATTATAGTAGTAATATATATAATTATAAAAAATTGAAATTAGAAGCATCAAAAAGAACAAAAGTCATATAATAATACTACTCTAAAAAATATTCTTAGGCATATAAAAGTTAAAAATAAAAATGTTTTTCTCCTTCATTCCCACCCACAGTATCAAAAGTTTTCTGTATATATTTTTGTTTCTCTGCATATATCATCTTTGTTATATTAATATATTCAATTTATGGTAATTTGGGGCATCTCATAATTTCATTACTGATATTTTCTAGCTGCATTAAGCACTCTCTATGTACTTACAATTTTATGACCATTAAAGTGGTATCATAAATAAGTGGGTTAAAAATTATTTCTTAATTAAAATCATCCCTACAACTTGAATCTCTGCAAGATCAATTGGTTGTAATAAGTCATATAAAATGAAAAATGGAACTTTGTGTTACAGAGCACAAATTGCATTAATGATTGATAGGTAATATGAGTGAAATGAAAAATTACTAGACAAGGAGGAGAAAGTGTTTATCCTGCTACCAAATATTCAGTGAATGGATTACAGCCACGATCTTGCTTTTAATGTTTCCCTTGGTAATTGTCATGAAGAGGTATGAAGAATTGTGGCACCTTAATAATATGCCTTGCCATTTTAATTGCTGAGAGAAGCAAGAGAATCTTAATTGCCAGGAGACGCATTACTAATTAAAGTGTCATTCTACATTCATTCTGAAATAATTAGTTTGAATATTTGTGAGAGCTGAGATATAAATTTAGTTCCAAATTCAGGAGCATACCCACAGCAGACTCTGTTAAAATGATCTATGGTTAAGAAAGGTTAACAACCATAAAACTTTAAATGTTTCTTTAATTTGGTACAATTTAATTTTTTATTGGATTATTGAACTTGAAAGAATGGAATGTATAGTATTTTAAAACTTAGTATGTTTTTAAACTTGCTGTAACACTAAGTTAAATTCCTAAATTGCTTTCAGATTTCTGAGATTTTTTTTTTTGTTTTATTATTTTGTTTCAGTATTTATCACAATTTAGGAAATATCTATTTTTTTTACAAATGATGATGTAAAGATATCGTATGATACATGAATTACAAATTCTATCAACACTGCATGGCAACTTGTAAATATAGTTGTGATTCAGTGGACTTTTAAAATTCTAGATTAAATATCAAACATTTGGTGAATCTAAAAGGACATACACTTGAGGAGTTTAAACAATAAACTTACCACAAAAATACTAAAATCAAATATCAAATGTGACTTGAAACATTTTGGACATATGATTAGCTAAAAGCACCAGTTCAAGTTTTACCAAGATTAAGGCTGTATTAGGGAAAATGAAAAGAAAAAAACGGAAGATGAAAAAACCTTTTCCTTCACATGGTTTTTGTGTAAAATTAAAGTCATGCCTCATACTTGGCTCTGTAATTGTAAGATTTACATTTAAAAGTTACAAAAATTTGAATACTCATATTTTTCTCCTTTATCATTTGTACCCAGTCGTATTTGTTACAGAGGTTATTGATGGATTTACCTTGACTGCCTTTTTGTTTCTTCAAGATTTGGGGCACAGAAAACTGAATACTCATATTCCTCATTTAAGGGCTTACCGTGACCAGTCCCTCCTTTTGTTTTACTTTTTAACCCTTTCATCCCTCATCCCATCTCCCATCCTGCTCCTGCCCACATAAGTATCTTAGTCCATTTTGTGTCTATAACAGAATACCACAGATTGGATAATTTATGATGAACAGAAAATTATCTGGCTCATGGTCCTGGAGGCATCTGGTGAAGGCCTTCCTGCTGTGTTATAATATAGTGGAAGGAGGCACGTAGGTGGGAGAGAGGGAAGGGCACTGAACTCATACCTCTATCAGAATCCCATTCCCACGGTAGCTAACCTACTCCCAGGATAATGGCATTAATCTGCTCGTGAGGGCAGAGCTTTCTCGACCTTATCACCTCTTAAAGGTCCTACTTGTCACCGGTGTTGCATTGGGGATTAAGTTTCCAACACATGAACGTTCTTACCACAGCAGTGTCCACTCTGTATTGGATAATATGTCCTTGAATGTTGTGTATCCTCAGTTTTTCTGGTTACTGATGAGTTTGCGTAAATTTTCATTTTCCTTTTAACTAGTGAAGCTTCTCTCTGTGGTAATTCACATATTCATCTCCACTACCACATTTCACATCTCTGCTTGTCAAATTTGTCTATAATGATTTTTTCTTTACTGTTCTCAACCAGTTTTCAGTTTGGGGATCAAAGTTATAATAATCACATGAAATCAGTTAGACAGTATTTTTCTACTTTTTCTATTTTTTCCTTTTTCCTTTTTACTCAGAGTTTTATATAAGAAGGATTTTCTGTCATCAGAAGTTAAAAACTTATCGGTAATATTGTCTGGATGGGAAGCTTGGGTTGGAGGTGAGGGAAGTGTTTTTGATACTTTTGGTGGCTATTTCGATTTTCTTAGTAATTCTTGGACTATTTTTTTAGATCAATTTTACATCAATTTTTCCTCTTTTTCTGAAAAGTATTATTTTTCAGATTATTCTTATCTATAACTATTAATATTTTAAAATTTAAAAATCCTTTTTTCACTCTTTTTATTTCCTTTTTCTCTCATTTTGAATATTTTTATATCATTCTCTATTTAACTTCTATTATTTCTTTAGAGGTTTGTCTGTCATACCAATCTTTTCAAAGGACCTACACTTGATTATTTTAATTTTCTCTCCTTTTAAATCTCTGTTACATTAATTTCTGCCTAAATCTTTATTATTAATATTTCCTTTCTTCTTCTCTAGGATTGCTGGATTGTGCTTTTTCCAAATTCTTGAATTAAATAATTCAGCTTATTTTTTTCTATATGTATTATATTCCAATCAATAACCTTGATTTTTCTTTTTTAATAGATACAGCATCTCACTGTGTCATCCAGGCTGGAGTGCAGTGGATCAGTCACAGCTTACTGTAACTTCAAACTCCTGGGCTCAAGCAATCCTCCCCCCTCAGCCTCCTGAGTAGCTAGAACTACAGGCATGTGCCACCATGCCTGGCAACTTTTTTTTTTCCCTTTATAGAGACAGGGTTTCACTATGTTCCCCAGTCTGGTTTTGAACTCCTGGCTTCAAGCCATCCTCTCTCCTTGGCCTCCCAAAGCACTGGGATTACAAGCATGAGCCACCACACCCTACCAGCCTTGGATTTTTAATGTAATTTTTGGTTTTGTTTTTATTTGTTCTATTACTAAAGTAAAAGGTGTTTTTTTCTTATTTCTTTGGGAGATTGTTTCACATCAAAATAGCTTTTTTCTGCTTATATTGGTTTTTTGTTTAAAATTTTCACCTATTTTTATCTTTAATCGCATTCTCTATTGGCATAAAAAAAGAATCTTTTTTCTTTGTCAAAGCATTACGCTTCACAATTTTCTTTTAGAATTTTTCCTTTGTTATGTGGTGCTTCTGTATTCTCTCAGATGCATACCCTTTTGCTCCTTTTCTTTGCTTGTATTGTCATTCACAGACACTTGTCTAAATGACCTAGGGCAAACAGTGATGTATATGCTTCTTGAAAGTCTTCTCCGATGTCAGCTTTTCTTAATCTCATGCATTTCAGCTTTTCATTACTCTCATCAATGAATTATCTGTTTTGAGCAGTGGTGACCAAGTCTGACCAAGTGGTAGCTTGGGGGGCTTTGGTCCCCCTTTCCCTTCATCTTTGTTAGCACCTTTCCAGGTCTCTGATGTGGGAGCTGGGCTTTTCTGAATCTTGAAGTACCCTGCAAACTCAACTGTTGAAAAAGTCTTCTAGGTCCTCTTCTTTCCCTCTGACGTCCCATTCACATAAAAAGATCGTTTTCCATAAGACCCATCTGTGTAGAAATTTCAGCCTGTTTCGGCACTCATCGGTAGGTGGTCTCACCTGATTAATTGTGCTTATTTTTCTCCCTCATTAAGCTTCCATTAAAAATTCAATGGATTGAGTACTTTTTCATCTTATTGATTCTCACAAATGTGATTTCTACTTAAAGTAGGAAGTTACCTTGATTTTTTATATGCTCACTTGATAGGAAACTTCAGGTTTTCATCTTCAGAATCCTATATAATTTGTACTATATATTTGAATTATATCTGAAGATATCTTTCTTAGCTTTCCTACTTGTAAGTGTCCTCTGGCTATCATCGGTGTCCATTTCATCTTTAATTACTTATTTGAATTCCTAACCTACAGTTTTGTAAAGAGTAGGTCTCTACTAAACAGTAAAAATAAGTGATCATAAATACCTCTATTTGTCTAGGTCATTATTTTTTGTAGCTATAATCCATAACTATTCTAAACCTATTCATAATTCTTAAATGCAAAAGGATATCATTTGTCTAATATTGTTTTGTATCGTCTGCCTTTTTCTGTAGAGATTAATTTATATTATAAAATTTGGGTTTGGAGAAACTGGATTCCAAAGGTGGTTAACATGAGGGTACCTTGTCATGCTACAGGTTTTCTCCCTCTCCACAGTAGCGAGATCTAGTCTAGGGTTTCCTCGCTGCAGCCGGTTAGCTCAGTTGGTTAGAGCTGGTGCTGTGAAGTTTGGATTTGGTCAAAGGCGTTGTACTTGGGGATCTGGAGGGCCACATGTGGCCTTGAGGCCACAGCTTCTCCACCCCTGGTTTAGGCTTTCCTCTAACATCTTATCTTCCTTTATCCTGCAGTGCGATTACGAAAGTGACAGTAAAACTTAGAGTGGAATTTTTGTAAAAGTCCCAAAAGGCCCTGAGAAGCACAAATCAGTTTCAGTGATGCTAGGCTTAGTGTATCATCCCATCAACCTGTAACTCTTATCATTAGCCTTTAACACAAGATCTATTTGCCATGGAATTCTTGTCAAAGTTTCAAATACATATATATGTTTTCATTAGTGACACAGTGATACTATTTATACATTCTGCACTAGTTCTTAAAGGAACGTGTAGTCATTATCAATAGGATAACTGTAACAGTTGTGCCTTTTCTGGAAAGATTCTCTAACAGGCATTAAAAAAAAAATAAAACATGCATTCATTATCTGGTAGATCCTTACCCTTTTAGGGTACTCATCGATTATACTACTAATTAGCAAGCTGATTCAATGTATGACTTCTTATATCTATGGCATCCAGATAAAGCAGAGTGGTTACTTTAAATACATTTGAAGTACCTAGCACCTTAAATTGTGTTCTTATTTAGTTCTTTCAATTCTATGTGGTAGATATTATATCAATTTGCAGATGAAATTACTGAGGCATAGAGATGTTAAGAATTTGCCCAGAGTCTTATAGCTAGTAAGTGACTGTGATTTGAATTGTCTGATTCCAGAGCTTGTTCTGTAAGCCACTAGGAGACCCTGCCTAATAATACAGAATACTTTGCTCCTCAAGTGATCACACTAGGAGTTCACAATACTCAAACGCCACCAAAGGCCAAGCAAGTCAAATACATGTGTGAAGTGATTAAACATCAGGTCAGGAGGAGTAGAATAGTCATGATTATAAGAATCAAGAGTACGTGTCCTGCAAAAAGAATTTCAACATATGTTTTTTAAAATGCTCTGCTTTCAAAGCATATCTGCAAGCCAGATTTAGCCCGTAAGGTCACCGTTTTGTATTTTTTGGTTTACAGAAATAATTCCACCCCATTACTACTTCTGAATAATTTTTGAGGCTCTGCTAATGCTAATTGCCACATACTCAGAAAGAACATTTATTTTCTTAATGCGTAAGGAACCTTAGATAGTCATATATTTTAGAATCGATTTCACTGAAATAACAAAAATTAAAAATTAATGCACTTTTTAAAAATTCTATGTTCTTTATTAAAAATAATGAGGTCCCTATTGATGTACATGCTGTTACTCTGCCATCTAAAGTAAATGATCTTTCTATTGTCTCTTCTGTGATTATTTGACATTGAGGTTTTTGAGGCATGGCCCTATTAGTTATTCGATAACTAATTTGGAAACTCAAATAGGATGTTGGTTTAGGACATAGAATTCAGCATCAGTCTGATATTTTATTCCTGTCTCAGAATTATATCAGTCTTTAGGTTTGGCATGGTGAATATCTTAATTTATAACTATGTTTTAAGCCTGTGACTTTATAGTGAATTATATAAAAAGCAAATCTGCACATCTCCTCTGTGTAGTTACTTTGCTAAAATATCACTTAGATACTATGTTGGGAGGCATTGTTGAAATAGGCTTGATATGTTAAAAGCTTAGAATATTTCGATGTAACCAATTCAAGGAATTTACCTTACTACAAAAGCAAATGGTTTTGATTGTTTAAATGTAAGATTAGGAAACAAAATCCCTCATGTTAAAGTGCTCTGGAGTTTAGATAAAAATCAAAATCATCCATTTAAAAGAATTCAGGTACAATAAATAGAATTCAGATCCGCAAATGTTCGAACTTCTAAATCAGTGGCAAATTAAGTAACACACAGGGCTGGAGATGTGAATATTATATAATGAGGATAATAAAGGAGTTGAATGTGATGTGCCTCGGGTGCATGTTAGTAGCTAATTCCAATATGAATGCTTTGCAATCATTTGCCGGCTGAGATGCATGTGTTCAGCTAAATGGAAATCTTGGACGTTCTCTCATAACACCCCATTATTTGTAATTGAACACCTGATTTCTATCATGCAACAAATTAACATCTGCACTGGATCTGTCTTTTATGCATATGGATACACTGATTAGAATTTTACAGATAGCAGATACTTGAAAACAAAAAGACAACATTGTGAAACACTTCCAGCCATAATTTTTGATTACATATTGAGAATCGTTTAATTATCTTACTCCATGTAATTAGCTCTTCTACTTAGGTCAATTGCTTTTTTTATTAACATGACATGTTAGCAATTTGTTAATTGGCATAAAATAACATGAGACTTTTCTGGGTAGTTTGTATGATAAATACATGTGCTTAAGGAAGCTAAGGAAAACACGAAAAGGTAAATGTATTCATTAGCCCCCTTATAGCATTTGCCAGTGCCACTGCTTGGTGCTACCAAAATATGTGATTCTGCTTTTGAAATTCTGTGCTTCCATTATGCAGAATGAGTTTGTCAATTTGAGTGCTTATGAAAATTTGAGAGCATGGGTATATGTTTAAAATAGAAGAGTCTTTTCTGAAATTAAGAGAATGATGAAAATGAAGCGAAGGTTGTATAAATGCTAGTTGGTAGAAGAGAGATAGAGAAATGCATATATTCAGGTAAGAATACTATTATTATTAAGAAAAAGATTTAGTCAGTATCAAGCCTTTAAGCTCCAGGGTCCTTTGCAAATGTTAGATATTATGAATAATTTTTACATATCAATAAAGATATTATTGGTTATCCCTAGAAAGAAAAATTTATTTTCTTCCAGAGAATTTTCTCTAGGATCTGGCACAAGTAGACGACTACCAGTATCCTGTGTTTGGGGAGGTAGGTATTTAGCTGGAGCTCATTAAACACCTTGCATCTATTTAATCACTTAAGTACAAATTGTTTTCCTCTTGAACCATAAATGAATTATTATAATACCATCACAGCTTTGAGGAACTATGTGATGGAGAATGGGACAGCATAGAATAACGTTGGTTTCCCTGTTAAGTATTCCTTTATATTCTACTTTATTCTAAATAGGATTTGTGATTACTTCATACCAGTGTAGAATTTAAGAACTAAAGGAGATTTGGGGGTTGCTCAGCCCAACATTCATGTTTTACAAATAGAACACTGAGGGTAAGAATGATAGGTTTTTCTAAAAATATTTGTGTAAGGGAAAGGGTATTTATTTAACCTGTACTGAATATATCCTGGGCAAACACCAGGTTGGGCATTCTTGCAAATACAAAGATAAATTTACATAACTCCATGCCAATGAGAATTGTTGTTTCTTTCTTGTTAGTGATGTTTTCATCCACTTGGGGGCACTATGATCAAATTTAAGAAGAAAAGAGCAAAATGTTTTTTCCTTTGGCTTATTTCAGTTAAAAAAGATGGTTCATTGTACTATTGGAAATCTATATGCTTTTAGATAAATAGCTGTTAAATATATTCATTTTTTGTTAGTTTAAATTTCAGAATAGGTATAGATTAAAACAGTGGTCACTGGACCGGAAGCATCAGCATCACCTGAGAACTTATTAGTATGCAAATTCTCATGATCTGCTGAATCAGAAACCCTGTGAGTGGGCCCAGCATTCTCTGTTTTCACAAGCTCTCCATGTAAGATTTGGATGCTTACCCACATTTGAGAACCATTGCATTAGAATAAGTAAATTTTGGGATAGTTTTTTAATATTGAAAATCACTAGGTTAGCAGTTAGCTTTTCAAATATGTTTGGAATATTGTAAAAATGTGTTTCTTTGGAAAGCTTCATACATTAACAGTAAATAAATAAATGAGTCTGAAGACTTAAGCTAACTTTTTGTGCATGATTGTACAACTGGGTCCATATGAGTCAGAAGAGTTATTTGAATAGTCACTTTCATCTCCCCCACAAAAAAGAGTAATTTTAATCAAGTGAAAATTTCAAATAAATCACTTATTTTGTATTATGTAGATAAATCAGCCACTTAATGGAATTTCTAAAATTTAACTTCTTGTGATGATATCAGAGACATGGCCTAGATTTCAAGATAATGCCGCCAACGGTATTTCTTTACATTGCTATAGTATCTTGACATTTATTAAAAGGGCTAATATATATATTGGGTCATTTAATCCTCTGAATAATCCTTTAAAGCAATTAGAAAACTAATTATTACCTCCATGTGCAACTTGATAAAACTGAGACTCCCCTGAGACCAGTTTTAGAATTCTTTTTTTTAATGTTCATTTTTATTTCTGAGTATTACGGAGGTACAAATGTGCTTTGATTACATAAATTGCTTTTGCACTGCTGGACAAGCATGCCCATCCCCCAGACAGCCCATTAGTTGTGGATTTATCCATCCCTTTCTCCCCCTCCCACCTGCCGACACCCTGTGAATGTTACTGTGAGGCTGAAACTTGAATTCTGAGTTTTCCCCTTCTAGAGGAATTCTCTCACATCCTTCCTTAACTGGCCCTCAGATGTGCCCTAACTTCTTTCGCTTCCATTGTGGACACTCCTTCCTTCGATCCTCTTTGGGCAGTTAAAGAAGTGTAGAACTTCTGGAAGTCTTTACGCTGAGGGAGAACAGATGAGAAAGTCATCACAGAGAACGTAAGAAACTGCCAGTAAAACTTGCCATTATGCTGGTGGCTTCTGAGCGGTTTACCTGCTGTCTGCGATACACGTGCTCTACTCAAGCCTGCTGACCTTAAACGGCATCTCATGACACTCCTCTACTATTTTAGTTTTTGTTTTTCTCCAAATGAAGGCCCCTAGTTAACACTCACCACCAGGGAATGACACTCTGTGTATGTGAACATTTCCCATTCACAGCTCATCTAGCACGGAGCATGGTACAAACCTGCCCTGGGGATACGAGGAGTGGTCTGGATCCTGTTGTGCTGGGATCAAGACATCTCCTCCATACAGAAGAGTTACAAGGTTTACATGAAGATAAGTTTTAATATATATGTATAGTAGCTGGAGGGAGGCCATTGCTTCAAAATTAACTATAATGCTAAAGTGAATCTTGTGGCAAAGTCAAAAAGTGTAAATATTTAATGAGTATTGTGAATTAATACTGAAATGTAGTTCTTTGTATTTTCTTGCCCTTAAGTGTAGGTCAGAAAAATGTAGTTCTTAGCATAGTTTTTGTAGTATCAAAAGTTTCAGAAATTGCTTATAAAATGTATGTTTATTAAATTGTCTGTAGTGGTAATTGTCCCTACTTTGTAAGATTGTTTTGTTAACTGAAGTATGTAGTACCAAGCTCAATGCCTGGAATTGAGTAAATCTATTTTTTTTTAAGAAAAAGATTACTTGTTACTAATATAAGGGAAATAATGGTGATGAAATGCATTGACAGTAATTATTTCAATAATATCAGTAGAGTATATATACTGTGATACAGAATATATTATAATGTACCGTACATAGTCTATCATTTTACTCTTTTAAAATTTGTTTTTACTTGCAGATACAGTAAAGCTTAATTTATTTGAATGCTAGTGAAAAAAGGTTAAGTCTAATGGAAGACCTTTTTTTTCAAAGCTTATTCTTGAAAATTATCTGGAAATTTACTAAAATTCTGTATTGCTTTTTAGAGTTGCTAAGCATTTTATTTTTATTTGATTACTAAGGGTCATTTACTCATCTGTCTGAAAATCTCTCCTTCATAGGAACTCCCATGGTAATTTATCTTTACTTTTTATATCTGCTACCTTATGTTGATGCTAATGATGAGCATATCTTCTGTTCTGAACTGCACAGAGCAAATATTAAATGAATCAATTATCACTAAAGAGCACTAACTCCAAGATATCTTACAATATTTAAAATAAGTTTGTTTTCTTGCCTATTTTCTTCTAATTGTAGCGCAAAGGAAGAGAAAAAGGGAAACCTCTGAGGAGTTGAAGATTATTTGGATTCTAGACAATTACAGTTATATTGTAATTCTTGTTAACTTTCTAATTATTTGTGTTTCCCCGTGAAGAGCAGATATAAATGTGCCAGCAATTGAACCAAACTCCACACCCAGGGATGTACTTTTGGTATGGCTCTTCAAGCAAAGTACCCATTTCCTTTTCCTAGTGAAAAATAACGTACCTTCTTACTTGAAACTGAACAGATCTCGAGTTTCTTTTCAGTTCTGCTTTTTAGATGGTGCCATCATAAAGAGAGGGAGGAAAAAAATGTTCAGAGGTCAGTGTCTTCCATAGGCTGATTTTTTTTTCCTCACTCCATTTTATTGTCATTGTTGTTATTTATGAAGCAAAATCCAGAGACACCATCAGATTGGCTTTAACTCTTTACTCCTTTCTGTGAAGTCATCTTGATCTTCTACAAATTCATGTAATAGATTTCTAGTCTTTATCCCTAGGTTTGTATCCAAAGGAAGGAGGATTTATGCTTATATTTTTTTTTTAAATGAGGGGTAGGTATACTTTTTAAGTAAACAGTGAAATAAATGCTTTTCCTATCTCCTTTCTTCCAGCCGTGTTTTTCTCCCTCTATGTATGTTAGCCTGTGAATGTATGACTGTGAAATGATCCCATTAAGATAGAAATGTTGAGTTATTTGACTTAATGTACATTAGTGTTGCTTTGAGGAAAAGGTGCTGATTTCCTGAACTGACATGGACCTTAAAATGAAAGAAAGAAAGCAGATTTTGTACCAAAGTTGCATTTTAGAGAAAATCACTTTACAAGTGTCTTTGGACATGGTGTTATGGTTTTAAAAAAGTAATGATATATATTCACCAGCAGATGGCGCAAGCATTCCCCAAAATAGGAAATGCTGTTCATTAAATAAAGTAGAAAACTTGATAATAGAGGTGTCACTATTTAAGTAGAATTAAATGGCCTTCACAACATTTTCTTGTAAAAAAATGTAAAAAGAAAAGGTCAGAAGGTGAAGTGGTAGTTCATTTTGGACATATCAAACTTGTCAAGATACTTTATGGAGTTAATATAGAAAAACTTTAATGTTTAATAGTATATGAATAATCAAAAATATCACAAGATAAGTTTTAACCTAAAATAAGTGAGACTAGAAAATTCTGAATATGTTGTGTAAATTTCAAAGTCTTTTTTTTTTTCTGTTGTCTATCTTGATTTCATTTTTCTTTGTATCTTGTATTCATGAGCAGAAGCTCTGTGAATACAGTTTTGTAGGCAAATAAATAAATGGAATTCTTAAGCTTTAAGGTAAAGGAAAAAGGAAACATTTATTTAGCCCAACAAATCCCAGCCTTATTGTACATAAGTTCCTTGTTACTGTTGGCTTTACTTTTTTATTCATTCTCCTCTAACTAAATAAAGATGTGTGAGAGAGAAACTGAACATCAAAGTATATTTTCTGTAGTGGTCTAGAGTTTGGCAATTGGTTGATGAGTAGCATTATCTTAAGAACATAAGGAATTCAGTAGCTTGGAAACCTGATATACAGGTACTTTATAGAAATATTGTTTTATCTGAGAATAAGAAGAGCTAGTTTTTGTTGTAACTTGTGTGACATCATAGGTATATTTCACTTTAAGAAAAAGGTAAGGTATACTTAAGTTTTTACCCCATTCGTTGAAAGTTTTTTTTCCTGAAATGGGACAAATTGGGAAAAACGGGAAAAATTCATTGTCACCTCCTCATCTCAAGTTTTCCAAAGAACCCTTCAAAAAAGTTAGGTTGAAGTATTTTTCTGTGTGTTCTACTTACTACTGCTACGAATGCCTTTGTTTACGTTGTGCTTTATAGTTTAAAAGGCCCTTTTGTATAGATTATTCCAGTAGACTTTTGTAGCGACACCATCTATTATAGTCAGGGTAAGTATTGTTCTTCCTGTTTTACAGATGAGAAAAGTGAAATTCATACCTGGCACGTAACAGTTTAAAGTTAAAGGGATATTAGACTTAAGAGAATCGTTCATTTGCATTCTTTCTCTTTCTTTCTCTTTCTCTGCATCCCTCTCTGCCTCTTCCCCCTTCTCTCTCTCTCTCTCTCATTATTTTCATCTTTCCTCTTATTCTCTATTTTGCAGGGTAAAAGACAAGCAAACTTATTCTGCATCCCCAGTACTTCCTTTCCATGTGGAGGGATATCCATTACTGTGATACCCCTGGCCTCTTTTCTCTCTCTCCACCTATGTTTTTGGTTTTTTTGTTTTGTTGTTTTACTTACCTGACTGTTTAGCTTGAGAGTAGAAACTGGGCATGAATAGGTTAGCCCTTTGCACTCTGTTTCTCCCTTGAAGGTGAGTTTGCCAGATGGGCTACCTGCTCTGATTCTCCCTGCCTAGGTCTGTCGTGGTCGGGATCTTCCCGTGGATGGGCCTTTCCTGTCTAGCACGGTCTGTGCCTGTGCTCGGGAGAATATGTCTCATAATAATACTCACCCTCACAAGGAAGCCTCCCCCTTACAGAGATAAACCATATAATTCAGCATTATCTTTATCAGTATTAAAGGCAACATTTTTTATCTTCTCTCAACTCTTTGGTCTTAAGTTAATTTGTTCAGAACTCAGGCAAAGAAAAGAGGTACTGAATTATTGGGCCTCCTCACAATTTCCAACAATGTTCATGTATCAGAAAGTTTTTTTAAAAAGCCTACTAGTGGGGGTGAGAAATCTGGTAGCATCTTGAGATCTTCAGACATGTATATTTTTTTCCATTTTGTCTGAAAGACCCTTGTGATACTGTGAGCTTGGGGCCGTTTTCAGCAGTGGTTCTAAAGCCCTGGAAGGCCCTTGCTGGGACAAAGGGGCATTGGGCACACTGATTCCTGGACCTCTGTCCGCTCTCACAGCAGCTGCTCCACGCTTCCCTCGTGTCTTGATCGTTCATAAAAAGTTAAACTTTAGGATGACATTCTGTTACTAAAATTATTTGAATACTCTTGATCCAAATATGTATAAAAATACCAATTTTATGGAAAATCCAAAGGCTACCTGAGACTTTTTTTTTACTTCGATATACTATAATTTTGGCTAAAGATTTACTTCCTTCATTATGTTTTCATTATAATTGTTCCTAATGACAAAACTAGGAACAACCATTTAGTCATTCCAGAGATGTTTGTGGAGTGTCTGCTGCATAAAGGCACAGTGCTGGGCAATGAGAATAGAGTGGTGGGTCACAGCTGCCGTGGTCCGTGCCCTCATGGAGTTTGAAGTTTTGTGCCAGAAATGGCCATTAGTTGAATAATCCTCAGGCCACCACAGGACTGTGGAAGTAATATCCACATGGCGCCTCCTACATGTAATAATGGAATATGACCTAATTAGGGAAGTCAGGGAGTTCCACTCTGAGAAAATGATAGTTGAGCTGAGGGGATGGGAACAAATGGCAAATGTGAAATTCAAAAACTAAATCGGTTTAAAATAAGTGTTGGAAAGAGATGCAATTGTACGATGCGTGGGACGGATGGGGTAGGACAGACTACATGCAAACAATCAGAGGAGCAGTGAGAACCCAGAGAGTATTTGCACAAGAGTGCTTGGTGCCAATGTAAGCCAGTAAAGGTATGAAAGGATCCTAGCACAATGTTGTCAAGTAGATGGCAATCACAGAAATATCTGCGACCAACTAACATATCCAGAATTGAAGAGCAGAGTGTCAGATGAAGATTAGCAAGAACAAGAGGAAAGCTGGGTATATGACAGGGTATCAGCCTGAGGTATTAGACAGCTTATCAAAAGAACTACAGTCCATGCCACATAATGATGTTTCGGTCAATGACAGACTGCATGTATGACAGTGGTCTCATGAGATTATAATGCCGTAATTTTGCTGTGCCTTTTCTCTGTTTAGATACGCAAATACTTAGCATTGTGTTACAGTTGTGTATAGTCGTCAGTGGAACAGCATGCTATACAGTTTTGTAGTCCAAAATAGGCTATGCTATACAGCCTAGGTGTGTAGTAGGCTGTACCATCTAGGTTTGTGTAAGGACACTGTGATGTTCGCACAACAATGAAATTGCCTAACAATGCATTTCTCAGAATGCGTCCCCATCCTTACATGATACATGACTGTACTTGAGCACAAAGGAGCTGAGACACTGAACCCAAGGTATGATGTCAGAGCTGGGGTGGCAGTAAGGGCATCTTTGCTCAGTCCTTTAAGTCTTGAACCAGAACTCCAGGATCCTCCTTGACTACAGGCAAGATTGGTCACAAAGCATAAAGTTGAAGTTCAAGTGACATAGTTTAGGTAAAACAAGGCTGTTGGGAAGGGAAATTGGTGAAACATGCTGAGTATCAGGAGGAATTTAAATATCTTTGTAAATAAGCCACATGGAGATGTTATACAAAAGATGGACACAGTTTGTTTTCTAAATATCAGAGCTCTCCAAAAATGTCTTCATTAACTAAGACCAGAGAGCAACATTATAGGAAAGGAGTACTTTCAGGAATCAAACATAATTCATGGAGAGTGTGATCCAAAAGTTACAGAAAACTCTTTCTTCTTTTCAAACATAAATCTGTAATGACTCCTAGTAAAAATACGTTAGAGTGAAGATGATAGTTTAATTATGACAAGGATATTAGTTAATTCCAAACAGAATGTAAAAACTCAGTTATATAATTTTATTGCTTAAAGATTCATTAATGATAATCTAGTCCAGCTAATTTTCCAAAGCATGTGCCACAGACTATGACTCCTACAAGATGTTCTACAAAACACATTCCATACCTTTAGAGACCCTACATACACTCGTTTCCCCTACCCTCTCCCACCCTCGGTAGCTCATTGCTCATGTCTGCTACCGGCTCGTAGAAGTCCTCACATGCAGAACTTGTTTAGCTGTATTTAACTCAGTATTTCTCACATTTGTCCACGAAACCCATTCTGTTTCTTCATAATTCCTTATATCCAGATGTTCCAAGACATACACTGTGGAAAACACAAAATCCCTAACTATTTGCTTAATGATTTTTGGGGGGTGTATATAGCTGCAGTCCCCAACCCCTGGGCTGCAGACTGGTACTGGTCTGTGGCCTGTTAGGCACTGGGCCACAGAGCTCTGCCTCCGCCTCCCCCTCCCCCTCCTCCCCCTGCCACCATTGCCATCCATGGAAAAATTGTCTTCCATGAAACTGGTCCCTGATGCCAAAAAGGTTGGAGACCACTGGTACATAGTTTATAAAATGGACATTTTATGTGCATCTTTCACTTGAAATCCTCAATATGAAGAAGGTAAACCAGATATCTCCATTTACAGAAAAGGAAACTGAGTCCTAAAATATTTGTGTTAATTCAGGACTGCCTGAATTATATATAATGTTAAACAATGTTTGATCATTGTGCTTTCCTTTGGAAATATTTTGCCTTAAAAGAGAAAGTATTTTCAGTAGTAAATATGATACAGTTTCATACATGCATAAAAGCCTCTGTTAAAGCTTTTGTTTCTTGCCAAACCATTTGCATTTTCAAGGAGAGAAAAGCTTAATGGAGTATCTCAGAAAAATGTCTAGGATTGCATAAGTAAGTCATTTCCTTTTCATTGTTGACTGTTCCAAGCGCTTTTGCCGTCTGGTGCAGAATGTCTTTCCCTTTGGAATGTGTCATAGCCTTATCCCCAAAGACATTCTGATTCTCACAGCCTCTGTCCTCTTCCTACGGGGTGGAAGCATAGACCTGACTCTGCAAGTTTACCTGCTTGGGCTAGAGGAGGCTGCACAGTACACTCTGTGGCCATTTTTCCCCTTTTATTCACTTCTGAGACATTTTATAATCGGCTTGGAAACCCCAATGACTTTAAAGAAAAACCTGAAACCATGCTGTACAAAATAAGCCTTTTGTGGTAGACTATGTCGAGGTAATGGATCTTTAAATACTTTGCCCATTCCACAGTGTATGCATATTTCAAAACATGTACACAATAAATATGTATGATTTTTGTCATGTAAAATAAAAAAATAATAAGATCCTAATATATTTATATAATTTTATATGTAAATGTCAGCATTGGTGAGATCATGAATCATTAAAAAATATATATCAAGTACTTTTTTATGCTAATTGTGATATAAAAGAATGATGACCAGTCGTCAGAGATATATATCAGGAAAACTGCCTTGTTAATAAAAGTTTGATTTAGTTTGGTTGTTTGGCTAACATTTATGTTCTTAAAACTATTTTTCATAGAATTACTTAAAAATTCTTTTTCCCAGTTTAGTTATGCTTTTAGGTGACAGTGCATTGACATTTATTTTAGTATACATCCTTTAAGAATGATCAGTTATAAAATGCTGGTGAGGATGCAAAGAACAGAGAACTCATATACTGTTGGAGGAAATGTAAATTAGTATAGCCATTATGGAAAACAGCATGGAAGTTTCTCAAAAAATTAAAAATAGAACTACCCTAAGATCCACCAATCCCACTACTGGGTATTTATCCAAAAAAAAAAAAAACATATCAAAGGGATACCTGTATCCCCATGTTTACAGGAGCACTGTTCTCAATAGCCAAGATATGGAATACATGGAATCAACCTAAGTTTCCATCAAAAGATGAATGATTAAAGAAAATGTATGTAAACACAATAGAATACTATTTAGTTACAACAAAAGAATGAAATCTTGTCATTTGCGGCAACATGAATGGAACTGGAGGTCATTACGTACAATGAAATAAGCCAGGCACAGAAAGGCAGATATCTCATGTTCTCACTCACAGGTAGGAGCTAAAAAGGTTGATCTCAAAGAGGTAGAGAGCAGAATGAATGATAGTTACCAGAGACTGGGAAGGGTTTGAGGAGAGGGTGAAGAAAGGTTGGTTAATGGGAACAAACATACAATTCTATAGAAGGAATAAGTCCTAGTGTTCAGTGGCACAAGAGGCTGAATACGTCGGGTTTCGGGATCTGAAATGTTGGCACGCTCATGGCCGAAGAATGACCAGAAGCTCCAAAGTAAGGCAAGCACAAAAATGAGGTTTATTGAGAAGGGAAAGATAGGATTATGGAGCAAGAGCAAGATAGAGTGTTACAGAGCATGATACATACGCCACAGATGAGGACCAGGCCCATTGTTGCAGCAAAGGGAGAGCCAAAGGAAGGGCTTGGTTATTGGGGTCTTTTATATAAAGTGCCCCGATTGGGACCTCCCTTGTGACTCAGATGTCACGCTGGAACCACTTTGGACAGTTGGGCGTCCCATGACCTCATACAGGTGTCCCGTGAGCCTCTCTGAAAGCCCATTTGTGGGGGTGAACCGCAACAGCACCCACTTTCATCCCTAGGAGACCTGGAATCCCTCACTATCTACCTAACAACGATAGCTAATAATAATTTATTGTATAAAAAAAATTAATTTATTGTATATGTCCAAATGCTAGATTTGAAGTGTCCCAACACAAAGAAATGATAAATATTTGAGGTAGTAGGTTTCCTAAATAACCTGATTTTATCTTACATATTGTATGCATATATCAAAATACTACATGTACCCCGTAATATGTACAAAGAGTATATATCAATAAAGAATTTTTTTAAATAAAAGGAATTCATCTTTGACCAAAAACAAAATATAATAGTAAGTTCTTGATTGATGTCTTATCTGAGAAGTGGAATGGATTTTTATGTTCTCTTTATCTTGACAATTTTCCTCTATTCATTTTCTAGATTATTCTATGACAAGCCAGATTTGAGATAGTTTTTAATACCTTAAGCTGTTATCCTTATTTAATAATGCTGATATGAGCTGAGACTTAGATTTAGCTGAGATTTAACTAGCAGAAGGTGGAACTTCTCAGGAAAAGGAAGAGTGACAGTTTTTACACTACCGATTCTTTACAGTGAGATCCCTGAAATAAGTGCAGAACTCTACATTTTATTTACGTTTGCTATTATAAGTTTCCTGTTCCTATAGCACAGAAATTTTAAGTTCTTGCTCAACAGTAGGATTTTTTTGGTTTTTCTTCAGTTACAGTTTCTCTCAAAACGTCATGTAATTTTGCTCCACGAGGATCCTTTCTGCACATGCCCACCTCTCTTGTGCTCTTTCCCGTAAGAATTCAGGAAGTATAAAAACCAACTGGAAAGTATTTACTTCTGGGCTTCTTAATGCCTAGGTCCTAATGTTGTCTTGAAGCAGTTTCTTTTTTCATTCTTACCTGAGACAAAATAAAAAAAAAAAGGGGGAGGTGAGGGAGTGGCTTCCTAATCCAGTGGGGTTAAATAAAAGAAAGAATGTAGTGAAAGGAAGATGCCCTTTATGCAAGCCGTAGAGAACTTGTAGGGATGACTGCAAGTGCCTGAGGGCATTGGTCCCTATTGGTTTTCACTTCAAATGCAATGGTGCCCCCAGATAGCCTGTATTGTTGTCAGTTAAATGGGATTATGAGTGTCTGAAAGGTGTTTGAGAATGAACCGAAAATCATTTTCACAAGTGGATGATTACTTCTGCCACATGTTAACCGAACTCTATCAGAATGGCCCAGATTTTTGAGCCTGCATTAATTGCTCTTTCAACCTTGGACTGAGGTTTCTCTTATGAAAGCCCTTTCCAGGACTAAACTACTCTATATATTGATTTTCTTTTTCTTTCTGTATTTTTCCTTGAAAAATGAAGGCTGGTAGAAGAAAAGGCTTTATCATTCAACATGTAGATTGATTGTTGGATTTCTTTGAATAAAAAGCTAGACTCATAAGTGATCTGCCAAAAGTAATCGTCCTTTTTTTCAAGGACCGAATAGTTCCCATCTTCTGTATACAATTATGTTTTTGAAATATTCATTAGTGATGATTTTTCATCATAAAGTAAAACCATGAACTCTCACAGCGTGGACTCAGTGCAAATAAATTGTCATATTCTCTTTTCTATTAGAACTGTATACCACCACTCTAATTAAAACTAAACTACAATATTTAGTAATGTGTTTGGAGAATTTTTGTGTGTTGAAGTATTCTTTCAACAGTCTTCAAGTTAGAAAGGTTTTATAAAGTGCTTTTAAAGTGTTTGGAGAAATGAGTTCTTTATTTCATGTTACCATTTTCTCTTTCACATATGACATAGAGAATATTAGCTGTGTCTTCACTATTACTAGAATAGTATGGGACATATTATAGTTAAAACATTGTGTTATGCAGATGAGTTAAATCTTAATTTTTAAAATCAATAAGTTCTTAAAATTTCATCAACTTTTGTAATTAGATAATATACAATATTTGTAGAAAATGACTTAATAGGAAAACTTACTTCTGAGAAGTTCTGGCTTAAATGAAGACAAATCACAGAATATTACATGTGAATCTATTTTTTTAAAAACATTCAAAAAGGTAGTGTGTAAAAGCAAACATTTGAACTAGTTTTGTTTTATAAGCATTACAGTGTTGAGAGGAAAAGTAAATTATCTATTTGAAATTCAACAACAAAAAGCTTAGTAATTATGCTGATTTTTCTTTTGCTTGAAATTTATTCTTACCAAACTTCACTCAATCTATTGTGAGCCATTTCATAGGTACCAGAATACATATTGTTAATGATCACCATCTCTAAAGAAAAGTTTTTATTCCGGCCGTCACAGAACATTCCGATAGATTTCATAAAGACTGTTTCTGTCCATAGATGAAAGCTTGTAGAGGTAGGTATCTGTGGTGTATCTTCTGGCTGGCTTATTAAGTTAACAGACAACTCTCTTAAGAATTGTGTTGACATGAGAGAGGTGGTATAATTTTTAATGTAAGTATTAGATACTCTAATGACTATATATAACTATGAATATAGAAGATAAAAAAGTACACTGTTTGCCTTGTTGGTAGTAACTATTTTGACTTAAGGATTGGCTATTTCCTTAAAAAAAAAAAAAAAAAAAAGCAAATACCAAATTTTAAAAAATTTTTCTCTTCTCTTTTTTCCTAACAGCATAGGAAATATTAATATCTGTACATATTCTACATATCCACATCATACTTTAAATATACAATCAAAAATCTAAAGGTTCAGTTCCTCATATCTCTTATATTTGGGGATACAATATGACCTAAGAATAGTTAGAAATACAAAAAAAGTCATAGATGAATGAAATATTGATATACATTTAATTGGTTTTGTGCTTTGTTTCCTAACAATAATTCGTATGTTTCTTTGGAGCAAATAGTGCTCTTTATTAGAAATAACCCTAGAAGAGCGATTAATACTTTACAATTACTGCTGTGTTTATACTGATTTATGAAACCAAATGCTCCAAGGCTTTACTTTTACATGTTAAATCCCAGCTTTGTGTCAGAGTGCCACTAATTTCTTTCTTACCTAATCCGTAAGAAGAGAAGATTTTAAAGTTAAGCAGGCAGTTTTTTGTTCAAAGGGAACAACTTTTTAATACCTTGCTTAAGTTGAATGGAGTGATGAAAGTAAACACTTTTAAATATTATCTGAGGAGTTATTTTTTAAATAATCCCAAATACTCTAGTTACATGAGTATTGTGATGCATTGGAAATATTTCAATGGAAGAAGTATTATATTTAGTGTAAATTAGCATTGGAAATATGTGCTTGTAAAATATGTTATGTACAATAGCATATCTCTTTTATTCCCATTCAGATAATTCTTGTATCAAATTTAACTTTGGTTAGGGAATTTTTTTATATAGGGCAATATGCTAATAGAGTGGTGGAGAATGTAGCATGGCCATGAAAACTGCTGGTATTTGTGTTCTTTCCTTTTCCATTCATTTCTGATTTAACTGAAATAATTTAACAAAGATGAGAAAAAGCCCCACCAATAAAAGGACTGCTTTCCTTTTTAAAATCAGGTGAAAAAAATTCGAAGTGCCCGTTAGAGACTGCTTCTGTCATGCTGTGTATCCAATGCTTATTTTATTGGATAACATGATAAATTGTCACATAAAACCAAGTTAAAGATGTGTTCCCAGTTTGACTGGTATTTGGTAGCTCTGATTTACATTCCCTTAAAAGAAAAACTTTTTTATTTCCATTAATCATACAATCAAGAGGACGCTAGTAATGACTCAGCAGGTTACAAAACATTCAGTGAGAGTTCAGCCGCAGAGCAGACCCACTAGCAGATCTGCATACACTGGCCAAGATTCTCCGTCTCCAGAAAGACAAACACGTTTCTTGGATGATATTCTTCTCTGCCTTTATTTGGTAAAATTGTGTTTTATAAAGCAGTAAAATATCAATTTGTCCGCGATTCAGATGACAATGAAATGTTAAAACTAGAGGTTTTTTTTAAGACAAGTAAATAGCTATCAAGGATCTGTTTAATTAATGCTATTGCCATGGTATGTCAGATAGTTAGATTTAGTCCTAGCAGCTGGACCTTTTCCTTTTGCAGCATTATGCAATTATAATTGATTGTCATAATAACGACCCTGAGTTGCTATAGGGTCCTTTGTAAATCATTAAAGACAGATCAAATTATATTTTATGACAATTTGAAGTCAAGTCAATTTATTGTATACAAATTCTTTAAAAATTGCTTATAGATACGGATACTCTGTATACAGAGGAACTCATTTTTCAGTAATTAAGTATATGTAAACATTGTTGTAAGTGTAATGAACAGAATCTATTGCCTAGTGGAATATGACATCGGATTGAATATAACTCCCATATATTTTTCTGAAATAAAAATCTTTTGGGGCTTAGATATCATAGAACCTAACACTGAATATTAAACACACACACGCGTGCGGGACAGAACAGTGATTCAACAGCAGTGCTAGATAGGTTAGGAGAAAGTGCACTTTGATTTTTACAGATGTTTTCTAATAAATGGATAATCTGATAGTTACCAAATATTCAAATGATTTGGGCTCTTTTTTCCTCATTCTCTCCACACTCCAACTCTTCCAAAGGTAATGGGACCATCCGTCTATATTTGAGAATAGCCTTGAAAACTGGAAAACCCATTTAACCATGAAAACTTATAGGAGTTCTTTGCCCTTATAGAGATAAAGAGATAAAGGCCCTTATTTTTGGTCTTTAGGCATTCAAATTAGTCATACAAGAAATATGTATTCATAAAGTAATAATGACCACATCCCCCAAATATTTAATAACAGCAATTTTTTCTGATTACAGAAGTAGGATGTACTCCAAAACATTGCTAGTGGTAATGCAAAACAGTATTGCCACTTTGGAAAACACTTTGGCAGTTTCTTATAAAGTTGAATATACACTTTCAATATGACCCAGCAATCCTACTCCTAGATATTTACCAAGGAAAAATGAAAACATAGGCCTACACAAAGACTTGTACAAAAATGTGTATAGTTGCTTTATTGATGATACCTGGAAAAGTAGAAACAACTCATGTCCACTAACTGGTGAATGGAAAAGCACACTGAGGTAAATTCATGCAATGGAATATTCAAGAAAAAGGAATGAACTTCTGATACATGCAACAACATGGATGAATCTCAGAAGCATTCTACTAGATGAAAGAAGTTAAACACAAAGGCTATATACTACATGAGTTCTAATTGTATGACATTCTGGAAAATGAAAACTATAAGGTCAGAAATCAAATTAGTGGTTGCCAGAGCTGAGGATATATAAGGACGGGATTGGTCATAAAGGGCATGAGAGAAATTTTGGGGAAATGGAAATGTTCTATAAGACAGTTGTGGTGGTGGTTATGTGACTGTGTCAACACTCATCAAATTGGGCACCTAAAACAGGTGAATTTTACTTTATGTAACTATACCAATAAACTTTACTAAAAACAAGAAGGAAGACATAGTCAATGTAGAAATTGTAAAATACAAAAAGGCATAAAGAATATGAAATTTCATCTTTAATCTCACCAGACAGGTATTAACTACAAGTTTAACAGTTTGTTGCATTTTTCTTGATTTTTCCATGCATATAATATGAGCTTTTGTGACTGCATTTTTTTAATTATAAGAATTTTTCTGTATCATTGGTAATTCTTTTTTGTCATCATTTTTAATAGCAACCTAGTCATTCCTTACTGTTTGATTCTTGTTTTTGAATATTTATTCTTAAACAATATTGACGAACTTTTTTTTTCCTTTTTCTTCCCTCATTTTTAAAAGCATTTCTAATATCAGGAATCTGCTTTTATACCAACGAATAAGCAACTAGACATTGTACTTGTTACCTGATCCCAGAATTCATCTTTATGGTGAAAATATTCAGATTTTTTGACATTAAATTTAATGTATTCTTATTCCATATGGTTATCTTTTCTGATGTATTTTATTCACGTCCTTTTTTTTGCATCAAAATTTTGTCTGGCTAATATGAAAACTTTAAAAGGGCATAAACTATTATATTTTTTTCTACATGGCATTTATAACATTTCTTTCTGGGCTGTTAATATTTTGTTGAATATTATTTCTTTTTTCTTAGGCAGAGAACCAGTAAAACTCTTAAGACCAGTAACTTTCTGGATGTGTTTGGTCACTTGTCATTTCTGAATGTTTGAATGAATTCTTTCTTCAGCCATAGCCTAAAATACTTGAAGGCCAAGCATTCAAATGTTTACCTTGGTTCCAGTTCCAAATTCTCTGTTTTATAACATCTTCTACCAGTCTCCAAATACAACATGTATGCATCCACCCACCCTTCTGCTTTCTGTATTCAGAGAAACCATGTATCTTCATTCCAAATTTGCTCATGTGTCATTTGAATAATGATACATATGACTATTCTTTATGCAAGACCTTCACTGTCAGCAAGACTGGCACTGACTGACTTGTGATGTTGATGATTTGCATATCGCTGTTCACTTTCACTTGTGTGTAACCCAGTCTACAAAGTGAGACACTTTGAAAGAGCTGAAAAGCAGACTGTGGTCCCAGGCAAAGGTTATTCCAAATGTCCCCTGTGGCTCCTAGGCAGCTATTTGGCACGCATCTTGCTAGTGCACTTTCATAGAGGGCATCTGTCATGTCCACAGTATCTAGTTCCTGAGGTCACTGCTGTTAACCCTGTAATAGGAGCTTGGATGTGTGCATTTCAGGAGAGGAAATTACATAGGAAAGACAGCAAGAGAGCAGCTAAACACCTATCACTACAACGATAGAAGAGAAATTAGAGGTTAGAGCAAAGGTTGGGCAAAGGGTTTTTGGAGGACCTTGAGAAGAAACAGTGAACAGGTGAGAACAAGAGCCGTTGACATCGTGGCCAGTTATTAAATGAATTGACATTACATCCACAAGCCCAGATGATAGTATTAAGGGTATCATGAGACCCAAATAAAAGTTCACCAAACACTTCAGCTAGCTGATGTGTCTGACATAAATAATTGATTTGGACCATTTGGGTGATGCTTGCCAATGCAAGAATTTTGTTTTTATTTTGACGTTTAGTAACTCCATGTTTTTTTCTGATTCTGAAAATTTAGAAAACAGAGAATGAAGGAAACTTAAATCTGTCATAATTTTACCACTCAAAGATGCTATTATAATATTTTGGAATTTATTTTTTTACAAATTCTAAATCATTAAGTATATGTGTAATTTTGAATCCTGCTCTTTTCTTATAACATTATATAGTGAGATATTCTCTATGTTACTGATTTTATCAAAAGTATAATTTCAGTGGCAGCATAGTATTTCTTTCTGTAACTATGCCAGCATTTATTAAATAATTCCCATAGTATTGGGCATTTAAATTGTTATTAGTTTTCAGTAGTATAAATAAGACTGTCATATGTATGCACATAGTATATACATCTTTATGTGTATCTGTAATTATTACCTTAATCAATTCCAGAATAAAAAGGTAGGACTATTTCTACATATTGCCATGTTATCCTACAGAATGGTAGTCTCATGTTATATTCCCACTAGTAGTGAATAAGAGTGCCTATTCATTTCACCATACCTTAGCCAATATCCCATGTTACTGTTTTTAAAGGAGGCAAACAGTATGTTTGTTTTGTTTTGCAAAAGAGAATTATTTTAATAAGACAGAAACTAAAAATTCAAGCTAAGATTTTAGCTTTAAAACTTATGAGAGAAAGTCTAGTTATCTTAAGCCCCTAAGTAAACCATTAGTCATAATGTTCTTTTTTAAACAGTTGGTATTGCGTATAAATTGTTAGTTTGAATAGCCTCTGCACTGTTAAACCTTCACTTCAGGAAAGGAGATTATGATAAAATATTGAAAACTCATTCCTTGATTTTAAAATTAGGCTTCTGTTTGTCATATTTTAAATTTCTAACAACATTTTCCACTTTTGTAAGAAGTGTGTGTATAGTTTTATGGTGTAATTATAAAATATTAATAGCTCTCTCCAAGCTCACATTTCATTGATTAATGTCTTCTTTTCCCTTTCTGATACTTCAGTGCATCATCTGTATCTTCAGTAAGGACAATATTCTCTAATGATTGACTGATCATTTCAATTCACTTTTACTCAGATCAATAAAAAGTTAAAAGCCATGGTTGCAACTGTGTTAAACTGTGCATTGCCATCTGTTATTATCTGAATTTCATAGTTTAAAATACTTGCAGTAAAGTACTTTCATAAGTCAGGTAAATACCAAAGTGATGGAGCTGGAGCTAGCAGAGACCTTTGAAGTAAGCAAATCCAACCTTTCATTTAACAGGTAAGGAAATGGGAACTGCAGTTGTGCAGGCACATCTTGTGGTCACCCAGCTGGACGGTGACCCTTAACCCAGAGTTCTTGACTCTACAGCCAGCGCCTTCTTAGGCCGCACAGCTGGTCATCTGAGAACCGAAGCATTTAGAACCATGTCCTCAATTCATATCCTTTGTCTCTCCTAAGAAATGTGTGTAGGAATAAAATTCCAACTGGTTCTTTGATTATCCTTTCTAAGTCCTACTTCACTCAATTTATGGTAAAGACTGACAAATTGATAAGCCACATAAATCAATTCCCTTTCAAGAGCCTAGAATAAGCTCAATCATTTTGTAACACAGAAACTGCATGTTGTCTCAGATTCCAAATGAACTAAACTTTGCCTTTAGCAGGCTGGTCTCAAGAATGAATACCTATAGAAGAAATGTGATTACTCAGAACCACAAGATTGTTCGTGTAAAATGTTCTTTTGCTTGTTTGTTTTTCTCACCAGGTATCTGTATGCCCTTGGACAGAAGGTTTGGAAAAGATGGAAAAAACGTTACTTCGTTCTTGTTCAGGTTAGTCATTTTCTTCCTATTACATAATCACTCTAAAACAGTGATTCTCAAACTTTTTGTCTATGTGAGCTTTATCTATCAATATTTACTATTTTAGAAATTAAAACTGAGAAATTTCTTTAAATATTTAATTTATTTTAAAGTAAAAGTAAATCCATGTAATGGATTTACTTAACACAAATAACATTTTTATGTAAAATAACTATTTTCCAAGCCAAATGATTTAGGGAAATGTGGCATTGTTTTATGCTTTTGCATACCTCTTTACTGTCTGGATTACTAGGAAGAATATAACTCTATTCTTGTGTCAGCTTCTGCATTAATTTGCTGCAATATCAGATAAAATGTAGCCTCTGGAAAGCTCCACGGTACACTCAAGAGAGAGTAAGTATGAATATTGTTATAGAAATAGTTTTGACCTTACAGACCCTCTGAAAGAATCTTGAAGATGTCTGGGATTCCAGGACTTTACCTTGAGAACCGCTGCATCATTCTGATATTTTATAAATAAAGCATAAAACATACAATCACTCATTTTAGTATAAATGTCATATCTGTACTTAATGGTATATTTAATGCAAATATGCTGGCATTTAATACAAATAGGCCATATTTAATAAAATTTACCATACATTTTTGGCATATTTAATACAATTAAACCAACAAATCATTTAGTAGCATAAATAAATTTTTACATCACCTTGACTGTTATATTTATTTATAATTGGATTCTGAACATAAACAGATTTGGCTGACTTTTTTGGTAAATCATCTATAACCTTTGCTCATAGAATATACTCATTAAGTTAAATTTACGTTAAAGAATAACTTTCTAAGTAAGTCATCCTATTTCATCATGAACCTAAGCTGTTTTATTCCCAATGGAAATACATGAAAAGAGAATCACCCTTGGAATTCTTAACATAAAACAGTCTGTGAAATCTCATTGATTTCTATCACACATTAAGCAAGCTTAACTGGGCTAGATCAGAACAACATGGTGAAATGCCAAAGAAGGAAAATTATCATTTGCTGTCTTCCAGAAATACATACAGCCATCCATCAATTGCCGGATAAAATTACTTTATTGATGTCCCATGATGGCATGGTAACTTCATGAAAAGTGTGAAAATTGAGTTAAAAGTAGTTTTATTTACATGGCAAACAGCCAGCCTATTTTTTTTTCCTGCCTGAAATGTAACATTATATTATTAGAACTAATATTTGGTCTAATTTAATAAAAGGTACACATACTCTTTCAATTTTTTGATATGGAGCCCAGGCATTTGCTTTGAGTGAAGGTCACCTGTTTAGAGTTTTGTGTGATCTGTCCTCTAAAATAAATACCATTACGACATCTTCTATAGTTTCTAGTTTAGTTTCTTTACGTTAGTGCAAGTATTTAAATGCATTTCCTAAGCAATTTGAGTGTAGATCTTTCTGGACATTTAAATTTTATTTGTATCTTATAAATGTCTCATTCACATCTAATTTGACGAATTTGTGTTAGTGATTTGTCTTAATCAAGTCTTTATAAAGCATTCAACTGATTTTCATAGAAACAGCAGCTTCTTTTACAGTTATATCTTATGCATTTATATAGAATCTCATTAGTTCTGTAACTTCAGTAGCTGATATTATTGGCATAAACTAGTTTGGGAACAAACCTAGTTGACTATTAGAGTTTACCTGGTGGAAATACACATGAGAGAGCCTGGGAATGTAACCCAGTAACCACAAATGTTCAACATGTCATTCGCATTAGTCACTATGTTTTAAAGAATGTTGTTAGTCTGGAGACCTGATTGACAGTAGGCTAAAATAATTTTTAATGTATTGATTTAATATGAAAATTAGGCTTTTGTAGATCAGTTTTGAGAGGTCAAATGATCACCTCATGCTTTTGGCCAGGTAAGGTTCAAGGTAATCCTTTGCCCTTTATCTCATTTTCTAGCATATGATCATAAGAATCAAAAGTTAGGAGACAAACATGTATACTTTGATTATCACCCATAAGAGAATTCAGAAGTGAAAGAAGAATACTTTGATATTGTTTATTGGTATGTCTTTGGGGAAGATTAACCATATCTTTGAGGAACTAAAAGTTCTCTCAATAACAAAAATATGTTTTACATTTTAAAAGGCAAAATCTAACTTAAATCAAAATAGGCAAACCTATAGACTCCATAATTGAAATTTAGGAAAACACTACCAAACTATAATGAGTTTGGATTTATACTACCTAAGGTATCATCTTAAAATTTGAAGATGTGTTTAAGCTTATATATTTACATACATGTGTGTACATACATACACATGCACTCACACAGAGAATCCCGTGCCCAAATGTATTGAGATATACATGCCAGTACTCTGACAATTTTTTAAACACAATTGAATCTTCCACTCACTTCCAACTGTAATGGGAAGACAAATTGAAGGCACATGCTTCAATATCAAAATGGATATGTATGGAGATTCAATGAGACTGACCCGTTGGGAGGAACTGGGTAGTTTTCATTAGTATTTTTAAAGGCAGCTCTTATTCTATCTGCACAGCTTGTAGGTCCATACCTGCAGGCCACATTATTGGAAGGTGAAGGAATCGTTTTCATAGGGAGGACAGTAGACCCCTGCTGTGTGTCTGCTGCTGCTGTCAGCGGAATGGTGCTCTGGTGATAATGTGAATCTCATCACCACTTTTGAGTGTGTATTATATGAGTGATATAGCTGGAGAGCCAGCCATCAGCTCAAGAATTTGTACTCATAAAAATTGATTGAGAGTCGGGTTTGGCCAGCTGCAAAGTCGTTCAAAGTGAACACTTGTGGAGCCACTGATGAAAAGACTTTTCAGAGACTTTCATATAAACATTTAAATCAGAGCTGAAAAATGGGAAAACAAATTATTTATTAATATTGAGTGTTTATTTAGCTTCCAAGTATTTGTTGATATGAGTGTCTGTTTAGCTCCTATGTAAGATGCGGTTTGGTCCTTTTTAGATTCTGATGGTGATATGGTTATATATAGCAATGAATTGATTTTAAGGCTTTCTAAGAGGTTATATTTTTTTAATGAAGATAAATTTTGGTTCAAGCCAAATTGAAAGAACAGTGACTTTGAAGACTATGCTTGAAATCTTACCAAAATTAAACTTATATATATATATATATTTCTTATTTATTTTTCTTGTGCTTGTTCCATGTTTTAGTATTAGTTTTGGAGGATATCATTAGTATAAAGTACTTATGAACCTTTATTGTAGGTCATTACATTAATAATAAACTCATTGAATAGCTTTAAAACTGTGATTTAACCAAACTGAGTTGTCTCTTCATTCCATATTCTGCCAATGTCTATTTAAATAACACTATGTCCCAGGTATTGCATATTCTGTGGCAAATCCAAAAATTCCTGAAATACTCACCTAGTAACATAACTATTGCTATATCTGATATTTATTAAACATTTACTTTGTGGCAGGCATTTATGGAAAGCACTTTCAATACTTTGTGTTATTTACTCCTCAGAATAAGTCTATGAGGGTAGGTATTGTTATTATCCCCATATACCATCTGTATTCTTATTACAGATAAGAAAATTGGTGTGCAGAGGGGTTGTGGAATTTAGTCAGGATTATGCAGTTTAGTATGTGGTAGAGTCAGGCAAATCCATTTCTGTCAAACTATAGAGACTAAGCTCTCCTTTCCTCTGCCATCCTGTTGTGATTAAATTGATGCACACAACTACAGTTGCTCTGAAGACAAAGAGATATGTGAATCATCATTCTGGATCATTAATTTCATGAGGTACAAAACAGTGTTGCCATATTAAAGAAATGGCCAGAGAGTGATGGTATAAAGAGTCTGTGCTCATGAAGACCACTTCCTGTGTGGCATCCCTGGAAACTGAAGTAGACATCTATGTTGTGTTGGCCCTGTATCAAAGTGTTCACTACTTGTTGTCGATGTGTCAGAATCATGACTTGAAGTTGCTGCAAACAACAGCAGGCTATCAAGACATAATGTTAATTACCTATCGGCTGAGTTGGCACAGGATGTAAACAGTCAGCCACACCACTGCGTGATCCGTACATGCTGTAAACATGCGGGAAGCACTCTCTTAGTGAGATGCCATCAGGATCTGCTTTAAACGCAAAGGGGCTTCCCCAGCCTGTTGACTTCTGAGGTATTCAGCACACATGGGAACCCACTGCCGCAGACTCCTTTGACATGTTTGAGAATGCCACTACTGCACGAAGAACGTGAAGTTCAGTTCTGCGGTACAGGTTTAGTCTAGGACATCAGCAGATGTTTGCTTATGGCAATAAGGCTATGCGAAGTAAACAAAGACACTGCCACTAGATCAGGAAAGTCATGAGATGGTAGCTTTATAGCTTTACATTATAAAGTGGTTTAAAATTTACCAACCCAGGACATGCTCAATATAGGATAAAAATCAAACCATGCAGTTTTTACAGTAGAAAATAAAAGTCCCTCATCAGTGTTCCTACCAGCACTGCCACCTTATTCTACTCTTCTTTTCAAAAGTAGCCAAGCAGCCATTGCTGAGTAATAATGTGAACTTCTATACTTTTATCATTATGTGATACACATATATCCATGCATCCCGAATGGAATCATTCCATATATTTTTGTTCTGTGAATTGCTTTGTTCCCCTTTAAAAATATATATCAGAGAGAAGTTGCCATATTAACTTATAAAAATCTACTTTATTATTTTAAGCAAATGATTGGATTCCGTAATATAGATTAACATAATTTATGTGACAGTTCCCTTTGTTTGGATGTTTAAGTTTTTTTTAATCAACAAACAATGCCTCCATCAATATATGTACAATTCTTGAATATTAGTATTCACATATATATGTGGGAGTATTCCTATAGAAATGAAATTGCTGGGTACAGATATTTGTAATATTAGAAAGATTATAAAGCCTTAGATGACCCATGTGTGTTTAAATATTCATCAAAACTTTGGCCTTTTTTTCATTTAAATCACTTTTTTATAGTTAACAAATTCTCATTATGTGTTAAGTTGCATGTTATTTTATCTTATTTTTCTTATTTATCTTTTTTATCCTTTTTGTCTTTTTATCTTATTTATCTTTTTAAATGCATATCTTCAATATGAAATAAAATTGATAATTCTTTTGGTTATTGGGCTTATTTAGAACAAGATGTCAGCAGAAAATATTTTTTTTATTTTAGGCTCCATTTTTAAGATAACTTTTGCTTTATGATAATTGGGTTTTTCATAGGAAAAAAAGATGATAATAGCCATATTAATGGGCCATGTGGTTTGCCTTTGAACTTTAAAAAACTTAATGCATTTACTCTCTAAAACAGCTCTAAAAATAAGTAGATAAAGTAGATATTTACCTATATCTCAAGCACTAAAATTATAAAAGGAGACAGAGGATGTGGAGTTAAAATAGGTCCAGATTTAGTAAGGGGAATCTTGTATGGGTCAGGCAGTGATCCCAACTTGAAAATTCCTCTCTTTTACATATACCCTGTGTTCCCATAAAAAAAAAAAAAATTTGATGGACAGGCATGATGACTCACACCTGTAATCCCAGCACTTCGGGAGTACTAGGTGGGAGGATTGCTTGAGGCCAGGAGTTTGAGACCAGGATTGTTTGAGGCCAGGAGCCTGGGGAGCATAGTGAGAATCCATCACTACAAAAAATTAAAAAATTAGCTGGGTGTGATGGCATGTGCCTGTTGTCCCAGCTACTTGGGATGCTGAGGCAGGAGGATTTCTTGAGCCCAGGAGTTCAAGGCTGCAGTAAGGTATAATCGTGCCAGCCTGGGTCTTAAAAAAAAAAAAAATTATTGCTATTTTCCTGTTTAGATTACAGGTCAATGTCTGATTCCTCTTGTTTTGCAGCTTATAACTACATGAAAGAGCAGAGGCCCTATGAATGAGAATTTTGCATTACTGGGGCTACATTAAATTTTTGTGTACTTAATCTTTTCTTACAATTGTTCTACAAGACTCTATTTCAAAATGCATGAGTTTGTGTGTCTCTTTGTGTATATTTATGTGTTCGTGTGCATATACATCTTTATATGTGTGTGTATATATACAGGTATGTATATAAAATTTTCAACACAAATGGTGTACTTGCTGCATAGCAGAGATTCAGTAAGTATTTATTAAATAAATATCTTTCCTTTAATTTAGTTTCCTTCTCAAATCTCTGTATGGAACATAAAGTTGACTTCTATTTGAACATACTTAAACCAAAACCTCGGTGTCATCTTTGACCCCTCTCTTTTCTTTAACCCCATGTCAGAAAATGTTGTTGTTCCAGGTCCAAAACAGGATTCCATTTACACCCAATTCTGTCCATCTTCTCTGCTACCATACTAGTTGAAACCACCATCATCTTCACATGGACTCCTACAATAGCAACCTAGGTGTTCTCTCTGCTTCCACTTCTACCATTTTCCTTACAAGCTGTTCTTCATATTGCCAGAATAATCTATTTGAAACATAATTCACATTATGACAATTTTTGGCTTAAATTGTTCCCATGACTTCCCTTCACACTTAAAATAAACCATGACCAGAGAAGACCCTACATATTCTGGCCACGAGCTTCCTTTTCCTTTAGTCCTTCCCTGTGATTGAGCAGCAACTTGACTTCTAAGGCTCTGCCCCTAGATGAATTACAGAGCCAAGAGTAGGAGTTTAGCTCCTTCAGGTCACCAGCCCTCCCCCTACAAAGGTACCTCGAAGAAATATATAATGTGGGTTTATTTTTTAAGTGTGATTTCTATGCAAATGTGCCTTTTGATTAAGTTCTTTTCCTCTATCCAGATTGTTAGGCTAACCCTAATCCTCTCTATAGAAATTCTGAACATCCTACAGTTTTTATTTTCCCTGTGGCTGGCTCATTCTACCTACCCACTTAGGTATCATTTCAGATGTCACATTTTCAAATGTGCCTTTTCCCCCCATCTAATCTAACATACCCTTCAACTCATTCCCTTTCACATTATTCTGTTTTATATTTTTCAGAGCATGTATCTCCTATTAAAATTATCTTTTTTACTTGTACATTTAATTTTTTTAATCTCTTTACCCCTTCTAGAATGTATGCTCCATGAAAATAAGGACCTTATCTTTCTTTCAGTCTACGTTAGATGTGGAATGTTAAACACTGCCTGGTATATAAATAGAAACTGACTAAGTATTTCTTAAATAAATGAATATATGCAAATCACTCAGCCTGGTTCTAAAAAAACTGCCTTTCCTTTCTCTAATTTGTACACTTATTACTGAATCTTTTTTATACCATTTGGTCACATATATATTCCCCTCAGATCTATCAAGATCTTGAATATATTACATATTCATTTTTCTTGATTAAATTAAGCTCTGGGATTTTTTGAAAAAAAAATAATAACTCTAGCAGCACCTTTGGCCTCTGCCAAGAACATTTCCAGCTAAGGATTGTTAAAGCTTTAATCTTTGCTGAAATTAGATGGTGGCAGTTGCTAAGCTGCCAGCTGTTAACATGATCCCTGCAGTAGGAATATAACATACAAACTTGAATGCTGTGGTCTCTAAAATCTGATAGTTAGCACTGACACATGCTAGGATGCAGACAGGTGTTGAACAGGTTGGCAATTGAGAACAAAATGGGAGGTTTTCTGGACCAGATGCAGCTACCTTGTGGTACCACAGCAACTTAAGGTGCCCTATCAAAAGCAGTGATGCCAAAACCTGATCTAATGCTGTCTTCAGATCAAAGTCTGTTTATATCCCCCAATGCTCAACAAATCCATTTTTTATGTAGTTATTAAGAGTGGATCGGGTTAAAGATATTGAATGTTTATCATTGCTACACTTCCACTGAAGGGATTTGCAATTTCAGCATAGTAAATCATATAAGCTTTGTTCGGTAATACACAAGAAAGACTGTAAGCGCAAACAAATACTAGATCAGAATAGGTCAGACCACCTGTTTAACTCCTGGCGTGTGACAATGTGACTGAGGGAAGTCTGCAAGATTGCCTCTAACTGGAACTCAGGGAGCAGGACCACCCCGCCCCCGATGTCTGTAGCTAATCTTTCAGCAGCATATTTTAACTGTTAGTGCCCACTGATGCTGACAGTTCTTTCAGAGTACAACCTTCCCAGATTACTCCTGACCTGGAAGGATTCACCTGAATTAACACTGTGTATTTGATGTAGGTTTGGCCTTGGGAATATGATTTAGTATGACCCTGTAAAAGGGATGGGTGAAAGTAATAGCTGTTGGGGGTACTAGAGGAAACAAAAGAAGTAGGAAATGTGGCATCGTTTCATGGAAATAGAACCAGGAATCAGTGAGTCCAAACAATAGTATTAATAGTTTGTTTCTTCTGAAGCCAATGTATTCCAAAAGCCAAATTGTGCTTTTGTCAGTTGTCTGATGGGTCAGATTTCCTAATTTTTAGTGACAGCTTTGTTAGTCGTTGGTATTCTGTTACTTTCCCATCTGTACTCTTTGTTATAAGTGTAGGACCAATTGTCTATGGCAGATTCTGGGCCTGTTGGATAGTTTTTGAGATATTAAAATAAACAATATTAAAAGAAGTACAGTCTAACATAAAACAAGTGTTTTAATACTTTGTCATTTAAATGACCATACCTTTAGAAGTGGGATGATTCCTCTAAAGCTAGAGTTTTTTGTGTTTCTTTCTTTTTTTTTTTTTTTTTTTTTTGAGACAGAGTCTCACTCTGTTGCCCGGGCTAGAGTGAGTGCCGTGGCGTCCTCCTAGCTCACAGCAACCCCAAACTCCTGGGCTCAAGCAATCCTACTGCCTCAGCCTCCCGAGTAGCTGGGACTACAGGCATGCGCCACCATGCCCGGCTAATTTTTTTTCTATATATATATATTTTTTTTTAGTTGGCCAGATAATTTCTTTCTATTTTTAGTAGAGACGGGGCCTCGCTCTTGCTCAGGCTGGTCTCGAACTCCTGAGCTCAAACGATCCGCCCGCCTCGGCCTCCCAGAGTGCTAGGATTACAGGCGTGAGCCACTGCGCCCGGCCTGTGTTTCTTTTTTAATTCCTTTAAAGAGTCTTTAAATTGGTACTTAAAATTTTATATTTTTATCATGTTGAAAATAATTGTATCATTTAAAGCTAGCTAGAAATACAACACTTAAAGCATAAAACAACTGGAACTGTACTTCAAGTTATATAAAGGAAAAAGCAACATTAATGTAAGCATTTTACATTACATGCCTTTTGACAGATAACTTTTAAGCCTAGATCTTAAATGGCAAGGAAGTTTTTAGCATTTTAGGTGGCTTACACATGTCAAGTCTGGATTCTTTAACATGTGACAACATGAATATACCAATAATTTATGTAAAGAGCCTTAGAGAGTAATCAGTATTTTTTGTTTTTAAGAGAACAATAATTTTAAAACATACATTACAATATATATTCAGGATAATGTCCATTAGAAATAGACAAATATACCTAAAACTACATTTAGATGCATTGCCACTTTATCTTCTCTTTCTCAATTTCCTATTCATTTATGTATTCATTCAACAAACATCTTCAACACAGTCACTGTGTTCTTTCATAAAAGTATGAAAAGAAACAGCCCATGGGATTGCAAAGAAAGGGAAGAGGAGAGAGCCGAATGAGGCTAGGAGACAGAAGACTGAGACACTGAGAGTCAGCATGTAAGCTAGTTCATTCTTAGCATGTGAGCCTAGCGTTCAAACAGCGGTTCAATCCCCAGATCAGTCAGGTGCCTTCACTGTGTTATAGTAACAAACTGCATTTTGTAACTCAAAATGAAATGACTCTCGTAAGACACAGAAAGAACAGAGTGAGAGAAGGGGAGACTGCTGCATAACAGGCAAGGATTGTGCTAGGTGCTGTACATCAGCCTCTAATTCTCTCAAAACTGTGTAAGGTGTGTTGTTGTTTATCTATTAAAGAAAATCAAATGAGGCATATGAGGGTTATAGTGATTTGCCTAAGGTCTTATCAAAAATAAGTTGGAAAGAATAAGTAAGTTATGGCAGGGGAAAAATGTAACTGGAACTTGCATTTGAAATGGCAAACTCATTTCTTAAACCTGGTTTATCCTCTCTTCGCTTTCAATTGAAATGCCTTAATATGATTGTTTTCAGACCACACTGTCAAAAATAACACCCCCTTTAATGTCTAGCTTTTTACACTGTTTTCTTTGTTGTAAAACAATTCACCACCAGAAATTATTTTTGGTATCTGTTTTCCTTTAAGAAAGCATGTTTGCATTTGCCTTTTATTTATTTATTTTTTTACAAACTTATGTGGTACATATGCAATTTTGTTACATGCATAGATTGTGTAATGGTCAAGTCAAGGATTTTAGGATAACTATCACCTGAGTAACGTATGTTGTACACATTAACTAATTTCTCATCATCCACCCCCTCCCACCCCTTCACCCTTCCAAGTCTCCCTTGTCTGTCATTCCACTCTCTTCATCCATGTGTGCACGTTTTTTTAGCACCCACCTATGAGTGAGAACATGGAATATTTGACTTTCTGTGCCTGGTTTGTTTCACTTAAGATAGTGACCTCCAGTTCCATCCATATTGCTATAAAATTCATTCTTTTTTATGGCTGAATAGTATTTCATTGTGTATATATACCACATTTTCTTTATCCATTCATCTGTTGATGGATGCTAGGGTTGATTCTGTATCTTTGCTGTTGTGAATAGAGCTGTGATAAACATACAAGTGCAAGTATCTTTTTAATATATTAATTTCCTTTTCTTTGGGTGAATACCCAGAAGTGGGATTGCTGGATTGGATGGTAGTTCTATTTTTAGTTATTTGATAAATCTTCATACTGTTTTCCATAAAGGTTGTACTAATTTACATTCCCACCAGCAGTGTATTAGAGTTCCCTTTTCTTCATACCCTAGCCAACTCTATTATTTTTTGTCTTTTTAATAATAGCCATTCTGACTGGGATAAAATGATATCTGATTGTGATTTTGATTTGCATTTTTCCGATGATTAGTGATGTTGGGCATTTTTTCATATACCTCTTGGCCATTTTTGTGTCTTCTTTTGAAAAGTGTTCATGTACTTTGCCCACTTTTATTACGAGATTATTTGGTTTTGTTGTTGTTAAATTGTTTGAGTTCCTGATATTCAGGATATTAGTCCCCTATCAGATGAATAGTTTGCAGATATTTTTTCCCATTCTGCAGGATATCTATTCAGTCTGTTGATTATTTCTTTTGCTGTGCAGAAGTTTTTTTTTAGTTTAATTAAGTTCCATTTGTCTATTTTGGTTTTTCTTGTGTGTGCTTCTGAGGTCTTAGTCATAAATTCTTTGCCTGGACCAATGTCCAGAAGAATTTTCCCTGGGTTTTCTTCTCGTATTTTTAAGATGGATTTTTTTTTTTTCTGATTCTGGGGCATTGTTATGTACCAAAATCCTAGAAAACTTTACCATAGATGCACAATAAATATTTGTTGAATGAATAAATGCATGAATGACTGAGTTAATGAGAGGAGGGGAAGAAAATACCTATAAGAATGTGGAGGGAGAGAAAAAAGTTGTAAATACACTTGAAACTAAGGTCAATAATTTATCATTCTGTTTAGTAAGACTAATTCACAGATCTCTAAAAGACATCAAGGAAGGACAAATATGTCTAAGCCAAGATAGGAAAGAAAGAACATTCACACTAGTCTTTAAACTCTTTTGCTAAAATATCTCTTAAAATAATTTTGTCCAACTGAAGATCCTCCTAAACATTTTATTATAAGTTTAAATAGTTGCAATGGATGCAGTTTCTCAAATAAAACCATTAAATCACTCATTAACATGACCAATAGAATCTAAATACTTTTGTGACTTTATATTCACCTGCAGTCATTGAAAATTTTATATTAGCTTTTTCCCTTTGAACTCTTATTTCCATTGCTCTTCCCCAACAGAATTTTATTCTTATGAAATAAGTGTTAGGCTTCAAAATCTTGATCACTCTCTCATGCTTCTCTACCATTAAAAGTCTACAAACTTGGACTTTAAATAAAATTCCAAAAACCAAAAGGCTTTAAGTATTAAACTTTCTTTGACATTGAAGTAGGATTGTAATTATAAGTAGTACACAACATTAAAACACATATATATATGACAAATTTTGAAGAACAGTTATTAAACATAAAAAAGTTAAATTTTATTGGAAATACCTTTCCTAATAAGCTGGAAAGGTATTTGGCTTCCTAATGGCTTCCTTTCCTAATTTGTCTGTGAGTTAATATTATTTATTCTAGAATGAGAAATTCCTTTTTTATTTATATCAGTTTTAGAGACTTAGGCCTGGAGAAACCTGGCTCACTTAAGTAAGTAGATGGAAATAAATATTGTCACAGTAGTAATACTGTTTCTCAATCTAAAAAAAAAAACTCCTGAGCTGGATGCCCCAAATACATAGTGATGTATCATAAAATTATTATTACTATTCTGTCATGTTATAACTAAATTTTTTCCATAATTTTTCTGAAAGCAAAAAAAAAAAAGTGAAAATCAACTGATTTTTAAAATAAGTATAGAGAACCATACAACCACGACAGGAAGAATTCCCATTTCAACCTCACTAAAAGTAAATGCCTGCCAGAATATGAAAACTGGGTTAGAAACTGTTCCTTTCCATTTACTCTCCTGCTTAAGATTGGAGAGGTGAATTCTTACAGTGCTTTGGTGGCAGACTCGGGGGAATTGATGAGGATTTCTTGTCATTTGGCAAGTATCAGACCTCAGAAGATCAGTTTGTTCAAGGATAGATTGGGGGGGAACGGTGAGGGAAACCAAAATGGAGACCTATGAAGAGATTCTGTCATTGAAATCAAATATACTGATTCCGCACCAGTAACCAGATCTTTTTGAAAAGGTAAGAATGTCTTTGTAATATGAGTAATTACCACCTAATTAGTTGTTTCCCAAGTTATTGTTTGTTTCTTTGTTTTATCTTGTTTTTCCCAAATTTCCATAACATTTTCATGGGTTTCTTATAACTGTGGTCATATCATAGCTATCTGTGTATCCTGAAAGGGTAGGACCTGGTTTCTCCTTGGCTCTTACTTACAACTTTACCCATCACGTAGTAGATGCTCAAGACCTGCTACTTACATGAGGGAATGAATTTGGCCTCGTGCTTGTTTCTTGAATGTTCTAAAATTTAAAATCAAATGTGATTTGTTATGGCAAGTGGAAGAGGATGCATTTAAGTAATACAAGTTGAGTTACTTGACCTCTCAAACTATTGGTGTTTTTTTTTTTTTTAGCAAAATTCGTACATGTTTTATACTTTCAAAAATAATACATTCTCAAATTTTGCATAAGAGTATTTGTAAGGATCTTGGAAGGATTTTTAAGGGTCTTGGAAGAAGGAAGAAGGCTTTACTAGATTGAGAAATAGACAGAAAAGGGGATTTTAAATATGAAGGTGGTATTTTCCTGCTTGGGAGTTCAGGTGTAAAAATGAATTAAAGTGGATGAGTCTTCCTGGCTAGTCTGGAGTACTTTACTCAGTGGTCACTATATATTGCAGCTAGTCATTGAGGGAGATGTTCGCAAGCCATGCAGAGAAGGCAGACCTTCCTGTGCTCTTCATCTCTCTCCCAGCTGGTTCCAGATTGTGCATGTGGTGATGTGTTAAGCAGACCTTTTCTTAGCAGGATTTTAAGACTCTTCCAAATGAGAAAAGGACATGTGAAACTCATGAATTAGTTGGTCAATATATTTTCTATTTTGTTAATAATCAGTTACAAAAGTATTACTTTGTAAAGGTCTCTTGAGGTCTAAAAATTATAATTAAATTATTCATAAGACCAATTTGACTCAATGTGTTTAGTTTTATATACTAACCCCATCATCATGTTTTTTTTCTTTCCTGAAATGTAATGAAAAGGACATGTATAATTTTTACATATAAACATTAGACTTACTATTCAGAAACTACATAAAACAAAATTAAAATTGAAGGATTGGCCAAGGGATTCAAATTGGTAGTTTGAGCTAGTCTTAAAAGTAATGCTGAGAATTCTTTTTTGGTCCATACCTAGACCAGCCTGAGAAATGCTGGATACAATAGAAAAAGCACATCTTTTAAAATGCATAGCTGAACTGCAGGAAAAAAGGAAAACCTCAGGGACCAAAACCAACCAGAATGGTTAAGCTTGTGAGTTGGCCTTGTGGCTGCAGTGGAGTAAGAGAGTAGTGGGTGTTGATGTTGATACATAGGTGCTTGAGATTTTATTGCTCATTCAGAGAAAGAAAACATACCCTGAGGTATTCTTAAAGTAGGATTATGGAACAGAGATCTCACAAAGAACTTAAAAGAACCAGATCTCAGTGAAATGGTGGACTGGAAAAAAATCTGCCCCTTAGGCTAGAAATCTTATGTTTGGGTTTAGGCTCTGAATGTATAGAAAAATTAACTCTCATAATTTTGTAACTATTAACTTGTACTCAAAGAATGTTAAAGTCCCAGTTTATTTTATTGAATATAAGAGAAATAGGTTGGGCATGGTGGCTCACGCCTATAATCCTAACACTTTGGGAAGCCAAGGCAGGAGGATCGCTTGAGGCCAGGAGTTTGAGAACAGCCTGGACAGCATAGCAAGACCCCCTCTCTACAAAAATTTTTAAAAAAATTAGCTGGGTGTGATGGTATGCACTTGTAGTCCCAGCTACTTGGGAGGTGGAGTCAGGAGGATTGCTTGAGCCCAGGAGTTTGAGACTGGCTTGGGCAACATAGTAAGACCACAGCTCTACAAAAAATAGAAAAATTAGCTGGGCATGGTGGCATGTGCCTGTAGTCCCAGCTACTTGGGAGGCTGAGGCGGGAAAATACTGGAGCCTAGGAGTTTGAGGTTTCAATGCGCTACAATGATGCCACTGAACTCTATCCCAGATATTAGAATGAGATCCAGTTTAAAAAAAAAAAAAAAACAAAGAAAACATTTAAGAACAACTAGGAAGAAAAAACAAATTAACTACAAGGGAGAACCACAGTTAAACTTTCATGAAACTTTTCAACATGGGTGCATGAGCCTTCTGACAATGGAATTGTATCTTCAAAGTGCTAGTCTAAAACACTATGTAAGCAACTAAACTATCATGAATAAGGACAAATTAAAGACATATTTTCAAATACAAAAAAACCTGATTCAAAAGGCATTTATTAAAGGAAGAAAGAAATTGAACTCCAAACAATAGAGTGTGATTCAAGAAACAGTGGTCAACAAGAAAATGGGTAAGTACAAGGGCAAACATAAATAAATATTGGCTGTATAAGATCATATATTTTAATAAATAATTTCTATTACTAAATGCTAATATAGTAAATATTACTAAAATAAAGTAAAAACCATATAATGAGGACCGACTTATCAGATGGGAGTGGTGATCGACGTAAAGCAAAGGTTCCTGTGTTCAGGAGGAGAGCCCATTCTACTAAGTGAAGTATCACAAGAATGGAAAAACAAGCACCACATGTACTAATCATCAAATTGGTATTAACTGATCAACACTTAAGTGCACATATAGTAACATTCATTGGCTGTCGAGCAGGTGGGAGGGAGGAGGAGGAGATGGGTATATTCACACCTAATGGGTGCGGTGAGCACCGTCTGGGGGATAGATACACTTGAAGCTCTGACTTGGGTGGGACAAAGGCAATATATGTAACCTAAACATTTGTACCCCTGTAATATGCTGAAATAAAAAAAATTAAAAAATAAAAAATAATAACAAAAACAAGATAGGATTTGAGGGATCACTAAAAGAATAGAAACATACAATATATAGTTTCTACACTATTGGGGAGTAGGGAAGATTTTATTACTGTTTAATAGACACAGGAAATGAGAGAAAAGAAATATGGGAAATAGGGAAAAATAAAATAATAGAAATAAATTCAAATATATCAGCAAGTACAGCAAATATAAATGGTCTTTTCTTGCATGCTAACAGACTAGATTTCCAGGGCTTAAAAAACCCCAATTATTTATTGTTTATAGAGATATAAAGTAGAATCCAGAGTAATTGATACTGAAGAGGTAAAAATAAAATACCAGACACATACTAATCAAAAGAAAGTTTGTATAGCTTTGTTACTATACAGCAAGATAGACTTAAAGGCAAAAAAGCAGTATTAGATTTTAAAAAATTACTAACAGTTTACCAGGAAGATACAGCAGTTCAAGAAAGATATCACAGTCCCAGGCATACATGCCTGAGATTATGTATCTTTGAAAAATACAAAGAAACATTTGAGAGAATTGCCTGAAGAATTCACAGATGGATAATCTTGGTGGGAAATTTTCACATATTTCTCAATAATTGATACATCTGAAGAAATATTAGGAAGATACAGAATATTTGACCATACAATTATTAGTAAATTTGATCTATTGGGCATGAATAATCACTGAATTAAAAAGATGCATAGAACATATATTAATGCAAACATAGAACATTAATAAAAACTGTCCATGTTTTAGGCAACAGAGCAAGTCTCAATAGTAAGGTTCAGAATCATTTCAATCACAGTGGAATTAATTTGAAACTCAAAAATATAACCACAAATCCACACTTAAAAGCTCACTTCTAAATAGCTAATGTATAAAAAAGAAATCATGAAAATGAGAAATATTTAGAACTGAACTAATAAAAGTGCTGTCTGTAAGATAACTTGTGAGATGAAGCTAACTATGAACTTAAATGCATACATTAAAAATGGATAAAAACTGAAAATGACTAAGCTAAATAGATGAATAAAAAAACTCATTGAAGAAGAGAGATAACCCCCCAAAATGAAGAGATAATAAAGATGGAAGAAATTAAGGAAATAAAAACAAAAAAGCAATAGAGAGGATTATTAAAATGCAAAGATATTTTTTTGAAAGTACTGCAAAGTGAATAAACCTCTGGCAAAACTGATTATGGAAAGGGTATAAGTGACTAAATGATACATTAGAAAATGAACAAAGTATTTGATTAGGAAATTCACAGGAAAGAAACCCCAAATGAGTAATAAACATAAGGAAAAATTCTCAGCCCTATTGGTAATAGGAATTATAAACTCAATAGTGAAATACTATTTCCCACCTGTCAAAATTGGCAAAAAAATGGAAAGATTCAAAATACCAAGCTTGGCAAAGATGTGTTACATCTGGACCTCTCATATACCACAGATGTTTGTATAAATTATAAAGCAACTTGGCAACATCCTGTATAGATGAAGATAAGCATGCCCTACAACCTAGCAATTCCACTCCTTGGTGTAGTCCTAGAGTAGCTCTCACACATTAGGCAAGAAGACTCATACAAGATGTCCATTGTGGCATTGTTTTTCAGGGCAATAAGTGAAAAAAAAGTGAAGGTAATCACTAGGAGAGTGGGTAAAGTGTGGCAAGTCAAGTAATGGAATACATGCATCAAGATGGTTAAACATCAGAACCGTTGAACTTTTGCAGGAAAACATTGCAGAAGAATATGATCCACTCATAGAAATTTTGAAAACATGCAAAAAATACTTGATTTTATTTATCAGTTTACTTATATGTAATAAAAGTTTTTAAATATTTATGGAAATAATAAACACAAAATTCAGCATGGTGGCTATCTCTGAAAAGAGAAAGGAAATGGACTTGGGTAGATATATATAGGCATCAATTAAATATATCCTTAAAAAAAAAAACCTTAAGGCATATATATCCGTACATATATATGTATGTGTATGTTCTCTAAGAAGTTTTTCAACAAAGCTGGACGGTGAGTATTTACATGTTAATATATTATACTTTATGTTTGAGATATTTCATAATATTTTTAAATAATGCATGTGTGAAATAGCTTTATGGAAAAATAGTAGGTCTTTGGCTTAAGTTATTGTCCTGAAGTAAGAGAGTGGTCTTCTTTTTAGAACAAATAATAGAAGCGTACTCTTATTGTTTACCACTCTCTCCTCCCCCCCTCCCCCCAAAAACACACATAGTCATACCTTTTTACACAAGGAAACTGAAACCTTTAAGTGATAACAATAAACCCCTTATGGAGGCCACTGGCTTTCATCTGTAAGCCTTACACATATGCAGCAGAAAAAGTAAATTCATTTACAGTCTGTAAGATGAAAAAAAGAGAATAAGAAAACTTCACTGTAGCAGGAACCACAAGTGCCACAAGATCTTGGCCTCATTTTTTCCCAGAAAGGCTTAATGATGTTTTACATTTTTCAGAATAGAAATAGCTTCATTCTTTTTTCTCATTAAAATTGATTTATATTCTTTGGAAAAAAACTCAAAGAACAATAATTTTAAATAACCTATAATTTCACCACCCTATAATAGTCACTATAAATATTTTAACATATGTCTTTCTATTCATATATTAAATATATGTAATATATCAATATAATGTTCATCCATAAAATCACACTCTATGTCAGGCATGGTGGCTCACACCTGTAATCTCAGCACTTTGGGAGGCCGAGGCGGAAGGATCACTTATGGACAGGAGTTCGAGACCAGTCTGAACAATAGCAAGACCCTGTCTCTACAAAAATAATAATAATAATAATAATTAGCTGAGCATGGTGGTACATGCCTGTAGTGTCAGCTACTTAGGAGTCTGAGGTAGGAGGATCACTTAAACATGGGAATTGGAGGCTGCAGTGAGCTATGATGACACAACTGCACTCTAACCCAGGTAACAGAGTGAGATCCTGTCTCCAAAAAAAAAAAATAATAACACTCTTCATTTTTTTAATTTGCTTTGTATATGTTATAGTGTATCTTAGAAATAGTTCCCATGTTAGGAAAAAAAAATCTATCACCTTTCTTCTAATGGCTCATAGTATTATCCTGTATGGTCATACCATAATGTATTTCATGCAAACCACCTGATTGTTTTTATAGTTTTTGCTTATATGTAACACTGCAGTGAACACATAGGACATACCTCTTTGAGCATTTTTCCACTTGTTTCTTTTGGATAAATTCCTAGCAGATTGGCTTTTATCAAAGGAAATGTATAATTAATAGTAAGGCATTTGGTACTGTATCTGTGAGAGTTCTCCAGAGAGGACAGCAGGCTGGAATTCAGGAGTTAATAATGCAATCTTGAAGCACAATTTCTTCTTTTTCAGGAAGCCTCAGTTGTTGCTCTTAAAGCCTTCAGCTGATTGTGTGAGGCCCACATACATATTGAGGATAATCTTTTTTACTTAAAGTCAACTGATTATAGATGTTAACCATATCTACGAAATACTTTCACAGCCATACCTAGATTCATACTGATTAAATAAGTGGATGCTATAGCCTAGCCAAGTTGGCACATAAAACATAAGTACATCACAGTACCTGTTGCCAGATGGCCTTCCAGAAAGTCTGCAGCAGCTTCCATTCCCACAAGTCTGTAAGAATGTGTATTTCTCTACATAGTTAGCAACACTATATATTAGCAACTGTTTCATTTTTACTAATGAGTGTTGTTTCTAAGTATGTTATAGTCATGTTAATCTTAAATTTTAAGGACGGGAGTGAGGGATCAAAAATTACCTATCAGGTACGACATACGCTATTCAGGTAATGGGTACACTAAAAGCCCAGACTTCACCACTCTGCAGTCCATCCTTGTAACAAAAAACCACTTGTACCCCCTAAATCTATTGAAATAAAAATAATAAACTTAGGTTTTAAATTTGAAATCTGTTGTGCAGTTTAGCAGACTCTAATATAATTTTCACAAGAAATCTGTGCCTTTTACTTTGTAGAAGAGCAGAGTGAGCACCTCCCTTCTAGAAACAGAAAATACATTTCTTCATTTTAGAAGTGACAATGCTGATCTCTACACCTTGCTCACATCACTACCTCAAACCTTTCTTTCTGGTCTGGGGTACAGAAAGTGGTTTTGAAAAAAAAATGATGTGAAAATGAAAGAGCCCATTTTTCTACCATGAGTTCTGGGTTTTCCTCATTGATTTTTATATTCTTTATATTTCTAATGTGAGTTCTTTGTTGAATGTATGTTTCACATACATTCTTCTCTTCATCTGTGGCATTGCTTTTTTTACTTTCTTCATAGTACCTTTAATGAAGAGAATTTCTTAATTTTATTGTAGTCCATGTTATTTTTTTTTTCATAATTAGCTCCTTTTGTAGTCCTCTTGAAGTAATCATTGTCTACCGAAGGGTGTTATTTTTCCTTAGTTTCATTTTATGTCTAAAAATGAAAAAGGGAAATAATTCACATTAACCAAATTGTTTTCCATGGAATCCTGTTTTGTAGGATATTTTGAACTTTAGATATTTATTAATCCTCCAAGACATCCTTTTCTGCTGCAGGGAACAGCATCTCACCCTATTTTGGGGTAAATTGTAAGACACTGCCTATTTGCTGCATATGTGAGCTGTTGACCCAAACTGAGTTAATGAAGCTTTCTCCCCTTAGCCATAGTATTTGGTCTAAATATGGCCTTATCACCCAAGCTGAGATAATCAGGGTAGTAGCTTCAAAGCTGTTGGCAGCTATAGTTCTAGCCAAGTGAGACTTCAGCTCGAGAAAATAAAGCCTGTTCCAAAAGAGGAGAAGAACTGAGAGGCAGAGCAGATCTTGGCAGTGTTGTCACTGGCTGCCTAAAACTTACTCCTCCCTGGCACTTCCTGTGGGTTTGGTTGTGTTGAAAATAAATTCTCAAGTTTTATCGAGATCTTTTTTCACTTTGGTTAAAAATCTTGAAATAAGTATCCTTGAAAACGTGGTCCCATAATTATGGAAGTTTGGGACTACTCCTAATCTCAATTTAGAGATTTATAATCTATGTTAGCATAATAAAGGTCATATGAAACCCTGAAGTAAAAGAAGTTTAGGTTATCTTTATGTAACTTAATGATTTCAAACTTATTATATGATGCTCTGTTAGTATCCCATAGAAGCTTGGCCAACAAAATAATCGACTTGGGAAATGCTGGATCATGGGCATGGAAGACCTAACAAATGCAAGCTAACAAATGAAAGGTGCTTTGATCCCTGAGCTGGGTTTTAGAAATTTTTATGTAAATTATGTTATATTTTTATTTGAGCAAGAGGTCTTCTGATAAAAAGCTGAAAGCTAAATTTTATAAATTTATTGTGACCAACCAGCAAACTTTTCTTTTCTTGGGCAGGTTAGCCAGTACACCTTTGCTATGTGCAGTTATAGAGAAAAAAAGTCTGAACCACAAGAATTAATGCAGCTTGAAGGATACACTGTGGACTATACAGATCCCCACCCAGGTAATTCTAGATTGAATCACTTTCCCTGCCATGCACGTGTGCTTGAAATTCTTATAAATATCCTCTCGGTTCTACATTTCAAACTGCACTCAATAGGGTACATATTTCACTTATATAGCTGTACAGGACTTTAGAAGATTCAAGTTATTTCTTTTGGGGGACTTTTGGTTTTAGCCATAAATCATCATCTTTGTTATTTTAGTACAAGAATGAAATGTGTAAAAAGTTACTGTAATAGAACAATTATGTGAGAAATTAACAATGCTTACATAAATTTCTTCACTGGAGAACTGGAAAGCAAAAATTACAACAAAAATAGGGAAAGAAATGGAAACTGCATTTTTATATATTCTCATTTTTCCCCAACAATACCTTATTGTACTTCTCTCCCTCTCTCCATAAATACTAGGAATGATACTGAACACCGAATATGTAAAAATGGTAAATGAATATATGGATATTAATATAACAAGATTAAAATATGTAGATAAATTAGAGATTGAAAATTAATGAATAGAGATTAAGAAATAGAAATCTGTGATCATATTTACTAATTGGTCACTTAGAAATGCCAAATATTATCTTCTTTTTGAAAGAATTTTACAAAAGATAAAATGCCATGTAATATGAAATACCATTTTTGCCTTACCTGTATTATTTTTTTCTGTTAAACTCACATATTTCTCCTGGAATGGTAAATGTACCGCCAGATAAAACTTCCTTCTCTGGCATGAAATATCAGATTATGCTATGCATTTCTGTGGGTTATGTTTGTATGTCTTGCAGAATGTTACTGTGTCATGGACTGTTTGTTTCCCTGAGTCATTTTTAATTTCCACAGTGATATGGAAGCTTAAACCTTCTTGTTATTGTTTACTTTCAAATCTTAGATGATGGATTTGATCTTCAACTAGAAATCGTTTAAATAAAGCATTGAACTCCTAATGTCAAACCCATTCTTTTCCAGGAGGCAAGTTAGTGATGAAACTAAAATCTGCCAGTCCTGTGAATTTCTAATGATGTTTTTCTCCCTCCACAGGCCTTCAGGGTGGTCATATGTTCTTCAATGCTGTTAAAGAAGGAGATACTGTCATATTTGCCAGTGATGATGAACAGGACAGAGTATTGTGGGTTCAAGCCATGTATAGAGCCACAGGTCAATCGTATAAACCGATTCCTGCAATTCAAACTCAGAAGCTGAATCCTAAAGGAGGAACTCTACAGGCAGATGCTCAGCTTTGTAAGTTTTATTAAAAAATAATTTATCAATTAATAACCTTAATAAGATATAAAATTGCCCGAGGCAAATTTGTTCAGTGTTGTAGTTTACATCATTAACTGATTCCTAATTAAATAAAAATAGTTCATATTAGTAGTCATAGAATCAGTTATCTACTTTTACACAAATCTGGAATGAATGGTTCACGTGGTTGCCAAACATTAGTGTGTTTCTGGGAATCTAAGAGCACATAAGAAAATTCACTAAAACTTCTCAAGGGAAAGTTTATTTTAGTTTATTGTAATTTTAACTTAAGTGTCCTATAGGAATGGGGAAAATCTTACAAAATCCAATTTGCATTAATAGGATTCCAGAGTACCAAAAGGATGAACCGTCACTTTCTTGAGTTGTTCTTAATAACCCAGAAGGATAATAGGGCTTTTTTTCTGTTGTAGAATGATAAAAAGAATAAATTATAAAGCCAACTTTCTTTTTCCAAATGACTAAAAAAATGTCATTTTTGTATACTAATTTAAAGCATTGCGAACTATATTTTTCATTTTAATTTACTGGTGATTAATAATAATTATGTAATGATGTTAGAAACATTTTTAAACTTAGCTTTAATAATCACTAAACTAAATGTTTTAACTTGTTATACTCCTTTGCAAAACTTCTCTGGTTTCACCTATATTTGTTTGTCTTTAAGCTCAAAGTGTGCCTTTTTATACTCAAGATCCTTCTCCAAGGGAATAACATCTTGACATGCATTATTTTCTTCTTCTACATTTCATGCATCAAATAGCTACTCTCTCTCCTTTTTAGACACCCTTTAATATCATATGTGGGCATTGACATCTTAAACAAACACACTTAAGGCCAAATAATTAAAGGTGGAATAGAAGCTTTTTTTCTTTATATTATTTTAGAAACTACAGACCATTTTCATAAGTTACCTTAATTAATTTGGGACATATTTTTTAGGTATAGTAAAAACTAGGAATATTATATAATAAAATTTTAAAAATTGATTTAAAAATTTCTTATTCCTACTTTAAAATTCGTAGCATTGTCATCTTCAAAGATAAGATAAAAAGAGCACATTATGGTATATATTTCTACTTTATGTAAATTTTTAGCCGCCTCTCACCCCCAGTAATACACACAGAGTATGGTACAGCAGATGAGAATTTTCCATTAGAACCAAGATGTGCAGGAATGCTTTATTTCTCTACAATTGAACATACCTTAAATCCCTGTTTCTAATGTTGCCAAAAAACTTAAAACTTATCATTTCAGAGTAACTCAGTCACAGATTTAAATTCCATCAACTCAACACTCTTCCTCCCTCTTCTCCTTCTGCTTCATCCAGAGTAAATTACGTTCCAGAGGGATTACATAAAACTGAGATATCATTGAATGTAGCATCTAGTCCAAGGCTGTTCTCTGTCCACAGTGGCTGAGGACATCACTTGTCTCATTGGTTCCATCACGTTTGCTAGTGTGCGTTGCTCATAACTGAACCTGCCATGACACCTGGCAATGAGGTCCACACAGTCTGCATCCTCCTTGTCTCGACTCCAGACGCCTTTGAAGCCCTTACATCATGTTTAGCGGATTCTTGCCACAGTGGTGCATAGTAACATTGGGTATTCTGCAACACACTGGGGTGCTTACTCAGGCATTTCCATCTTAGCACAGCCCTTACTTACTGCTTCTCTATTATTTAAAATGCCAGGTTGGATATGTCTCTCTGGGCTGTGTGTACAGGGGGCATCACAGTGCATCACACCCTCGGCACGCCTCCAGAACTTTGTTTTTCTCCAGGCTTTTTCTCGTTGCCCACTCCCAATACAGTGTAAACTCTAGTCAGATCTCTCCCCCAAACCATTTTCCTTCATCTGGCCGACCTATCTATGGCTTTCCCCCCCCCACCCCCAGTTTTGATTGTTGATATGCAAAACTAAGTTTTTAGAACTTCATTTTCTTTCATTTCCACTGGCCAGCCTTTGTCCCTTCCCCCATGAGCTACGATTCTACAGCATTTAATAAGAACCTACTTTGTCTTCTTACAAAATTGTATTCTGTATGTGTACATTTATTGTCAAGCTACATAAGAGGTATTGTGCTATTTATCTTATTGTTTCACTTATTTCATTCAGCTCTATGTTTTTAAAATTCATCTATGTTTCTGTGAGGGCATCTAATCTCATTCTTCTGATTGCCACGTGCTATGTAATGGTGTGCTTCTGCCTCATTTTACCTAGTCTAGCACACATTTTATTTCTTTGTCTATTTAGTCTCCCAGAAATGGAAATCTCGAATGCCTCCAGATCCATACCTATTAATGTTTAATTGTCCCAACTGTGAGCATGAAAAGTTTCTTCATTTATTCAGTTCTTCTAATTCCTTTATATTTCAACCTTTTGTCCATAAAGCTCTTTTTTATTCTTGGCTAAGCTAATTCCTAAACCTTTCATACTTTTATTGCTATTGCATCTTATTTTTTATTGTCTTTTCCAGTTGAGTATTGCCCATGTAGAGAAATGCTAATTTCATGTGCTTATTTACTATCCATATGTCATCTTTAGTTAGGTATCTTTTCATGTATTTTGCCTATTTTGTAATTGGGTTACTTTCTTGCTATTGAGTTTTGAGAAGTTTTTATACAGCCATCCCTCAGAGATTGCTGGTTCAGTTCCAGACCACCATGAAGTAAATATTGCAATAAAATGATTCACATAATTTTTTTGATTTTTCAGTGCTTCTAAAGTTATATTTACACTATACCCTAGTTTATTAAGCATGCAATAGCATTATGTCTAAAAAAATCAAGGTGCATACCTTAAGGAAAACATAATTTTTTTCTTTTGTAGAAAGAGGGTCTCGCTGTCTTGCTCAGGCTAGAATGCAGTGGTGAGATCATAGCTTCCTGCAGCCTTGAACTCCTGGGCTCAAACAATCCTCCCCACTCAGGCTCTTGAGTAGCTAGGACTACAGGCATATACCACCATGCCCAGCTAATTATTTGTGTGTGTGTGTGTGTGTGTGTGTGTGTGTGTAGTGGGTCTTGTTCTGTTGCCCAGGCTGGTCTCAAACTCTTGGCCTCAAGCAATCCTCCCACCTCAGCCTCCCAAAGTGCTGGGATTATAGGCATGAGACACAGCACACAGCCAAAAATACTTTATTGCTGAAAAGTGCTTAGAAATCATCTGAGCCTTCAGCAAATCCTAATCTTTTTGCTTGGGGTGGGGCTTGCCTCCATGTTGATGGCAGCTGACTGATTAAAGAGGTAGTTACTAAAAGTTGGGATGGCTGTGGCAATTTCTTAAAATAACACAACAGTAAAGTTTGCCACATCAATTGACTTTTTCTTTCATGAAAGATTTCTCTGTAGCATGTGATGCTGTTTAACACATTGACTGCCACCCTAGAAAAAAAAATTTTTTCCCTGGGGCCACGGTGTTTTATTAAAATAGAACGATCCCTTCTAATTTGTTATTTTTTATTGTTTTCTTTGGGTGAGTTATATGCAATGCAGTCCGTGTTTTTAGAATTAAATTGTCAATATTAATTGTAACAGTAAGAACATAAACAAGGAAGATTTTCATGAACCAACTGCAGGGTTTTCTTCACGAGGCCCCGGGCTCAAAACTAGCATGAGTTAAATGCAACTCAGATGACAGTTAACGTGTTAGAACTTTTTACCCACAGTAGAACTTCTTTCAAGACTGGAGTCAGTCCTCTCAAACTCCTCAAACACTGCTTTATCAACTAAGTTTATGTCATATCCTAAATTCTTTGTTTTCATTTCAACAGTGTTCCCAGCATCTTCACCAGGAATAGATGCCTTCTCAAGAGCCCACTTTCTTTGCTCACCCAAAGGAAGCAACCCCTCATCCATTCAACTTTTATCATGATATTGCAGCCATTCAGTCATATCTTCAGGCTCCACTTCTAACTCTCTTTTTCCCACCATAGCTGAAATCACTTTCTCCACTGAAGTCTTGAACACCTCAGAATCATCCGTGAGGATTGGAATCAACCTTCTCCAAACTCCTATTAATGTTGATATTTTTATGTCCTCCCATGAATCATGAATGTTCTAAATTGCATCTAGAATAGTTAATCCTTTCTAGAAGCTTTTCAATGTACTATGTCCAGATTCATCAGAGGAATCACTATCTATAGAAACTATAGCCTTATGAAATGTGTTTCTAAAATAAGAAACGAAAGTTGAAAACAACTCCTTGTTCCATAGGCTGCAGAATGGATGTTACATTTGCAGGTGCTGAAACAACATTAATCTTCTTGTACCTCTCTATCAGAGCTCTTGGGTGATCAGGGGCATTGTCAATGAACAGTAATATTTTGAACAGAATCTTTTTTTTTTTTTCTGAGCAATAGGCCTCAGCAATGAATGAGCTTAAAATACTCAGTAAACCATGCTGTATACATGTGCTGTCATCTAAGCTTTGTTTTTTTATTTGTTGAGCACAGGCAGAGTAGATTTAGCATAATTCTTAAGGGCCCTAGAATTTTCAGAATAGAAATGAGCGTTAGCTTCAATTTAAATCTACCAGCTGTATTATCCCTAATAATGAAGTCAGCCTGTCCTTTGAAATGTTGAAGCTATGCATTGACTTCTCCTCCCTAGCTATGAAAGTCCTAGATGGCATCTTCCAAAGGAAGACT
>CM052437.1:162051806-162074159 GCA_028533085.1 Varecia variegata | reverse complement strand
TCTGAGATGTATTATATATCCTGTATTCAATACATAAGCCATTAATGGGCATTATCTTTAAGTGCTTGTTATAACCTTCTCTGGTGAAAGAAATAAGAAATAAAATTCAGCAGATGTTTTATAAAACTAGTAATTTAATTTCATAAAGGTGATACTAAAAGAAATTTTTTACTTAGATAAATAGAGAAATGAAGATTCTAAGATAAATTCCTTAAAACACAAAATAACCTTCCAATTTTATAATGTGCTTTGCATTTTTCAATATTCTGCCTCCTACTCATTTGGTATTATTTCACATTATCATATATTTAACTTTATATTAGAAGACCGACAAAAGAATAAAATACAAGAAAAGTTGGATTGTCTCATTTCTCAGTTCAGGAAAAGCAGTTTAGTTTTGTGTTCATCCAATTAATACTAATTTATCACATGTAATGTATTTAACCATTCAGGTAGATAATTATTAAATGTAAAGGAATACATAGGCTGTTTTCTCCATGGCACATAACCTCATGCATTACACATCAATAGACTGCCATTCATCACTTACTTGCTACATTCACCTTTTGATATCTGTCGTTGACGTGACATGTACATTAGATTGTGTATCTTTTTTTTTTAATGTGATTCTGAGGACCCTTCAGCTTGAATTACATAGTTCTTCCATCCACAAATATGGCTGAAAGTTGAACTTGACATGGATCAATATGATCTGGACTAAATATCTAAATGTGACTGATTATGTTAGCATCATGTCTGCAGATCAATATTGAGTTTTATTATAAGCCTGAGTCTATAATTGGGTTTAATCAATACACTTTTGTCTCTTTTCCTTTACCATTTTAGGATTGTGCCATGTAGGTTTTAGAAACTACATTTAGCTTACATTTAGGACTCTGCTTTTCTTATGACGGACCAGAAAGAGATCTATCTATGAATTTTAAGGAACAATGGAGCTTCAGCTCTACCATTGTGAGAAGAGTCCACTTTTATCTTGATAAATGATTTCTTGCACAATATGCACTATATTTCTAACAGAGCTAATGTAATAACACCCAAGCACTCCTTTGGGTAGTATGTGGCTTTTTCTCCCTATACTTAGTAAATAACTCACATTGAAGACTTTGACAAAACATACCATTAATGAAAGCAATCATAAAAGCTTGCCTTTTGATAAACCCGCAGGGTCTACAGGCGTTGAAAGATGCAATCTGTAAAGAACAATAAATTTGGGCCTTTGACTGAAGTGCCATTTGGGACGTTATGCTTTGTCTGCATATTTGCACAAACATGATGCTCCCTTTTTTATGTCTCTTAAACTTGAAGCTTGAGAGCGCTCATTGCCATTTCTACATTAAGGTTGATACCATTAAAAGCTCCATACAAAAAGAAGACTGGAAGTGATCCAGCTGAAGCTTGTGTTCATTTCTGCCCTAGTTTGCCGTTTGGAAAGCAGGCTTCTGGCCATGATTGCTGTTTTTATGAGTAGACCTTGGTTCTGTTCTAGTCAATTCCATCAATAAATATAGACTTAAAGTACATCAACTTTTCTCAAAGTTGGAAAATAAGAAGTAGCTTTGAATGAAAATAGAATTTCTTCATTCTAAATAATTGATGTATTTTTTCCCTGTCACATTAAGCTTCAAAAACCTTGAAATTTATGTTAATATGCTGAATTCTTGGCATATTTTATGTGATAGAAGGTAGTCTTCTGTTATCATGAGGCATGAATTTTGTGTCCTTAAAAAACTATATTTGTCCATTATTAAACCAGAAAAATAAATGTACTATACATGCTTTTCTGAATTTACAGATGCAGACCGGTTTCAGAAACATGGTATGGATGAGTTTATTTCTGCTAATCCTTGCAAGCTGGACCACGCCTTCCTTTTTAGAATACTCCAGAGGCAGACTTTGGATCACAGACTGAACGATTCCTATTCTTGTTTGGTGAGTCCAAGTCCCTCTGTCTAGTCCTCTAGAGGTAGAATAAAAGATTTTAGAAAGTGAGAAATACTTGTTATAAAGTAGCATTTTATTCCCGACTCATTTAATAACTGTAGTTAGAGTTAGGGATAAAGGATTCCAAATCGATTGCTGCCCAATTTGAAAATTATACACTTGAAGATGACTGCTGTACCACTCAATAGACAGGAGAATAGACTCAAATAGATGCTAAACTGTGGTTTATCAGTCCCTCTAGAGAAGGCTGAGTGAAAGCAGAAGACTTTACATACAGATTTTAAAAACCTCTGTTATAGCACTTACTAACAGCCGTACAGACATTTTAAGGTTTAAATTCTGCTCCCCAGATGTTGATACCTTGCATTTCTCTCCTTTGTTCTTAGGACAACCTAAGTGGCAGGGGAAAAAACAGTAGAATAAGCAATATGATGGGGGCTATACATGACACAGGAAAGTTTTAGTTTCACCGGACCCTCCAAAGATAATTTGCATTCCATAAAAGAAAGGGAGAGTGTGAACTAAATTGAGTGAAATGTCACCTTGATGTGTTGAAATTGTAACCAAAATTTGGGATAAAAAGTATAATTTGTATTTAGAAGGAATGGTTGACACCTCAGAATGTGAGGACTAAACTTTATAGCCTAAGAATTAATTATATGTGTCTTTCCAAGGATTTATAGTGTCAACAGCACTATAAAAATTCCTCTAGAATTTTTCCAGCCAGAATGTTCCTATTTCTGAAATCACTTTAATCTCTTGAACACAGAACATAATACTAGTTTAGTAGCCTTTATCTAAAATTAAAACGCATGGAACCAAAAGTGTTTCAGATTTTGGATTTTTTTCAGAATTTAAAATATTTACATTATACATACTGGTTGAGCATCCCTAATATGAAAATTCAAAATCTGAAATGCTGCAGTGAGCATTTCCTTTGAGCATCTTGTAGATGTTCAGAAAGTTTTGGATTTTGGAGCATTTCAGATTTTGGACTTTGAATTAGGGATGTTCAACCCTTAACTTCATGCAATAAAATTACATTCTCCCTAAAATAAGATTTTGGACAGGATGTGCTACCAACTTATTGGAAATACTTCCATAGAGAGAAAGAAGTGAAACAACTTATTGCTATGATCATGCTAACAGTTCATTAGTTCATTTATAGATTGTTTATTAAGTAGCTATTCTACATGTAATTGTATAGTTTAAACCTGATCCAGCTCAAACTTTACACAGAGAGTAAAACAAATCATCACTAAACCCTGCGATGTTGTTCCATGGACAAGTGCATATCGAGTGACCATCAATAAGGGACAGTATCCTCTTCGATTCCACTGAAAGACATTAGTTATTCAATTATCAAAAGTTGTTTTGATTTTGTTGAGGATCCTAAATGTAATATGGAGTCTGAGGAGAGCACTGCAGTCTTCCACTGCATCTGGAGGCTGGTGAATGTGATGTGATTAGAGAGAGTGTTTGGAGGGAGCATGACCCTGGGTGTAAATCATGGCTCCACAGCTGATTTGCAGCGTGTCTTGGACAATTCACTTAATATCTCTGAACCTTAGTTTATTTATCTGTAACATGAAAATCATAATAATTACCTGCATGATGGTTCTAAATATCAAAGATGTAAAATATGCAGTCTGTCTAGTACAGTACCTGCACCATCGCCACAGAAAGTATCCTGGTGGTGTTTTTTTCTCCTCTTCCTCCTTTTCTTGATTGCCCTCTCATCTTTCTCTCTTTCTCACCGTTCTTTTTCTTCTCTGGCACAATTATCTTACCGCCTTTTAAAGCCCTCCATTCTCCCTTCTCCTCCTTTAGTACCTTAAATTGCTTAAATTATAAATCCGTATGATCCCTTGAGATACGTTGTAAACCAAGACTGCCTAACCCTGTCCTCCAGTGCTAGCCACACAGCTGCCTGCATGCACACACACGTTATAACATCTCATTTTAGGAGGGTCAGAAACTACTAATGTAAAACATCAACTCTTACATTGGCTGTATTGTTTGTTACAGAAAGACAAACAGAATGAGAAAAATATCTCAGATACTAAAGTTTCCAAATAGTACATGTATACCATTGCTAGACTTATTGAAATTTTCTTTTAGTTCACTTTATAAAATGCTTTTGGTAAGTAGGCAATTTCAATTATAGTGTCTTCTTTGCCGTTCTCTTATTAATTGATTCATAGAGAGTGAATTTTTTGGAATATCACTCTTTGTGACTGACAGTTTAGATCCTGTGAATAAATTTGACTAATTTTGAAGGACAGTGGAGAAGAACAAGTTGCCCATGTCTTGCAGTAGCAATAAAGAGAAAAAAGCGTTAGGTGGCCAGTATCCTAAGTCATTTTCAAAATTGATGACATCAGCTCATCTAAAAATACCATGAAATATAACACTAGTAAAAATAAATGTCAAAAGACACTTTTGTGCAGCTTCTGCTTATAATGCCTAAAAGTGCTTACAGGCAAGGGAATCTTAGTATAGAAAGAAAAAATATTTATCATTTCTTTTTTCTCTTGCAGGGTTGGTTTAGCCCTGGCCAAGTCTTTGTGTTAGATGAGTACTGTGCCCGTTACGGTGTGAGAGGCTGTCACAGGCATCTCTGCTACCTTACAGAACTGATGGAACATTCAGAAAATGGTGCTGTCATTGACCCTACCCTGCTCCATTACAGCTTTGCATTCTGTGCCTCTCATGTGCACGGCAACAGGTATTTTTACTTGCAAACACGCAGTGAAATGTATGGGGTTGACGATGAAAGAGAGAGAAAAATGTGCTTTGCCATTATCACCTAGTAACAGATTTTAAATAGAAAACACTTCTTAAAAGGAAATAAAAATAACAAAGGAAAAATGTACATCAGGATGCTGTTGATTTAGGTGGGCTGCGCTTTGGTTTCTTTGCTGGTTAAGCCACTTGAAAGACAGAGAGAGAGAAAAGGTCTATGAGATTAGAACTTGCCTTTTAATTCTTATGTACCGTCTAGTACTGGGGTCTGCACAGCTCTAAGTGTCCATGTGATTCTCATTGCAATGTATGTGTGTGCCTGGATAGGATTTGTTGATAGGTTTGTGCATACCTAATGATCCTTGCTTTTCCTCTGTGAAATAAACTCTCATTGACAAAACAAGATTAGATTAATAATGGGGTTTATGTAGTGTCTCCTTCCAGCCCCTTCCCTAATCTGTGCTTTAGGAACAAGTATCCCCTTTTCGCCCTTTGATCCAGTGACCTCACCTCTTGCTCTACCAAGATGACAAAAAATCACCTAATGTCGACCCCCACAACTGTATAGCTCTGGGCTTAAAAATCTGCCCACGTCACTCTCTTTCTCTTCTCTCAATCTTGTCTCCAGGGAGCCTTTGCGAGGCTTCCTTCTATAAAGGAGGTGCTCCTCACATCCTTTTTGACCTTGCTTTAACCATTACTCATCTCTCCCTCTTTACACTTCTTCCTTTTCATTCTTCCCGCAAACCTATCTAAGCTTCAGGGAGCTTCACAACATAATATACTGGCCAAGGGATTCTGAAGTCAGACCATCTGGGTTCAAATTAATACTTACTATGTGGTATTGGGCATGTTTCTTAATCAATTTGTTTCTGAGCTTCCCCAGCTAGGAGAAAGGCGTAAGAATAATATCTCTTTCATAAGTCATAAATTGTGGTAGAGATGAAACGTGTTAATAGAGGTCAAGCACTTAGAATAGCGCCTGGCACATGAGTGTTTAAAAAAATGTTAACTAATAGCTTATATTGTCTTACGTATTTTGTTATCATATCAAGCTACCATTCCGTTGCTCTCTTTATCTTCCCAGCCAAACTGCTCCTAGCATTCCCTCTATCTTGTTTCCAGCTCCTGGTTTGCTGATGTTGCCTCCTGAAATGGGTTTCCTGATGACCCAATCCAGTAGCTTTCCCTCGTGCTTCACCCTCCTTATTCTCCCCTTGTTTATTGTTAGTTTTCTGACCATTCCTTTGCCAATAGTTTCTGTTCCTCCAAATTCCTAAGAGCAGTGTAGTGTTTTTCTCATATCTATTCTCAAACTTGATCTCTTTCTGAGAATTTTTCTACGTCAGTGATCTCACCCCTGTCCACAGCTTCAATGGTGACCTCTCCATATACAGATAATTCCAACCTGATTGTTCTCCTCAAGTGATAATTAGTGGCTTAAATGTGCTCACGCTTTCAGTTCTCCGTGTATACAATTATTATAAATCCATCATCTCACTAAAACAGTTCCTATACCTCTTGTAGCTCCTAGCAGAGGACCTAACAAAAAGTAACACTCCTGGCATAAAATAAGCGTTTAGTAAATATTTGATGAATAAATGAGTGACTTCATTATTTGTGTTAATATCTTTTCCATTAATGCTGCATTAATTTTTTACTTATCTTTTTCTTTTACCTCCTAGACCTAATTTGTTGCCAGTGTCAATATTATATCTCCATAGTAACCCTCAGGTTTCTCTTTTTGTGTAATATTTCCATTGTATCTACCCTAATTCTGGCCTTCGTTTTTTCTTACCTATACATCTTAATTCATCACTCCACTACCATTTTCTTTCTATATACAGGTTAACTTTACCATATCCCTTTTTAAAAAACTTCAGTGATTTCCATTTGATTATTAAATAAAAAAAATCCAAGCTATAGTAGCAACATTTTCCCATAATCATCCTACTCTATGTACTCAGTAATATTACCCTAGATAACGTTTGTTCCCCACAGAAAGTTTCTTTTTTTTCCCCAATATCACAAAACTCCTCTCAGAAGACTTCTTTTTTTAAATTTTTTTATTATTTTTCTTTTTTATTACAGCATATTATGGGGGTACAAATGTTTAGGTTACTTCTGTTAACTAATTCAAACAGTAAAAACCTCTTATCTGTACTTATCTCATGACGTTTGTCACCTATACTTGTGTGCCAGATGCACACATGCACACACACATACATGCACACACACCTGCTGCTATTCCACTAGATCATTTTGAAGGCAAAAACTAGTTTTCATTCACCTGTTATCCTCCACATACCTCAGCACAGTGCTTTGCATGTTGTGGGTACACAGTAAATATTTGTTGAAGTCCCCAAAGACTGATCCTAGTCTGTCTATTCAGGCTTTCACCTCATGATGGAGCCCAGCCTTGCTTGGAAATTAGGAGAAAGTTGCTGATTGTAGTCATTTTTTCCATTATCCCAGACTAACCCCTCTGTACTCAGCAAACGTGGGGGTACATGGACCAGTCAGGATAACTCATCTTTGATAGCCAATGTCAGGAGCTGTTTTCCTAGAACCATCTCTTATCTCCTCACTCTGTCTTAATTCCTCCTGACTAATGGATGTCAGAAGATTGGCATTCCAGTGTAGGGTAGGGCTCGGAAATACAAGAGGATAAGAAGACTGCAGCGAAACAGACAAGCCCAAAGAATATTATATAATCAGATTATTTTAGGCCTCAACATAGAAAGGTAAAATTAAATTGAGAACATTAAGTGAGAGATTCAGCTAATGTGCCCCTAAAATTTATGTGTTTGAGACACATTGTAATGGAAAGTTACTGAGGCAACTAGGAGCTGCTGCCACTGCCTGGGAGGCAGCCTGATTTGAATCTATAGGTTGCCATAGTTACTTTTATTCTGTAAAACTATTGTTTTCCTTATAATGATACTCTGTAATATCTAATTCAAGGTATGTTTATATGTTCATGCATATATTATCTTTAATATTATACATTCATTAAATCCATTTTCCAGAAGATTAAACTATGTATACATTCAGGTATCTCTGATGGTGTTTTAGGAATAGAAATTTGCATCAGTCTCTGATGCAGCATTTAGGTGACACATAGCTTAAGAAGATGAAAGGAAGAAGCATAGGTTTTAGGGAAATTTGAACCTCAGTTTAGGGTAGAAATTATCCAAGATAAGCTGAAAGTTATGGTGTTTGCTGTAATGTTTACAGATGTCATTCAGAAATGCCATGCTACTACAAAGAAAAAATAAAAAGAGGCAAAAGCTCTCTACTTGAATCCAGGCTTTGAAATTTGCAAACTGACCTACGTTCAGCAAATCACTTAACCTTTCTGAAACTCAGAGTTCTCATATATAAAAGAGGGAAATGCTAATGTGAAGGTACTAGATAATTATAAAATACTATATCACTGTTGATTACTGTTATTACTCTAATGTGCTTTCCTTTGTCACACAGCCCATGAGGATGTAAATTGTGAGACAAGGAAAAACGTGAAAAATAGGTAGTTAGGGCTGTACCTCATGCTAAGTAGAAATATTTCAATGTGTATGTAATTATACTCTTAATTTCTTTGCTAATAGAATATTCAGGTTTTAGCAGCCTCCCCTTGTGAAGATGTGCTTGTCTGACCCACGTCTGCGGCATCTGATATTTATATAGACTTTTGTTAAAAATACTGTCAGGGTCAAGACTGACTTTTCTACAGTGTTGCCACGGTCTGTTTTTTAATGATAATTTTTACATCTGTCAAGACACGTATTCAGGGAGTCATTTTGCTCATTACCTGAACTACCTCTGTCATAAATTCAAAAGAAGAAAAGATTTCCTTTTGTTGTTGAAGTGAAGGACAGCAGTGCCGTCTGGGTTTGAAATTTTTCAGGGAGCGCATCCTATTACACGGCGTTGAGCTCTCTAGGTGTGTTCTTTCTGCACAGATACATCTTCTCTGAATAGCACTCTGAGTGTTTCAGAAATAAAAGAATAGAGTTAAACAGAAAAGGTCTGGCTGGTGCTAAGACTGAGGAAGAGAGAGAAAAAGAAAGGAAGAAAGGAAAAATGAGTCAAGGACAGAAACAGACACACTCATGCGGGATGATAGCCACACACATCCGTGAATAACGCAACCACTCATTGAGCCATAGTGCTGCTAAGGACTGACAGGAAGGAGAAAAGAGACTTTCAGGGACAATGCATTATGGGGCAAAGTTCTAGGTTGATATGTGTGGTTATGCATTGTGGTTTTGTAAGTCAGGCTGACGGTGGAGAAACTAAAGCAGCAACATAAAATGGCTTTTATGTCCCAATTTAATGTAAGACATACAGTATATTCACCGCCCCGTCTGCAGTTTAGAAGGGCCACGTGGAGCTGCTGCGTGCCTGACAACAGCCAGCCCAGATGTGCTCGCTTTCAAGTGCAGGGTACAAGGGTAGGACATAACTATAGTTTTTATATAAAATCATCCCTGTTTTCTGCGGATGCAAGATCACATCACAGAGTGGCAGGCAGCCTTAATGGGCATCAGTCAAATCATCATATCACAATACCTCTGCCTTCACAGAGGCTAACATTTCCCCTTGACTGTCACTTCAGAAATTATGCCCTGACTTCCTACCTCTAATTTCAGAGAGCGTGATGCATTTTTGAGTAAAATCATAGATAATTGTATCAAATAGGATCATCAGAAATGTTCACTACCACTTCTTACTTCTAGTCTTGGGTATGTGACTTAGAGAAATAATGATCAGATTACACATTGGAATCTAGAGACTCACTTTTGTGGCAGGTGGGCAACAGATCAACGATCATAAGCGAGGTTATCCTTATGTAATATGGATAACCTCAGATTTCATCCTATGTGCTAAAGGCACAAAGCCAGAAGGGATGAATATCAAGGAATATATTTTAAATATGCACTAAAGGACCCTTTTTATATCAGCAAAAACTATAGAACAACCCTAAATCTACCCTAATCAGACTTTCCCAGCAATAACATCTATACCCACCCAACCTTAAGTTCCATACTGAAGCAAGATAATAATGTCTTTCAAAGCAAAGCAGATAAACAAAAACAGAGAAAAAGAAAAGCACAGGGCTAGGGTGAGACTTGGTATGTTGAAAATAGCGCTGCTCTAGGAATCAAAGCCTCTGTGTTCCTGTCCTGGCTCTTCTACTTATAACTTATTTGACTTTGAGCAGTTGGTCCTAATCCGTCTGAGCCTCAGTTTCCCATCTGTTCATTGTGAGCAGTAGCATCAGTGCTACCTACCTGACATGGTTCCTCAATAGGTCAAATAAAATTCTGTTAAGTACTTTGTAAATGGTAAAATATTGCTTAAATGACAAGTGGCAATATTTTATTTATAAAGTGTATTAGTTAAATGAGCTTTGGGGGATTGTTCTGTAAAACACTGACAGTGCTCAGGTGAATTTCGAGAGTATCATTGTTATGACAACACACCATAGAAAAGTTTCAAGCAGGAGGATGAGACTGGAAGAGCACCAAGTCAGTGTGTCAACTGTCTGTGACTGTGGAAGTCCTGGGACCTCCACCTCCCTGCTCCTCCACCTCATGTTGCTGGAAAACACTATACACCCAGTATGGGAGTGGCAAAAACTCCTGGATTTTTCTGAAATATTGGATAAAAACGCCTGTTGAAGGTAAATCACTGAGGAAAAGATAAGGCAAGAGGACTTTTTCAGTGTATTTTAGACAATTTCAGGTTAACCAGACATAGAAACAAGAGTACCTATAGCCTTCTTAGCATCTAGAGTTAGGTGTGGAAAAATATTTTGGGTCTTGAGTTGGATCTATATAGTTTTCTAACACACTGAAGTTTTTCAAAAACATAGTATTTATGTATTATAAAAATATATATAAGTATATTATAAATATAATAAAATTGCTGTTATATAAAAACAAAAAAGCTATACATATATGTACACACACGTACACAATTTACCATTACCATTGCCAGTCAAGTTTGGCATTTTTAGATGTATGTTGGTACAAAATTGGCTTGTTATTTTCCTTTCTTTTACTGCTTTTTCAGGAATTGATATCCAGGTTATTATAGCCATATAAAATGAAATGGGGAGCTTTCACACTTGTTCTGTGTAAAACTCAAATGTCTTATTTTTTTAAATTTATCAATAGCTCATCTTTTAAACCAGCAGGCTTGGGGATCTCTTTGTTTTGTTTTGTTTTTTTTGTTTTTTTTTTTGAGACAGAGTCTTGCTCTGTTGCCTGGGCTAGAGTGAGTGCCGTGGCGTCAGCCTAGCTCACAGCAACCTCAAACTCCTGGGCTTAGGCAATCCTTCTGCCTCAGCCTCCGAGTAGCTGTGCCACCATGCCCAGCTAATTTTTTTTTATATATATATTTTTAGCTGTCCAGATCATTTCTTTCTATTTTTAGTAGAGACGGGGGCCTCACTCTTTTTCAGGCTGTTCTCGAATTCCTGACCTCGAGTGATCCTCCCGCCTCAGCCTCCCAGAGTGCTAGGATTACAGGCATGAGCCACCGCGCCTGGCCTTGGGGATCTCTTTGTGGAAAGATGTTTAACTATTACATCAGTTTATTTTGTACTTAACAGAACTATTCAGGCCTTCCATTTATTCTTGAGCGAGATTTAGCAAGTTATGATTTTCTAAGAAATGGTAGATTTCATCTAAGTTTTCAAATGGATTGATATTTGAGTTGTTCAAATTGTTTTCTTTATATTTTTGGATTTATCTGCAGATATCTCTCCTTTCATATTGTTGTTGTTTATTTTTACCTTCTCTTTTTTTCTCTTCAATCCATCTTACCACAAGTTTGCCAACTTTACTGATCTTTTCAAAGGAGCAGTACGTTTGGCTTTACTGAACTCGATTGTTTCTTTTTAAAATAAATTTTTAATTTTAGAATAATGTTAGATTATGGGAAAGTTGCAAAGATAGTACATAGACTTTCAATATTTCAGTTTCCTCTAATGTTATGGTAATACATTTCCCTGAAACATTAGTCAAAACTAAGAAACCAACATTGGCACACTACTATTAACTAAATACCAGTCCTTATTTGCCAGGTTTTTTTTTTTAATTAATGTCCTTTTGTCTGTTTCAAGATCCAATTCAGGATATCAGATTGCATTTAGTTGTCATAATTTGTGACAGTTTCTCAGTCTTCCCTTGTTTTTCATAACCTTGACAGTTTTGAGGAGTACTGACCGAGTGTTTTGTCATATGTTCCTCAATTTGGGTTTGTCTGACATTTTCATGATTATCCTGGGGTTGTGGCATTTTTAAAAGAGATGAAATACCCTTCTTTTTAAAATTAATTTTTTATTGATACATAATAGATGTACATATTTTCAGGGTGCATGTGATAATTTGATACATTCATATATAATGTGTAAAGATCAAATCAGCATACTTGGAATATCCATCACCTTAAATATTTATCTTTTCTTTATGCTAGGAACATTCAAATTATTCTCTTCGAGCTATTAATATTTCAAAATGTACAATAGAGTAATGTTAATTATAGTCACCCTACTGATCTACCGAACACTGGGTCTTATTTCTCCTAAGAGTATGTTTATACCCATTAACCAACCTCTCTTCATCCGCCCTGCCTCCTACCCTTCCTGGCCTCAAATAAACAACACTTTATTCTCTATCTGCATAGTATCCTGTTTTAGCTCCCACGTGTGAATGAGAACATGCGAAACTTGCCTCTCTGTGCTTGTCTTAATTCACTTAGCATAATGACCTCCAGTTCCATCCATGTTGCTGAAAAATGATAGAATTTCATTCTTTTTATGGCTGAATAATATTCCATTGTGTATCAGTGGATGAATGGATGAAGAAATACCCACCTTAATGCATTCTATCAGGGAGTGCACCATAGCTGCGTGACATCTTGGTGATGTTTATCAGGTTTCTCCACCGTAAAGATATTATTTTTCTCTCTCCACACTCTATTTTGAAGCAAATTACTAAGTTCAACACACACTGGAGAGGAGAATTAAATGCTACCTCCTGGAAGGGGACCTATCTACATATATTATTTGGAATTCTTTCATAAGGAAGACTTGTCTCTTCTCTCCTGTTTATTTATTTAACCGTTTCTTTATATCAGTTTAGATTAACGTATAGTTGTTTTATACCTTCGGTTATAATCTGATACCTAATAAATTATTTTGTTGCTCACATTGTTCCAGCTTTAGCCATTGGGAGCTCTTTTACATTGGTTCCCTTTGGTGTTCCCCACCCTCTTGTCTTTTGAGCACTTTCTCTTACTTTCTGGTGCTTCAAGCTCATCTTGTATTTTCCCTGTCCCAGCCTAAGAGTTAGGCAGTTCTCCAAGGAGCTCTGATTTCTGTTTTTAGAGAATGATATTTAGAAACCAAGACCTGTATGACAGATATGCTCATTTCTACTGGGATAGCATGGCTTCCAGGCCCTCTCAGTGGACAGAGGTAGGTGATGCATATACATATACTGATCTGTGGGTTCATACTGACGTCTCCAGCTCTAATCCAGGACCATGACCTTCATTACGGCCTTCCTTTCTCATTTATCTGTAACTTCTCTCTTCAACAGTGAGAAATCTGACTTCCACCATCCACCATCCATTTGCTTATCTGTTCAACCCCTGTACACATGGCAAGCAGTTTCAGAATTTGCCAACTAGCCTACAGCATTTGTCTGCAGTTCTTTAGTCATGAGCCTTTCGGTTTCCCGTTGAGACGCTGTTTTCCAAAATTCAATGTGGCAGCAGCTTTTCCCCCACCCTCTTTAGTAGGGTTATGTCAGATAGTAAATTAGAGTTCTTTGTTACAATATTAATTCCTTCCTGGGGTCCCTCAACATCCTAGTTTGTTTGTTTTCATTTTTCTTATTTAGGTATGCATACAGTACAGTTCACTCTTCGTGCTGTATAGTTCTAACAGTTCTGTAAGCTTTGAAAAATGCACAGTCATTGATCCACCACCCTAGTGCCATGCAGAACAGTTCCATAATTCTAAAAGTTCCTCTGTGCGCCTCTTGGGAGAATTATTTTATTTTCTTATAAGTGCAGAACTACATTGAACATATGCTTGTTGTAGCTTGTGTAGCACTGAAGTGTTTTGTAGTGAAGAGGGATTTTTGGAGTATGAAGTCAATGCACTATACGGGCAATAGAAGTCATACGATAAAATTTGCATTTTGAAAAAATTATTTGGATGTCTTTATGGAGAACCTCCTGGAACCCTCTCCATATACCCCTGTGCTTCATGTTCCATCTAGTTAACTCTGTTCATTCATCACATTTCAGGTTTAATATTATTCACAAACTGAATCCTTCCCTGACACTCCAAACTAAATGAAATCTTTGTACTTTTGCCTTTCTTAAATGTCATATATACTTGTATGATTTTTATTTTTTTATCCGTTTCCCTGCTGTAAACTCTGTTGGGTCAGGGATCATTTCTATTGTGTTTATATTGTTCCCATGACCTGGCCAGGTGCTCCATAAATATTTATTGAATAAATAAATGAATTATTTTAGTTTGGATTAGTCCAAGGAAGTTTCTTTGTTTGTTTGGTTCCAGGAGAGGCCAATTATTGAACACTTTTTGGTCCTTGGCCTGTTTATCACCATTCTAACACAAAAACTGAGTCCCGAGATCTTGTATCTTCATAGAATCAGATTATTGCTTTCACCATAAAGGTGTCCACTCTTTTTTAAAACCTCCAAAGAAATTAGAATGCAGTACAAAATCCAAATAGGGGAAAGATTTTGAGGAAGGAGTATTTGTAAAAAGAGAACATGATTTCAGAATTTCATCTTCTAAAATATTTCTCATAGAAAATCTGTTTCTTCTATCTCAATGAACATATAGGGATTTAATTAATTTCTTCTGGATATTTAAAAGTACAGGGGAAGTAAAAGGACACTGATTACGTAATATATAACCATCCAAATGATATGTCACTTTGATTGAAACAGCAGGAGGTGTTATAGGTTAGGAAACAAAAAAGAAGGGATTGTTTTCTCCCTCATCATCTTCCATCGTTTCTGATTCTCGTGCTGTGAAATCCTCTCCTTTCCATCCTGTTCACTAATGGATATTGGTGGGAAATACACGAAGTGCAAAGTGACTTTTACCTGCTGTGCTGCAGGCAGAATTGACAATTCAGAAATACAACCCTCTAGGTGTCTCTCCCCTTCTCACTCTCTCTTGAGGAAGCTAAGATGTCATACATTCTTCATATAAGGGGGCAAGTGAAAAGACACCTATAAGAAAATCAAAAGCACCATGAACTTTGTCATTTGCCCACTCATTGCTTTTGAAATAATCTTTTACAACAAGCTACCTAACTTCCAGGACAAACAGACTTACCTGATGAGTTGGAGGTGCGGAGGTGGGGGTGGGGGAGGGTGACTGAAAGAAATCTATCTCATCAGTCTCGTCAGACTTTTATGTACAGTGTTAGCTCTAGAATATTCATTCAACCCCAGACTTCCTGAACACTCTGGACCTAGGGGTTATGAAGCCAAGGACACATTTATCCCTCAAGGATCTAGAAGCTGTCCTCTGATAAAAACTGATTGAGAAAATAACCGACTGATACGACAGTCTTTATCTTAGTGAAGGTTAGCACAAGTGAGCTTCCCCTGGCTTACCTTTCTCACTTGTCATCACCTGAACCCCTGGCTCCATTCTGTCAGGTAGGCAGTGTGCCACAGGGAAGTTTAATATGACAGGACAACTTACTCCATCACCACCATGGATCAGGATCTTATTTGACAGTTGAACCAAACAAGAAAATTCACTCAAATTTAACCATATGGCACCTGCCAGATAGCTAAGCCAAAAGATTATATCAATCATCAGAATAATGAAGAGAAGTTCTTTGCTCTTTTTTAATCAAGTGTGCATAGGCATGTTTAGTGAAATAACCACCATTTTATGGCTGTCTATGTAATAACATAATTTAGGTATAGTTTTTGTCTGAATGTCCAAATTCCCAAATTAATGATTTACATGGAACTCCCCAGTTAAACTTTTGTGACCAGCATCAGTATTTATTCGTAGATTATAGTCTGGGTTTTGTGCTAATGTTTGCTCAATGGGAGTTGGTTTGGAAGTAATAATAATGTGAAAAATCCATTATTAAAGTAACATAAAACATTAGGATTAGCCCATAGTTCACTGCTTTATAATTTATACATCAGACTTTTTCTCCTCCCTAAAAATACTTGAAAGACCAATATTTTTCAAGTAGTTTTTCTATAGTTAGCATTCAAAATGAATTCTGATAAATGTGATTAATACATTATTCTCAATATAAAATTAAATAATTGATGTTTCCCTACTTAGGAGTGAAATATAATTTTAAGAAATGTTTTCAAAGCATAAATTCCAGCAGCATGGAAGTTTCGGAAGTAAAAATTTCTTATTCTATATCAGGAAAAATTCTCATAATTAAATGATGATATGAATAAAAGGTCATTATGATTCAGGTATAAGTTTAATTGCTTTTATCCTAATTGAGTAGTTAACAAGCGTCAAACATATATACATAAACACATACACACGAATACATGTATATATTTTAAAAAGTGGGAACATCAGATAAAAATATTATTGGCAAAGTTATTTTAAGCATTCATTTTGTTTTGTTTTTGATAATCTCTGTGTCTACCTGTTTTATACATAACCATTAACATTAATACATTGGAATGACAAATACATAAGTTTTTAAAACATAATCTTTAGACAAATAAGCTTATAAAGTAGGAAATGATTGTTGTTAATTACCAAGTAGCAAAGACTCATTTTGTTGTTAAAATCTATGAACAGGCTTTGAAATGAATATGAGATTAATATGTTTGTGTTTTTTTCCTCTGCATTAACAGAGACAAAAAGTTAGAATTTACATGTTTAACATTTTAGATGATTGCTATATAACCAGATACTTAAATAGATACAGAATAAATTTTAAGTCTCTGCTATTAGATATATTTTATATTTTAATCTTAGTAAAAGATTTATTTTCAGTCTTCACAGCTCCTTTTTCAAATCCTAATGAAACTCACATTGATTCTATAGGGATATTTAGTTAAAATACAAAAATCTTGGAAAAGAAACATAGCTAGTCTGTCTTCTCTGTATATTTTTTCTAATATTTATTTTTATTTATATGTCCACATATTTAAACAAAAAACAAGAGAACAGTGCTTCTACATGTATCCAAAATGTCTATGTTTCTTACAACAGTTAAAATTAAATTTCCAGTTTCATATTAGCTTAATTTTTATTTGGAAGAGAAGCAGTTAAAACATTTTAGTTTGCATTCAGTATATTTTTAAAAATATTTTCATTCGGGGGAATATTCATTTAATTGGTCAAATGTTTGATGCCACTATGAAACACTTTCACTGCCATTTTCAAGGACTAGTCATTGTTTTCTATAGATCTGGAAAATATTTATTGTAATCCTTTACCTTGAAGGCTGACTAAAAGAGAATAATTCCATTCCATTCATTCCAGGTCAAAATATGAAGCAAATGGCTGCAAATATCTCCAATAAATTTTTACTGTAAACACAATTAATATGTATACTGTGGACGGATATGCCTTTTCTTTAATTATTTGGACTTTTTAGAGAAATACATATGTATGTATAAAATATATAAAAGCAAATGATTTATCAATGTAAATTACTGATTTTCATTGTTTTTGTTTTCAGGCCTGATGGAATCGGAACTGTTTCAGTGGAAGAAAAAGAGAGATTTGAGGAGATAAAAGAGAGACTCTCTTCCCTTTTAGAAAATCAGATAAGCCATTTCAGGTGCATATTCTATTCATTAATGTAGATATTTATCAGATAAGCCATTTTAGGTGCATATTCTATTCAATTAATACAAATATCTGCTTTGCTCATACTTCATTAACCCCTTCCTTCCCCTAAAAATTGTTGATTATGTCTTTCTGCTGCTACTCAAGAATTATCAGTCATCCCCCCGCCACACGCCATTGCCTGCAGAGTATGATCCACATTCTTCAACCTGTGGTCTGCCTCCCAGCCTGCCATTCGGTTTCCACTACTCTTTTAGGTTACCCATTCCCCGTAAATATCCATTCCACTGTGCCTCTCGCCTGCCTTTCATATTTCTCATCCTTGCATAGCCTCTTCCCCCAGTTCTGGTGACCATTCCTCCTCCTCTCTGTATCACCAGGCAAGGAGAATCTCAAGTCCCACCTCCACAGTGGAGCCTGTCTCAAAGGTTCCAGCAAGGAGTGTTCTGAAGTCTTTTAGCATTCATTGTATGCTTCACTGGTCACTTATAACATACTGATTACATACATTGCTTCAGTCATTAGTTATCTTTCTATTTACATTCTGTGAGAACACGGGCCACAGCACCTGGCACAGTTCCTTGCTCAGGAAAAATTGGCTATCAATGCTAAGAAACATTTGCAGCATAAAAGATAAATATCTTGATAATATTTCTTTTCCTCTGATTATAGTTAGTTCTATAGAACCTAATGTTTAGAAACAGAAATATGCCAGTACATTTTCTTTTGCTATCACTATTACTATTAGACCCTATAAAATGTCACTATATTAATGTATTATGTCTTATAGCATGTCTACCATGTTGCGTGTATGTGGTTTGGAATCATTTTATGTGAACTTATTTAAAATATAATCTCAGTGAATATGCCCTCCAAAATGTTATTTAACCATTTGATTGCAATAGGGCCATTCTGAGCTTCTGGTTCCTTCTCTGTAATATAAAGAGCTTAGACTCTGTGAATTTCAAATGATGTTGAAGGAAGAAATTCTCAGAGCATATACCATGCATCTGTTCCCCTACATTAGTGATTTTCAACTGAGGCTGGTATCACTACCTTAGGGTAAGTGGATGAGGGAGGATTTTCATTGTCACAGTAACCCGGGGTGTGGGACAGTCATTTAGTGCTGGATTTAGAAGTGCAGTTCATGGGACAATCCCACGTTGGAGGATTATTCCACCTAAAAGACCAGAAAACTCACATTAGGAAAACTGTTCTAAATAGTACATAGCATGGCTGAATTCAGCTTACAGAGTTAAGATTGTATTCTCTGCCTGAAATTAATATTTTTGAATTTATAAACAAAATGGAGACATGAAGAAGTCTTTTGCATTTGCAGAGACTTATTTCTGCATTTGCTGTTGTTGAAAATGTTGTCTTTCAGGTTGTATAGATTCCTTTAAATGCATCATATATGTCTTTCAATGAAAATCAATGTAATTTTCCCCTTTTTTGCTGTTATTGAGAGATAGAGCTAATCATGCAATTGGATATCTATGTCAGTAACTGGTTAAGTCTCCATGGTTTTTATATCAATGATTTCAGTAATGGAAATCCTATCCCAAAATGGTTTGAGAAGTAAATAATTTGTATGCTCACTTACCCGCAGATCTCAGGCAGGGTAAGCTTTAAAACAGTCTTAATTCTGTGGCCATAGCTCCATTTCTTTGTGATTCTCATGTTGCTACCCTCCTTTGCGGGATGGCTTCGTCCTCAGACTGGTAGAAAGAAGAAATATCTTGGCTTCATATCCATGCATGCCAGTGTTCAAAGGAAATAATAGGATCTGTCTCTTCTGTGGTTCTCTCTTAAAATCACAAAAAGTTTCCTTAGAAGATCCTAGCAAACTATCCCTCATCTATCATGGGTCCAGCTCTGAACCAAACCCAGTGGTCAGAGGAAACCCATGAGCTGGATGCCTCAGTCACTAACGTTCACATGGGATTGCCATGATTGAGTTAGACTAATCAGAACCATCTCACCAGGGAGCTCATTCCCCTGCACTGCCACCCAGAGACTACATAGGAGCGGGCAGGGATGTCCACATCATTTATTATATTGGTTTTCTATTAGGGGTATATTAGTTTCCTCTCTTATATGCACATCCCCTTTGGATAGTTTCTCTCAAGGTGTACTCTACAGTCCTTTTCAGTTTTATTTTTTAATGTACTTAGGACAGGAAATGAAATTAATTGGTCTAGACATTTTGTGCCAACTTTTATATTCTCTGTTGATGTTTATAGTTTGCATAAAATTTCCCAGTTTCTAGAAGACTAGATACGAGGGAATGGGTTTAAAATGAAATAGAAGAAATTTTAGGTAACACTATAGGCGAACTTAGAAAAACAATATATTAAAATTGTCCCTTAGGATGCTCATAAGGATTCTACCACATTATCTTCCTTAGTCACTTAAATTAAAATTTAGAAATAGCATAAATTACTTATGAACTCACACTAAAGAAGTAAAAATAGTGCTATTGATAACTCTTATATAGGAATTTATTTATTTAGGCCCAATTTTATTTTAGAAATGGATTTCAAAAACTCAGAAAAAAAAGATGGCATAATAAACATGCCTGGCTCAGTGTCCTTATAGAAGCTAGCCAAAACAACAGAACAGTATTTTTTCGGGAAAGCATAAACCCACAAGGACAAAAAGTGTAAGAGAGGAGAAAATGGCCTAGAAAACAAATTCAAAAAAAATTTGGAAGTCAGGTGAATGAATGGTATCTAATTTAGCCATCCAGGAAAAAAAAAAATCATAAGATGATAATGTGAAATCAGAGAAGCAATCTGATTTACATCATACAACCACCAAAATGTTTAGCAATTGCCACCATCAAGCCCCTCTAGAAAGTAAGAGTGAAGGACAATTTGGCATAAATCTGCTTACGAAGCACTTAGATCCCCAGATCTTTTTCTCGACTCAGCAACTGATGGTAGACTACAGATTTATTCCCTGGAGATCGTAAAATTAGATGGTACCTGGGTTGAGATGGAGGCGAGGAAACATCGGGCACAGTTTAAGGTAGAAACAGATTAAATAAATGTTTATTCTGAAACTTGGGAATCACAGACCTCTCCCAACAACACTTGACTCCCAAATGCTGGCAAATGGGCTTATACCTTCCAGGCATATTGCAAGTGTCTTCCATGGGTCTCTGATTAGCCCAAGAAGAAAGACCTAACTAAAGCTGTGGACAACAAAGACATCCCATTCAAACAGCCCAGCCAGATGCCCCTTGTGCAGAGGCCATAGTGTACGATTACCATCTACATGCACATTAACCCTAAAGTGAACAGTAGCCTCACAATCTAATGAGGATTACGAGCAAGACTCTAATGGATCAAACTATCTCCAAATAATTTAACTGCATTTTTAAACACAGAAATCAAACATTTTTAAAGGAATACAAAAATATCTAGCCATCAATAAGGTAAAATTTACAATGTCTAGCATGCAATCAAAAATTTTCAGTTATAAAGAAAAATGGTAAAATATGACCAATGAAGAGGATAGAAAACTAACCAAACTCAGAAATGACACAGAATAGAATTAGTAAATAAGAGTATTAGAAATATTATTAATGTGTGTAATATACAACCAGTTAAGGGCATGTATGGAAAACCTACAGCTAACATCATATGATGCTTAACAGTAAGACTGGATGTTTTCCACCTAAGATAAAAAAACAAGGCACAGACGTCTGCTCTCACTACTTCTGTTCAGAATTGTACTGGAAGCTCTAGCCAGTGCACTGAGTCCAAAAAGATGAATTAAAGGCATCCAGATTGGAAAGGAAGAAGCAAAAGTGTCTTTATGTGCAGGTGACATCATCATCTGTATAGAAAATCCTATGAATCTAAAAAATTCTGCTCTAATAGTAGAGTTTAGAAAAGTTGCAGAATCCTAGATAAATATATAAATATTTCTATTTACTATCAACAATCAGAAATTGAAATATCATTTACAATAGCAACAAAAATTATGAAATTCTTACGAATCGATCTGATGAATGTGCAAAACCTGTACACTGAAAAGTACAAAGTATTGTTAAGGAAAAAAATAAGTGAAAGGTATATTATATTCATGGTTTAGAAGACTCAATGTTGTTAAGATGTCAATTCTCCCTAAATTGACCGATAGATCCAATGTTATTCCAATCAGAATCCCAGTAGGACCTTATATAAATTAATCTGATTCTAAAATTTATATGTAAATGCAAAGAATGTACCATAGCCAAAATAACTTTTAAAAGGGACAACATCGTAATGCTAACACTACCTGATTTCAAGATTTATAAGGCTACAGTAATCAAGATAGTATGCTAAGGGAGTCCAGAAATAGACACACACACAAATATAGTCTATTGATTTTCATTGCATGTGCAAGGGCAATTTGCAATGTACTTTTTATCAACAAATGGTGCTATAAGTATTGGATATTCAAATGCAAACTGTTGACCTTGATCCATACCTTACATCTGATACAGAAGTTAACTCAAAATGGGTAGACCTAGAATTTAGTAGAAAATGTCTGTGTCCTTGGGCTAAGTAAAGATTCTTAAGTAAAATACCAAAATCGTGATTCATAAATGGAAAAATTGTTACCTTGAACTTCCTCAAAATTAAGAACTTTTGATCTTCCAAAAATATTGTTAAAGAAATAAAAATATAAGTCACAGAATGGGAGAAAATATTTATGTAATACATATCCCAAAGTAGACTTTAATTCAGAATATATATATTCTTAAAACTTAGGCCCGGACGGTGGCTGACGCCTGT
>CM052437.1:161969813-162051706 GCA_028533085.1 Varecia variegata | reverse complement strand
ATGCTTGCAGAGAAACTGGAACTCTCATATGCTGTTGATAGGAATGTAAAATGTTACAACCCACTTAGGAAATTAGTTTGGCCGTTTCTTAAAAATTTAAACACCTATCATATGACCTAGCCATTCCACTCCTAGATATTTTCCCAAGAGAAATGAAAGCATATGTCCACAAAGAGACTTTTATGTGAATGTTCACAAGCCAAATGGCCATCAACAAGGAGTGGATAAACAGTGTATTCCATGCAAAGGAATACCACCCAGTGATAGAAAAGAATGAGCTGTTGATACATGCAACAGCATGAATAAATATCAAAATAGCTATATCAAGTGAAAGAAATTAGACCCCAAACAAGTAAGTACCGTATGTTTCCTCTGACATAAAATTGTAGACATACAAACTAATCCAAATGACAGAAAGTACATCACTAGTTGCCTGTGGTGGGAAGGAAAGATTTGGGGATCATGGATTACCCTGATTGTGGTGTTAGTTTCACAAGCATATACATATGATATTAATAGAACTTAACCAAATTGTATACTTTAAATATGTGCAGCTCATTGTATGTCATTTACACCTCTAAACGTAGCTATTTTAAAAAATAAAAGCTAAGTGCTTCTCTTCCATAGTAGGCAGTTAATAGGATAATATCTAAAGCTGAAAAATCAAGAAGTCAAAATATTAGAATGAAATTTAGGAATATAAAATGTAATTACCAAAAGAATCAGCTAAAAGTTGACAGCATTTTTTTTTTAGAAAGAAATTACTTGGGATGGGGTGGAACTGACATAAAGGACTTCTGTTTTTCATTTAAAAAAAAAAACTTCAACTTCAATTAAAACTAGTTTTCTCTTCAGACTATGTGCATATATAACTTCGATAAAAAAAATACTATGTTTAAAAATGGATAAGGAAAAAAAGGGCTTATCAAAGGACAAATCTATGCAGGCTCATTTATCTATGTAATTAAATTACCAAAGTGGGAATAAGGGTGACTTCAATTTATTCAGATTAGGTATTAAATGTGGTTGAATTTTATTTGATAATTGAGTATTTTCCACTTTGCTGTTATAGAGCTGTCAGAGTGGTAAAAACACCAAATATTTATCCTGAAAGGCAGAACAAAACGATTCCCTTCTTTTAAAACTTGTTTTCTACAGATTAATTAAGCTTCTGTGTAGTTATTTTCTGTACTTTATTGATTCAGGATTACTTGTACTCTGTAAATGTGTTGAATTATTTACACATCGTGGGCAGCTAATGCTAATTCAGAACATACCCAGTGGGACCTCAGAGCCCTGAAATGCTAAATGTAATCTGGGGATCAGTAACATTCCATTCATAAAATGTGTCACCCACAGGTTAATGGAAATAAACAATAGGAAAGACAATGGGTGGATTATGCAAATACACTGAAAAGATTAAGCAGGGGGAGGGGACTACAAGAACCAATTTGTGTTTTATTTAAACGTGGATTAAGGTTTTTAGTATACAAAATGATTCAAGCTATTTTGCTAATTTCCTAATGCTCTAAAAAGCACCACGGCATAGGAAAAACTATCAAAATAAATTGGTTGTAGCTTTCTTTTGGCCTGAGAGGGAGAGTAATAGGGTACCTAGAGGCAAGATTAAGCAAAGAAATCTCGAGCAGTAAATATAGTGTTCTGAAGAAAAATTTGAGTGACTGGATTTATATAACGTTTATGTGCATTTGTCTGAGACCAATGAAAGTTTCACAAAACTAAAACCCAATCCTACTATAATTTCAACTACTGCTTTATTTGAAAACGTAGGGAAAAATCAATCTATTTTTTCCTTTAAAATTTGGTCACCAATTAAATAACACAAATATGCTTTTTGGGGAAACCCATTCATGGTACAATGTGCAAAAATAATTATCTGAGAAAAATGTGTCCATTAAGTCTGTGAATAATGGAAAAAGATATGAAGATGAGTAAACTTCTTTCCAAGTTATGAGTTTGCAGATTTCTCAATCAGAGCAAGGTGGCAGTCTAAGGACAGCCCAGCTGCCTGTAGCACTTGATCTTGGGGTGGGAGCTGCAGTCCTGGAAGGGGGTGCTTTGCTGAATCTGGTTCAACAAAGCAAGGAGCTCCAAAAGGATGAAATGGCCATGCCGCTCAGTACTCTTTAAGTGGAAATTGACCTGAAGAGGGACCCCCTTGTAAAAAGCAATAAACCTGTTACCATGATGTAGCAAGGAACTTCTGAGTGGCCCACTCACTGTCCCAGCCTCTGATCCTGATTTCAGAGCATCCCTGCAACCTGGCCTCCATTTGTTGGTATGCAGTGGGAATACTGCACACGACAGGCAATACTGGGGTTAAACAATCCTGCTGACAAAAGAACTGCAGAGGGTTTATGTGTGTTGTGTGGGGAGATAGAAGAGTTAGACACCATGGTAGACAGGCAAATGTCAGCAAAGCGGAGAACTGGAACCTTGTTTGTCCTAGAAGTTATTGTCTGTGATGTATGTGGCCATCCTAAACCACTAAATGGGGGAAATCATTTCATCTTCTCTTAGAGCTTGAGGAACAGTAAACCTTAAACAAGAAATTATTAGGGAATGCGTATAACCTCTTCACCAAGGACCCTTGAGTTTCTTTTTTATTTACTGTATTTTTGAATACATGTATCATCAAAATTTTAGAAGCTTTTTCATCACAGTTTACACCTGTATTGTTTAAGGCGTTGAAATCATAGGGCTAGATAGACTTTAACAGTTAGAAATGTGATGTTATTTTAACTTCATTTCATTGTTCTTCGCTAATGCCAAGCAATGTAGGCAGGAATTATTTAGCTGTCTTGAACATAAAATGTTTGACTTTTTTGTTCCTTCTTTTGTTTTTAAAGATACTGTTTTCCCTTTGGACGACCTGAAGGTGCTCTCAAAGCTACACTTTCATTACTTGAAAGGGTATGTTTGAACATTACTTTATAAATACTATATGTGTTCTCAATTGCTGTGTATTTTAGTTACTGAACTAGGTGGACAGTCGTATTCCTCTGTACTCTTTAGAGTCCATGCATTTCGTGAATTTCTCACCTTTTCTTACTACATTCAAACTCTCCCCATGCCCGCTTCTTCCTCCCTGCAGCCTTTTCCAAAGCCACCACTGCCATCCTAGCTTGATATCATGGCATCTGTTTGATAGTATTCATTTCTCCCACCTCTTTTTTTCCTTCATGAAATAGTACTTTTTTTTCAGTTAAGAACAATTATCTCTGTTTTTCTGACTTCACAGTTGTCTTTTATTATCCCTCCAACTTTATTTGTACCTCTACCTCTCATAGTCCTCATGCCTATAAGAGTTTATCATTTAAGATTTACCAGAATATCATTTCTCATTCAAAATTCATCTCAGAGTTTATTTCAATTACTCCAGTTTGTGTTACCTTAAATGAATTCACAAGGTGTAAGAATTAATTCCCCCCCCCAAAAAAAATAACAGCAAACAAGATTTAAAATCCATACTGACAAATCATTTTTAATGGAAGGTATATGCTCTACTCCTGTTTTTGTGACAGTTGAAGTTTGAAAGGGAAGTATTATTTTCATGTGTCTATAAATCTATTCATATGCTAGTTGGATGCTAATGATTAAGTAATGTGGTCAACTGTTCCTTATCAGAATTTAAAAGAACTTCTAGGTATCATCTATACCTCTTAATTTGATTATCCTGATGTATTGACTTCATGTACTTGTTCTTGTCCATTTTTATGCCAGATTAATTTTAGAGATTACATTGTTTGTTAGCATCTCTATTAAAAGCAAAAAGAGAAGACGTTGGTCAGACATTATATCTCTATTTCAGTGATTTAATGACTTGGGGGATGAGGGCTAGAATGGATGATTAAAATGAGATCGGATTACAGATTGATTTTATTTTTATATCCCTGTCTTATCCCTGATTATTGTGCATTGTGTGATAGAAATATTATTGTAGTAGTGTTTTATTATAATTTTTATGATATTGAAAGCTGCACATAACTCAGATTTTTCATAGTATTCATTTTATCCTATTCATTAAGGAATAATGGATAATATAAAATCCTTAAAGATTGCTTCAGTTTTTGGAACAGCATTCAGCATGGGTACCTAGTGCAGCCCGTGCCCTGGTTTTTATAGCAGAACTTCCTTCCTCACCCCAGCAGGGAAGAGTTAGTAATAGCATGGATGCCCTTGTGCCCGGCATTGACAGGTGGCAGGATGAACAGGGACATTTATTCTAGTTACAGTCATTAATCATATCTCTTGCTGAATTGAGAGAGAAATGTTAAGGGCCATCGCTTCATTTTTATGTCTCTTCACTTACTGACATAGAAAATTAAACAATCTATATGTGAATTCTTGAAACCTGTGTTTGGAAGAATATGGGAGGAAGCAGGAGACAGAGGTTGGCATCTCCCTTTTTGCATTTGCCAGCCCGTTATCTGCACTTGCCAGGAAAGAAGATTCAGTCTCCCCTCCCCCCACTCCATATTAAGTGTCTCACTCCAGATAATGTGAAATACTTCCTGATTTAAACCCTAGACTCATTTCTATGGCAGATATAGACATTCCTAATTTTAACAGCTTTTTCTCTTATTTAAAGTTTGTCACTGTGGGAAGTCTAATAGTAAAGTTCATGGTTATGCATTTAGAACAAAATTAATCTTAAAATCAAATTTTAGAAATAATCACATATAATAGTGTGTGTTTAATGCTTGTATATTTTTTACTGTGCACAGAAGTATTTTTCCGGCCTCAAAGTCTAATGTGCAGTTCTAATTAAAGTGCCAATTATATGTCAGAATAATGAAGAATAATTGAATTTGATAGGGGAAGAAATTTTCCAAATAATAAAATTTGCAGTTTGAAAGAAAGGAAACCTTGCCTAACAAAATTTTTAAAATGTTGTCAATGAGTAGCCTTAAAAGAAAAATTGTCGAGAATCACTGATACTTGGATGATTGAATAAATTAGAAATTATGAAATCCTTAGTGCTGAGGCTGACTGAAAGAAAATGAAATAATAAAGCATGAAATGGATGTTTTAGTGTTCTTTGAATATTCCTTTCAAAATAAAAGACTAATAGAATAGTTAGAGCAGTTATAAAAGCATTGTCTTCTCTGTATTAACACTCTGCCATATATTTTATAATTTGAGTATAAGCAAAACAAGAAAAATTGCATTAAATATATGGAAAAATAGTTTGACTAACAGCATAATCAATACTTACTGTGATCAGTTTTATCACTAAGAAAGTTTTAAAGAAGATTATCAATGGATCAATATAAAAGTGTTTAAATATACTATATTTTGAATTCTGGATATAACTGTATTTTTTCCCTGCCCAGCAATAAAACTTTTTAAGGAAAAATCCAAAAGCATATTTTAGGAACCCAATAGAGAATAATCAGTTATTTTTTTGAAAATCCCAGAAAGTTTATATATATTTTAACATTTGATACTCCATAAGCATTCATTTCACTAAGACAAAAAGTTTGACTCCCTCCTCTTTTTATAGTCTGCCATGGTATTTTTCAGCAAATCACAAATCATTAAAGTTTAATTATTAAGAGTAGAGGTCTTGATTATTTTAGTGCTCAAAAATTATGCTTATTCTTAACGGAATTTTTGTTTTTGTTTTCCAATATATTGTTCAAAAGATTTAAGGCTTTTAAGTGAGGGATGTGCAAGACAAACTTTGTTTATTACTTGTCCCAGGAACTGTAATCCTGATCTGAAACAGCTGCTCTAATGGTGTTGTGGGTCCCTAGAGGAAAAGTGACAGTCACACTGAATGGTGGCCTGGCCTCTGGGAGGTTTTGATGGGCATAAATGAGGCTCAGACAGGAGGAGCCAAGGTTGGAGGATTACATTCCCAGTTGTGAAGTGCCGACTCATTACTTCCCCCCATGTTACCTAGGACCCCTTCCCCCTTCCCAGCAATAGGTCCAGGACAATTTGTATAATTTGTTTTTACTATTTATTTTATGCAATATCTATCTTCTTTCCCTCTGTCTGTCTGTCTGTCTCTACCCCCTTCCTCTCTTGGTAGGTTTTAATGAAAGATATTGCCACTCCCATACCAGCAGAAGAGGTGAAGAAAGTGGTCAGAAAATGTCTTGAGAAAGCTGCCTTGATCAATTACACTAGACTCACAGAATATGCCAAAATAGAAGGTCAGTGCAGTGAGCAATTGCCAAAGTTGCAGTGAGAGCCCACAATGCCTATTAACTGAATTTTCTATGAGAAGTCCTTTCCTTTCCTGAACAATCCTGTGCCACGGCAAAGGGAAATGTCTCATTAAAATCTCAGCTGGTGAACTGAAGAGCTTTTTCCTATTCATTGCTTTAATATGCCTCCTGGGACTCTGCTTGAATGAAAGACCCAGGATTCGTGCTTAAGTTGTTCTTTGTTCTTATTTTGAGTTTTCAAGAAACCAAAAGGTGTTTTCATGGGTTGTATTTTTTGACATTACTGTAAGTATGTCTAACATTTAAACTATGGGCAGAGGATTCTTTCCTGATCAGTAACAGTATAGCATTACATAATTTTATTTTCTGTTCTTCCGTGTCACTCAAAGGAGGAAACTTGTTGATTATTGTGAGGGCTGAAATAAACTGATAGAACTTCCTGCAGTTTTTAATTGCTTGCAATATATTGATGCATTTGAAAGATTAGGTCTCTTGAGAGGACTGTGCATTTTTTTTTCTTTCTTCAGGCTTTATTCATTAAAGATACTGATATTTAAAATGTTTAGAAATAAGTAGATTGGAATTTGAGGGAAAGTCACAAAATCAGCTTTTATTCAACAGTCCTTTGATTTATGTAATTAAAAATAACAGAAAAGGCCTCAAATTCTTTGCTCAAATTATGATAAAACTGGCTTATCTAATACTACATGTAGCATTAATTAAAGGAAGGAAAAACTTTGCAGTTGATATTAAATACCTACTGCATCTGAAAATAAAAAGTCATCCTTTAAAAAAATTTTAGTAACTTTCAATATAAAATTGTACTTAATGAATTATAAATTTATTAATTAGTTGATACTAGGATAGTTTTCTCAAAATTCAGCCAATGAAAAAGATTGATTATAATTGTTTGGGTTATTCCTTTTTTCTCTCCAAATCTGGTCAAGCTTTCTAACAAGCATGTGATAACCAACCTCCTGAGTGATTAACAAAAAAGCCATCTCATTACTATAGCAACCAATATTATATCACGAGAGTAACAACATGAAACCTCCTTAGTTACCAGTTTAACATCATTAATTATGATATCGTGTTGTGTTAAGAACATGCAGTCATTTGGGGAAAGTGGAAGATAAACACTTTGGTTTTCAGTTTTGAATATTCATTCCAATAATGAATGTTTTGGGAGTTTTGAGTGTTCTGAACACAGATGGAAAGAATTGATATAAAAAAAGATGTAATAAATAAATCCTTTCAAATTTGGCAAAGAGAAAAAAAGTTTGTGCACAACTTGAATTAACTCTATACTGTTTTATATAAATGTTATAAACCCTATTGGAAAAACAATAAGAATTGTTCTTGACTGTCTGTTTTAGTTAATATTTTTGACCATTACCTTGTCCAAGAATACAAAAAAAGATAAGCAGTATATTTCTCCGTTTATCACTGTATTTTATAGTCATAGGATCTATTTTAATATGGATAAAGAATATTATTTGTACACATAAAAACAAGTCTGTGTTAGAGAAAAGCCAGTAGTAGGGCCAAATGGACAGGGGGCAGGGAACCTTCCCACCGTTTCCCTTTCTGGAGTCACCCCTCTCTTATCTCCAGTCTAACGTGAGAATATGCTAAAAAATGGATCCAAGCAGTCCACTCAGATGGGACGGTCACGTAGTCTCCATTCGAAAAAACAAAATGCTCATTTGATGAGAAAAACTTCTGTGCTTTTTTATTATCTTCTTTCCCCCCACCTCCAATTTTTATCTTAAAAAAGAAAAGAGCTTTTGTTTTATCCTCAGGACCAGACCAAGAACAAAATCAAATTTTAATTAGAAATAGGAAGTAGGCTACTACTTTTCCTTGCTTGGCCTTCTACATTATATGAGCAACCTGGGTAGAGTTTGCTTTTCTCCTAAATTGTCTTTTCTTATGTTTTAGGCCCAGCAGAAAAGGAAACAGGTAATTAATATTTCTGCATGCACGTGCCATTATTTCCCATGTGGTGTGTGATGTCTTTTAAACCACTTTGTTGATGTGTGATTGACAAACAGAAAGCTGCATGTATTTAATGTATACAACTTGATAGGTTTGGAGATAAATATACAGCCACGAAACCATCACCACAATCTATGCCACAAACATCTCCATCACCTCCAAGAGTTTCCTCCCACCCTCTTTATTTATTATTATTATTGTTTTATAATAAAACCATTTAAAATAAGATCTACCTTCTTAGCAATTTTTAAGTATGCAATACAGTATTGTTAACTATAGGCACTCTGCTGTATAGTAGATCTGTAGGACTTAATTTATCTTATATAACTGAAACTTTATATCTTATGATTAAACTTTATATCCTATGATTAATACTTTTTCTCCTCCTCTGGAGACCACTCCTGGAAATCACTGTTCTGCTTCTGAGTTTGACTATTTTAGATTCCTCAAATAAGTGGAATCATACAGTATTTGTCCTTCTGTATCTGGCTTATTTTTACTTAGCATAACATCTTCCAGGTTCACCCATGTCGCCAATGGCAAGGTTTTCTTCCTTTTTAAGGCTGAATATGATTCGATTGTGTTGTGTGTACATATATATACACACCACGTTTTCTTTATCCATTCATTCATCAATGGACATTTATGTTGCTTCCATATCTTGGTTATCGTGAATGGTGCTGCAGTGAACATGGGAGAGCAGATAATCTCTTTGAGATCCTGATTTCACTTTCTTTGGATATATACCCAGAAGTAGGATTGTTTAATTCTGTGGTATTTTCATTTTTAATTGTTTCAGGAACCTCCGTACTGTTTTTCATAGTGTCTGCACCAATTTACTTTCCCACTAATAGTATACAGGCGTTTCCTTTTCTCCATATCCGCACCAATACTTGCTCTCTTTTGTTTTGTTTTGTTTTGTTTTGTTTTGTTTTATAATAGCCATCCTAACAAGTGTGAGATGATATCTTATTGTGGTTTTAATTTGCATTTCCCTGAAGATTAGTGATATTGAGCACTTTTTCCTATACCTGTTGGCCATTTGTTTGTCTTCTTTTGAGAAATATCTATTCAGTTCCCTTGCCTACTTTTAAATTGGGTTATTTGGGATTTTGCTATTGAGTTGTATGAGTTACTTATATCTTTTGGCTATTAACCCTTTGTCAGATATATGGTTTGCAAATATTTTCTCCTATTCTGTAGGTTGCCTTTTTATTTTGTTGTTTCCTTTGCTGCAAACAACAAATAAATAACAAATCTCTTTTTCAGGGCTTCTATTAGATCATTTTGATTAGGGTACTGAAAATGCTTTGATTTTTATCAGAACAATTGCTAATGGTTTGCGAGGAAAGTATAGGCCATTTATCTCTGTAAAAGTTCAGCAATATTTTTTGATATGAATTCAAAGCAAAAAACCCAAGGCTATATTAATGTTCTGCATTGTGTTTTAAGCATGGACACTAATCTTATTTGGAAGCTGTCACCAATATTTGAAGGGCTCTTACAGCTAGGAGAGAGGACCATCTTCCTTTACCACTCTTGAAAATAGCATGAGAGTAAAAAGCATAAATGCCATTCAATAAAAAGTAAGCCATTATTAACTTTGAAAGTTATTAATCATAAGGATGAACAGAGGTTATGAAATCCTATCCTCAGTAAATTTCTAGGAAAGAGTTCTCTTGAGTCACTGAATTTTTAAAGATTTTATTTTTTTTTCTCATACCCCTTATCACAATTGTAATTAATTTAACATATGTGCCATTCTCTGTTCATCCTGTCTTCTCTTCAGCTCCTTGCAGTCAGGGTCCTTAGTGACTGGTTCACTCTTATATCCCCAGCACTGAGCACTGTGGCTATTGACACAAAATAGGCACTCAGTACTTTGGAGAGAGACGAGATTAGTCAGCTCCATCTGAAAACAAAGGAGCAAGAGACAAGCAATGAACCTTCCCAGTCCTAATTATCTCATTTTAGCCAAATTTTGTTTGCAATGCTATAGATAAGTTTGCTTGGGTTGTTTTTAACTGAAATCTTCCATTAAGGGCTCTGTTTCTTTTCTTTTCTTTTTCCTACCCTTTTCTATTATTTACCAGTATTTGATCCCGGAAAGTGATATGAACAAAACACTCAGAGCCATGAAAAGGGGAAAGAACATACCTACAATGATTGCTAAGTGCACTTTAGAAAAAAAAATGAATTAGAAAAAAAATGAGACTATTATCATCACCTGTATGACAGCCCATTGTTAATAGCAACAGTCTCATGCTCTTTAACAAACTTTTTCAAAAAGTGTTATACCCCACAACAGTCCTGTTGTGAAAACAGTTTTTATCCTAGTTTACAAACAGAAGTCCTGGGTTGTTGGTGGCTTTCCCACTGCCATAGAGTAAATAAGTCTGCCAGCTGGGACTGGACTCAGGTGTCATGATCCTTAAGAGGCTGTGCTTCTTCCCCTGTGAAATAGGAAAGGATCACCGTGGGCATTTGTGAAGCATGGGGCACAAGTGCTGTGTAGAGATGTCCTGGTCCTCCTAAAGGGAGGAGCAAGGAGGAAGGAGCTGTCTTCCACGCGCCTCGCTTCCACCAGATGGAAGTTTTCCCTTCACATTTATTTAGCATCCATACCCACTGCTCAGCTGTACAGGCTGACAACTCTGGGAAAATACTTCTATTAAAATTAAATGCTAGTGTAGAAGACAGTTTTTAAAAAATGTAGTTATATTCCTTTAGTTGCACTTGGTACCAAGTAAACCTAACAGGGTTACCTAGTAAATGTTCTTGGGGGGGCAGCATTCTAAAAATGAGTAAAAATGAGAATATCAGCTGCATGTGTAAGAACTCAAATGCTTGGTAATACTTTCAAACAGTCTCTTTAGCATTATAATCATTTTCTTCAGTTTGCTTATACCCTCTAGAAAAGAGAAACATTCTGCCCCAAATTCGTCAAAATTTTGTCATCGGTTGACTGCCTGTGTGCCCCAGAGATTTTTCTATTTACACTGCTTCATTAGTTCTTTAAACAATGCTACAAAATATATATTTTACAGAAGAGGTCACTGAGACTTCAGAAAAAAGTTAGTAACCTACACAAGGTTTTGCTGCTGCCATTAAAATTCACCAGACCAGGGATTCACACTTGAGTCTCTCAGATACCAGAATGCTTTTAATACTCTCTTCACTGGCTGCCATGCCTCCAAGAGTGTCTTATCTGAAGTGATGGGATTATATGATAAACACACAACCACATCACAAAAGCCAAGGATTAATATTTGTAGGGCTACTTTTTGTAAAAATAATTATAGTTATTTAATAAGACGAGCAAACACTTATGTGCCAGGCACTATTCTAAGCGTTTTATATGTATAAACTCATTTACTCCTTATAACAACCCTTTGCAATAAATGTTATCATTATTACTATTCCTTTTCCAGGAAACTGAACAAGAGAGGTTATATAGCTTGTCTACAGTCACATAGCTAGTAAGTGGAAGATAGAGCCCACTATCTAGCTATTGATCTGTCTTACATCCCTCCTTCTCCCTTTTGACAAGCTCCTCTACTTATTTTTGCACTCATTTAAAATCTTTTTGTCTGTTTTTCCCCACACATCTCACAATGTCAGGTGTTGAAAGTGATTAAAATTTTCAAACCCCACTTCCAAACCAGAATGTTTCTCCCCTGCCCTTGCTTTATTTTTTTCCCCAGCACTTATTATAATCTAAAACACCATATGGTTCTTTCATCCTACTTACTGTCCTAGAATATTAGCTCCACGAGGGCAGGGGGGGTGGTATTTTAACTACTGCTATACCCAACAGTGCTAAAAAAAAGTACCTGGCATGTATTTGATACTCGATAAATATTTATTGAATAGACAAATGAGTTTATAGCACAGAGAGTTATCAGGCTACTTACAGCAGAAATTACATCCATAAACTGGCAAACTGTTTTACAAAAGGTCATTCATACCAATCACTGAACAGTTAAAATATAGAGCAAAACTAACCAGTAAAAAATAATACAATTGGGAAAATTAAGCCATGATTTCATGCCCTTCTTATGGGGAGTGGTCACATATAGCAATGTATTAGCAATGTCCGGTAATCTCACCTGTTTCAGTTGTCTTTACAATCCAGCATGCTGCTCATTGTAACTCATAGTTCTCTCCTATCCTTGGGAATTCTTCAGATTCTCCATTGGCAGCACAAATTTGCAGAATAAAGGAATTTTAAAATTTTGTAATGGATTAAATAAAACAAACGACCTCTCTCTAAATGTCTTCTTTCCTTCTTGGGAATTATTTGTATGTTTCACGAGAACAGATATTTTACTTTGAGAACTTGAAATTTCTAGAAAGCAATTCACTTTAATTTGGGGGTTATAAAATGTCACCATTTAGCTGAATTGGCTTTTTTTTAGTACTAATTAAGAATTCTTTGATTTACACTGTTACAAAATTGATTCATTTTCTCCTTAGTTTTAATTGATTGTATCACTAACTAGTTATGTAATAGTGAGATCTGGATCCTTTTTATTTATGATCTAAGATTCAAACTGACACTGAAACTTCATTTTCCTAATTGTGTTTTCTTTTTAAGTCACATGCCTTGTTGATGCAAATTAGGTATTATTTTTAAAGAAAAATCAGTTTGTTGTTTCCAAGAATTTCTTACAGATAAGAGCAGCAATCTTATGTCTAATAACCTTTCCTGCTTTCTCCTGAAAACTACATATCAGATTGTGACTTAAGATAAAAAAAAGGGGAGAGTGCTCCTTATAACTTGCCTTGACATGAGATCGTTTGCATAGCCTTGGTACCTGGCTTGATGGGGAATCTAGAAATGCGGAGGTGCCCTGAACAAAAGGTAGCATGAAATGAATAGGCAGAGTCTTTGTGCGGTGAGGATCTTTCTCAGCCCTCTGGTTGCCAGGTTCCCAAGTCTAACCCCCAGTGCTCTTGTTTTCAGAGTCTCAGTTGAACGGGGTAGAGACTGTTTCCCAGAGGGCCACGGTGCTTACTTTCTTTGAGATGAGAAGTTGCACTGTGGCAGTTCTGACGTCATTAGGATGTGTGCGCCGTCTGGGTGGCGTCTTAGTTTAGCACTCCATTGTCAGATAACAGTGATAAATAATATGTAAATAAAATCTGTTCTGCTTAAGAACCTATGTGTTTATAAAAAAAAAATAGCAGCACTGTTGGTGACAATAATTTTTGTTACTGGTAAATAATGTCATAATAATATTTCTGGGTTTTTTTTGTTTTTTGCTATTTTTTTTTTTTTTTTTTGAGACAGGGTCTCTCTCTCTCTCTGTCACCCCAGGTAGAGTGCAGTGATATCATCGTAGCTTACTTGCAACCTCAAACTACTGGGCTCAAGCAATCTCCTGCCTCAGCCTCCACGGTAGCTGGGACTACAGGTGTGTGCCACCATGCCCAGTTAATTTTTCTATTTTTTTGGAGAAATGGGGTCTCACTCTTGCTCAGGTTGGTCTTGAAATTCTGGCCTCAAGCAATCCTCCTGCCTCGGTCTCCCAAAGTGCTAGGATTACAGGTGTGAGGCACCAGCCTGGCCTCTTACTAATATTTCTAAGATAATTTTCTCTCATGAAAGTTTTATGTGTTTCCTTAGAAAATTGATTTAAAATTTTTTGAGTATTATATGTCTCCATGAAGTGAAGTTTGTAAAATCTGAATAATAGACTTGAAATTTCACTTTCCCATAGGAATTGGCAACACTTTGCAAAATGTCATTTGTATCTTAAACTGAATTCTCACTCTAGAAAGAACCCAACACATAAAGAATTTTCATTCAGCTTTTTGGACTATGTGGCTTGAATGATGGGATATTGATCTGAAAGTAAAAACCTCTGTGGCCATTTTTGCTTCTAAGTCACTTGCTGATTAGGGACAAATTGACAGATACAAAGTTATTGCTCTGAAACAAAGAGAATGACTTACCTTTTTATTTAGGATATTTGAGAAAATCATATAAATCTGTTATCTGTCATAGGTTTTAGTTTGTAAAACAATATGTGTATATATTGTAAAAAACCTCACTGATTGAGCTATACTGGTTTAGTATTTGTGATCATCTAGATAGGGAACAAATTGAAATTTATTTTTGTGCTATATATAAAGAAAAGCTGTAGGTATTTTTCAGATGGTCAATGAAGTATTTAAATTACCTAAGAAGTTATTTTTTTCTGATAGCCATAAATTAATTTCATCATCTAATATGATACAATTAAAATGTTAATTTTAAACTATTCTTATCAATATGTTCTTATCAATGTATTGAATTAGGCATCTTTAAAACTACTTCTTGACCACACAATTGGACTTCTATTATATTTAATGTACTCGCAAGAAAGTATGAAGAACATATTCCCTTCTAAGTACTATGAAAGTAATACTAATTCACTTTGGCCTTTTCCACATCTGATCTGAAATGAATGAGGACTTCTGGTGTGTTTATTCACCTCAATAAACTTTCTCCCAGCACCTCACTAACACACAAGAGAACAACTCCATGCTATATAATTTGTGTTCACGCTAATTATTTAGCACTTCACAATGTTGACAGATTAATTCCTGTGTATTAAGAGATGTTTGGGGGACAAAATAAGCAGGGGCTGAGGGACTATTGACTAGCAAGGACACATGAAGACATTATTTGCTCCTGTCTAATGGGGTTTTAACACTCCGTGTGTACCTTTAGTTTGATTAATTAACACAGAGGAAAAGTCTGTGTTGTGCTGTTACTCAGTAGCAACTTGAATACTCAGGTAACCAACTAAGTGAAAAGTCAAATGAGGACATGAGTACACTGGAGGCAACACGGTATCACTGCTTGCCACTTGCTCAGGGCCTCTGCACTCACTATTTACCCACAGCTTTAGTGAGTGACCACAGGGAAGGATGAGGGCTCTGTCAACCCCAGACAAACCGTGGAGATGCTTTTGGACATTTACCTCTCCATCCTCTAAAACTCAGGGTCTGAGTCTGTGTTCCTTTAACATCCTTCCTGGCTTATCTGAGTTTAATTCCAGGAAAACAATAGTGTGTGTTACTTCATTTAAAAGAACTGCTGACAGCACTGTCATGCTGCCCTCTGCTTTTTGCCTGCTACCCCTTAAATTGGAATTAATCTCTCTGGCACTGCATGACTTGTGCCTGTGTGTGGTGTTCAGTGACCTAAACAAGTGGCACCTTTCCTTGATCCACAGTCTCTGTCAATGAGTCATTCATCCTGCCCTTCCTTTTTCTAATTTAATTTATTGTGTGAGTTATAATAGATAGGGACAATCTCAGTCAGCGATGGTCATAGCTAATCCCATGTGTAAAAATGAACACTTGATTTGATCGTGAACAATGTTCTCTTTCCAAATCACACTATCATAAGAACTTAATCTTAAGTTTAAATGACACATAAGTCAGGGAATGTGAGGACAGTCACTTCCTTTCAGACTTGTAAGCATGTTAGGCCTCAGCTAGCTCTACCCCTACAAACCTAGGGCGTCTGCACCTACCCATATCTCCTGTTCTCCAGTATCAGGGGAGAGGTATCTCCCTCTTCAAAGGATTGATACTGATCCCAGTTCTGCCAGCCTCTTTCTGGATGGATTTTACTCTGTCATGTATCTCTTCTTTCTCCTTTGACTTGTACCTATGTCTTTGTAGATCCTTCCCTTCCGTCTGTAACCGTGGTATCACCCAAAAAACAAGTTTTCTCTAAGCTCTACTTCGAGCTGCCATCCGAAGAGTAGTGTCAGACTCCTGTACTTCTCAGCCCACAGAAGTGTGGCTTCCAATCTTACCAATCTGTATGATGGGTGGATTATACTAGCCTAGAATATAATGCAGTGAGAGGGAAAGTGGATGGGAAATAAGCACTTAAATTCTGCTCCTGACTCCCCCTTGCATTGCCTTGGGACAGCAATGCCTTACCTTTTGCCAGGTAAGACTTGTTAGCAGTAGGCCAGGTCACCAGTATCTGGGGATAATATTAAGACAGGGCTAGGTCGGGCGCGGTGGCTCACGCCTGTAATCCTAGCACTCTGGAAGGCCGAGGCGGGTGGATCGCTCAAGGTCAGGAGTTCGAGACCAGCCTGAGCAAGAACGAGACCCCGTCTCTACTAAAAAATAGAAAGAAATTATCTGACCAACTAAAATATATACAGAAAAAATTAGCCGGGCATGGTGGCGCATGCCTGTAGTCCCAGCTACCCGGGAGGCTGAGGCAGTAGGATCACTTAAGCCCAGGAGTTTGAGATTGCTGTGAGCTAGGCTGATGCCACGGCACTCACTCTAGCCCGAGCAACAAAGTGAGACTCTGTCTCAAAAAAAAAAAAAAAAAAAAAAGGCAGGACCCCACTTCTGCTGCAGTGAGATGATGTCAACAAGAATGAGCTGACCCACCCTCAGACAATCACCATTCCTCTGCATCCAAACCCCAGGCAGGGTATTACAGCCCACGGAGAATGTTCTGGCTCTCCACTTGGCCAAGTGCTACTGCTTTGAATAAGGTAGATTAAAGGTGAATCCCTGCCCATAGGAGTTGCCTAATGGGTTAGTAGTAATAGGAAATTATCAATATTGATTCTATATTGCCTGGGACTCTCTGTCCCAAGGCTTAAGCTCCTCTCTCCTCAAACTTCCTGAAAGGGACAGAGGCAGGGTCCTCCCTGTCATCCCATTCTCAATACCTCCAAAAGATCATGAGCTCTCAGCAAAAATAACTAGACTCTTGAGGAGTATAGGCCCCTATGAAAGGCAAAAAACTAAATGGTACGTACCATCTGGAATTTATGAAGCAAGAATTTAAATTAAGCATAAGATATAAATACTCTCAAGGGGATATAGAAAGATACTATCAATTTGTTGCAGGAAGAAGTCATGAAAAATTAGGTGAAAATATTGGGTATGAAAATAATATGGTTGTAAGAAAGATAGGATGCAGGGTGAATATAAATGAAGAATTTGTTAGTGACCCGGAAATTCAGAATGAGGACAACAGTAATGGAGAAAGTGGTCGACAGTATGTAAGGAAAGCTAAGTGATACAGAGACTAGGAATAGAGTAAGAGAACTTCCATCAGACTGATTAAAAAAAGAGAGATGCAAATAAATACAAAAGATGAAAATAACTAAAGACACAAGAGACATAGAAAATAATGGAAGAGAATATTGTGAACAAATTCAAAAATTAAAACTCTGGTGGAAATTGATACATTTCTTAAAAAACTATATAGTAGCAAAATCAGCACAGGAAACAAAACTCAAATAGGTCGATAAGCTTTTAAGAAACTTAAAATATCTCAAAGACCTCCTCTCGCAAAGTCCCCTAAGCCATGTTGGATTTGGAAATGAGTTCTATTATACCAAAGTTTTAAGAAACAATTTATATCCAAAATAAGTTCCACAAAATGGGAAATGAGTGAAAGCTGCCTAATTCATTTCCTGAAGCAAATATCTTGATTCCCAAACCTGATAAAGACAATAAAACAAAAAAGAATTATTATAGGCCCATTTCATTATGTGCAAATATGCAAAATTCTTAAGTATTAATATATTATTAGCTCACAATATCCAGCAATGCACTGGGAAAATAATAAATATATCACAATCAATGGAAATTTATCCCAGGAATATAAAAGTGTCTCAAGATCAGAAAACAAAGTAAAAGCAAAAATTATATAATTTCAATAGATGCAAAAAAGTATGTGAAACAGTTCAACACATATGTATGATTAAAAATTATAAGGCTAGCAACCTAGAAAGGAGACTTCCTTAACTTTATAAATACTCAAATAGAAAAAACCTACAGAGAATTATTTTACTTAGTAGAGAATTTTTAGAGGCATTGCCTATAGGATTAGGAACAAGTACCTACACTGTCCTAATTCTGTGGGTCTTGAGCAACACAAAAGGAATGAAAAAAAAGTGAATCAAAGAAATGGAAAGAGAGGAGATAAAACTGTCATTGTTTGCAGATTGTCATCTCCCTAGAAAATGCAACAGTTCCCATGTAGAACTTGTTGGAACTGACATAAGAGTTTAGCAACTTTGCCAGATATATAAAATCAACTTCTAGAACCACTAGCTTGGTGGTTCTCAAGCTTTTTAGTCTCAGAACTCTTAATACTCAATTATTGCAGATCCCAAAGAGCTTTTGTTTATGTGGGTTTTATCTGCCCATATTTACTATATTAGAAATACTAAAAAAATTATCATTTAGATGTTTAAAAATAAGAGTAAACCCATTACCTGTCAACATAAGTAAAATACCTTTTAAAAAAAAATTTCTAAAATGACTATTTAGTGAGAAGCATGACACTGTTTTACCTTTTTGCACATCTCTTTAAAAACATCTTTAAAAACATCTCTTTAATGGATGATAGCCAAATTCTCATATCTGCTTCTGCATTCAGTCTATTGCATTATATTATTTTGGTTGTTGTATATGAAAAAAAATCTGGCCTCATACTGGTATGTAGCTGGAAAAGGGAAGAATATTTTAATAGACTTTTCAGATAGTTGTAGATTTTCTTCTATGATGCTATACCAAAGCTGGACAAGTAGTAGTTTCTTAAAGGTTAATTGCATTGCGGAGTCTGAAAGCAGATCAAGGAACTTTTCATACTATTACATTAAATTCCATTAGTTTTCATGAGCTTTTGAATAGATCTTTCACCATGCATGATTTTTTAACTTCATGTATTGACCATTTGGAAAATATTAGTTTACTGAGTTATCTTCCTAATGTTTGAAAACATATAATATCAAAAAAATCACATTTTTTAATATTACCCTTCTTAACAAAAAAGTCTTAAAGTATTGGGAAGCTGTCAAGATCATAACAGATATGTTTTCTAAAATTCTAGTTTTTTTTGAAAGATCTAATAATAGCATTGGCAACAAATACTGTCTTGTTTTCCTTAAAGTGGCATGTTTACTTTATTCAATTTTCAGAAAATGTCTGCCAAATATCCAAGTCTGAATAATCATACGTTGTCAGTAGGCTTTTCCACCAAAAATAGTTCTGTTTAATACAAAAACAAAAAACAGCCCTTGACTCAAACAGTTACACAAATATTTATCCCTGAGACAATAATTGTACTTCAGTTTGCAGAAGTACTTTATGCAAACTTCCCATTTTGTCACACATAACATTAAAAAATGCATACTCAAGGACAAAGATTTAATAAAATTCATAATTTTCACTGTTTCATCAAGTACAACCTTATGTGAAACTGGCTTTTTCTTGAGTGCATGTTAGTAAAGAATGCAGTGACAATTATAATTTGACACCATGGCCTTGATTCATGCTAAGGCAATAGCAGTTTTACCTCCATTGCTTTTGCACCATTATGATCGATTTCAACAGAGTTTAAAAGGCAAAAACATCTTAGTATTATTATGTAAGTAGTTTTGATCTCACCCCTGAAAGGTCTTAGGTGGTCCTTCCAGCGGTCCATGGGCCACACTCTGAGAACCACTGCTCCACACCATCAATCAACTAGCTGGAAAATATTAATGAAAATAAGGTAACTTTCACAGTAACAAGCAAACTGTAAGGTATCCAGGAATTAACTTTGACAAAAACATGCAAAACTTCTTAGACCTCTTTGAAGAAAATTTGGAAACTTAAAGGTCATAGACTGTAATCTGGATAGATGTAGAGCTATTCCATGACCTAGGAGGGATGACTTAATAGTGTAAGATATAAATTCTTCTCCCAAATTAACCTCTAAGTTCACTGTAATGACCATCAAAGTTCCAGCTTTTTTAAGAACTCAAATCTACCTTAAATAGAAGAATAAAGGATACTAAATAACTAAGTCAACTTAGGAAAAAAAAAGTGTTGGAGACTTGTCTTATCAGATACTAGCCATCACCAAAGCCCACGATTAGGCAGATGGTCAGAATAGAAATATACTGAGTCAGACCCATGTACATATGGGAGCTTAATGTAATTCATCCCTGGGAAAGGTGGGACACAATTCAGTGGGGAAAGGATAGGCTATTTAGCAGGTGATGTTTTAAAGGTGGGCTTTTAAATGGATAAAAATAAACTGGATTCCTCTGTGATAGAAACTTGGTCTCCCAAGAGATTAGAGATCTAAATGTAATGAAGAAAAGATCTACAACTATAAATTAGGATTTCTCTTTATTGCAACTATTGCTAACTTTTGTTTTTACCTTCTCACTTCTTAGATGGTTTTCCAAGTTTGTGTGATAGCTAAGTTGAAACAAAATTGTTTTAACTTTCTTGTAAAACATAGCGCATTCCATTTTAGTTACTTCATTTTCTACACAGAAATAGATACATAGTTAATGCATCAGGAATAGTTAATTAAATATATCCCAGATGCCCCAGGATCACGAAAAATAATCTTATATTCTTCACAAAACTTCTATCTGGTGAATGTGTCTTCTCTAAAAATTCTTAGAGAGAACATAAGATTCTCCTGAGAAAACAAAACATTTCTGTAATGTCTCCTTCAGTGTGCTCCTTAAGAGGAATTATTCCCTCGGTTGTGATCTGTAACACTCTGAACAGCTCTTGCTAGAATCTTTCCTCCTTCCTCTGAAGATGCATGGAAATCTCATTACAAGTGTTCAACACCTGTTTTCTAAAAGGTCTCAAAGAGGATGTCAGTTTGCTCAGCGTACTTGACAGTGTGTCATGTATTTGTTGATTTTTTTTTTTTTTACTTTTATACAGAATGTGACTCACAGATAAATGCAGTCTTGAAATAACAACCCTTCTTCCTTTCACAAGAAATTTTGTAGAATTTGTCATTTTCCAAAGCCAGAGTTTGCAAGCAACTGATTGGTGACCTCTCATTTATTTACTAACATGTGTCAACAGGTAAACCAAGTGACATAGAGCAGCAAAGCTCTTGCAGCACCTTGTTAATCCGAGTAGTTTAGATGTGTTAAAAAGTCTTTTCCAATTGGACAAAACTGGAGTAATGCAAACTGACAGCTTTTTAACTCTTTATTTATCAGCAGGGTTTGGAAGGACTCAAAGATTGCACAGGTGAAATAGTTTTGGAAACTAGGAGGGTTCATTACTTGTAGGCCACAGCTAAGTGGCCATATAACTTCAAGTACTAACTGAAAGGGCCTAACGGAAGCTTTTTAAAAGCCGTATGTATGTGGATTTCGAAGAGGAAACCTCTAAAATATCCATGAGACATCTGTACTATACCCACACATTCACAGGGGTTGGAAAACTGAGGATGTTAAAGCTGTAGAAATAGTCAAAATGGCACTAATCTCAACCTTACTCTCTATACATGGTCTTTACATTTGTCCAGTTAGGACACTTTCTCCAAATTTTATCATTAAGTATATTATCATTGCTAATACATAACCTGGCTGCCCTGGAAAACCTTGACAATGTATCAGAGGAAACAATGACATATATACAGACATCAGGATCTTTTGACTAATTTCTTACCACCTATGGCTGCAAATCTTTTCAAATGGTATCTTTCATATTGTGGCTACTATCTTCTGAAAACTTCTCTTCCCTTGTCCTTTAGCTGTCCTCCCAGCTGGCAAGCCTCTGGAGTCCTTTTCGCCTTCCCACTGCCCACCCCTGAACAGACTATCCCCACCACCCTGCCTCTCTGAACCCTGCCTTGCCTGTATCCCCCACGGTTCACAGGCAGGCATTCTCCTTGAGATGGAAAAAAGGGTTAAGGAGCTTAGGGGCAGGGGAGGCTGTGAGTGTACAGGCGTGATGGTGCTCCTTTTATGTATGAATATAACCAGTGACATGGAAAGGATGTTTTAGGTAAATGCAGTTAGAAGACAGGAAGGACTAAGCATGAAATTAAAGATGCTGTAGACTTTAGACTATATATGATTCAGTGTTGGCATGGCAGTCACTAAGATTATGCTGGTGGTTTTCAATTTCTAAATTTGAATTATATTTGGGAGAAATGGATACATGTATATAAAGAACAATATCCCAGGAAGGGGACCATTTATTAGTTTCAGCTATTGAAAGTGTGTATGTATGGACACATGTATGTATAGATATACATATATACACACACATACACCCATGTATATGTATATGACATGGCTAAAGACCGGTCTTTTAAAAACCTCCCATTATACAATTAAGAGGCAAAATTACCAATGGAAAAATTTTTTGCTGTCATTAGAATCCCACAACATAGTTCTATCCATAGCTAATGAGAGCAAACTAAAGATACAGTATAAAAAACTTTCTTCTCCTTCAAGCCTTCATAGTCTTTACAGCTAGCAATGCTGTGGAGACATATTTTTCCCTGTGAGACATTAGATTTTCCTACTTCACAAACTTTGGGGGACAACCCAGGGTCTCCATAAAAAGAAGACTTTAATAAAACTCAAATTGGGATGTCTGTATCTGTCACCCCTTGCATATCACATAACTATAATAGCCTGTGTCAAATGATAAACCAAATATTAATTTTTGTGTGGGGGGGTTCCTAGTAATCTTTTCTTTGTAATTCTGTCACCATCATCTCTTATTTTAAGGTCTTAAAAAGAGAACATGCCTCAATATTCCCCCCAAAGGACGTCTCACAAAGCGTCCCTGCTTTTAGCTCACATATGTATCTGACATTTTTGGCTCGTCACTGATGGGTCACCACTATTGTTGGCTTATGGAGATGGTTCCATTTGGATCCAGTCCATCTGCTATTGGCAACTCTAGTGGCCAATTCTCCTTTGTTCCACAGCTGGTCATTGACTTAAAAATGAATTTATTGATGTGAAAGATAATCCATGTGAAATAGTTAATGTGACTGTGATCACAGAACAATTATTCCAAACCCCTATATCATTACCATGGTTAATTCCAAGGAAATATTAACTGGAACTGTTACTTTAAATGACAGAGCCATTAAATGAGTTGGTCCCAAAGGGAGCCGTGGAAGTAGGAGGCCACAGACCAATTGTTTTCACCTGTAGGGACGCCCGCCCTGCCATCTTAGATTAATTATTTTCATTGATGCATAGGATTGCCCAAATATGGACACTATTCCCTCTAGAGATCAGTTCAGATTCTGCAGAAAAGGTCACCTTTTACCTAAAATGAGGTTTCTATAAACATGTAGCTTGATTTCAAGTAAAGGAGAAAATAATCAAAATTTACATAGATCGCCTTTGTTTTTAACTTAGTTTCTTGTGAACACTAGCCGTTCTCAAAGTGCATTCCCCAGGCCAGCATCATGAGCATCACCTGGCAACTTGTTAGGCAAATTCTGGGGCCCTATCCAAGACCTACTGAATCAGAAATTCTGGAGGTGATGCCAAGCAGTATATGTTTTAGCCAGCCCTCCGGGTGATTCCGATGCATGCTTAAGTTGAGAGCTGCAGATCTATACTGAAGATATTGCATTCACTGATGAAAACAATATATATCCCAGCACTCAAAGAATATTAGTATTGTTTGGGTTGCAGCCGGATGAACCGGGAGAGAGTCAGTGATGCCTCATTCTCTTTCATTAGTTGGCAGTGCCAGGTCTTGGAGATGTCAGAGTTATTGGAGCATGAATAGGCAAGATTGACCCTAAGGATTGGGGAGGTAGGTTGAGTTTTAGGAAGCAAATTTTCCCCAGACTTTGAGGGAGTCTTCTAAGCAAATTATATACTATTCCCTCTAGGGTACTAAGTCCAGAGAGTTCCCCCAGGATCATCTAACCTAGTCACAAGTTCTAGAGCAGTGACAGACAGGTGTGTGGGGAGGGGAGGAATAGGTTGTTTTGTTTAGTAGAGAAGAAGGTATCTGATTTCCCACCCTCCTCTCTTGGGATGAGAAGGCCTGTGAGTATTGAGATCTGGCCAGGATTAAGACTCCCTGGAGCCTGCTTGTCCTAGGCTCTGGCACTATGTCACTTACCACAGGTTGCTATGCCTGGAGCTGGAGGATGGGTTCAGAAAAATCTCAGTAAAAATTTAGACTTTTCAATGGAGTCATCAATCTGGACTATGCAAAGAGGGAGATTGTTGACACAAAACAAGAGTTAAGATTCAAATTAGAACAGACTAGGGTTTCCATAAAAATTCCCTGGCCAGTGAAAGTGGACTAAACAGGTTTGTGTTTTATGAATGGACAGAAGGCATCTAACATGGAGGAGTTAGTTGAGATAGAGCCTTTTCTGCACTCTGCAATTAGAACAAGTTGTTTATGTGCCCATAGCATTGTGTGTATAAAATCTAGTGTTGCCTTATATTTCTGGGAGTGAGGAGCTAGGGGAGCAAGTTACTGTTTTAGGGAGGAGAGAGAAATGGAGGGATCCATTCCACCATTTCTTCAGCTGAGTCTAAGGGTAGATAAGTTTTGCCAACAAGCAGTCCACAGAGAGGAAGCTGACAGTCCTCACCACGGGCTGACCTCTGGGGCTCCAGGTAAAAGAAATCAGGTGCTATACCCTTGCCCCAACGTCCTTGTTCTTTTCAAACTCACAAGGTAAAGCCTCCCCACTAGGGCCTTGGAGAAGTCCCAGGTGAATGTTTTCATGTTGCTAACATCCCCGATTCTTCCAAACTGTAGTCTTTCCTTTAACTCCTTTCACTAGATAATGGTATTTTCCCATTTTCTCCGCCTTTCCATACCTTTTTTTCCAGTTTCCTGAAGTAAACCCTAAAGCCCCTTCTTAAAGTCTTTCATGTTTTTTTGCCTCGGCTATCTCCTGAATGTCAGAGCCTTCTTCTCATGTGTCTCATTTATCTATCTATTTATTTATCTATTTATTTATCTAGCAGGTGGGAGAAGAGAAAAGTGAGTTCTTTTTCTTTGGATGGGAGGGGGGAAAGATAGATGACTTCCACATTAGACTGCTGGTAGCTTTCTAAACACAAACACACACACCTACTAAAATAATTTTATTCTAAAGAACTCCATATGATATATATGAGCAATTTAAAGCCTTCCTATTGATGCATCTTTGATCCTGTTTCTTGCTAATAATCCTGTTCTCACACACTGAGTGCCTTTAATCCACTCTCTATCCAGACTTCATTACAGAACTTCCTCATATGACCAAAAGTGGATGGTATGTTGCTATATTCTGCCTTATAATCTGGTTAAGGAGAAATATATATAAATTCTTTGAAGGCAGAAATGTTATCTTGTTCATCATTGTATTCCCTTAGTCTTAAGTATAGTACCTTACATGAAATAAATGTTTGTTGAATCAAATTCAGGACCACAACTTCTGGGGAGTTAAAAGATTTCCCAACAGGAAATCTGAGTGCATATACAGGAATTATTTCTCGATGCTCTCTAGCTGATCTTCATGGCCTAGATGCAAGGGAGGGAAGAAGACAAGGGAGGCAACATTGGGATGGGGTTATTGCCATAGTCCTTCAATTTAACACCATCTTGAGCACCATTTCTTGTTTAGCTGCAAGTACAAGGACAATCAGTCTGTTAAAAGTTAAGCTCACTGTGGGGGTGGCAGAAGTGAGGACATTTAAAACTGCTCTCATCAAAGTTAATTTTTGATAATCATTACATAATTTATACATATATTAAATCATCACATAGTACATCTTGAATATATACAGTTTTTTTCAAATATTTTAAAATAAAAAGTTAAGGTCAAAAGCATTATAAATTTCTCCATATCGTAGATGGAGAGAAAGGAACTGAAGTGATTTCACTGGTCTTCTTCCCATGTCCCCATACGACCTTCAGCATGAGCATCATTATGCATCCACCACTAGGGACTCTGACAGGAAGTGGCAGCAAGGGAGGCAGCCCAGGCGCATGTGCCAGAAGTCCATGCCCTCTCTGAAGCTATGGAGTAGAATTAAAGCCTACCTAAGCAAACAGTCAAGCTGTCTTCTTACATCTTCCCACCCCCTACCTTTTCTCCAGTGGGATCTCTTCTTAAATGTATAGAGGTATAATTAAAAGAATTTGCTTTGGGGAGCCAAGGAGTATTATCATAGAAAACTAAAGATGTTCCAGAACGAGGAAGAATCATAGCCAAGAGCGATGCATTGAAATTCATCAAGAAATCTTGCTACTTTTGGCGTATTTGTTTTAAATGTCACTATTTGAAATGTATTGCAACAATCAGCAACTTGGTATGAAGCTTGAAGAATATAGACATCTGTAATGCTTTGGAAACGTTACAAAATAAGTGAAAGAAAACATTTTAAAGAGGAATTCTCAAATATTCACGGTGTTCAGGTTTTTAATGGAGCTATTGATAACCTTGTTGTCTAACAGAGTTCTGACTATAGAATGCATTAAACTTCTTGGCTGTAGCCAAATGGGTGACAACCAGCGATGGCATACACAGTGCACTTGATAAAATGCTGTTTATTTAAGATATTAGAGTGGCCATTATGTTCAAGTACAAAGTTTCAATCCTCTCAATAAACTTAATCTAGGAAGAATAAGATGTTTTAGAATGTTTTTAAATTTCACTAGGACACAGCATACTCTCAGAGTTGTTACTTAACGTAGTGTCAGATGTAAAAATTGGTTTTGATAGATTCACACATAAACAGAAATAAGTTTAGAGGTTCTTTCTGTGATTCTTTTCCATTATTGCATACTTGTGGCCAAGGATATTGGCTTGAGTGTGGGGTGTAGGGGGAGTGTGTTTTAGAAATTTTTATTCAGGAAATTGAAAATAAAATAGAGTTCAAGTCATTGTATTATTGCTGTTTGTATGACATCACAGGTAAGATTTTAATCCCATCTCAGCCAATAGCTGTTTGACCTCAGATATCTTCTACCTCTCCAAGACTCTGGAAATGAGGATCATTATTCTCTAACTTGTAATATGGTTGTGAGAATTTGGTAAATAATGTTCTAAAAGTATGTAATAAAAGTAAGTTCCTAATTGCTGTTGAATAAATTTTGTTACCTTTCTCTTTCCTTATGAAAAACATGTTATACATATATATAAGTATATCAAAATAATATAATCCAGTAGATAAAGCCCAACATTTATAAGAAGCATAGATTCTCTCAGCTAGAAAGAATCTCAAGGATGATCTGTTTCAGTGATTGTTAACATTTGTTTAGTATGGAAAATTTTGAGAATCTGATGAAAGTTATGGTCCTTCTCTCTCCCCCCAAATAAGCCACTGTATACAAAAATGGTAAGGGGTTCAAGAACCCTCTGAAACATATCCCTAACCCCCTGGGTTAAGAATCCCCAACTTACTTCAGTACTCTTCATCTGAAAATGGAGACATTAAGGAAGATAAGTTATATGCTCTTGAGAATTAGAAGTTATTTTGAAGACTGTTTTCTGAGGGAGTCTTTTGTAACTTAAGAACAAAGCATTCATCAGTTAGTTCAGCAGTTTTCTCGTTATTCTGATAGTATACCTGTGTTTTATCTGTGACTTGCTTTCTCATTCATCCTTGATGTATTAGTGACAGAAGAGCTATTTGCAATCTCACGCAAAGTTAAATAAAATAATCTGAGCATCAATTGAATTTTTAACATGCTTATGCTTTTCCCCCATAATCATGCTGCCGCATTCTCAGTAAACATTCATTAAATTCCTGCCATGGTTCAAAGCCCGCACAAGATAACCGTATGACTGAGAACAAGTTTCTGACTAGATCTAGGCACAGATAAGTATCAGATTCATGAGCCTGTAATAAGGGGCATTTATAGAGAGGAGCACCTCAATCAGCCCCAGAACTCTGAGAAGGTGCCACAATAAGGCAGCATTAAAGTTGAGCCTTGAGTGATGATTAGGAGTTTGCCAGGCAGAAGATCCAGAAATCCTAACTCCATGTGTGTGTGCAGACTTTACATTGCATAATCTTTTTAGTTTGAAATATTTAACTTTAAGTTATGCTTATGTGTTCATTAATGCGAAAATATACGGGATGGCCAATGAAGACTATTTCCCTAGTTTCATCAACTGTGCATCATCATTCTCTGAGCCTTGTAGTCTCCAAACCTCAGGCTCATACTCCTCTCTGGCTGCAATTTCTAGCCACTCACAATGACTCGCACATGCTTCCTTTACAGAGTGTTGCATCTTCCCTTTATTTTCTGTTCCCACTGTCATCTTCCCATAGTTCACCATTCTGCTGGACCAGACCCTCAGGATCCATGTCAACAATCATTGTTGCACACAACCGCCAAATACAGTTTCCTAAAATAATTTATTCTGAGGCCCTGCTAAGAATCATTTGCCCCAAGTTATCTATAGAACACAGTGTATCTTACTTAAAGCCCAACCTTCCCCAGCACGTTCTTGCTCCAGCCAGGCGAGTACAAAGCATCGATGTTAAGAGCCCACTTGTAGTTCACCTTTCACTGCTTTTTAGCTGTTACATTGCATCTCTCAGATATGTCCTTATATATGAGTCATATGAATAATAAAAACTGTCAGGAAAGTTAGTGTGATAACACATGGGAAGTGCCCAGTGTTGCACCTGACACAAAATTTGCTCTCAAGAAACTAATGTTTATACCAATCATCATCATTACCTTCCTCCAAAATGCACCTCGTCTGTTTCATACATTTCTTCTTTTCTAAAAACCCCTCCTCTTCTTACCCAGGTCATTTATTGCTCCTTCAGGACTATGCTTCACGCTTGCCTGCACCCAGGTATCTCCCCTAGACCCACCTGCTTTCAGCAGTCTCTCCTCACCTCTCCTGCATCACCCCTATGTTTGCTTGATGTTGTTTCCAAATCTACCTGCTGGTCTCCTCTACCTGACTCTAAGGGCTAGAGCTGCCCCAGAATGGAATAGGCTGTCAGGTAAAGCTGTGAGCATCTTTGACTCACCCTTGTTTGAGAACATTCATAAAACAGATGGAAGATTTGATCATTGATATCTGAGGATCCTTTCAGTAGCGATTTTGGGATTCTGAGTTGTTTGAGATCAGGGGTATGTACAACACTTCCTCCTACTTCCCACAACTAAGAACACAACTATTTGGTAGACACACGATTTTGTAGGCATGCTCAAGTATTTGGTGTTTGACAGGCTGATTTTTCTAAAGAATCATGGTACTCTTTGATGCCTGTCCCAGACGAGCAATGGCTTTCCATCCTGCAGAGGTATTTAGTAGGAGGTGCGCAAGGCTTGTCGATTGGGGGATGTGAACCCCACATGCATCACACTGGGTCTGACCTCTAGTGAGCATATAATGTTTAATGAACAAACACTAATCATAATCAGTGTTTCAGTACATCATTGTACATCCCTTGGGAACACGTTAGAACAGAGCAAATGGAGGAGTCTCTTTCAAAGTTAAGGCTCAGGTTTTAGGAAGTACATTGAAGGAAAAGATCTGTTGCAGGGGAAAAAATGGCCCTTTATGTTCCATAGAAGCTGCTCTTACTGAAAATTTGATTTTTCTTCCTCACAACCTCCTCACTGGGGCAGAGAAAGAGAGCCCGTGAATCTAAGACAGCGTTTACCTTTAATGTCCTTATTGGAAACTCTGTTCTTCAGATTGTGTTGAAACAGTTTTATTACACAGCGCACTTCTAATCTCTGCCAATTTGTTGTATTTTAGAAATTGACTGCTTTACCTTCTCTATTGCTGAATTTTGGGTAGCCACACTTAATCTTATTGTGGCCTCTCCTTTTTATACCAGTTTGGCTTAATGCTAAAAGAACTTTCAGCTTCAAAGAACTCTTTCTGTCCTTCCTCCCCGTCCCCAGCTCATTTGGAAGGTGGGGTAGGATGGTGGCAGGGAAGGAGAGGAAATCAGTTAATTGCAGGCTGTCAGAGTTGTTTTAGGTGACTTTTTACGTCTTGAATTTAAGATGAACATGAACTATAGACATTACAGGCTGGGAATTTAAATAGCAACAAAAAAGCATGGGTTGTGCTAATGCCAGGAATGACTCATCTGGTGAGAATGGTATTGTATTGATAATACAATACAGAGAGAAGAAAAAGACTGTGGTATCTGCTTTCTTTGTGTTGCTGACCTTGAGGAAAATTATAACTTGTTTGTTGCAGAAGTTGAGCATCTAATGTGCTGATGCACCTGTTCTTATATATTAAATGGCAAAGCACTTGCAGTTCCCTGTGATTGCTTTGTGGGTGAAATATTTTCTGCAATCTGGTAAAATGACTTTTTTTTCCTAAATAATGTATTCATTTGTATTTCTTGCATCTCTTATTTCTCAAAAATATGCTTTCTCATTTCAACACCCTGGTCTCATCATTACATCTTAGAATATGTTTGGCTTTTTATTTTCAAGGTAACATTTTGATTTCTTTTTAATATAGAGACCATGAGCCAAGCAACTCCTGCTAGAAAGCTGGAAGAGGTTCTTCATCTAGCAGAGCTCTGCATAGAAGTCTTACAGCAGAATGAAGAGCATCACTCAGAGGTGGTGACTTGTTTTAACTATAGTCTAAAGCTATGCATAATGCTTTGCCATGGTGGGGACAACACTGGCCTGATGGTAGTCTTGATATGTCTGAAAAATGAGAACATATGTGAATTTGCTAGAAATGTCACTCCTATATGTCATAAAGCAATTATGTGTGTATATAATTTCATGTTTGTTGTCAGGAATATGGGGGAGCTTGTGGGATCTGTCCAAGGAAGCATAACTAGAAAGAAGCAAAGGTGGAACACAAGCCCATCTTGTGATGCCAAATAACTTTCGTTTCCCCTGTGCCATGATTACTTTAGTTTAAAAATACAAGTTAATCGATATGGAAAAGGAAAACTTACAATAAACTATAAAATAAAAGGTAATTGAAGACATTCATAATTGTATGATTGATAACTCTAGTTTTTTCTACTCTTAACATCAAACTAGTCTTTAAATTTTCACTAAACCAGCATCGCTTATAATTTTAAAAAGTTCTAATTGCATATTAACATTCACTAAAGATCTGGGTTGCCTTTTCACCAGACGGACTGCTTATTCTAAGGCTTAAAATTCTCACTTTAATAGTCATGAGTTTGTTTACAAAAGCAAAAAAGTTTTCTGACTTGGAGTTGAGTGGGGGAAATGTGTAGAATTTAATAAATATAAATGTCAATGCCCTAAAAGTGCTTTTATTGTTGAGGAAGCACATAAAATGAGCAAGAATAAAAAAGACCAGATACATACGAGTTTATAGAATATTTGCATTTAATGAAGCCTAATTTTCAAAAATATGAGAAACTATAGGAACTACATTTTAAGCCAATTTATTAGACAAGAGTATTCATGAAACCTTACTATAGGTAACTAAGATTTATTGTCTCTAGTTATAAATATGATCATTCAAAACATCTGCTTTTAGCTCACACTGTGGAATCTAGTTTTTAGCTTGCATCTGTCATGTGTGAACTTGTTATGGATATTTTATTTTAAACTGAAGAAACAGCTGCTTCAATAATTTGAAATGAATTCCCAGGAGGTTCTTTTCTAGGCTAGTACCACTGCTAGGTTACAAAGAAAATGATTATATGATAAAATATATGTATGTTCTGTCTTTGTCTTTTGTTAAAAGGCATTATCGTCAGAGTATGAGGCTTTTTTGAATTAAAAAAATCTGATTGGTTATACAATTGCAGTATATATTTCAGCTTAATAGGTACATCTAATATTCCCATACATTTTACAAAAACTAAAAATGAAATGTTATTTAATGCAATTAAATGTTATTCTGTGCAATCACTAAAATGCTTATTAAAGTATACTGTATCCAAACAATTAAAATATAAATATTACTAATTTTCAGACCCACAAAAATACAGTTGACTTTATTAAATAAGATAATCATAATGCATTAATATCACTCTACTATATGCTGAAATATAGAACTATTATGATGACCTTTTTTAAATGCTTTGTAACACTATGGCATTTTTCTATTCCACAATGCTTCCAAATTCTTGGAAACCCTCAGGGAAGAGAGGTGAGTAAATCGTTTCCACTATTTTTCTAGCATGAGATAACTCTTTCATGTGCATTTAAGATAGAACCCACTCTCTTTATAGTTAATTTTAAAGCCAACTTAGTTCTCTCTTTGGTATGAAGGACAGTCCATTTTCCTTTGTGCTAATCTTGTTATACCATTCAGGTGAATGTGTCTTATTAATAATTGCATAATTACTGATGGCGATCTAAGTCTAAAATACGACTGAAGGGATTTTGACATTTTGGTTTTGATATTTTGGTTTTGGTTTGTGTCTTGATTGTTTTTGTCCTTTTTTTTTTTTTTTTTTTAACCAAAAGATCTAACTTTTTCTCTGAACAATATTGGAGAGTGAATTGGTCTGACTCCAGTGTCATTTCCAGAGTGAATTGGTAGGCTGCACTCTACGCTGATATTTATTTTGCTGGATGTTCAAGCTGGAGTTCCTTTACTCCCTGAAAGCGTACCTAGCCCAGGTCCCTTGGCGGAGGTTAATGCGTCTGCCTCAAAGAGACCTTCAAGTGGCTCGTGTGTCAGCTCCTTTTATTTTCATTCTACCTCTCTCCACAGTGGCAGTTTACAGGGCTAAGAGGTTTCTATCCATAAGCAATTTCTCAGTTAAGCAGGTTTCGTGTTCTTCAGATCTTTGACAGTAACTTGCTTCTAAGGCTGTCCTCCCTTCTCTCTGAAGGCCACTCGGCCCCTCCTCTCAGGCCTTTCTGCAGAATTCCTGTGTTTTCTCCTTAAAGATAGTTTAAGCTCCTATCCAGAAAAGCTTTAAGGCTTTCTCCACATTTCGGTGACTAGACCGTATCTGACCAGAAATTTTAGGCAAACTGATCTAAAAACTCTCCATCCAAAAGCCACTTGCTTTGACAAAGCTGTGAAGTCTGAAGTGCCGGCCAGGAAATCCATAGGTTCTCAGCAGCACACCCCCTCCGCACATGCCATTTTACTGACAAGAAAACAGACCCGGAAAAGTTGAGCAGTTTTGCCAGAGGTACACAGCTAGCTAGTGACTGGGTGAAGATCCAGCCAGACTCCACATCTGGGCATTTTCTAACAAGCCTCACTGTTGCTTTCCCATTGAAGTAGAATGGCCAGAGTGGTTATCCTGCCCTGGCTCTGCCGACAGGGTTGACAGGCAGCATCGCAGCAGGAATGTGTATACATGGGGAATATTCACAGTGCAAGCACCGAGATGTCTCTTTCCTTTCTATCATTCTCTTCCTTTCCTTGTAACTCCAGCATATCCCAGGATTCGGCCTAAGAGGGGTGGAGGGCTGAGAATATCAGCAGAAGGTCTGATGGAGGAAATATGAACAATATGAGCACAGATCAAGTTGTTGCTTTGTTATTATTACAGCAAAGTACTGATTTAAAGTCCCTAAAATATTTTAAATATTATGTCATCCACCATATCTGTCACACTACAGGCGAGAAGGTTATCTGGCAGTGATTTGGTGTTTGCAACGTAGACAGCTCTCAGTTCACTGCACGTGGCTGATTCTGCTGCACTTCACCTGGCTGTGACCCAGGCTGCCCCAGCAACAGAGCTGGGACAGAGAGAGCAGTTCAGTGCGGACACACGTGTGTGTGTGTGTGTGTGTGTGTGTGTGTGTGTGTGTGTGCTCATTCCCCTAAACATCCTTATTTGGACCAAAACGTGCTTCTGATTGGATTCTAACATAAAGAGAAAGCGTATTTTTTTCCATTTGTTTATGCTTATTTGTGTTCTTATTCCTAACTGGCATGCATGTCTAAGGAATATGTTAAAGTGTGGTTGTACAAAAGAATTAACCATGAGCAAAAATCTATTTAATATCTACAACTAATGAGATTATAAGAATCTCAACACATGAAATGATCTCCATTACATATTATTTATATCTGCATAGTCAGTGAGATAAACCCACTCTTTTTTAGGATGGGTTTAAATTTAAGATTATATTAGCCTCTGAACTAACAAATATCCCTCATTTGAGAAGAGAATGACCAGCAAGTGGCCTTTCTATGGCCAAGGTATAGAGGTAGAATTCTATTTGCAGCAGTGACTCTCAAAAGAAATTACACGGGCATAAATGCTCTGCCAAAAATGTCTGTTAATCATTTACTAATTTTTACAGATGTATTCATAATAATGAAGGTAGTTCTTTACACTGACATGTTTTAAAGCATTTTCAGCTCATCTCATTTGGTTATTTCAATATCTGTGTTTATGTATGAACCTGATTATCAGACAGATAATCAAAACAGTAAACTCAAAAGAGTTGTAAAAAACTTACGATTAGTTTAAGTATCACCCTGAAGGTTTTAGTCCATTGTCCTGGCCGCTTACATATTTCTAGAATGTGGCCTCTCAGCATCATTTTGCTGTGTATGAGTATGTATATGTGTGTGGTAGGGGCAGGGGGTACCCTACACACTGGATTATTTTCAGAGATTTTAGGATCATCTACAAATTACAGGATTGCAAACTAATCTCATATTGGGGAAAAAATAAGCACACAATGCATTTCAAAGTCAGGTTCATTGTTTTTGCTAATTAATGCAGCCATCCTCTTTTATTGTTTTAAATTATAAATTTTTGTTATATTTTGTGGGTAAAAGTAATCAAAAGCCTCGGACCTCAAAGAAATTAGAAAAGATATAAAGAAATCAGACCATAATAGATGTTTCTGGCAAGAAGAAATCAGAGGGCATTAACAGTGGTCTGATCTGCAAAATATAGATGGTAGATAAATAGGCAATGTACCATATAGAATTACTTAAGAAGAGACTTTATGTGTAAAACTTTGGTCTCTAGACTACAACTGACCTAGATTCAAATCATTGCTCTATTACCTACCAACTATACAACTTTGGGCAAGTTATTTAATCTCTGTTTGCTAACCCATAAACTAAGGATAATTATACAACAATCTACCTGAAATGGTTCGTTGTTTGGGGGATTAAGTAAAATAATGTTTATAAAATCTTTAGAACAGTACTGTGTACATAGGTACTATTTAATTCATGTTGACATTATTATTTTTAAAACACATAAACCCACGTAAGATTTATGTGAATTTCAACACATATTTGTAATTACTGATAACAATATTCATTTATAACATTTGTACAGCAAGAAATTTATATATTTGTTTGGTAGTCCCCACAACCCTGGGGGAGGTTGGGATAAGTATTGTTGTTGCTCAGTTTGCAGATAAAGAAATGGAAATCTACCCAGGGAGCTGATTTGCCCAGGATCACTCAAGTCTCACCCCAAGTTTAAGAGCTCCAGGTTCAGGGTTCATTCTTACCTGCCATAGCTTTCAACTATATTCAGTAAATAAACCAGGCTTTCCAAGTATTGTTGGCCTGCCACAATTTAGTGTATTATTGTGTATTTATATTAATTTCACTGTATAAAATTTATTTATTTTTTGAACTTTGGTAGAAATGGTATGGCTGAAGGACTCACAATCTAAGTTTGTTTTGCGTTTTCCTCTTAAGCAAATTAAACATTGCCTTCTGCCTCTACCATCTCATTTACCTTAATTAGTGGCTTAAAATTAGAGCTAAGATAACTTTAAGCCAGATAATCATGATTTTTTTGTTGGTGCCCTACAGATGGATGCATTTCTGAAAGGGGTTTTGTCCACCCTGGTGGAGACCCTGATGCTGTTGAACCTCTCAACCTCCTTCCATGAAGTGGTACCCTAGGGAGGGACAACAACCCAGGGTGGGACAACTACCACCCAGTGGGATGGCAAGAAAGAGGAGGACTCAGGTGATAGAACTGACCCTGTGTTCTCAACGCAACTGGAACTCCTGCTCTCATTTTCAAAGACAGTGATTGCTTAAAGATTTCTCAAGTCATTATTAGGAGAACAGTCATTCATCACTGGTTGGCTTACATTCATCAGGAATAACATCATCAGGATTACAATTTGAGACATAAATAGATACTGCAAAACATAATGAAATTTTCTAATTGATGGTGAAATCTTGCCAACCTAAAGCTTTTTAAAAAAAATATTCTATTTTATTTCATTCCTTTCCCTGGCTCTGTCTTCCAAGTTAACTTTAAATTAGAGTTTGGGAATTTTTCTCAAAGACCTGAAACAATTTTGGCCTGACATGACTGTTATTTTCTTAATATTAACTTTTTGCAAAGGTATTGGCTGTGGACTGGAAGTGACATTTTGAAAATGTCTCTTTTTGCAATGCTGCATTTTTAGTAGGATTTCTGTGTTGCCCAACTCAGAGGAATCTCAGTTGTTTCTTTTCTTTGTCACCACTACAGCTCAAAAAGACAGGAGCAAGATATTTATAAGAACGGACATTAGTTAATTTTATTTTTATATTATTTATTATATACCCATTCTAGTGGATGTTTAACCAAAAAGTATTCAAAGGAAGTATTTGCAAAGAGCAAAATGCTCAATTTATGTAGAGCATGCTATTCCCAACAGGTTTTCACGTTCATGTATTGGTTACAGCATTGAGCCAGGCATTAAAATGTCCCTAAGTCTCAAGTCTATTATTTATACTATACTATTCTTCCTCGCCTCAACTTTTACCACCTGCTAATTAATTACATGGAAATATTTATATTAATTTATTGACTATTATTCTTATATCTATTATTTTAAGACCATATTCGCTATGTGCGTTTTGAAGAAATATTTAATGTGTCAAAATTTTATGATCCACATTTTTTTTGTTTTGTGGTTTGTCTCTTCCTCTTATAATCTAATTTATTAATATATTTAAAGAAATTGAGGCTTTACAAACATAAATGCCATATGTTCTTAGAAAGTTCTTGAAAATGTGGACTTCTCTGGCTAACGTGTGATTAATCTTATTTTTTATAAATGAATAATTGTAATTGGGATAATATCAAAAATATCTGCATCACAGAACTATGAAACATATGTTTCATAGTTATTTGGTTACAAAATTATGACTGTATCCAAAACTCAATAGAAAAATGGGAGAAAGACCTGAAAGACAATTCACCAAAAATAGTATAAAAATAGCCCTTAAACATGAAATTCTGTATGAAGTCATTCATAACAGAGAAATGCAAACTAAAACAAAACTGAGATAGGATAGCCAGAGAAGTCCACATTATTTTTAAGAACTCTCTAAAGACTAAGTATTGTTTTCACCCATCAAACCAGCAGAAATTTTTAAAGGTGATTATTTCCATTACATGAAAGGCATAATAAAGTGCCTAGCTGAGTATAAAATGGTAAATATTAGTAGAACATACACAGACTGCTGTCTTTATAGTGTTTACAGCCTAATTTAAGAGGCAGACATTAAAATATTTATAGGTGTCATCATATAAGCAATGCTAAGTCCTATGAACTAAAAATACTGGTTATCAGAGAGACTAGGAGGACCTAATTTACCTTGGAGGGTCAGGAAATTCCTCTCTATAAGAGTGTATTTTAGACCCAGAAATCATATAAGGTTTTCTAAGCCATTTAAGTATTTTGAATTTTATTGTAAGTCCATTGGGAAGCTACAAAAGCAGTTTAAGCAGAGAAATAGTGTGATCCAGTTTATGTTTTAAAATGCTGACTGGCTGCTGGATGGAGAAAGAGTGGGAACAAACATTTTTCCTGGAGAGCAGTTTCCAATCCGTAAAGACTCTAAAATGCATACCCTTTAATCAGGTAATTTTAGGAAGTTTATCCTAAGGAAATAATCAGATTTTTACTTGAAGATTTTTACTTTATTCAGATTTTTACTTAAAGATATTTATCACACTCTCACTGGGAATAGCAAAAATTTGAAAACAGCCATTCTAACAGGGGAATGGTTAAATAAATAACATATCCTTATAGTAGAATATTATGCTGTAAATAAAAGTGAAATCATAGGAAAACATTATAAAGTATGATACCGAATGTTTTAATGTTTCTAGTCACAGAAAAAATAACTGTTGGAAATAAATACACCAAAACAGTCATAGTAGTTATGCTTAAATTATGAGATACAAGGAATTTTTCTTTCTTTTTATTTTGTTTTATATATTTTCCAAATGTTGTAAACTGAACATGTATTTCTTTTATAAAGCAATTGTCATTGTACATTTTAATTCTATTTTGGATTTTATATTTTTAATCAATGCCATATTTGTTTATTTAAATATATGTATTTATAAGATTTTTCTCACCTTTTAAAAATATTACATTTTGTTTATCATACTTGTTTGTGAAACGAAGCCATGTTATAAAATGTTTTCAAGTGATACGGTATCTGTGGGTGTTTCTAACAAGTAATTTCTTTCTGCTGTTTTTCTTTATCCTTTTATAGGCATTTGCCTGGTGGCCTGATTTACTGGCTGAACATGCAGAGAAATTTTGGGCTTTATTCACAGTGGATATGGATACTGCACTGGAGGCTCAACCACAAGACTCTTGGGATAGTTTTCCTCTTTTCCAACTGCTTAATAATTTCCTCCGAAATGACAGTGAGCACTTGCATTTTCTTTAGTATGTTAAATGGGGAGGGGTGGGAGAGGAAGGGGTGGAAGAATTTTATGTACGTGAATTTGTGTTGACAGAGCCCTAGCACTGGCCCAACAAGCACTGGCGTGGGGAACATTCAGGTTTGCTCAGCCTCCCGGATTCTATCAGGCCAGAGTCTGCGGGAGACCAGCAACACTCCCGAATTGCTCCCCTGGGTTCTGAAGTTCATCTTATTCCCATCTTACTGCATTCATTGCGGACTGATAACATAGGCTCCCTTCTCATTGTATCTTGTAGGTCAGGAAATCTTTAAAGGTTGGCATTTCTAAAATATTTGAGAATATTTACATCTCTGAAAGACACCTTAGAAATTTATCATCATGCTAGAAATCATGATATGTTAAGGCACCTACTAAAATGCATTGTAGTAATGCTGTTGGCCTGAGAGTGGATTCATTTCTACAGATGATTATCAAATATTGCTGTATGGTATGATTTGCTCACTCAGTAGTCAGAAACTCAAGAGAATGTAAAGGTTTTCTGTTGAGACTTTTTTCTCTATGCAGTGATATCTTTTATAGTTATTCTGGTAGATGGTCTTCTAGCAACTAGCACCAGCCTTGTTTCTCATCAAGATTTTAACATAGATTCCTGGGCCTTTTCTGTGATGATTTTTTCTTTTTTTTAGTTTTGCTTAGGCTCAAGTTGGTTACCACTGACAGCCTTTATTTCAACACTTGCAGTGATTATGGGGTCACTAATACCCTATTAAATAAAATTCTTCCCCTTATAGACCAAGTTGAACTCTATCTCCTCCTAACCTCTGGGTCTGACTCATTCTCTATGATCAATGCAACAGTCGTCTTCTGTCATGTGTTTTCTTCTCCAACCCATTATTCACGTAACATTCAACTGTTCCTCATATGTTCGAGTTTTTATACCCCTTACCATTCTCATCACCTTCCTCTGAACAGACTTCGCTCCATTTCTCAGTGTTGCTCTGGAATGTGGAGCTCACCATGTTACCTGAATAACCTGGACCCCAAAGAGAGGTGCCTGCCTTCTGCCCTGTCTTCCTGCAGCCCAAGGCTGCTCTGACTCTCCAAGGAACTTCGTCACAATGTTAATAATACATTTAGAACTTTCTATATCTTAAAACTCCAAATCTTTTTGTTGTTCCCTTCCCAGAAGGACACTACTATATCCATCTAGTTTTAAACCTAAATCCATGTTTTTACTGTTGTCTTTGCTTAAAACAAAATTACTGTGTTGAGGTCTGTAGCCCAGTGTTTCTTACCTTTGTTTTAGTTGTTCATCCCTTTGAGTCTGTGATAAAACTGGGAAAAAATTTACCCAAATATGAAATTGTGCATAATATTGTACTTCCCATGATCATCCCAGGTTTAGGACACCAGGTTAGGAACCTCTGTTCTAGTAACAGAGGCATCATGTTATAGTAATTAATAACATGGGCTTCAGTGCCAAACAGATTTATGTCCCTCTGCCACTTACTGTTTGACCTTTGACAATAGTTTACCCTCCCCAGGATTTAGCTTCTTTATCTATAAAAGAAGGAGAGTAATAGCACCTAGAGTGTTGTTGATGATTAAATAAGATGATAACTCACAGATAATAGATTATAAATAAATATTATAGATGCTAGTGTTTTAAAATTTTAGCCTTGATTCTTTCAGTCATCTTATTCATTCTTCTACCCAATTTCATTTCCAAAAGATGTTATTATAAAGCCAAAGACTTAAGCTACAATTTCTATCTCAAATTCAACCACAGTGTCTGTTCTCAGAAGTTGCTAATAAATCTGCATTCAATTATCCATATATGAATCATTCATTCTGCAGATTATCCTCAGACAATTTTTAAGTTCCAATTTGGTTCCCTCCTGCCAACTAGCAATCTTGGAATGACTCTCTTCCTTTCCCAGTCTCTTATCTTCTTTCATTTTCTGCTAAGAACTTACAAGTCAGGTTTTTAATGTATGACAATAAACGTGCTGCCAAAAATAAATGCATGTATTTTGCATTGAGTCCCTAAATGAAAATAAATAGATGTGGCATTTTTTTCTAACACTGCTTTGTCCATTTTAATGAAAACTCAGTAATCAACCATATTTAGATATATGTTGGGATTTATTAAAAAATGAGGCATTAATATTCACAATCAAGCAGTTAGTAAAGATGTTGAATCATTTAACTTACTCAAAATATTAGCAATCATTTTATGGAAAAAAACATTTTATAGACATCTTAGAAATATTCTTGGGAAACCTATAACTCAATGCATTAACTTTTTTATATTCATTTTTAAAAAGAGTTCTTGCATTGCAGGTGGAAATTTATGGGATACCAAAATGAGAACTACAAAAATTTAATTTTAAGTCAGATTTGCAAATATTTAATTCACAAGAGTTTCGATGTTCCTCACCTGTTTTATACCATTTCTATGACATTAACTGCTATTAAATACATAAAATATTATCTTGTATATTTTGTTGTACATTACTCATTCAAAAAGAGAAGCATTTATTACTGATCTCTTTTGAGCACTCTCAATTTTGAGGGTAAGTCTAGACCTTAGCTTTGATTTTTCAGTGATTAACAGATTTTAGAAAACATCAATTATTTTTGAGAAAAACAGCTCTTCCATGTAGTAAGGTAAATAGAAAAGTTCCCCAGTGCCATAATTTCTTTTTGGTACTGGGAGTATGTGGTGATCTGGGGAATTGAAGTAGAATACAATGACTTTCATCCAAAACTCACAAGTTAACTATCCAAAACCGAGACCACTGAGAAATATCTCAGTAGTCAGTAAAACATAATTTTTCCAGCTACTAATATCACCTATGATGATAATGAAGAATATTATTAATAATTATATGTTTGTTTTATTACATTCTGTAGATACTCAGATGATGATTTAGTGGATTCAATTCAAATGTTTAATGTCAAAACTATAGCTGCCCCAAATTGTCCTTTTGGAAAACTGTGGAAAAACATTGAATGTCTGTCCGTTTTAGCCCCCTTTGAATAAAGATCCTTACATCACGGCCATAGCATTACAGTTTTTGCTATACTGACACAATTAGAGTTATAGTTCAATTCCAATTAATTACAACTTCAGCCAAGAAACAGAGAATGTCCAGTCTGGAAAGGGAGATTATTTGCTGAAAAACAGTGCTTACTTACATAGCTATAAGTCTTGTGTGTGTATGTGTGTTTGTGTGTGTTACATCACATGTGCTGCTAATTATATGTAGATTTTTAAATGGTTATGATTTATCACTAATAATGTCATATATTTATGTTTGCTTTTCCAAAATTTAAAATTACTCAGACTCCTCAAACTAATGGAGATATTAGTTAGAATTTGTAGCTTGAAAACTTTATAGCTGAATCATTTCTTTTTATAATATTTTCATGAATAATTCAGATGTTCCCATTGGTTATTTATCTCTTATTAAAATCTTTATATGTTGATATTTAAAAATAGATGTTTTGGGGGTGTAAAAGGGATCTTAAACAAACCTTTTCATTTTCCAGTTGAGGAAACTAAATCCCTAAGAGACAGTGAACCTGGGCAGGGGCTTGCCAGCCGGGAATTAGGAACAGAGGTGCCTGGGAGCCTGAGCCCTTGTTCTCCAGATCAGTCTCGTTCTACAGAAACAAACGCAGATTCTGGGGAGCATTCATAAAATAATGTAACCTTTTTATAAGGAAGAATTTTTATTTTTAACTCAAAATATTTATAAGGGCATTGGGTTGTGGGGCCAGAGGAAGAGAGTTGGTTAAAGGGTACAAAAAGGCTCAGATAAAGGTACCTGTTGTCTTAGCATATATGTCAGGAAATGTCTATGACAAGATGGGGCTGAACTAATTAGTGGGGAAACAGATCAAGACAGCAAAATCAGCATCTATGTTAAGGAGGAAAAAAAAAAAAATCTGTCTGGGTCATGTGTCTTTCCTTACAGTTAGCCATGATTAGGGAAAGTCGTAGCTTTAAGAACCCTTGGAGATGAAAGTGGTTTTCCTCAAGGGAAGAGTACCAGCTGCACCACAATTTTAGCAACTGTCCCCAATCTCCCACCCCTCGCAGACTCACACACTGATTCCCAGAGCAAGTCTGATGATGAAAACAAACTCAGACTCCATCATTTCTGGCCAAAAAAGACTGAGCTCCCACGTGCCTCTCCACCCCACCTCCACCCAGCCCGACCCACAACCCCCTACTAAAGAGATAATTAGATGGGCAATCCCTTTAAATGGTATCTAAGGAAACAATTTTGAAAGATAGATGTATTAAAATTAAAGGAAGATAAATGTTTTTATCATGAAGCAATTAGCATGAGAGTTAAGCAATACTGAATGACTCTAAAGCTGGCACAAATAGAGTCTACCCTTGGGCACTCTTTCCCACAGTGGTCTAGCCAGTAATGGATATGGAGAGTGACCGCTTCTGACAAATGAAAGCCATCTGCAAATGGCACAAATCATTTCTTTCAGCACTACTGAAAGGCAAACCCTTGGAGCTAGTCACCTTTTAATCTGTGGATATGCTAGCAAGTGGCAAATGACCATTCTATTGGGAACTGATTCCCAAGCGAAAAATACCACGGTGCTTCTTCTTTAATTAACAGCCTTTTCACATTGCTAGCACTGGCATTAAAGCCATCCCGAAGAACACCCGTGCTTATATAATCAATGTCACAGGGTCTCTGCCTAAATGAATAATAAATGTTCGGGCTCTACTCTAAGTGAAAACCTATTCTCCAAGACTTTCACCTTCATAAAGATGGTCTCATAAAAATCGAAAAAGGAAAAAATTGGAATGTGGTCTCATGAGTATAAAAAGGCTAGTGTTAATAATTAACAAGGAGAGTGAAGTAGAGTCAAATTAGCCATAATAGAGCCCAGAGTGACTGGCAAAGTCACCTCTCATTATCAAAAAACTCATTAAGAAATGAAGAGGTGGAAATCCCACTGGGTTATTCTCACACTTAGGCTGTATCAGAGATTATTTTTCAGATTTCTTTCAAATGAAGAACTGTTAGGTCACCATATTGTATATTAGGTTAATCTTTAAGCTTTGAAATATGGAGGGCTGACACCTGCGTGTTATTCTACCTCCACCAGTGCTTAAATGAGCTGTGAGTCTGAAATCCACGAAGTAGTGTTTATAGAAATATCTGTACATACAAATACTAGGAACAGTGCAGAAAGGATATAACTTCTAGATTATAGCAAGACTGTGTGTGCCAGCTTAGTTTTATAGATATGTACTTTTACAATTGTTGAAATGACCACCAAAATGTGAAAGTGTATTTAACTCTAATCACCTGGGTTGATTGAGTTCAAAATTGTGTGTCAGAATTTGTTTTGCTAACCAGTATAATAAAATAAATTTAAAAGCAGGGAGTCACTACCTTTTTCCCCCCCGTCAATTGAATTCCACAGTACTGCTCTAATTTCTTTACCACACGTAGACTTAAAAAAAAATTGTCTCTGCTTTTTATTAATATATTTTCTTAGGGTTTAGTGGTTTAAAGACAATAACCTGCTCTAAAATGCCTTTCACAGATTTGCAGAAATATCTATAACTTCTGAAGACCATAGTTATCAAGAGCCCCACACCTGAGAGCTGTTTATCACGTTACAGCCGTATTTGTTCCCATTAACGGGCGCAAGTATTGCAGGACATACTCCCAACAATCAGAAGGCCATCTGTAGCAGGAGTAAAATTATATACCTATTTGGCTTTAATATTAAATAATCTCATAAAAGACAGCATGAGGACTGCTGGACATTGAGACTTCTTTGTTTATCTCTGCCCTAAGCCTTAAGGTTTATATTGACTTTTTCCTGAATTATTCTCGCAAGAAACAGGTGTTGAATGCCTACAGTAAGTTACAAATCCCAGACACCTTGCAGATACATGGATAAATATGAAGTGATTCCTACCTTTGAAAAGCTTAAAACCTAATGGAAGATGTGCATGTATATATACTACTAACTATAATGCAATAGATTATAGAAGTATAATTCAGTTGTGCATACTGTGAAATTTTTCATTATAGTTTTAAACTTGGATTTGTTACCCCAAAAGTAAGAAACATTATAACATCTGTGCTCTGTCACTGTGTGTCACTTTGTCTCTCTAGATATATATGTATCTATGTATGAATATATATTTTTAACAAGTGTCCTGAGGGAAATGAGAGAGTCGGATGTAGTTTTAAGGGGTTAAATTTGGCTCAAAATAAATCTCTTTAAAATTTAAAAAAAGAGGTTATTATGCTAGTTAAGGTATAAATTGAATATTATTGAACTATATAAAATTCCTTATCAAATTTTTTAATTAAAGGAGAATAAAATCCAGAGTGTATCTTATTCTACTTAAACTTCAATGGGATGCTCTCAGAGTTGCCTTTAGGAAGTGGATTTCTATTGATATTTATTTAATAAACAGACATTTATTGTCTACTTAATGTGCCAGATTCTTGCCTGGGTGCTATTCCCAGATCTCAGGGGGAGTTTTGTTTGGTTTGTGTGTGTGTGTGTGTTTGTGTGTGTGTGTATGTTTGTGTGCACGCATTCCTTATATATAATGTTATTCTAGGCTGTAGTTCTCCTGACTCTTTTCCTGAAGTCCATATTCCTATTTCCTGTCATGGGAATCTTCTTTATATGCATTTGTCAACATGGAGAGTGATCTGTTAATTTTATATCTTAGTCTGCTGTGCTTGCATTGCTCAGGGATGATACAATTTGTGGTCTTGAATAATTGTTGTTGTTTTATGACAAAATCTGTTGATTTTATTGTAGTTGGTACTGTTTGTTTTGCTGGTCATGAATTAACCATTTCCTTCTGAAATGCCTAATTGGAATTTTAGGGGGCAAATTCATTCTTTCTGGTAATCCATTTATGCTAATTGGAATGAAGTAGGGAAGTATAAAATTGGATTACATGAGTTCAAATGTCAGTGGCACATTTTTACCCTAAAACAATACATGCACTCTTTTATTTGCATATTCTTCATTGTGCCCAATGATTATAGTCTCAGTAATTGTTATTAATTGGATCATAGTTTAAATTCTCTGTTGAAATCTTTCTATTAGAAGCCTACAACAAGTATTTTTGTAAATGTAAGATTTTTTGGTATGTAAATAATCAACACTAATTTATTAATTATTGGGGATTTTCAAAATAATTGGGCATATCTGCATCCTGAGTACAGCTTTTATCTAAGCCTCTCACTTTCTTTTTGCCTTTTGTAATTGTGCCATAGGGCTTGATGTCACTGGTGCTTTATTATTTTTTGACAAGATGGTACTTGGAACTATGGAATCTTTAGGGAGAAAACAGTTATTTTTAATCAGCAAAGTAGGTGCTGGTTTTCCACTTATGATGTGACCACTTTTTGAGACTCCTGAACAATCCTCTTAGTGTCAGAAGTGTTCTTAGATGAGGCCACCTTAAGAACCTGCTCTTCTAAAGAACTGGGGCAATGAGTGCCTTGTAAAGGCTTGATTTGGACAGGTGACAGCCCCAGATTATAACCTATCCTTATGAAACCATATGGAGAAGATAGAAGCACTCGTTCTAGTGCCTCCGGCTACGTATTAAGAGGGGCTTTTGACAGTGTCTGATAGGAGTGGAATGCAAGCTGGCATATGGGCAAGTAAGAAAAAGAGCATGCATTTACATAGACAAGCATAGTGTATAGTGCATTTCTATAGCCTCACCTTTTGAAACCAAATATTCTCTTTTCTTTCTTTCCCCCATGTATGTTATACCATTATTCCTCCTTTTCCTCTCCCTCCCCCACCCCCTTTCTCTCTCCCCTCCATCATTTTGTCTCCCTCTATCTCTTCCTCAGCCTCCTAATTACCAAAGAAATAATACTGCCAATTTTCTAAAACTTTCAAATGTGGGTTTATAAATTGATTTTAAAAAATAAAAAAGAACTGTCAACTGAAATCTGAACAGACTTTTGGCCAGAATTCAAGATTTGTTGTAGTTCATAGGAAATATAGATAATCTTCATTTTCTCCACATTCTGCAGGATATAATCATTTGCTATCAAGAGTCGCGATCTGCCAGGCATGGTGGCTAAAGCCTGTAATCCTAGCATTCTGGGAGGCCGAGGCAGGAAGATTGCTTGAGATCAGGAGTTCGAGACCAGCCTGAGCAAGAGTGAGACCCTGTGTCTACTAAAAATAGAAAAAATTAGCCAGATGTGGTAGCCCATGCCTGTAGCTCCAGCTACTCAGGAGGCTGAGGCAGGAGGATTGCTTTAGCCCAGGAGTTTGAGGTTGCTCTGAGCTAGGCTAACGCCATGGTACTCTAGCCCAAGCAACAGAGCCAGACTCTGTCACAAAAAAAAAAACAAAGAGTCATGATTGACCAGAGAAAATCTTCCCCTTGCCACATTCACTAAAGTAAGAGACATAAAATAGCCAACCTTTATATCCAATAGAAATTTTAGCAGTCTGAGCTTGGACATATGCATCAAAAATAGAATTTCTCATAGCAGTACCATTTAATAGCATATATTTTATATAAACTATGAGGGTATATGCAGGCCTCAAAAGGTTCTATTTAATATAATCTCTTGAATAATATTATAGTAATCTTAGTATTAGTTTTAAGTATTTATTCATCCAACAAACATTTGAACACTTGCCCTGAACTAGGGGCTTTTCTCAATATAAGAATACAGACCTGGTCCCTGCCTCAAGGATGTTCCATCCTCATAGGCAGACAAGTACGAAGACCATATTTATAACAAGGACCCTAGTGAAAACTATACAGGGTAGAGAGTAAGCAAAGGAAATAAGTAATTGGGCAGGAAGACAGCAGAATGAAGCATTTCTAGGCAGGATTTGAATAGCAAGTGAGTACTTGAACTGAATCATGTAAATCATTATGATTGTACCACAGGAACTTTGGAGGTCAGACAACAGAAATGAGCCCAAGATCATGAATGCAAGGGCTTTCATCCCATGCTAAGGCTTTTAGAGCTTTTCATGATGGGTTGGCAGAGGGAAATTAGGAGCCTAAAGATCAATTAGGAGATTATTATATTAATGAAGACAGGAGATGAGAGGGCTGGAGTTGTGCAGCAGCATGGTGGTGAAGAGAGGAAGAGGACATATTAGAAATGTATTAATGATATAAAACGCACAGGTCTTGATGACACATTGGATGTTGGAAGTGATGGAAAAGCTTGGGGTACAACTTCCGTGTTGCTGGTGTAGTGATCAGGTGGACAGTCTTTATTTTCACTCCAAGGATGGAAATACAAGAAGTAAAGTCAGTTTATTTAATAGGACAATGTATCAACGCTTATCAAATGTATCAAAAAGGAGACTCCTTGCTGGGAAAACATTTGAGTCAATTAGTACTTAATCTTAGAAGCAGTGTAACAGTTAATACCAACATTGAGTGTGATTCTCCGTATCTGCTTCTTGATTTTAACACCCTAAGTATGACTTCATCACAACACACCTAATCTCTAAACATATAACAAAGTAGCATTTGAAATGATGAGGTAGAGTGGTCATTTGTTAATGTAATCATTTGTCCTGTTGTAGTTAAAAATAATGACAATGCTTAACAGTACCCATCAAGATGGAGAACCGAAGATTCTTTATACAGTGTTTTTTAATAATAGGCTGTATAAATTAAGATTTAGGCATATAATCTCAAGATATAGCAATGTAAAACCTTTCAGCTTTCAGTAAAGGTTGTATTATAAGCACATTGAAAATTTTCAGTATTAATTTATCTTTTTATTCACTGAATGTAAGTTTTGCTCAACTGCTTGACTTTTTCATATTCTGAGTTTTTTCAAAATTCTAATTCTGAAAATATAATGCATCTAAGATATGATATAATGAATTTTTCATTTGCAAGATTCTTTTGTTACCTAAACCAACCATACATTTCTATGTCTTAAAATATGCTTATGTGCTGATATTAGGTTTGTTGGATGGTTGACTAGATGGATAGACAGATAATAGTTTATGGGAACCTGAATAGAAGGATGATGGTTTTATAAATGAGAGGTTAATGTGGAGCTTTGGTATCAAATCCTGGTTTTACTGCCTAATGACTGAATGATCTTAGGCAAGTGTCCTAAACTGTGCCTCAGTTTCCATATTGATAATATTAAAAAAAATAGTTCCTACCTTACAGAGTTTTTATGATGATTAAATGAGAAAATGAATGTGCAGAACTTTGCCCAGTGCTTGGCACTCAAAAAATGCTAAGGAGGAGGAGTTCTTAAGTAGAGATCCAATAAATTCAGATTTCAGTATATTTTTAAATTTACCTATCACAATGATTTAGATGGTTTGAGTGAGAATATTTTAGCCTTAAAGTTTCGCATCCTTATTTAGATGGCATTTGGTGAAAGTAACTGAATTGTGTGATCTATAGTACCTTCTAGCTCTATGATTAAATCTCCAGGAATAAATAAAGCTCCTTTCAATGTGCAAATGAAAACATCATTAAGATAACATTAGTCTCCTAAATAAGTCATTTATCATTAAATATGATTATCATTCCCACTTTAATAGGGAATCTTTTAGCATATAGATAAGCTAGAAAACGATTAATCATAAAAAAATATGAAATCATATCAGAGATGGGAAAAAATCAGTGCTGTATTTCCTTCTGTATTTAGAATTACTTCTATGCCACTTTTCATGTGTCTATAGTTATCTAGCCCCTGACATATTTCAGAATCACATAAAGTAATATATCTAGGGTATCTTCATATATTAATACATGCCACTATGGTAAACATCATATACTTTGCCCAAGTTTTAAAACATAGGCTATTGGGGTATTTTTGCCCTGAAGAAGATAATGTGGGAAATTGGCAAGAGTATTTTATAGGACAATATTATTGGAGTTGCTAGTAATTAGATTTAGTAGCTATAAGCATGTACAACTATTCAGATCCATGAAAGTGAATGAGATTACTGAGAGACTTTTCTCCATCTTCCACTTCTGCTATTTTAGTCAAAGCCAACTCATCCTTTACCTTTTCTATTTCAGTAAAGAACTGAGCACTAACCTTTTTCTCTGCTTCCACCCCTGGCCACCTACTCCATTTTCCACACAGCAGCCAGAGAAGTCATGTCATGTCACTGCTCTACTTATAAAAATAATAAAGCTTCTCACTGCACTCAATAAAACTCACACTCCCCACTATGTCCTAGGATCTAGACTCCACTGTAAACTTCTTCACTCCAGTTACCCTGGCCTTTTCATCTTTCCAGAATGATGCCAGCTTATTCCTCCCCATAACTTTTGTGCTAGCTTTGTTCTCTACCTGAAAACCTTTCCATTAAATCTTCCATGGAAGGCTTTTCATTTAGATTCAACTAAAATCCATCTCTTCAGAAATGCCTTTCCTGACCACAGAGAATATTTTGAATGAGCACATTTTCAGTTTGATAATAAAATTGTACTTTGTTATCCTAAGTACAACTGGGCTTAGGATATGTATGTATGTTTGAGAAATATTTACAATCAATAGCGCTGTCATCCAAAAAAATCAGTCACAAATTTTTTATTGAATATTACTTAGCATTACTTAGTTTTTTCCTATGGATTCTGTTTTCTTTCATGGTGCTCTTAGGCACATGCTGACCTATGTTTAATGAAATTGTATCCTGTGCATAGAAAGCATCCATCTCCTGAAGGAGGTGGGTGCACCTTGCCTAGCAGTCTGTCCCAGTAGCATGAATTCTAAAACTTCTACGACTAACTACTCTAGGTGGGATGTTCCATACTACAATTCATTAAAGACAAATGGAAAATTGAAAAAATGCAGGTGGTATGCTGACTATTTTTAAATACAGGTGTGCAAAATTGAATGACTAAAAAGAAAATCCACAAGCGACTAAAACATTCAAGAATCAGAGTAGGCCAGGCACAGTGGCTCATGCCTGTAATCCTAGCACTCTGGGAGGCCAAGGCAGGAGGATTGCTTGAGCTCAGGAATTGAAGCCCAGCCTGAGCAACAATGAGAGCCCGTCTCTACTAAAAATAAAAAAATTAGCAGGGCATCATGGCACATACCTGGAGTCCCAGCTACCCAGGAGGCTGAGGCAGGAGGATCACTTGAGCCCAGAAGTTTGAGGCTGCAGTGACCTATGACACTGCACTCTAGCCTGAGCAACAGAGCGAGACTCTGTCTCGAAAAAAAAACAAAAAACAAAAAAGAATCAAAGTAGGTATTCCCAAGGCCACAGTCACCCTCATAGTAAATTAAACAAGTGTAGATCTTAGAAGTAATCAAGGTTATCTCTTAGAATTGAACAGGTTTAGCTTCTCTGTGGTATACAACATAGCACAGAGATTGTAGCTCTGTGCTTAATTGCTGCATTGACATGTGCCAGGACCTTCAGGGAAGCTGGCAGCTCCCTTGAATTTCTAGCTAGTGGTCACATGCCTATATGTTAAACTTCTTAGAAAATAAAAACATACCACCTGCCAGGAACATTTTATAGAGATGTAATCTATTTGTGTTTTGATAGCCATATATGCAAGGCTAATGATGCTTTTTGATCAATTTCCATGATATGATATTCAATATGGGGAGCAAGATCCATTATCACCCATATTCTAATCAGTCTTCTGTGTCAGACTCTTTCAGGAAAAGTTTTCTGCCCATATTTTCCAAATGTCTAATATTATCCCTCTGACAAATACTGTTTCTGCTTGGCTGTTTCAGCACTTTTGTGTAATGGAAAATTTCACAAACACTTGCAAGAAATCTTTGTGCCCCTGGTTGTCCGCTACGTCGATCTCATGGAGTCTTCCATCGCCCAGTCAATTCACAGAGGTTTTGAGCAAGAGACATGGCAACCTGTCAAGTAGGTATCTTACCTGGTGTTCACAGAGCATCTGCCTCTTCAGTCCTGACCTTATGACTTTCCACATGGCCATCTATAGTTATTGCTTATGGTGGTCCCTTCCCACGTTGTTTGTTTCTTTACAGGAATATCGCCAACAGTCTTCCCAATGTAGCTCTTCCAAAAGTTCCAAGTCTGCCTCTTAATCTTCCACAGATTCCTAACTTTTCTACTCCTTCGTGGATGGCTTCTTTATATGAGTCCACGTGTGTATTCCTCACTTATTTCCTGGTGGTGTGTTAGCTAGTGCATGGCCTGGGCTGTGTTCTGTGCAGATGTGTTTAGATTGCATGGCATTTATTCATGTTGGTTGAGGAATACTGCTTTTGGTTGATTTGTTTGAGTGTTTCAAGCCAGTAAGCTAAGCTTAGCATATTGATAATAAATGATGTAGCTTAAAAAGAAAAGAACACACTGGTTTGATATAGTTCATGTGTAATTTATGGGGCAGGAGTCATTTTTGTGACCCAAGTTGTAAACTCTACTAAGTGGTATCACCAGAGTTCTCCTTATGTAGACAATCAGAGCAGTAAACAGTATTTCAAGGATTCTTAGGTGGCTCCAGCCTTATTGCTGCCCACATGTAGGAAACCACTGGAAGGATTGTTTCGAGAATATAATCTTTTTTCTTTTTTATCTTCAACTTTAAAGAAACAGGATTGCACCTTTCAGGAAAGGGATTATCCTTTATTTGCCAACACTAGGAAGTTCTTCTTTTGTTCTTTTCATATATTAGTTGGTACACCTTGTTATTTTAAAATAATCTTTACATTGTTAAAAACCACATTTATGAACTTCATTCACATTGTGACAAACCTCCCCATGGCAGATTCAGTAACTAAAAGTCATTAAAGTGAAAAGTTGTGGACCTTGAAATTGATCAGGCCTGAATTTAGACCTTAGCTTACTAATTGTAAGTCTTTCTTAGCCTCAGTTTCCTCAACTCTAAAATGGTATGACAGCTAATTTAAAGACATTTTTGTGAGGATTAAAAAACCTGTATAGAACTACTTGGCACATCCTAGGCTTTCACTACATAATAATTACTACTATTCCACATTATTGTTGTTTTTATTATTACTGTCATCAGTCATCATCATCATTATTCATAACTTTATAGTTTTTAAAACTATGAGCCTCACCACAATTAGCACTAAGTATTAGTCCTGGTTTACAAATGGGAAAACTCAGACAGGCAGTTACATACTTTGCCCAAGATCTCATGTGAAGTCAGCTAGAAAACACAATAAATTAGAAGAAGAAAAATAGTTTCCATTTATTGAGAATTTAGTATGTTTCAGGTACAATGCCAAGTTCTTTATCTTGTTTAATCTTTATTCCAACCTTATGAAATAACTGTCATTATCCCCATGTTACAGTTCAGGAAAGCAAGTCACAAAGAAGTTAAAAAGCAAAACTTGCCCAATGTCTCACAGCAAGTAAGTGACAGGCAAAATTTGAACCCAGGTTTACTTCACTGCAAAGCCTTCCTTCCTATCTTTGATGTATTCTGCTTCCAGAGAACATAGTGGTTAAGACTTGCTACTTTCTACCTATCCCAGCACCAGCTGTCACATCTATACCCAGTCTAATATGTATACAATCAAGAAGAGAAAGGAAAGACCAAGAAAGAGAATAGTTACTTGTAAAATAATTTGGCAATATTTCTCCAAGTTAAATGTCATCACTGTATTCCTAATACTTACTAGGATATTATGTTACATGTGAGTCTTTTGCTTATGGGCAAATGCTTTGGACCATTATAGTGTGTAGAGTGGTGTCTGTGTGTGTTCAGGAATTACCTGGGAGATATAATGAACCTTTTCTAAGTGTATGATTTTTTTGTTCTTCTTCATATTGTTTTATAATTTAACTTCTCTTCTTCCTCATTTCTCATCTCAACAGCCTTGATTTTAACCAAGAACACTATTATGAACATTATCCTTAAAATTTAGTTTTCTCATTATTACTGTTTTATTTGCTTTGAGATTTTATGAACCCTAAATAATCCTTTATTATTAAGGATCCTTTTTTTCTTTTCTTTTCTTTTCTTTTTTTTTTTTTTTTTTTTTTTTTGAGACAGAGTCTCACTCTGTTGCCCTGGCTAAAGTGCAGTGGTGTCATCATAGCTCACAGCAACCTCAAGCTCATGGGTTCAAGCGATCCTCCTGCCTCAGCCCCCAAGTACCTGGCACTCCAGGTGCGCGCTACCATGCCAGGCTAATTTTTTAATTTTGTGTAGAGGCAGGGTCTCTCTGTGTTGCTCAGGCTGGTATTGACCTGCTGGCCTGAAGCAGTCTTCCCACCTCAGCTTCCCAAAGTGCTGGGATTCCAGGCATGAGTCACCACACCCAGCCAAGGACCCCTTATTAAAATCATCTGAGTCTCAGGAGAGGAATCATGACAAATTGGGGTTTTGTAAATAATGATCGTAATTTCACCATTCTGGGCAAATAAAAAAAAATGTGTCTTACAAATTGATCATTATTACCTTTACCTGCCAAGGTTATCAACATTAGGTTCTTTGTCAGAGTGCTTGTAATGTTATGATGTTATTACAGTTTGTTTTTTGAAGAGTGAAGCATTAAATAACAAGAAACATTTCTATTTAACCTAAAGATTGAAAATAGAACTACTGATTATGTGAGAAGAATATAAAAGTAATCATGGGTTTGAAGACACATCCCTACCTACTAACACATAATTCAGGTGAAGAGGTATATATAAAAATCTGTATATAAAATCTTCATTTTGGGTTTTTTAGCTCTAGAAATGAATGCCATTATGGTAAGTTTCATGCTGGCATTTTAAGGAAATTATCTCAGAGTCCATTATTCACACTAGAATTTTTTAATCTGTTAATAATACCTTTAGGAATAGGTCACTGATTAGAAATAATTTTAAAATGAAAAAGCTCTGAATAAATTGTAGGTTATATACATCAACTCCAGAGAAAGCCTATTTACATTTTTTAATCTATGTAGTTAATTATAACAAACACTCGTTATCTTAATTACATTCCCAATTTAACACATTTATTGCCTTGCATGTTAGCATAAAATCTTACCATTGCATCAAACAAAAGAAAAATATGTCTATATTCTCTATATTTAATTGTCACCTAGTATGAGAAAGTCAGTTTTTAATAGAATTCTGCCTTTACTATTTGAGACTTTGTTTTGACAGTTTTATTGTCACTGTGTTGTTAAAGAATGCATACATTTCAAATAGTTATATTTCTCCAAAGTACAAAGATCATCAGAAGCAGATTTGCTTCTTTGCCAATTGTATTTGATTACTCTTAAAACACAGGTCCTCTAATCTACCACATTGTACACTGTGCATTTATAAGGAGATTTTGCTTAGTCATTTTTTTCCTTTCATTTTTATTACACTTATGGCAAAAGGAGAAGTAAAGGAAGTGTTTTTCAAACATCTTCACAATAGCGTCAGCATGGTGTTGTCTGGTTCTTTTATTTAATGCATTATATTTAATATATTTAGGGCACTGAATATTAAGGTGAGAAGACAGTAAGTGAGTAAATAAATGGGAAGTATTCGCTGCTTTGCTGTGATTGATCCCTTGAGAACGTAACTCTTGTCTTAGCTAGCTAGACAAGGAGATCAGGAGGAATTATTGGCAGAATGGAAGAAGGAAAGCAGTGCAGGTTGGTGATAGAGCTGAGATGCTGAGGCCAGAGTGAGAGGAGGAAATAAGCTTTTAATTAGCCAGAGCAAGAGGTGATTTTTTAAAAAGCTAGTTAATTAAGATATATTTAGCCAAAAAATGTAGTTGTTTAAAACTAGTTTATTTTCGATAAAAGTTCTCCATTATGCCCTTATGATAAAGGAGTTTATTTCTTTAATTTTCTTTTGCAAAGTAAAAGTATAAATTTTAGATTTGTATATGTGAAGCAATTGTTGGAAAGCTGAGGACAAAGGAGTCATATGGCAGCTGGGGTTTTTTGTTTGTTTGCTTTTTCTTTTGTGCTCTTTTACAGTTAAGTTTCGATATGTTTTAATGTAGGAATATTTTACTTTCAAAACATCTGCTTCTATATAATGGAAAAGTAATAGCATTATCTTTTGCCCAAATATTATATGTACTCTTCTGTAAATTACCTTCATACATAGGGTGATAGAACAGCCACCTAGAGTAATTTTACCGTAGTAGTGAATGCATAGCAAATCTAGGCTCCACAGTGAGGTATAAGGACCTGAAAGACATGATTTTGTTCCAACTTCAGAGCACTCTGAATGTCATTTTTCTGCTATACCATACCTCGTACTAAGTTCAGTTTTAATTATGAGCTAGAAAAGGCCTCACAAAGCATTTCAAAATAAAAATGAAGATTTGCTTCTATACCTAGCCTGTTTTATTTTCAGTACCTGTATTACCTTTACCTGTAACTGAGAGATTTAGCGGCCCTATATGCTACACATCTGTAGATAGACAGAGCCGTCATGGTGACAGAGGCACATATGCATGAATAAAAGAGTCACTGTCATATGGATTTTCTTACGTAAAACATACCTTTCAGAATTTCTAAGAGAAAATATGTGTGTATTTATGTATATCCTAGAGATTGATAAACAACATTTAAAATGTTTGTTCTTATGTACACAATTTATTTCCTTAGGAGAATATCGTTATCCATTTTATCCCTTTTTATGAAACCTTACTACTATATTTATTTCTATGGTGTTCACCTCGCCTTGCCTTATTAGGAAGTGAAAAGGAAGAATTAGAAGGCTGAGCAAAGATTGGATCATTAGAGATTTTAGGTGGTATTTTTTTCACTGATGACAATTGATACAGAAAGGAAAAAGCAATGTTGGCAGTCCACATAGTTAACAGTGGGAGTTCATGATGTTCTTCATTTTTCCTTTTTCTTCTAGCAATGGCTCAGCAACATCAGAAGACCTTTTTTGGAAACTTGATGCACTACAAATGTTTGTCTTTGATCTACACTGGCCCGAACAAGAATTTGCCCACCACTTAGAGCAAAGACTTAAACTAATGGCCAGTGATATGATAGAGGCCTGTGTCAAAAGGTAGACATGTATTTTCAAGTTGCTACTGAGTATGCCAGTACCCAGTATACTACTTTTCACCATGTACCTGTTACGTTATTGTCACAAGAAAGGTTTCAATATGCACTATTATTCTAAAATTTAATGGGTATTAATTAGGTTCTGTGGCCAAAAATCTGGGGGCCCATATAATTGATGAAATTGGCCTGATACTTTTTTTCAGGTTTCCCAACCATTGCCCTAATCAGTAGCACCCATATGATATTAATGATTGCTTTTGTGCTTATTGTTATCTCTCTGGGAATACTGTGCTTTAAATTCCCAAGGTAATAATTCCTGAGACATATGGAAAAGGTCTGTTAAGTTCTTTATGCGTTATGTCTGTGTGCTGTGTCAAAATATGATTAGCACCATCAGTTCTGGTATTATTCACTATTTTCTAGCCACATCAGATGACTTCCAAGTACTATTTACATTGTTTAGAAGTTACCCGGAAATAACTTGTGAGGTTTTACATTCTTCCCAATGTGCTTTCATTATTTTTAATAGTTTCACAAAGTCAGCTTTGCATCCTAATTGGTCAAGCATTTTTTCCATTACCCAAGTTCATAATAAATACAAGAGCAATGTCAGTCAGGCATGATTTTGGAAAAGTGGTCAAACACTGGTTAGAACAATTGCATATCCATGAATTTTTTAAACCAAGAAAACTTCTGTCTTTAATGGTCAGTGGCCCCTAAGGCTGTTAATTAGATTATTTAATGTTTTTAAAAAATCTTCGGTAATTCTGATATATCAAGTCTGTGGATATTTGTCAGATACTTTAGCAAAACCAATTCCAAATTGGCCATTATGCAGTTTCTTTCGAAAACCTATCTGCAGTTAGAGGTAGTTGAAAAAGAATGTAAGTGACATACAAAAATTACACATTCTCTATTTTTCACTGACTGTAATGTTTTACAGTTATCTAGACTTGTGCTTTTCTTTTTAATTTGGGTGAGCCCTCACATAGAGGATTCACTCTGTTTTAATGCAGAGAAGCATGTGATTTTTTTTTTTACTTGGAAATTAATTCAGTCAGTTAAGTGAAGCTGTGAGATATTTCCATTAAATGTGATACTCTAGATATGACAAAAAGCTTCATTTGGGTAGCGATATTGTCTGAGTGACTGCATAAAGCTAGGTTTCCCGTAAAATACTGCAGTCTGATCTTTTATTTGAGACTCCTGAAAAGAAGAGCATCCCACCCTCTGGCTCCCAAGCACTGTCACACTGCTTACTCCCTATTTGCATGTTTTAAATTAGCTTCTTGTAGTGTTGATTTCATTTTTACAAAACAGGTGAGATGGTTGTCACAAATTCTTACTCTGAATTCATGTTTTAATAACTAGAACAAGAACTGCATTTGAACTCAAGCTGCAAAAGGCAAGCAAAACAACTGACTTACGCATTCCAGCTTCCGTGTGCACAATGTTTAATGTATTAGTCGATGCCAAAAAGCAAAGCACTAAACTCTGCGCCCTGGATGGAGGACAAGAGGTAAGTACAGTGTGTGCCACATAGGGAAATGCAGCACAGGGTGCCCTGGCATGCGGAAATGCTGTTTCCAGAAGGTACTCCCTTCATTGGATTAAAAAAAAACAAGTTCTCTAACACCAAATGTTTGATCTTTTCTTTACTGTAGTAATAGAATGCCGTTTATCATTTGTTCTTGTCAGTTTCTCCTATTTTATATAAATACTGCCTAAAATTTTACATGGCCATTGACTTTTAGATATATCTTTTAACAGCTTAGGTGTTGCGTATTTACATAAACCTTGCTTTTTACAAGCAAATGAGAAAGCTAGAAAGCTACCTGGTTTGTTTATACAAATCCAGAGTATCCAGAGTTTGCATCCATAAAAGCAAACCACAAAAAAATTGCATATGAAATACTTTATACAGAAGTTTCCATTTTTTAAAGATCAAGTAGAAACATACTTAAAATCTAGCCCTAGTTTTTGTGAATAAATAACCCACTCTTTCATTTTGATTTATAATTTTGTTTGGTTTTATTTTCAGAAATACGGTTTCATTTTACTCCATGATTTATTTTTGTTGAGAGTGATGATTGGGTGAAAATAGATTTATTTTTCTTAGATTATCTGTTTTAAGTTGACATTTTGTTGCCTTTTTCCATTGTAATTACTTTTTCATCATTTCTTTGTTCTTCTTTTATGTTTACTTTCCTCATCTTTTTTCCCAACCCATGGCATGATCCAGTTTGGTAGTCAATGGGTAAGTCTCACATTTTTTTTTTTTTTTTGTAAAAGCACATTTTTCATTTGAGTTATTATTTTTGTAAATGTTTATTTTTTATTTTCATCTTTTCAAATTAAACTAATATAATTAACTCCATTTTCAGATATTTGGCTTCTGTGTGTGTACATATAAGGCTAACAGCTTACTGTAACATAGCAATAGCACAGAGACTCATTAAAACACTGTAAATGCTAAATACCTTAAATAATGTCAAGAGTAATGCTTCTTCCATGTTAGTCTGCAGAATATACAAACTACTCTTCAATTTTTAAAGATAAAATTATTTAAAACCAAATATATTCACCTTCCTTTAAGTTAGAATCAAAATAAATTTAGAAGCAGAGTGATTAACATTTCCAAGTATATGTCTATAGTATACTTTCATTAGTACCAGAGGAGTTTAGAGTTTGGGGCTTTAGATGACATATAGGAAGGATAACCCCTAAATCCTTGGACCAGGAGGCCACACCCAAGGTCACCTCATACAGGTGAATCCAATAGTGGATTTCAGTGAGGTCCAAGCCCACCCGTGATGCCGTCTTTCCTCCCACTCATGGCCTGGGATGTAACCAACATCAGAGGTGGGGAAGAGGCAGGCCTGTGTCATGAGACCTTCACCCTCCCCGACAAAACGTTGTCCTGAAGTACCACCCCTGAATCTCTAAGGTACATGGTTTGAAAACTTTCGTCATACAGGACTGACTAGATTATACTTTTCTTTTTGTAAATCAAAATATGTTTGTGTTGTATGGATAGTTGAAATCTTACAAGTCTTACAGTTGACAACTAGGAGTCAGACTCAGCATGACTCATACTGAGCTAACAATTCTTGTCTAAGCAGAAGGGCTTAGCTAGCTGTGAAATAGCTGAGAAGGCACACTGCTTGTGAATTTCATTCCTGTTTAACCCGTATATAGACATTAGCTATTTGGCCATAGTTTATATTTATGTATGTATACACATTTCATTCTTTGAGCATTTTAGGAGGAAAATGTGTATTTCTAATATCACAACATACAACCTTACAAATATATTAAGTAACTGTTATGTAAGTGTTATATTTATGTTTAGTAATTATCATTTTCTGATCACTTACGACATGATTTATTATCTCTAATTATCTAATGAGTGGGCAGCTGGCTTGGAAACCAATGGCTCCTGTCTACCCCCTCATGTTTTTTAACACCTAGATGTAAGCCTTTGATTGTCTGCCTGAGAATATTATCCTAAGTCTCTTCATAAATCCGTTCTTTTCTCATCTGGTTTATAGAATCATCTTGCCTCTCTTCCCAGTAATACTGGGTTTATCTATTTGTTCTTATTTTGACATACACTGCAGTACCCGACACATAATAGGCATTGAGTAAATATTGGCTGAGTAAATGAACAGGCTGATTTGTTGTCACTGCTTTAAAAGTCCTCCTCTGTAAGAAACAACTTACTCCAGTACTTAAAAAAGAAAAACAGGCACACGCACACGTGACAAAATGACAAACATTGTTGCATTGTCAAATGATTCTTTACATTCATAGATGGATGGTTTTGAAGAGTAATCTGCTACTGTTCATTATGTCTGCACCTGTACCTTCTCACCAGCGACAATTAGCTCCCCACAACTTTCACACAATTAATAATAGTTCAAAATGTGCAGGTGTAAAACCCATTAGCAACCCTGAAAAGTGGTAAACAAGAATCTCGATGCAAAAGAAGGATTTTGTACTTTGCTTTTTCTCTCCAGTAAATATACCACGTAATTGCACAGGCTTTCCCTCTCTATATGTGCTAAGAGAAGTTTGGAATCATTGCAAATTAGGCCATACATTTCATGCGCAGGTGAGCCGGTGGACCCCATTTTGTAGAAAGCAGCAAATAAAGTCATTGAAAAAAACTAGACTATTAGACAATTTGGAAGCATGTAAAAATATATACTACAGGTTGTTACAAACACTGCATGTACTCACTATTAAATTAGAACTAATCAATCAACACTGATGTACACACACGGTAGTAAAACTCAACAGAAATCAAGCAGGTGGGGGGGAGGGGATGGGAAAATTCACACCTAATAGATACAACGTACACTGGGTGATGGGCACACTTATAATTTTGACTCAGACTGTACAAAAGCAACTCATATAACTATAACCTTTGTACCCCCCGGACTGTTCAGAAATTTTAAACAATTGTTTTATATATATATTTATATATATATATGCACTACACAGTTAAACATAGCAGAGATTTTTTCCCCTCAATTATAAGGAAATTACCTCTCCAAAATCTCTACTATATTTTTTCTGTTGTCATCACTGGGATGGATCTTTCCCAACTCCTTACCCACAATGCGGTCCCTTCTGTGCTTCTAAATTATGATTCTGTTTTCGTGCATGCCTCATGGTGATGCAAACATGCTCTGCTGAGGCCCAGAGTAGGGTTTAATGGAGTGATTAGCGAGTGAATGATTTGCTCATGTGACAGATGTGTGTAATGAGTCAGCAATCTCCGGCCAGTCCCTTAGGGACAGATGTTGAGATCAGAAAACCACCACAGTGTTTAGAATCCTCGTTATCCATAACTGCACAAAAGCAGATGACTGCATGGGCCGTAAGCACTCATCTGCCCTCAGAGCCACTTCATCCCACAGTCCCTTCAGTTGAGGATGAGGATGAAAACACATTAATGGAGCAACTCAGGGAAGCAGGGTCCCCTTTTGTTCATGATTTGTTCTTGGTTAAAGTAAAATGCTCCATTTCTAGAACTAACAATCCAGTACCTTGAAAATTCATCCCAAGAAAACATTCAGAATCTTTTAAGAAAGCTGGATTGCATGGCATTTGACTAGTGTTCATTTCTTGTATGTTTGCATGAGAACAGTCAGGTGAAATGATGCTATTCACCTGAGTGTAGGGAAGCCAGGATTTCAGACTGTGTCTGGTCTCTGTTTTCCCTGAGTTCCATGAGGTAAGGATTCCTGAATGGTTCTCTTACTGTGAGTTCAGAGTCATCTGCTGGAGAAGCAGGACACAGTTTACTTTTGAGCACAGATGTGGGGAAACTTAACTTAAGAATGAGCTGGAATTTACCAGAGCCCTAGTATATAAGATTATCACCCCAACTTAAAATATTCTCATTAAGAATTTTATAGACTTTTATTGTTGGAAACAAAAACTTTCCAAATTTTTATCAAAAATATTGTCTGTTATTCTAAATGGAAAAAACAAATATCCATTTTAGCTTAAATAATATAAATGTCTATGCAGATAAATTATGTTTTTACCTGTTTGTGATCTCTTTTTTGGGTGTTTGTGTTTATCTTTGAAAGGTATCCAGGTCCCCTGATGAGTAACTTTTTCTAGCTAACTTTCTATCATCTATATGTAGGTTATCATCTTTGCAGAATGTCTATGTGAAATAGGAATTATCGGGCCACCTCCCCACTCTCACTCATGTTCCTAGACCACCTATATCAACTGTGCAGCCAATACAGATTATGAAAGTTCCCAGAAGTTTTAACATGGGTGTAAGTCAGATCTAATTGGGTAAATTTATAATAGCAGAATCCCATATTATAAAAACCTAACAAACCTCATACAATCTGGATTTATCTTCTAGGTAATACATTTAAGATATGTATTTCTTTCTTCCTTCCTTTCTTTTTAATTCCATATGTGTGTGTGGTTTTGTTTATACATTCTTATTCTCTCTCCCTCCCTCCTCCTCCCCTTCCATTTCTCTTCCTCTCTGTTTATGGCTAGATCAGGTATCAAAGAAAGCAACAATCTAAAGGTATGTATTATAGGAGAATTTCATGGCTCTTAGAGTTCATTGAGTTCCCTGCTTTTTAATAAAATGTGTACAAACAACCTCTTTAGTGGAGTATCACTTGATTTTAAGAATTGTCAGAATGGCTGGGCACAGTGGCTCACGCCTGTAATCCCAGCACTTTGGGAGGCCAAGGCAGGAGGGTCACTTGAGATCAGGAGTTCGAGACCAGACTGAGCAAGAGCGAGATCCTGTCTCTACAAAAATGATAGAAAAAATTAGCCGGACACGATAGCATGCACCTGTAGTCCCAGCTACTCAGGAGGCTGAGGCAGGAGGCTGGAGCCCAGGAGTTTGAGGTTGCAGTGAGCTATGATGATGCCACTGCACTCTAGCCAGGGTGACAGAGTGAAACCCTGTCTCAAAAAAGAAAAAGAAAAAAAAAAAAAAAAAAGAATTGCCAGAATCAGTCTAACCCAAAAGTTTAATATATAGAAGCTCTGCTATTTTATATCCAATAGCTTTCTGATGACATTTGGTTACTTTGAGTTAAAAATGGAATTTATGACAGAGGTAAACACTGAGGATAAGACACATCTAAGAACCTGTTTAGAGGTCTGGGTGCCTCAATCCCTATATGCTTTAGAGCACTTGCCGTGTAACAGGGAAATGAGAAGCTTGAAGCCCATCTTCTGGGTCGCTTTGCCGTTTTACCCCAAAGAGGAGCCTTGGGCTGGCATTTAATTTCCTCTTGCTGCACAGACACAGGTCTGGAGCTAGGAGGGTATGAAAGGAGAGAGGCAGGCCTGGGAGCCAGGCAGAGCCCATTTGCATAAGCTCCTCCACTCCCCGTCAGCTGTCCAGCTTGCAGCCGGAGCTGGGAGGCCTTTTTGTAAGTGTGTCTGTGGAGGGATTACCCTCCTGACCAGCCAGTGTGCTGGAATTGTTCAGGGGGCCTCACATACATTCACGTGAGAGGCTGCCTCGCTCAGAAAATTATTGATAATTTAGACTGGATTAGAACCTTAATGATCAGCCAGCTTTTCCGGGTTCTTTTTCTTCTACCTTGTTTTTCTTTATTCTCTCCCCTTTTCCTTCTCTTCAAGCTATTCCAAAAGTAAAAGCAACAGCACTACTGTGGTAGAAATCCACCCTCTGTGCTTCCGTTCCATTTGTCCTCCGGGGAGCACAAATTTGGGACTCAGTAAAGCTTTAAGTGAGACAGATAAGCTTTGGTGGGTGCAATATGTACCTGGAAAGTTCCATGTTTGTATGCGTGTGGTTACTTTTAGCCCACTTGTCATTACGCGCTCACACTCACATACTCACACACAGGAAAATAAAATAATTCAGATGCTCCAAAAAATTATGCTTTCTTTATTATTTATGCAGTTAGATGACGAACACTAACTGTCAAAGTCCTTGAGGAAGGGAGCGAAGTGTCATTCCTGAGTATTCCAAAGCAGACCTAAGTTGATGTTTTGTTCTGTGTGGAAACTTTGAGACATGTTTTCAGAAAAAAAAAAAAAAAATAGCTTTCAAAAACTTACATCTTAGGAAACCATTCAACCAGCAGCTAAGTTGGTCTAATGTTTATACTGACCTGAGTACTTTTACTCTTTGCATTTTGTTAGCTGTTCCAAGAAGCCTTGAACTATCAAGATAGGGTTAGTCTTTACAAGTCACATTTTCTCTGAAGTGGCTATTGGGGACAATCTGCTGTCAGATAAATGCTTCTAAAGGAAGAATTACTGTTTAAATGGATGTGCCTTCACAAGCCTTGGAAGCCCAGGCTCTGCTTATTTAAGAATGGAACTCTCTAGTATTCTCTGAAGAAAGCAAAAAAAAAAAGTCTTTCAGGTTTATTTTAAATACATCTTTTTTGTATTTCCTTAAAGGCGTCTTTTTCATGAGGAAGCGGTAATAAAACTATGGGGAGTGAGTGCCGTTTCATTATACCTTTTATGGCCTATTAATTTGTTACCATCTATTCACCTTTGTTGATGAAATTTTAATTTTGCCCTTGCTTGAGCATATTGTAAGAATTGTATAAACTGCTGCTCCCGGTGCCTACAAAAAGGTCCTTTTAGAGTGAACAATTGGGAGCTCATTTTATTTCTAGAGCACATTTAAAATAACTTATGAATGAGAGTTGTCAGACATGAAATGCAGTATTAATTAAAGCTTTTTCTAGTCTTTTTGCTTCTCCGGCTAAACCAACCCTTTAGAAAAATACACGGCCACCTTAATTACAGAGGAGAAGACAAAAAGTATCCTTCACATTCCTCCGCCTGAATAAGAATAAGAACTCAATTCATCTAAATAATAACCCCATTAGCTGCTTAACTCAACAGTGCACATGGGAAAATTTTCAAACCACAATGTAAAAAGTGTTGATTGGGTGGATCGTTTTCAAGGTTTTGTTCTTTTAATGTTCAAAATGATCATTTTAAGTAAATCGGATAGGTCATAACTAGTAGCTTTAGAGCATTTATGACTTAGGGCAAAAGTTTTGTGTCCCTGTCAATTAATGCATCTTTGTCTTTTAATGTCTAGCAACAGTACCATTCAAAAATAGACGATCTGATCGACAACACTGTAAAAGAAATCATTTCACTACTGGTTTCAAAGGTAATGTATTATTTATTCACCTTTTTTGAGCAAATTTAAAAATTTTCAACGGAGTATTTTTAGAAATATCTGTCTCGTCTTTCTAAATATCTAATTGAAAAATTGTAATTTAAAAGTTAACTACCAAAAAATGTTGAATTTTAAGAAAAGTTATGAGCAAAAAAGTATGAACACCATGTCAACAACTTTCGATTTTGTTGTTTACAGTGAATTTTGGCTTGTCTTGCAATTGTCCTTTTAAAACTACCTCTTCCAATTATACCTTATTATGCCACATTCACGTTCTGTTTCTATTTGGTTTCAACTCCAGGGCAGATTGGAGTTGTCCTCAGTCCTTGAATTTTGCCTGTTTGTCATGGCAACAGCACTGGGGCTCTAGGTCTGCTCTTAGATACAGACAGAGAAAGCTGGCAGGTGGTGTCTGAGGTTCTCCACTCCCAGGAGCCTCCCAGGATTTCCTATTTGATTTATACAAACTGTGACCTTTAATTGTAGAAGTAAAGATGAAGTAATGGATGATTTAGATTTCCACTAAGATGTAGCAGTCACGGGCGGCATTTGAGGTCAGGGGCTAAAAAGGAAATGAAGAGAGAGCCTGAAAGCACCAAGAGCTTAAAAGCGTGAGGAGACTGGGGATGCTCTGAGCAGCACTTTCATACGAGCAGGTACATCCCTTGCTCTCGCAAGACTTCATCAAAGAACCCCAAACCAGGCTTCGTAACACCATTGGAAGAATGTACAGGAAGCAAAGGAAAAACCACCCACAGTTTAATAACTGACAAAGGGTATGTTATTTAGCTAAAAAAACAGAGATCCTCCATAAACATAAAAAAATTAAGCCTCATTATTACTTTAAGGAATGCAAAGTAACACTGTAACAATGCACTATTTTTTTAGCAAAATTAGCATAAATGTTTTAAAGTAATAACCAGTTTTTAAAATTCCAGGTGAGATACATCTCCTATATAGGGAAGTATAAATTATTACAACCTTTCCAGAAGATAGTGTGGCAATATATCAAACACCTTAGTACCCTTTCACCTTTTTACATTTTTTCTTCCTACTGAGAGAGATGCACAAAATATATATACATGTTGATATTTGCCACATTAAGTCTAATCAAAATTCGGAAACAACTTAAATGTATAACATGAGGGAAATGTAAATTATGGGACATCTATATTAAGCAACTATGCTTACAAAGACTATTAATGATAAAGGAAATGTTTCGTGATATAGTGTTAAGTGATAAAGCTGAATATATAAAAGTGTAAAGTATGATCTGATTTTGCATCATGTAGGAAAAAAGACTATTAGAATAAACACCTGAATGCTAACAGAGCTTTCCTCTGGGTGATGGGAGTATAAGTGATTTGGGGTTTTTTCCTGCAATTTTTTTGTGTGTTTTTCCAAATTCTCTGGTAGCAGGTCTTGAGGTGGAAAACAACTGGGAAGAAACACCTACACATACATCCCACATTCACCAACAAGTGGAGAGGGAAAAGGATAATAGGAATCCATCTGGCAGGCCAGGGGAGAAGTGACCCACTGGAAAAATCAGGCTCCTTGAGGAAGAACAGGGAGATTTCCATCCTCTGGGGAGCCCAGCACAGGAGCTTGTAGAACGACACAGTCAGCCCACCCAAGTGAAATGGTTAACTTTGCGCCTTCTTCTCTGGGAGGCCTCCATGGGAATTTTATCCAGATACAATCTCCCCATCAGCACAGTCCTCTTGTGGAAGTTGCCTTTTGTGAGAAGTTTGCATAATGGGAGTCATTCCATTGCTTGCTAGCATATAGATGCTATAGGATCAATTAAGCATCAAGGAAAAAAGTTCAACTAATCTTAGGGGTGGTGTGTAGGAGGAGAGGGAAGAGTACAGAGAAGTCAGGCAGGGCTACCTATCATCTCTGCATTCAATTCTGACAAAGTAAGAAACTTAAATTTTTCTATGTCAAATGCAGCTGGTTAATTTTAAAAACAGCACATTTGAGTTAAGTAAGGAAAAGCTTCTAGAGATCAGTGCTATCCAATAGAAATTTCTATACTGATAAAAAGTTTCTCCTTCACAGTCCAGTGCAGCGGCTACTAGTTACATGTGCTGTGGAGTACCTGAAATGTGGCTAGTGCAACTGAAGAATTAAATTTTTAATTTAATATAATTTCAATTAAAGGAGCCTCACGTAACTACTGGCTTTTGTATTTGGAAATCAGGACTAGATTATTGTTTTTCTCTCTGGATTATTTCTCCTGCTGTTAAATCGTACTTATTAATTATCTTTAATTCTTTGGTTGAAAAGTATAAAATAAATTATTAAAATACATTCAAGGCCAGGCACGGTGGCTCACGCCTGTAATCCTAGCACTCTGGGAGGCCGAGGTGGGTGGATCGTTTGAGCTCAGGAGTTCGAGACCAGCCTGAGCAAAAGCGAGACCCCATCTCTACTAAAAAAATAGAAAGAAATTATATGGACAACTAAAAATATAAATAGAAAAATTATCCAGGCATGGTGGCGCATGCCTGTAGTCCCAGCTACTCGGGAGGCTGAGGCTGGAGGATTGCTTGAGCCCAGGAGTTTGAGGTTGCTGTGAGCTAGGCTGATGCCACAGCACTCTAGCCTGGGCAAAAGAGTGAGACTCTGTCTCAAAAAAAAATAAAAAATAAAAACATTTCTAAAATACATTTGATAGGTTGAACCAAACATCTCAAGCTTCCATAAGAAATGACATTAAATGGTGTTTTTTAATTGATTCAAAATTAATCTCTTTAATTGCAGTATTAGAAAAACCACTTTATTGAGATATTGTACACTAATACATACATATTTAGTGTATACAACTTGATGAGTTTGGAGATAAGCAGACCGCTATGAAACCATCAGCATGATTTATGCCATAAACCTATCCATCACCTCCCAAAATTTCCCCCAGCCCTCTTAATTTTTCTTGCTATGATAACCCTTCAGATTAATCCCCTTAGCAGAGTATTGTTTACTGTAGGCACTATGCTGTACAGTAGATCTAAGATTTATTCATCATGCATAACTGAAACTATCCTTTAACAAATACCTCCCACTTCCCCTTCCCACAGCCTCTGGCAACCAGCAGTCTGCTCTCTGCTTCTATTAGTTTGGCTTATTTTAGATTCCTCACATAATTGGAATCATGTAGTATTTGTTCTTTTGTTATCTGGCTTATTTCACTGAGCATAATGTATTCCAGGTTCATCTGTGTTGTCTCAAATGGCAGGATTTCCTTATATTTAAGGCTGAATAATATTCTATCATATGCATATACCACATTGTTGTTGTCCACTCATCTGTCAGTAAACATTTAAGTTGCCTCCAAGTCTTGGCTATTAAGAGTAATACTGCAGTGAACATGGGAGTGCAGATATCTCTTCAATAGACTGATTTCAATTTCTTTGGATATATGGCCATTAGTGGGATTGCTGGATCATATGGAGTTCTATTTTTAACTTTTAAGGATCCTCCATACCATTTTCCATAGTTGCTGCACCAATTTACATTCCTACCAACACTGTGTATTTTCTCCACATTCTACCAACACTTATCTTTTGTTTTTTTGATAATAGCTATCCAAACAGGTGTGAGCTAATATATCTCATTGTCGTTTTGATTTGCATTTCCCTGAAGATTAGTGATGTTGAGCAAGCACATTTTCATATACCTGTTGGCCATTTGTATGTGTTCTTTTGAGGAATGTCTATTCAAGTGCTTCGCTCATTTTTTTAAGTGGGTTGGGTTTTTATTTTTATTTCATTTTTGCTATTGAGTTGTAGGAGTTCCTTATATATTTTGGGTATTAGCTTCCTACCAGATAAATAGTTTGTAAGTATTTCCTCTCATTCTATAGATTGCTTGTTTATTATGTTGACTGCTTCCTTGGCTGTGCAGAAGCTATTGAGCTTGATGTAATCCCACTTATTTATTTTTGATTTTGTTGCCTGTGCTTTTGGTGTTATAGCCAAGAAATCATTGCCAGGTCCTATGTCAAGAAATTTTCCTTATGTTTTCTTCTGGGAGTTTCATGGTTTCAGGTCTTAAGTTTAAGTCTTTAATCCATGTCTGGTTGATTTTTGTGTATGATATAAGATAAGGGTCCAATCTTATTCTTCTGTATGTGGATATCCACTTTTCCCAAAACCTATTTATTGACAAGATTATCCTTTCCCCATTATGTACTCTCTCACCCTTGTCAAAAACCAGTTGACCCGTATATGTGTGGGTTCATTTCTGGGTTCTCTATTCTGTTCCATTGGTCTATAATGTCTGTTTTTATACCAGTAGCATTGTGTTTTGATTACTGTAGCTTTGTAATATATTTTGAGGTCAAGAAATGTGGTATCTCTAGCCTTGTTCTTACTCATTATTGCTTTGGTTATTCAGGGTTTCTTGTGGTTCCAGATGAATTTTAGAATTACTTTTTCTATTACTATGAAAAATGCCATTGCGATTTTGATAGGGATTGCATTGAATGTGTAGATCACTTTGAATAGCATGGACATTTTTACAATATTAATTCTTCCAGGCCATGAACATGGATTTCTTTCCCTTTTTTTGTTGTCTGCTTTAATTTCTTTCTTCAGTGTTTTATAGTTTTCAGTGTACAAGTTTTTCACCTCCTTGGTTAAGTTTATTCCTAAGTATTAAATTTTTTTGATGCTATTGTAGATGAGATTGTTTTCTTAATTTCCTTTTTTTTCTTTTTGAGACAGAGTCTTTCTCTGTCCCCAGGGCTAAAGTACAGTTACATCACCATAGTTTACCGCAACCTCAAACTTCTGGGCTCCAGCAATCCTCCTGCCTCAGCCACACTGGTAGCTGGGACTACAGGCGCATGCCACCATTCCTGGCTAATTTTTCTATTTTTTGTAAAGACAGAGTCTTGCTCTTGCTCAGGAAGTCTTGAACTCCTGAGCTCAAGCAATCCTCCTGCCTCAGCCTCCCAGAATGCAAGGATGACAGGTGTGAGCCACTGTGCCCAGCCTTATTAATTTTCTTTTCAAATAGTTCATTGTTAATGTACAGAAACACAAGTGATTTTCATCTGTTGATTTCATTTTGTACAACTTTACTGAACTTGTTTATTATAGTTTTTGGTTTGAGTTTTTAGGACTTTCTTCATATTAAGATCATTTGCTCTGCAAACAGCGATAATTTTAATTCTTCCTTCCTGATTTGGATGCCTTTTACTTCTTTTTTTTGCCTAATTGCTCTGGCTAGGAGTTCCAGTACTATGTTGAGTAGAAATGGCAAGAGTGGTAAAGTCTTGCCTTATTCTGGATCTTAGAAGAAAAACTTTCAGTTTTTCACCATTGAGTATGATGTTAGCTGTGGCTTTTCACATATAGACTTTATAATGTTGAGGTAATTTTATTCTATTTATAATGTTTGGAGAGTTTTTATCATGACAGGGTATTGAATTTTATCAAGTGCTTTTCTGCATCTATGGCAATCATGTGATTTTTATCCTTCATTCTGTTAATGTGGTGAGTACCACAGTAATTATTTGCACATGTTGAAACATCCTTGGATCCCAAGGGTAAATCTCACTTTGTCCGGGTGTATGATCCTTTTAATGTGCTGTTGAATTCAGTTTGCTCATATTCTGTTGAGGATTTTTGTATCTATGTTCATTAGGGATATTATCCTGTAGTTTTCTTTTCTTGCAGTGTCTTTTGTCTGGCTTTGGTATCAGGGTGATAGTGGCCTCATAGAAGGAGTTTGGAAGTGTTCCCTCTTCTTCTATTTTCTGGTTGAGTTTAAAGAGGATTGGCATTAATTCTTCTTTAAATGTATGGTAAAATTCACCTGTGAATCCATGTGGTCCTAGGCTCTTTTTGTTGAGAGGTTTCTGAATACTGATCCAGTCTCCTTATTTGTTATTGGTCAGCTTTATTTTGTTCCTTTGGTAGTGTCACGTTTCCCTGATTCTTCATGATCCCTGTAGCCTTGCATTGGTTTCTGTGCATTTGAAGAAAGTGACCTCTTCCAGTATTTACAGATTGACTTCAGCAGGAAAAGTGCTTCACCCGTCAGCCCAGCTAGAGATTCTGTGTGGGCCAGCTGGTGGGGTCTTTGGGCATGCCTGCTGCCAGAATCCGTGGGCAGGATAAAGGGTGGTTTTATTTCATTAAGAAAAACTAAAATATTTTGTAATACAGTGATTCTTAAATATTAGCATGCAAAAAAAAAAATTACCTGAGAGCTGTGAAAATACAGAGTCCCATGCCCTACTCTCCAACAATTCTGAGTCATATGTTTGGGAAGAGGAAAAGGAATATGCATGTTTAACCAGCCACCATGGTGATTTTGATGTAGGGGACCATGAGCCAGACTCTGAGAAACACTGCCTGGTGAATCTCCATCCAGACTGACATGTAAATTACCTTTAAACTTCAGTGTGTATCTTTTAAAAGCCTATAAGATAACTTGTTCACATTTGTTTTACCAAAGAAGAAATGACCTTTCTTAAAAAGAGAGATTTATGAAGTACCTACTGTGATGTTATTTAAACCTCAAAATATCTATGATATGGTCAGTCTTATCCTAAGTCACTATAAGAACATAATTCTCGAAGTAGTTCTGTAAACTGACCAGGGTCACACACCTAATTAGTGAGCGAGTCACGAATCGAACCTTTGAGCTTCAGACTCCTAATCCTGTTCACTTACTGATTTTAAATCTCCAGGAAACCCATAAAAAGCAATAAGATTATAAAAAGTAAAATATGCAACTTTTACATTAATTATCCTTACGCTGTCAAATTCTAAGAGTCATGCCCTAGACATTTTTATAGCATAGTAATACAAAGTAGATGAATAGTGAATTTCCTATATCGTATCCCAAATATTTCTTCCCATTTTTTAATTGTTCTGTGCATATTGATAAGTATATTTGCTACATTTGGATAAATAAGAAGCCACACTTTCTTCTTTTTACCTCCCCTCTTCAGTTCCACCTCCATACCCTCTTCTTATCTCACATGTTTTCACAAATGATGTAGAATGAGCCAGGGGTCTCAATCACACATGACACTCAACAGTATGTGTCTCTACTGTATACACCTTTTATGTGCCTGGAAAATGTGTTGGCCTTCCACCTCTGTGTCCATCTCCCTTCACCAGCATCTAAGTGCTGATATTCTTTGGGCTTCCATCATTAGCCCTCTTTTGAACTCATTCTACAAATTTCTTTGACTTTCACACTCCTAGCTTCAACTAAATGCTGGGATTCCCAAGTCTGTATGTAAAAGGCAATATGGATGGAGTCATGATTAAAAGCCTTAACTTCAGACCTGAGTTCAAGTTCCGTCTTTACCACTAGCTGTCTGACCTTGGGCAAGTTACTTTAGCAGTCTCTCTATGGCTCAGTTTCCTCACCTATAAAGAAGGAGTAATAGTAGTATTTATTAGTGAATATTAGATAAGTTAATACAGATAGAGTCTTAGAATAGTGGCCCACACATTGGAAGTACTATTTAAGTATTAATGTTGTTACTATTGTCCTTGTTGTTGTTATTGCTTAAAAACCTGTATTTCCAGTGGCCTCTTCTACATCTCCACAAGCTCAACGTCTGTAAAAACACCCACATCCCCTCGACCCCAAGTGCTTCTCATTTTGCATTTGCTGTTTCCGTTGGCAGCACCGATCACACCATCGTAAAACCCCTTCATCTTAGGATTCTTGCCTGTCTAGAATCCTCTCAAGCACTTCACACAAGAGGACACCAGGGCCTATTGAGTCAGTCTTCTAAAGACCCCCCTTTCTGCCCACTCCATCCTCCTGACACGGCTACCTCTTCCAGGCCCTCATCACTTCTCTGTTTAGATTCTTGCCTCACTGATCTCCACCACGTCCCCTGTTAGAAATGCCGAGGGAGGAATGCACGAGGCTGAGATGAAGGAGAAGAAAGTTTATTTTAACGTCTGCATCTAGATGGCCTGAGTTCAAGATGGCATCAGCCCTGAAATGGTGGGCGTCTGGGGCTTTAATAGTTGGGTTTGGGCGGGCTCTCAAAGGGGTGGAGTTTGGGTAGACCCTCAAAGGGGTGGAGCCAGTTTAAAGGGAAAGTTCCCAGGGAACCTTCCCCAAGCCTCTGGGTTCTGCCTAACACCCCCTTTCCACTCCACAGCCAGAGTACCTTTCCAGAATACAAACTTGGTCATTTCTTCCCCATGCCTCCTTCATATGTTGTCAGTATTCCTTACTGTCTGTGCTGTCATCTCCTAAATTGTGCCTCCAGTGCACCTTGCACTTGAGATGTGTTGACGTCCTGTGAGAAGAGGTTGCTAACGTGTTTGGGGGACCCTGGGGCCCTTGAGATTCATGATGATGCAGTGTTTGACAGTGCAGTATTCCTATATCTAGCCTGCCCTGGGACCCTTTACACCGGAATACCTAATGGTATCTTACAGGAATTAATATTCCTTAGAATAGAGTTTGTGAAAGGTTTGCCCACAAGAAAAACTTTTTAGCATCACCTGCAAGTCCCTTCCCACTCTAATTGTTCTTGCCCCTCCAACACTGTCATCCACATCTTAAGCTCCAGCCCTTCCAGAGTTCTAGTGGTTTCACAGTTATTAAGACCTCTATGCCTTTTCACACTCCTGCCCCCTGCCCCTGGAGAGCCCTTCCTTCCCTTCCTCTTATAATTCAACTGGAAAAGTCTTGCTGGCTCTCCTTCCTAGAAGCCATCTCACCCTCCTGGGCAAATTTAGCTCCCTCCTTGCACAATGCATTGTTTCTACTTCCTCTGACTTTCACCACATGGTTACATATGTGTCTCTGAACCCTTTGAGAAGAGGCATCTTGTTCTCTGTATCCTTTGTGCTTTCTTTACTGCTTGTCACATAACAGATACCCAGTGAGTGTTTGCTGAATGAATGACATTAAGAGAAGATGAAAGCAAATCTACAAAATGATCAGGAAACATGCTCTGGTATCAACACTCTAGTTTTGTTCTATCCATAACCTGCAACATGGAATAAAGCACTTTCTTTTATTTATATGATTATGTACTGTGACTGGGTAACTAATGAAAGAGGGCAATATTCATTTTTTTTTATGAAGGATTGAAATTCATGGATGTGAGGTATTGTAGAGTTGCAGGGTATACCTGTATGCCAGAAAACATGCCCCAGTGCTGGGGATATGGTGCTAAGCAAAACAGACAAGATCCCTGCCCTCAGCAACCTTACTAACCCTTGCAGGAGACACGCTAGCAAACATGAAATCACACTCAGACAACTGTGGCATGTAGGAGAACCTATGATAGAGTGACTCATCTAATCAGGAAGAACAGGAAAAGTTTTCCCAAGCTAGTAAGGCATGAACTGAGTCCCAAAGGACAAAAGAGTTAACCAAGAACAAGAGGACCATTTAAGTAGGAGAAACTACACTAGGGCCTGGTGCAAGATGAGGCTGCAGAAGTGGGCAGAAGCTTGTAGGATGTGTTGAGGAGCTTAAAGTCTTTATCCTAAGAGCAGTGGAAAGTCACTAAAGAGTTGGGTAGGTGGGAAGTGGGGGTAGGGAATTAACCAAATTTGCATTATAAGAAGATTCATCTGACTGCCTTAGCAAACAGATTGGAGAGAGGGTAGTCAGGAGGCTGTTGGTCTTGAGCGAACTAATCCAAAGACATTTAAGGTGTACAATGGGCGGGGTTTGGTGGGAAACACTAAGCATTACTCTTAGGTTTATGGCTTAAAGCATGGGATGGATGTTGGTATCATTCACCGATGTAGGGTGTCTTAGAAGAGGAACAGATTTGGAGGGAAAGGCCGCAACATCAGCATTGGACGTGTTTGGGACTGAGCTGCCTTTGAAACATACGAGGGAGGAGATATCAAGGGAAATATTTGGATATTTGGGTCTGGAGTTCAGAGGAGGAATATGGGTTCAAAATGTAAATGCGATTATAAGATTTCAACAATTGAAAATGATTCTGTACCAGCAGCTGCTGTTCTCAGGCCAAGGTGCTGTAACTGGAGACCCTATGGAAGAAATGAAAAGAAACTATAAAGGAAAGGGGAAAAAATAAAGATGTTTCTAGCATCTAGCAAGGGATTTAGATCATTTTTACTGAGGAAAAAAATGATAGGAGGGACAGTAAATCTTGCCGAGGAAAGCATATAAGAAATGTCATATTTATTGCCACTTTATATTAAAATTAAATCTGCTGAAGTGTGAGGGAGTCAGAAGAGCCCAACTCTGGTCCCATTGCTTATGTTACCAACTAGGTCTCCTTGTGCAACTCATTGTTCTCATCAAAAACGCAAAGGTATTGGGTGAAAAAAATATCTAGTCTTTTCTCAGTCTAAAACAGGAATCCTTGTGTTACATATAGATAAAACTGGTGTGTGTGTGTGTCTGTGTGTGTGTGTGTGTGTGTGTGTGTATATATATACACATAACCTGCTGGGGGCCACAACTTTTGTCCTCAGGCTCTAGAATCTTATAGCTCAGAAAATGCTACAGTTGGAAGAGAGCACTGAGGTCATCTAACAGGGACTTTCAAACATTTTTGTAGTGTTTATAAGATGTATATTTTGTGTACATTCAAAACGTTTATAAGGTATATGTAATATCTTCAAGTATATCTTAGCACTGCAAAATACAATACCAATCAAAGCAAAGCTGATCTGACTGAGAAAGGAAAGGAAGCCTTGTTCACAGATGAGGAAGCAGAGGTCCAAGGTCACACGGTAGACACCAGCAGAGCTGCAATTTGACTCCCGTGCTCCCTGAACCTGTAATCTTTCCATCACACCATACAGAATGCAGCAAGACCAGAGAAGAAAAGAGTGGCTGCTTCACTCCCACCCCCCAGTCTCCTCCTGTCCTCTTTATTTATTTTATTTCTGGGTTGTACAGACCAGCCTGTGTATCCTCCTTTGATGTCTGTTCCACACAGATATATGTGCTGTGGGACCCACTTGGGCAGGTAACCAGGTAGGGCAATTAAAAGTCAGGTCGATGAGAATGGAATACATTTTATGTAGTGGGGAAGATGCTGAAGAAAAGCTGGGAGGGCTGCGTGTAAGAATTGGTCAAGGCAAATGCTCGACAGAGTCAGAAATGAAAGAATGACAACTCTCATAACGCACCTGTTAACAGGAGCTCGGCCAATTCTAGGTATGCATTAAAGATCATCACAATAATGATCTACTTCCTAGAGCCTCAATATTGCAAAAAGGGATTTAAGAAAGAATCACTTTCTCACTGAGTGTATAGATACAGATATACAGGTCTATATACAAAGATGCATATTCCTTCTTAAGACTTAGAATATTTTCCCCTGAATTTCTCTTAAGAATAGGATGAACAGAGAAAAACTCTTATCTGACTGCCCAGATGATGTCATTAAAATACCTTCCCAGTTTAGCCTGGTGAAATCAATTTGATTAAATTTACTCAGTTTACTTGTTTGGATCAAGATCATGTATTCATAAGGCATCTGTCCAAATACAAGTGTGTGCCCAAAAGAAATAACATACACTGTTAGAAGCCATTACCAGAGAGTAAATACAAAATAAAATAGTTCACTCTATATGTGGGGGTCAGGGGAAGAGGAACAATGAGAGGAAATGGCGAATTCACTGACATCTGGGCTAGGTGTGCTGTTTAGGAAGTTGTCTTAAATCCTTTCCAGAACAAGCTATGTTACAGATAAATACATGCTGTCCATCCTTCCTATAGATGTACATGATCTGGAAAGACCTTTTAGGAGTCAGTTGGAGAAGAGGATAGGAGAGAAACAATTGTATTAATAATATAGTGTAACGTTAAGATTCAGGTTTAGGGAAGCAAACCTGTTTTCTTCCAGTCTATGATATTCTGGTTCCATGTGGATTTTTAACAATACTAATTCGTCCTGATCTTAGCAAACAAAAACAAAACATCTACTAATAGGTATCCTCAAATCCACTCCCCCCGCAAAAATCAAACACACCTAGTTTTTCATGATCAGTCTTACTATGGATGACTGTGTTTTCTGTAGAAGATTTTATAAATTGCAGTGTAAATAATGCAAATAGCTCATTTACTTCATAAAATGTCACAGCCAAAAAAGCAAGAACTGTGTGTTTTGAACCCATCAGTCTATATATAGCTGGAATCCTCCCCATCACTTAGAATTTATGATTCTACCTTCCATATGAATCTTATATCATGTTAAAATTCAGTAAGAAGTATAAACCCACATGCTTTGTCGCACTCTTTATGTTTCCTTCTACCAGTCATTTCACAGTGCTTTCATCTTTAATTTCCTTGAGAGAGTACATCACGAAACAAAGGTGGTAATTACCCAGACAGACTTTAGTTGTTAAATATTATTCAAACAAACCCAGTAAATGGCATCCGTAATAAAGAGCAGGGAAACAGATTACAGTGTTTCATTCCAATCTGACACCACCCTCAGGAGAAGAGAGAGCACAAGGCAAACCCATAAGTATTTATATACTCCCCGAGCTGTACGGAGAAAGTTCACAGGAAGCAGTTAAAGATGCAGCAACTAAACCCAGCATTTAACTGACTTGCTTGGGAATCTTGCTGTTTTATGCAATTAAAAACCAGATGAAAAATACATCACTACTAGTCAATCTTGATTTTAATAGAGTTTGATTTTTAAGGTAGCTCTTCTTCCATATGTGCCTTGACAATAATCTTGCAAAGAGAACCTTCCTGTAGGAACTGTGTGGCTCAACTGGCTGATTCTGGAGGTGCAGTCACTGTTCACTGCCACATAAGCACTTAGATTCCCTGCTGTGCCATGCCTCCCCAGCCACTGTTTGGGATAGTGTTAGGGACAGGTGCAGATTGGCAGTGCTAACCTCAGGAAAGGAGAAGGGGTGCAAAAATGAGAAAGCCAATGAGCATTTAAAACCTAACCCCCAACAGCAGGAACCTGATGTTAGGAACTCTTCCTGGCCAGGAGCGTGAGCAGAAACTGGGAGCTCATGTCCAAAGGTGACCTTTTCCCCATTAACGTACATTAGCATAGTAAAAATCACACCCACAGCACTGTGACAGTTTACAAATGTCATGGCAACCCCTGGAAGTTACCATATAAGGATAAAATTGGGAAGGACCTTTAGCTCTAAGAACTTTCCACTCTTTTCCTAGAGAAATAATAAATATTCCACCCACCATTTAGTATATTGTACAGTGTAGACGTAAAAGTAGAAGTGTGGTAAGACCCCAGCATCTTCTCCACTCATGGAGACGGACCCACTTCCCCTCAGGAAATGCACTTTCACTTTCTATTTCTGTGCTGAAAAGCCTGCAATAAAAGCTGCTGGTGTGGAAGTACTAAGTGTCTGTCATCTCTCCATCACATCCAAGCAAAGAGCCAAAGGACTGGGGCAACACCCCTCAAAAAGAACAACCCTGACAATAGGGAAGAAGCCAAGGAGAGGTTCTCCACTAATTTTGAATGCTGTGGCGTGGTCACAGCAAAGTGCAGTCCACATACAGGATTTACTCGGATACAGCCCAGTGTTGCTCATACTCTAAAGATAGCATGAGGCAAGACAGGCTGCCAGATGCCACAGCAGACAGAAACTTCTGCCCTAAATTCATCCACCTGTAGGCTTCCCCAAGTGTTACTTTATCCACTCCATTTCTGCTATCCTGCAGCTCGGCTCTTGGGCCACCTCATAAATGAAGGAAGGTTACCCCATATCCTCCAGTCAAAGTTATTCTCTCCCTCCTCCTGTTTCAGTTACACTTGCATGTATGCACTGGCCCATGTGCCATGCACAGTTGTGTTCATGTCCGTCTCTCCCACTAATGTGTATGATCCTAAAGGGAAAGGTCTATAGCTCTTGTATTTTTGTATCTCCTATCTTAGGTGCTCAATAATAATAACTATCACAAAATGATGTTTATTAAGCACTTCCTATATGCTGGACACGTTACATGTATCATCTCATTTAAACCATACAACTCTGTAGCATGATGGTAGCATGATGTATCATTTAAACCACACAACTCTGTAGCATCATGGGCCCTGGAGCAAGACACCTGTGTTCAAAGCCTTTCTCCTTCCGCCATCTGCCAAATAACCTTTAAACAGGCTGGATTCCAACAATTGTCTGATTTACAGCCTCAACTCTACTCTACCTCCATTGAAAGCCACATAGATTTAATTGAATTAGACCCATTAGCTAAGAACCAAACTCGTTATTACTCCTTATCACTAGCAATGCTAAGGCAACCCCCATTAACTTGTGATTTAACATATTTAGGTGTTTAGACATAGAATGGACAGTGATATAACTAATCAGACCAATAATATTAGTATTTTACATTTTTCTAGTGTTTTGCTACCTTCTCAGTTCTTTCAGACAAATCACCTCCACTGATCTTCACACCATCCTTGAAAGATGGGCGGGACAGCTGTCCTTTTCCCCGTTTTACAGACGAGTACACTGAAGTGAGAGGAGCAAAATGACTTGATGTTATGTCATAGGCAGACAGTGGCGGAACTACAGCTCACACTGAAGCCTCCTAAATGCATCCACAAGATTCTTGCTCCCACCTTGCTTTGTCCCTCAGCATGAGTCACACGTGTGTGCACAGACTCACCAAAAGCCACCAAGAACCAGGTGCCCCGCCAGAGCCTTTAATGGTTCAGGCCGTCTGGTAACTATAGCAATTGTCGCTTGTGGCAAATGAGATCACCCAGCACACACTTGCTCTCAAGATTTGAGTTACAAGAGATGAGGCATTTTCCACAGAGGGCCATTAAGTCTGGAATTCTCTTCCCCTGGTCTGACATAGCCCTAGGGAATTAGTCTTCTGGGCCTTTGCAAACCACATCAAGTTGAGTTAGCCGCTCACGATTGGTGAGAAATCCTAATGGGCAGGAGGAAAGCACCAAATTGTCTTTTAGTTGTGAGCAATTTGTAATGTTGTGATCAGGATAACTACTCCGCCATACATAGTTCTCATTCTTTAAAAATAAAATTGTAGTCAGCAGTCCACATGGTTTTGTTTCTGTGTTCTTACATCATGTGGCACATGATGTGATGGAGAAACCTACGGGGAAGTTTTGTTTCTTTTGCATAAACCATTTTGCAGTAATTGATCAGCCATAGAGAAAAGATTATCTCCTGTGCACGCACGGTGAGTTCTGTGGCCACCAGAGACCAATAAGCTGTGTCCCTAGAACTATTATCACTTTGTTGAAGAAGCTGCTATGTGAACAAAAACCAGCCTTCGTTAATTTCCCTTTTCGTATTTAAAAAACCTTGTCAGTATTTTCCCTTTGGGAGTGTATAATTTGTCAACAGTGCATATTATTTTAGTTCTAAAGAGGAAAGATGTAGGGCAGTGTATCCTTATTAATATCTCTTATTCATTGATCTTCATGCCAAATCTTAGTATGTTTCCTCTCAGTAAAATTCTCTGCATTTTTTATTATATTATAGTATACTTGGGAGTTTTTTTTTCATTTCACTGAAATATAAATTTTTATTTTGAGACTAATTTGAATTCCACTCCCCCTCCCCACCCACCATGCATACATGGTCTATTTAACTGATGGAGGAACTGAGGCCCGAGAAGTACAATGGCCAGACTGAGCCTACATAATACTCAGCAATGGAATCAGAATATATATTCTCAGCCTAGTGCCCTTTCCATTGTGCTCTGCAGTGTGTGTGTCTGTTTTCTCTCTGCAACTGTTGTGTAAGCTTCTGGAAGCGGAGTTGATCTTTAAGTGTCTCAATTAGAACTGCTTGGTAGATGCTTATTAACTGTCAGACTTCGTTCCATTCTCACAAGAACCCTGAATATTACACCTCCCTTTCATTATCTGTTCTTTTTTGTTCAACCTCCTGTGTAAATGTAGAAAAACATGAAGGATGGTCATGTAATATATGATAAAGAGGAATTTGATTAAGCTTGACCATGAAGTTGAAAAATGGTTTAAGGAATAATCTTCATGAACCTAACGTTATTTATTAATGGTGTAAATAGTCTCACATGTAAAGTGATTAGACTACTATTAGACATTTTTTTTTAAATTATGCATTATTTCTAGCCACGGGCAAGGAAGGGACTGCAGAGTTAGCTCATGTTCAGAGTGAAAAAGTAAACATCACGTTAGCCTGACCTCAGTTGTCAGTTTATTCATTGTGGATTTTTGTGCCATGGGAAAAGCTGGTTCAGGAATTGTTTGCCCTGCTGTTAGTTTGCATGCACAGTAACATTCTAAATACTCACTATAAATTGTATTATAGTTTGTTTCAGTGTTGGAAGGGGTGTTGTCTAAGCTGTCCAGGTATGATGAAGGCACTTTCTTTTCATCCATTCTGTCATTCACTGTAAGTATTTGAATGAGTTCTCTCCTGCTGTCTTTTAACTGTCGTCACAGTATTTAGGCAGCCATTAAGAAAATAATTCTCATAATTATCTCTTTCTTTCCCTCTGAAGGTGAAAGCAGCTGCAAAATATGTTGATGTTCCAGTAAGTATTTTTTATATCTTTTTTAAAAACTAGATATAATTCTTTTTAAAAAAAATAATTACAGTTCACCATGGGTTTATTTCAAATCTTTAAACCAGTGCCATTCCCTTAGGGAGTAGTTTATTTTCCTTAAGCAAGCCCTAATTCTCATAACAAGACTTGGCAAGGTTATTTCAGT
>CM052437.1:161888250-161953411 GCA_028533085.1 Varecia variegata | reverse complement strand
GATGAAAAGGTCATAGTGCCCAAATGAATCATTCATAGACACTTTCTGTGCCCCAAACTGGTACATACACCATTATAACTGGATTGACCACTGAGTTCAGCCAAACCATTAATTAGTCATTTCACTCAAAAGATTAGCCAAACCAGTATGCATCCCATCATTGGTCCTTAAGTAGGGGAGTGGAGAACAGCTGATTATGTGAAATTTTAACTTTATAATTACCAGTCTTTTTAGCGCCAAGAAAAGAACCACAGAATAAACTTGAGGAGGCACTTGCCTACTTGATAATAAATAATAAAGAACAGTATTGACTTTAATACCCTTCGTGTAGTGTGGAGAAAGAGGTAATTTAACATTACTTTCAGGACATTTTGGAATGAAGGGAGATTAGTGAAATAGTAGTGGACTGAAAAGAGCTTTCAGTTTATGGAACTTGTCCTATTATATAGCTTATTCTGTTATGTCACTGAAGAGGACCTAATTCATCTGGAAATATCTCAGTTATTATATTCATGATTTTTGTTAGAAAAGAGAAAGTATGGAGGTCCAAAGATGGGGAAATGTTTTTTCAGCATTCAACAAACATTTATTAGGCACCTACTATATGCTACTCCTTCCATGTTAGCACCTTTCACATGTTCTCTTCCTTAGCACACATCATGATACTCTCATAATTTGAAAACTTCCTGATGGAGTTAAAAAATGGAAATCACCCAGAATATTATTCAATATGGAATAAAATGGCATCAAATACTTCTCTGTCTGTGTTTGAAAAAAAAAAAAAATGAAGAAAGCCACCTATGTAGAGTTCCCCTATGGATGAACTAAGGATCTTTTTTTCACATTGCATTGTTTTGTTACAGTAAAACAAATATTTTCCAGTGTTTTAAAGCGTTAGAATGTTTGGCGCTTTAAAATGAGTCTGAAGAAGAGAGTATGTAGGAGATGTGTAGCATAATAGCCATTTGCCTGTTTATCTTAATAAGCAGTGTAGTTCTTCAAAGGATTTATTTATATTACATATCACATTATTGGGTTTACAGACATGTTTGGTCTTTTGAAGTGTGGATTGCTTCAACCTGCAAGAAAATTGGATGGGCTATTCTTAATAGGCGTCTTCTGTATTCATGCACCATCCTGTGTTACGATGACTGTCAGTGACCACCAGGAATGGCAGAGACTGTATTCTTAGTTTTCTGCTAGAAGCACCAAACTGCTCGTAAGAATCAGTGATTTTATTGACAGAACAGAAATCCAGACTTTTTTTCTAGAGGGAAATGAAATAACACAGTAGTTATGAGGCCAGACTCTGGAGCATAAATATGAGATATGAATTTTAACCCTGCCACTTACTGTACTCATTGTATAAACTTGAATAATTGCTTAATCTAAACTCAGTACCTCTACTTCTGTAAACTCAGTTTCAAGATATGCAAAATGGGAATAATAACACCCACTTCATCAAGGTTGTTATAAGAATTAAGTGAAATTTTAACTGATTCACTTGAACTTCCCATGGGGAATAAAGAAAATATCAGATACCTTTATAATCAGAATTTCTAAAAAATAATAATAGTAATAAAAATAACAGTACCTGTATCTCAAAATGCTTTATAAATCTCATTTATTCCTCATTATACTTTGTCATTTTTATAATATGTCTGTACTTCATAAAGAAGCCAAATGAATAAATTAAAAACAAAATAAGAGACAAGAGAAAGTTCTAGGGCTCTAGGCTTGCATTTTTCTTTATTCTGGAAGCATAAAGCTATACTGAGGCAGCATCTAAAAACAAAATGACAATTTGCCTTTTCCCTTCCACGCATTTTTATAAGAATCACAAGCTCATCATACCCTTTCCTTTAATAGTCAAATTTAAATTCACAGTATTTCCGTAGCACATTAGTATCTTTTTATTTTCAAGCTAGATTCATATAATCTATCCCCCATATTACAGATGAGAAAATGAGGCATAGAGAAGGGAAGTGACAGGCTCAATCAAGCAAATAGCGCAGAGGGGCCAGCCTACCCACCCCTGCAGGTTCTACGTTCATGTTCTTCTCTGGCGTGTTGACAGCCAGCCCTCAGCTCTGCTCCACACACAAGTCTCTATCTCCCCCGTCATGAACAGCTCTGGGTCGAGCTGGAAATGTTGATAGGTTTAGGTTGGGGTGAACACTTCCTGTATTTTTAACCATAATAGGCTGGTTTCAGTTTTCCTTAAATATAACCCTTAATCCTATTGCAAGCCAACAAAAACTTCACATTTCAAACTTTCAAAATGCTTGTGCTTTGGGAGTCTGTTTCGTGGAACTAGGTATGATAGTTTCAGTGAGATGCCTTGAATAGAGGGGAGAACCTGGCATTATTGTATCAAATCTACTATTAATATAAAATTTGCATTTTAGTGTTTAGAAATGGGAAGTGAGTGAAATAGAGCCGTGAATTTAGTTATATGAAATAGATGTACTATTGACAAAATGAACACTCAATGTATATTGAAGCATTTATATTTACTTTTTAATATAATGGTGAATCGGTAGGGCATTAATGTTTCTAAACATTTTGTTTCTCTCTAAAGCTACTAACTGACCCTAAAGGATGTCTTATATTTATTAAATTTATCAAAACCATCAGCGTTGAAAAAATACTGTTCTTTTATTCAATTTAACTTTACATTTAAAAGTACATATTTTCTAGGTGAGATTTTCTAGGTGTTATCTCAACACAGTGACTCAATTCTTTTCAAATAGCTTCTCTTGAAATAAATGAAGAAATACATTCATAATGTGGAAATTTAGCTATTCCATGTCTTACTGCTCTAAAAAGTGTTGATTCTTTTTCTTTCTTTTTTCCCCCTGTTGTTCACCTCTTGAGACAAGCATAGCTGGAGAAGAATAAAAATATATCAACTAGTTGTAACGATTCATAATCAATAAAAAACTAAACACTTAAGCAGAAAATATATCGCAGATTTGTGCCCTAGCAAAGCAGCTATTTTTACCTTGCCATCATCATCAGAAGCCGCATTCTGACAGAAATCATTTGCTTGAAGCAGCGGCGATATATAAACCCTATGGGGTCTTGTGATTCAGATTTAGGAATATCAGCCTTCGAGGGTCTGAAGGCATTGTGCATTAGTATGTATTGAGAACTCATTCCAGGTGGCAAGCAGCTGGACTTTTTTTAAATAAAACTTCCAAAATAAATGTGAAGTACTTGTTTCCAGGCAATAAGTGTTATATTTAATTGAATCATCCTCAAAATGTTATAAATTAGGCCAAAAAAAGGGAGTTGTGCATATTTAATATATTTGTTTTGTATTTTCACTCTTCAACAGAATAATGAAATTCCTTAACTACTTCTCTTTAACTTGCATGAAGAAAGCACGGTATGTTGCTAAATCTCTTTTCACCAGCTCTGCGGAGAAACAACTTTAATCCTTGTTAGAAAATTGCCGAGTCTGGGACTGACAAAGAGCTCATGCTTGTTCTATTGTTAGTGCTCCCTGGCCCCAAGAGCAGAGCCCTTTACAGCTGCGTGGATCCCGCCCGGCTCAGCTGCACTATTTAGGAGAGGAGGTTTGTCAATTTCTATTGACAATGGAGAGAGTTTTTCAGGGCCTGTAGCAGTGCTGACACAGTTGGGGATCAATGCCAGCCATTCAGACTGCACCCTCTTTCATTGCTTTGGTTTGTTAATTCAAGACTAAAGGTCCACTGAGGGGGTTCGGGGTGTTTAAGAAAGCTGATGAACTGTTTAAGAAAGCTGATGAACTGCAAGCATTTATAGCCCTGGTGTGGCAATTTCCATAGTCAGTGGCAACTCCTGGCACTGAGGGAGCTATGTCCTTGTTGACCCTCTTGTTATTAAAAATGCACAAGTGCTGCGCTTCTCAATATTTCAACACTCTTTCATTGTCAATACCACCTTCTGAGCCCTTCAGCTTGTTGCTTGCTCTAAAGATCTTCTTAGATTGGGTTTGAAAACTTCACCTTAAACACTAGATTAGACTGATGTTCTGTTTTCCGTGCTCCTGTTGATTTGTTGAGCCTTCCCAGGGCTGGAAAGCAAGTAGCAGCTTGATGGGGAGACGGGCTGCTAATATGATTTACCAGTCTACAGTCATGCACAATAAGTGTGAATAAATACAGGGGTCTCACAGAGTCAACCCTAGCCTTTCCTTTTCTTCTATTTTTGCTTTAAAAGAGATATCTCAAGAAAATGAAGTAAGTAACACATGCCCTTACAGGAGTTGAATGAACCACAAAAAGAAGGGAAAAAAAACATATTTTTTTTGCTAAAGTGGTAGGCTGCTGTCATGGATTGATGTAGGAAAAAAAATTGTAAAATATACACCTATTGCTTTATTCCTATGTAGACCAAAGCAAAGAATAAAGCACTAATGCCATACCCATGACTTCAGTGCAAGCCGCAGTGCCCTTCCTTGTCATCCCCTGAAGGGAAAAGTGGATAGTCAACCAAGTTGTTTTATAAAATTAACTCTTCCAAAATGAGAAGACAGTTCCTAACGTACAGACCTTACTGCACATTCACCCTTTTCAAATTGTTTTTGGGAGGTTGATTTGGTTTAGTGGGGTGGGAGGAGGCAGAGAATTAAAGTAACCAACCTTTGACTTTTTTCTCAACGTGAAAAAATGGGACCTACCATATTCAGTACTCAGAAGGACATTTAATTCCAGCACCAGAAATAAGAAAGTACTAGGGGTTTCTGTTTGGTGGCTTCGTTTGCTTGTTTGAGGGGTGTGTGTGTGTGTTCGAGTTTCACCATATACAAAAAAGAAACAGTCGTGGTGGAATTTTTTTTGTTAGCCTATTCTTAGTGGCAGCATACACTCTGAGCTAAGCTACTGCTTTCCCTTAATCATTTGCTTAATTTAGCTGAAATTCCTCTTCAAAGTGCTTTGACTTAGGGACCAAAAATATGCATTCTTTTAAGATAATTTTTCTTAGAGACTTTTCCTTATGAACAATTTATTTGCCTTCAAAGTAAGATGATGGTAAAGTAGCTTAAACATTTTACCTAACAAGGGCTCTCTTTTTCTCTGTTTTTATAATTAACTTTAAATCATTTTATTCCCAAATTCTTTTTCTCTAAAATTATAATTTTGGCATGGTGTTAAAGAAGCTATCATATTAATAATTTCTGTGTTATATTACCTGCCCTTAATCATAAACACCATGTATATAGATGGTGGGAAAATAAAGTTAAATTAATTTTAAATCATGTAAGGATTTTTAAAAACATAAAGATGCATATGGAGTAATTTTAAGAAAGTATTTTCATTTCTCTCAAATTTATACAAACTTACCATGAATATAGTAACTACACAGTGTAACAGACAGATTAGTTTGTAGTGCTAGCCATTGTACATTGTATAATATTTTCTCTCCCTCAACAAAAAAGAAAAATTTACTATCCTTTGCAGAAGGACTATAATTTTTAAGAGTTGCATCCATTCTGACAACATTTTAGCTTTCAAATTATCTTAAGAGTGGGGGGGGGATTCCTAATTCAGTGTACTCATATTCTATATCAGCAATACTTGTGAGGATTTACCTATATTAAAATAGAACTCAAGAAGTTAAGACTTCAAATTATTTTATAATTTGAAATAAGGATAGAATTTAAATGATGTCAGAAATTAAAGTGAGTATGAAAGATTTTGAGGTTTAACATGTCAGCTGAATTTACTGGCAGTTTATATTTTAAGAATTTAGTTGTGTAGGTGTCTTATTTTATAAAACATATTGCTGATATTTTTACATGTCCTGAAAATTAAGAAAGTAATCATTAGGAAGGGGTGAAATTAGATACATGAATAGCATATTTTTTAAAAATCACAGTCCCACATTTAAAAAATTTGCCATATTTTTATTCATCCATTTGATTGATAGTATTTAATAAATCATTTATTCATTTTTAATTAGCTAATCATTTATGCATGTATGTTCAGTATACTAACAAATTAATAGAAATAGTGTGATGAAATGTGAAACTGATTTTTAATTTATACTTAAAATACCATTTCTTATAACAAATCATATTAGAACAATGTTAAAAAATACAAATCCAGATGAATTTAAGACTTGGATCACTTAAGATTATGCTTAGATGTTGAATATACTGTTTTATTATGTGGAGAAAATTTTATTTTTAGATTTTTTTTCTGTGTTTGAATACCTAAGAATGTATACACACACATACGTGATCTGGACTGTCACTAGGTTTGTGTATACAAGCAAGACAAAATCCCTTCTCTTTCAAAAACTCTTTTGTAATTTCTCAAGTGTTGAAGGGATGTTGCTATTTCTCACCGTTTTCTGAATCAGCAGCATTATTCTTACAGTGTTACCTAAACCCAGCTCTGGCACATCATCACTTAAGCCCTTAAAATGTCACCTCCAATGGCAGATTGCCTATTTTTGAAAATAGGAACAAAATTTCTTCTTTTACTGTAATCACCGACATTATATAGGAGCAGGAAATTGCATTAGAAAAGAATTTCTGGTTTTCCCTCAAAAGAGTTGTTAAAAAACAGAAAAATTATGAACCCTCCAAAAACACAAAATGAAACAGATCCTTTCCTTTCATAATTTGGCCAACTAACACCTATTTTGAGATTCTTATGATACATAAGAATTCCATCTTGATAATGTTCCTTCTGAAGATCTCAATAAATCTTTATTTTACATGGCTTTACAATGTCTTGGTAAATACTTAACAACCAATAGTAGGTAAAAGTGTGATTGGGGATTACCGTTTAGTTAAGTTGTGGATATTTTTTTGCCATCACTCATTTAAAATGTTATTTTTAGGTATTGACTGCATGCCTTATGGCATAACAGATCTTCTTTTTGATTTTTACTTAACATGCAGGCTAACAGAAAATTTTCTTTTGAAAATAATTTACCTCTTTTTTCCTGCTGCTTGGCCATCCATTTAGTCCCATAACATGTATTTAGTACCCATTGTTACCTACAAATTACAAAGCAGGCCACTAGGCTGCAAAGTGCAAAAACACTGTTTCCATGAATATGTTACAGCTGAAAGACTGTAATGTTAATTCATGGAAAGAACAGCCTAGGTCAATTTAGCAGATTTTCTAGCAAAACATACAATTCTGTTAACAGGAAATTACAGCATTATTGACTTCAAGTGCTGATCTGTGGTCATTTCAGAGTGTTTCATTACCCCCTCATTACCGAATCTGTTAAATGAATACTGCAGAGGTTGTTTTCTTTTTTTGTCCTCCTCCCCTCTGCCCCAACCCTTCCTTCCAGCAATGGTACAGCAGTTCCATGAAAGTCATTTGCCTGTGGTTGGCTGATAGATTAGACCTCCAGCTTCATATTTACCAACTGAAGACGCTCATCAAGATTGTGAAGGTAAACAAAATGTGTTTAGATGTGAATTGCCCACCAAGCTATAAAGAATAATGGGAAGATACTGACACACAAGAAAATCCTATTTGATATCACTGAGTGAATCTAAGTACTTAAAAAGCATCACTTATTAGCAATGATATGCTGCTGTTTACTTCTACTTTCAGTTAGACTGCTAAATAAACATAAATTTACCTTTTTGCATTAATAAAAAATATTTGCTAGCAAGTAATCACATTTTAAGATTATGTATGTAAAGCCACTAGCACAGTTACCTGAATGTAGTAGGTCCATAATAATTTTGTATTAATTGTATTATATACATAAATGTCTTCTCATAATACATTTGCTTTATATTCACTAGGATCATATATCATTCTGAGGGCTTTTGGACTGTATTTACCAAGAGAATAAGGAGAATCTCTGTTATTTTATTATATCCTGGTGCAAAAGCAGTACATTGTCACTGCTTGAATTCTTTTGAAAAAATGTTCCTTCCTATATGTAAAAGATAGTCAGTTTGAGTATTGGAGACTGTTCAAAACTACTAACACAGATGTCATATAAGTTCAGCAAGGCCGTTTTGACTTCTCTCTTTAAGAGAAAAGGTAATAACCTATATGTTATATTTAGTGAGTAAGGGCTTTAAAATAATATATTTATTCAACATGATTTTTCACACTTTGTAAGTTCTAATGGAAGCACAAAATTTACCCCAAGTTTAACCTTTTCTTATAATTGAGACAGAAATTCCACCTTGTGGCTAAAAATACTAAGCTATTGAGAATCAATTTTTCCTTTAAATAGAAGACCTTTACTTCCATTTTAGTACTATTTATTAATGGTACACGTGTGTGTGCCCATACAAATAATGTATATATGTGCACTTATGTGTATGTATGTGTATATATGAATATACCCACACACATACAGAGTGGTTCTCAAAGTGTCACTCTGACCTAGTATTATCAACATCACCTGGGAACTTGTTAGAACTGCACCCTCTTGGGCCCCACCTCAGACCTAATGATTCAGAAACTCAGAGGGTGGCACCCAAAAATCTATAGATTAACAAGCCCTCTAGATGATTCTAATACATGCTAAAGTTTGCAAAGAACTACTGTGTTATATATACCATTAAAAGAAATTTCTTTCTACCTTAAGATACTTTCCATTTTTCTCTTGGTTCCTGAAGTTTAATTAGAATACAAATTCTTTTATGCCATAGACACACTTGTTATCTTGTTAGAAAGGCTAACAAATAGGAAATTCTGTTCCAAAGTCAGAAATTGACAAATCTACTGGAACATAGAACCAGACCTGTAATGTCACAATAATAGCAATCATGATTAGTCATAAATAACAAGTAAAATTATAGCCACCCACAAAATTTTAATACTCTAGCTATACATTACATGTCAACAAAGAAAATACCTTTGATCCAGAACACTTCTTACTTGGTGTTATTTATTTTGCAAAGAAACTGAAAGAACAATATGATTGGTTCATATTTGGCTTAGTTCTCCACTGTTTCTTCCTTGTTTCTGTAAGTGTGATTTGAGGAGCTTTCAAATGCAGTTTGTTTTTCATAAAAGAGAATCAGGATAATGTATTTACCTTCTAAATATATGTTAAGGTTGTAGTCTACATGGTGATTAATATTAATTGGTTATCTTTATGATAAACCATGTTTTCAAGTTAATGCCTACTGTGTTCAGGTTGTCAGAAGTTACATATTTAGCCAACTAGTTTTTATTGACAGATTGTTAGGCTCTTTATTTTGTTTAGAGAATAAAAATCTCCAAATTTTATTACCCTATCGTTTGTTTCTTTCATAGTTATTCTTTTTCTCATATTCTCACGTCTAAGCACTAGTGGAATTTTTTCAGTTTTATTGAGGCATAATTGACAAATAAAAATTATATATCTTCCAGATAAACAATGTGACTGTAGTTAATAATGTATTGTATATTTGAAACTTTCTAAGAAAGTAGATCCTAAGTATTCTCACCAGTGCATAGTTTAGCATAAAAGAACAATTAATAATTTAATGAATTATACAATGAAATTTCCATTGTACTCTAAACCAATCAGCGTGTGTCTTATTTTGATATAGATAGTCTTCATTGTGGCTGTCAGTAGTCAAGACTGATAAATATGAAATTAAATTTCATGAATATGTTTGATTTTCCATGTTTTGCTTTTCACAAGCAAGTCCTCAGGCTCAGCTAGTGCTTTCTTGAGCTGATACACTTAATCAAGTTATAGGACTCTATTTAATAATTAAAAATGATTATTTTCACAATGAAAATCAAGGTGAATTAATAATTTAATGTTCTAATTGTTTTTTTCTACTTTGAATATAAACAGTCTTTAGCCAGTTTCATACATAGATTCATTATTCTTCAGAACTTGTATGGTTTTGTTCATAATGATCATTTTCCAGTGAATTTAAAAAGCCACGAAATAACACATGTATAGAATTAAGTCCCATATGCAGGCTTTCCTTCCACTTAGACTTGGCCTGCATGTTATAGCAGCGTTGTGCATTCTACCCAGAACCCAAGCACTGCACTCTAGCAGTCTAGTGCCTGCTACTCATAGGCACTGTCATTCTTCTATGCCCATGGAAACCCAGACTTCGTCAAAATTTATGTAATAGCCAACTTTGCCCTACAAAGATAACTTACACACTAATTGGTTCATTCATGTTACTCATGTAGAAAAAACAAATCCCAGTAAGCTTTCCAGAAAAATTTAAGGACTACGAAATTATTTTTGAAGTTTTAACATCAGAATGATTTATTTGGGGATCGAGGGAGAAGGTAGAATCTTCAAATAATCAAAATGGTTGTTGGAGTGGTGTTCTCTCTAGTGACCATATGACATTTAAAAGCAGTTAACATAAATCAGCTGTTTCTTTTGCTAGGAGAAAAGAAGACAATGAACAGCACCCTGTGGCAGGCACTTATCTTAAATAAGAGCCAACCAAACCTTGTGGAAGCCACAGAGAATGCCCAAGTGTTAATAACATTTTATGAGACAGAGAGAGAGATTTTGCAAGAATTATCTGCCCTGAAACTCACATAACTGGTTATTGAGTAATAGAATAAGAAAGGCTTCGAGACTGCAAATCCACAATTCAAATCTGTCCTGGCCAATTTATTGATAATCTAAGTCAAAGGAAAGTCACTCCAATAAAATGAGAAAGTCAAGCTCACAAGCTCAGTATATCATTGTCAGGGGGACAATACTTTATATTAATATTAGTCATATCATCTATAGATGAATATTTTGTGTGTTTATTCCTATAATTGGCTTGTGATGTCAGTTACAGGAATAAACACAAATCTCTATGGTAATAATGCCTTGTATCCTCATTACCAGATTATCTAGGCAAAACTTATTTTTCAGAGTTACTTCCCTGGTTCTGATATAAATTACCATGAGTTTTGGTGTAAGAGAATACCACCTTAGTCATATAACTTATGACTGAGAAAGAGAATAAGGAGAATATAAGGATGGTGGATTGTATGTGTCTTAAACTATTAAAATTTAAGTGAAAATAGATTTGATCACTTAAGAAAAAAATTACTCTTTGAATCTAAATTTTACTTGCGGTGGAGACACTGAGCTCAGATACTGTGCAGCCTTCTTCAGAGTCCAGTTTATTTTTGGACATGTGGACTTTTCAGATATGAACTTAAATCAAGGGATTATCCAAATGAAAAAAATATATATTATTCATTCTCCAGTCTTACTATTGACATGTCACTTCTGAAACTTGGAATGATATTGTGAGGCATAAGTTAGGTAGAAGAACACAGAAGGATAATATGTGAAAATACCAATGGCCCCACTACCTTGTCATGGTTCTACTTCTTCCCAGAAGGCTGTTAGTCAAGGCAAGGTAGGTATATCGAGGGGATTAGGATGTCTCTATCAGTGCTTCTCACCTCATGTGAATAAGTACCTTCAGCTCAAATGTCTGAATGTTATAATATTTTCTGAATAAGTATTATGAACATGTCTGTATTCAGTGAAATCAGGCATCTCTTAACATTAATTTTCAGCTGTTGGAGTTATGACATTGGGCCATGAAGTACAGTATTTCTTCTTTGACTTTTTTCATCTGTTAAGTGCAAACAACAACATAAACATGGCTACTAGCCATCACTTAGAACAGAATAGTGGCATATTAATATGTACTGATACTTCGGGCCAGTCCATTGAAGTTTGACTGTTTAATATTCTAAATCTGACATAGAAGAGTAGAAGAATCTTGATAGATATTGAGCATTAAAATAGCCTCAGAAGTGCTTCCACAGAATGGGATATCTTCTTTGTTTCCCCATTTATCTAACTCTGGACTTTTCTCCAACTTTAAAAATCAATAATAATAAAATACCAGTCTTGGTTTAGCCATAGAAATCATATGTGAAAGAAAATTGTACTTTAAAAAGTGAACATAAGGAAAGTTTTATAAATTAATATTTTCAGTGTCACAGAAGGGTTTTATTAGATTTTGTTCTTTTAAGAATCACTCTAGAAACAATAACACAGTATTTGTTCCATTTTTTGATATGTAATACACCAAATTATAACTTACTGTTTCACAAAAAAATGTAAATAGTTTTTTTATTATCCCACCTATGAAAACTTTATGCCAGAATTTGGCACTTCATATTACAAGGGAATTTCAATAGGAATGGTCAGAATTCATACAGACATTTAGGTGTACACAAATTTTTATTCAGAGGTACTTGTACATTATTTTATAATTCACAAATACTGAAAATGTGAATTTCTTTTACTGATAGCAGGATTAATCCTCTCCCTCCACACACCTGCCCCCCAAAACTAATGTATTTTATAAAATGAAACACATTTTTTAGTATTAAAAGAAAGCTCCTCAATTTAAAAAACTAAGAATTCATTTTTAAAGACTTGCATAAGTACATATCATTTTATTTTTGCTATGGCTTATTCAAATAGTAAATTCTGTGCAATTAGTAATGTTTTGGGGGGGAAAGTTAATTTGTCATCTGGTAGTCACAACATTGTGATCTATTCATAGTGACTGTAGTTTTGAATAGCACTATCCAAAACCTCTCATTCCATTTTCTCCCCAGAAGTACACCAACAAGATGATTAACATGGCAGCCATATGAACACATTAGTGGCCCAAGATCATTTTTGAAATGTCAACTGAGTATATATACCTATGCTTATAGACTTACATATCTGTGTACATATATAATCCAAGTTATCTAAACAAATTCTCTCTTCCTCCCTCAGAAAACCTACAGGGACTTCCGATTGCAGGGTGTGTTGGAAGGAACACTGAACAGTAAGACATACGATACTCTGCACAGACGCTTAACGGTAGAAGAGGCCACAGCCTCTGTTTCAGAAGGAGGAGGACTTCAGGGCATTACTATGAAAGACAGTGATGAAGAAGAAGAAGGCTGATAACACACAGCTCTGGAGAAGAGAGGAGTTCCTTGACTGACATTGTGTTTTTTGTATTTTGTCCATGTGATTGCATTTGTTGTCTTGACCAAATAAAAATGCTTGCATTTCTTTAAAAAATAAAGCCGGAAGCAGAGTTAATGAGGAAAATGCGAAGTATTTTTTTGAAGAAAATCATTCTCTTTTGTGTAGCTTGACCTAAAAATGAGCTTTCGCTCTGTTTGTGATTAGAATATGAACATTTTTTAAGATTTGAGCTTTTTTTCTGTAATCACATCAAAATAATGTCAGGTGTGTAAAGTGAGATATGCATTTCTCATAATACAACATTGTGAGAAGCCACTTCTAATCACTGTGCCAACTCTATTGTACCCTCGTTAAAATGGTGTGTACCTTACAGTTTATGTGAAATGTTTGTTTTGTACTTAATTTGCCATTGTTGTGATGTGTATAAAACCTTAACCTTGGTTCTTAGTACTCTGAATTGATCTGCAGGTATCTTCCTGGGCTTAAAAGAATGCCAAACTCAAATATAGACTAGATCATCCAATGGGTTTGTGTCTTGTTCCATTTTCAACATTTCTTCTTTCAAGTATACAAAATCCCAAGGTATAGGGTAGCAAGTGTGCTTCCGTCAACATACCCTCCTACTACTCCTAAGTATAAGAGCTTGCAGGCAATAAAAATCCATTTGTTCACAACCACTTCTGTATTTATCAGACTTGTATAGATTAAATGCAGTAAAAGATGTTTGCAGTATTTCAAACATCTCAATTATCTGGCTCTGTGTTTTTGTTTCTTGCTTTTTTATTTGTTTCATGATATTTTGTTTTCAATCAAATGAGTGAAAGATATTAAACTGTGTTTTGTACCTAGTAGGCACCCACATTTGTTAAAAGAATTAATTACTATGACAGCATATTTCCATAGCAAAGGAAATGTATGCTACATACTCGTGTATTATTAGTAATTAATGTTAACTAATAATTAGTAATGTTAACAATTGACTATTAGTAGTATTCCCTAAACTAGTCTCTTGCTAGGATTTTGAAAGATAACATTATTATGCTTTATAATTTCTCTATGGATTATTTTAGTAATTTTTCCTAAAATATGCTGGCATATTGTGCTACTGCATTCATTTATAAGTAATTTTCAGATGAAGTCAGTCCATGCAAATTGAGGGGAGGTATCCCTGAATTTATGAAAACTTATGTTCTAAAACTTTAGAAGTGAAAAAAGTTGGACCTCCAAATTCGTTCTCCTATGCTGTTACAAATGCTCACAGGTACCCAGACAAAAAAAATCTATTTAATCTACAGTTATGATTATTATTATTATTGCTTCTGCGGAGGGGTAAGATAAGACAAACATATAAGAAGGAGATTTCTTCCTTTTTCCTGGACTAGAGACTAGCCCTGCTATTTTTGAAAGGCAATTTGTCTTGGAATGTTCTCCCTCCCTTTCTTCTCCATCCTCACACCGAATAGCCTTTCCTTCAAGCCCTCAAGTGTCCAGTCATGCTACCCTAAACTCCCCAGTGGCACCCTCCCCAAGCTTGCTGTTGTTCCACAGCTCAAACTGCTCTATACTTGGAAATTACCCAAGCTTCTTTTCCTTTCAATAAAATGCCCATTTCCTTTATACAGTTCATCTCTGCGTAATTGACCCATTTTGTCCTAAAACGTGAGTAACTGATCACCTCCCATGACCCTATTGAAACTATCTTTTTAAAATAATGTATTTACTCAAATGTTTAGGTGATAGCATTTGGAAATAAGAAAGCAGTTCGTGCAGGGTAAAGTATTTGAGGCCTGACGGGTCTTTTTGCTGGCCTGGTATGTTGAACCCGGCTACTTGCCTGCCTTGCTGGTCAGTCTCTCTGAGCCTCTTTCTAGATTGTGATGTTCTTTGCTCCTTCTCTTCCACACCCAGGAAATCTCTAAAAGCCCTATTCCCTACCCTCCACCCCCAGTAGCTCCCAAAGCAAGGACAACAGTCAAAGGCAGGTAGTGGAGCCACTCACGTCTTTATAAGAACTACCTGGACTAACCTTTGAGCCACAAAAAGGTATGTGAAAAAAAAATTATAAAGTAACTTTGAAAAAGAATGAAAATTGGTTTTGGGGTTTTTGCCCAAAACTAACTGCAAATTGCTTGAAATGACAGTCCTTGTTCCTTGAAGTGTGTAACTATTAGGATGAATAACCAAGCATTCTATTAAAGAAAGGCAAGTTTTATGTGGCGGTATTCTTTAAAAAGTAGTATTTTTAAAAGAATTTAATTGAAAACCTAACAAGTTTTGTAGAATTTTTTAAGTGAAAATCATTTTTAACTCAACTATCCTTCTAAATGTTTGGGGGGAAGAGCAAAAAGTTACATTCTTTGAACAGTTTGGTGAATGTTGCAAGAGAAAATAGATAATACCCGTCTGATGTCCAAGCAGAACGAGTTGGTTAAATAGCACTAGAAGGAAAGTTTCTCCAGACACTTGTTAGAGAAAAATAATAATACCTTTACCGGAAAGGGAAAGAACCATACAGAGCTTAATGTAAACCTCTGGCTCTGCTGTGGGTTGTTCTTGCATTCACGGATTTTTCCACTCGAATTCGCTTTAGTCCTAGCTCATTGTGCCTCTCTTAGGAGAAGGGATTTCCTGCTACTTTTGCAATAAACGCCCGCGCAAAGTGTCTAGGAGCTTCCACCCCGCCCCCCAGGGTCAGAGCCCGGCCTGGTGGGGCGCTGCCCTCCTTCGCCAGCGGCGACCGGCGGTGAGAGGGCCCCTGAAGGTGCGCTTGAGTGGGAAAAAGATCATTCATCTGTCGTTGCTCAGAGATCCCCAGAAACCCCTTTCCGCTGCCGCGGCCGGCCTCCCGAGAGGGACGCACCCGGCGAAAACCTGCTAAGACCGCAGGCTGGGGGCACCGGGTGCGGGGACCAAGCGCGCGGGGAGTTCCCGCGACCCTCATTCCCCCGGAGCGCGGACCCGGCCTTCTGATCCTCACCAGTCCGGCGTTAGCTAGAAGGACCCGAGGCGGGAGGTTAGGGCAAGAGCTTGGTCGCTTTTATTTCTTACTCCCAAAATAGAAAATGGAAATTTCCGGGTCTGGGTCCCTAAAGGGAGGTGCCAAATCGATGTTCCTGAGAGATGAGCACGCGCGACTGGCGGCGGGGCATCCACGCGCCGGGAGGGAGAGCACCCAGCCGGGCCGGAGCGCCCTGGGCTCCTCCGTGCACAGCAACCCCAAGCACCCACCGACAGCCTTAGGCCATCCCACCCCCTTTGGTTTTGTGAAGATTTTGCGGGCCTGGTTTGTGGGGTTTCAGGAGGACTGTGCTCATCCTAGGTTCCACACCAGAGCGCTGTCCCTGTACTATGCAAGGAAACGAAGTGGCAGGTGGGCCTCCTTTTCCCTTCCAGTCCTCCTTGCAGTTACCTTTGGGGAAGGCCTGCGACTCGATTGGCCAAGTACTTTGCGGCAGATGGGGTGGGTACCCCGGCGGAGAGCTCTGGGCAAGGCTTGCTCTGGGGTAGAAAATGGAGTGCAGAGCTGCCTTAAGCTGCTCTTCTTAGTGAGGTTGAGCAAGATATTCAAGGGAGCAGAGGTGTGTGCAGGTTGAGTGCAAAGCTTTGAGCCTGGGTTCCACCAGTCACCAGACAGTCAACTGCGGATTTGTTTTCAGGAGGAAGTAGTAACTGGAGTGTGTGAATGTGTTGTTGAGAGAAGAGGAAATGAGGGAAGAATTCGATCTGTTTCCCAAATGAAGAAGACCCCTGATATAAAGGACTACCTAGAAACGGTGCACCTGACAGCAGCTTGGGCAACCGCCAGGAGCCCCGGCTTTGGAGTCAGAAAAGTCTGGGTTTGAATCCCAACAGCCACACTTCTGTGGCCTCGTACAAGCTACTTAGCCTGTCTGTAAAATGGGCACTTAATAAAGAAGGTTGTTGTGGAGATGGGGACATGTAATAAGGTGGGGCCGTTATTAACTATTTCTTAATGTAGGGATGGATTCGAAAGAAATCTTGGGAGGCTTGCCTCTGCCAGCATCCAGCCCCACTCTCACTGGCCACTCTCCCTGGGAGTGGCACAGCGTCCTGTCCTTTTGGATCACAGCTCCAAAGATCTTCAGCCCCGCCCCTGGCGTGTCTGAGAACTGGCTAGAATTGTCCAGTTCCTGGGTTACGTATATGGCCAGCCTGATAGGAGGAGAGAACACCGGGAGGCTCAAGCCGTCTCTTTCCTCCAGAAAAAGGCCAGCATCGTGGACAGCAGCCCCTGGAGCTGCGTCCTGGTTAGGAAGGGAGGCAGCTGGAGACGTGTTGTTGAGTCCACTTGGGGATGATGTTAGTCAGGGGTTCTGAAACAGGACGAGGATGATCCAGGAGGCGTCAGATCACAAGCGAGAAATCCCAGACGTCACCTATACATAGCCAGCTGGTTGAGTTCAAGGGAATTTCAGGGGCAAAATGGTGTTCATTAACATTTCCCAAGGTTTAAAGGAGACTGGAATGACGCCCTTGGTCTCAAATCAGAAAAACAACACAAAGAAGCACCTGCAAAATGCTAATCGGAGCCCATAGAGAAAGGTAGACAGGGCTGTAGACTCCACAAGGTGGCCCCAGCTGAGGCAGTGAAAAAGAAAAAAGACTGTAAGCACTTAGGGCTACAGCCAGCACCAAGCCCTACCCCCGGAATGGCTGAACTGGCATCACTGGAGCCAGTGACACGGGAAGGGAGCGCCCCAAGGTCACAACCCAGCACGTCTGTGGCGCGGGAGAGGTGCTTGGTGTTGCGGGGGTCTGGCTCTTTGCTTGAGGAAGTAGAAACTGAGCACTTTCCAGAGGGGAAGATTCGGCACCCTGCATTTGGCTGAGACTGGAGCTACTTTTTCAGCCAGAGTGGTGTTCCACACCCTCGTCATTCCTTTGAAGTCGGTGGCCAGCAGCTTCTGAGTCCCAGACCCAAGGACTCAATACTTTACTCTCCCTGTACTTCGCAGTTTTACAGTGAGGGTGGATGTATTTGTGTACTTGTCTGTGAATTTTAAATATATTTTAGACTTGTCTCCCACCTCTGTCCACGTTGACTTGCCCTGGGATCTGTGATCCCCCTACCTTTTTTCTCACATCCAAGAGGAAGAGAAGAGTTGATTTCAAGAACCATCAGATAAGGCAGTTACTCTTCCCCAAGCCCTGGCCTACGATTGTTTATAAAGCCCCTACACATAGATGACATCGATATGTCCCTGTGCAAAAATTGAAAGTGGTGTGTCAAATAACTTTCTTTTCTGCTCTAAATCAATATCTTCCTACCCTTGCCCTACAAGTTACATCTCTATTGGGTGAGATTGAAAGAAAGAAAACTTGATTTAATGCTAAAATTTATTCTGTGTGGTATTTCCTTAACATGCCAAGGAAGCAAAACTAAACTGCAGCTTTGGAAGGAGATTTTTGGTAGGGAGGTAGAAAAAGTTTCAGTGACCAGAGGTCACATGGTAAAAGGTCAGAACCCAACAGGACTCAAAAAGGAGAGAGTGAAACATGGAAAGGCCAGCTGGGCCAGCAGGCTGTGGGAGGGTAGGGTTTTTGTTAGGTCCTCCCTGTTGGATGACTGGGTAATAATTTTTTAAAACACACTTCAAAGTTGCTGTATTGAAGAAGCTCATTCATTGTCATTCATTCAAACTCCAGGTTTTTTGTTACATTGTGTGATTACTAGGTGTGTTCTTTCATAAAACTAGAATAGCCTATGGAAAGTTGATTAATTTTAGAAATGTATAACCACTTCTTAAGAAGTAAAATCTGCTTTAATCAAACTGGGATTTTAAAAAGAACTTTTGTGAAGTTTAATTCTTGAATCTACTAGAAGAAAGTGTTCCCTGGGAAATACAGGACTGATTGTGGGAGAGCAGGTCCCCAAGGACAAGGAAAGTCCTTGAGGTTATGAAAAATAACTTAGCAAATGTGATTCCTATATGTATGTTTAACATTTCCATTTCCAGGTATTTAACTTGAAATGTACCATTGAGCATAGGGATTGTATTTCAATCCAGTTGTCTGAAAACTATTTTGGAAAAGTTTGTAGCTAACTTTTTAATAAGGTGACAGCTTTTCATATGTATAGTTATTTTATTTTAAAATCTCTTTTCAATCTCCATGTCTCCCAGGGATGAAGGGGGCTTTGATTTAGTCACATTTTACTAAAAAAGGTTCAAAGCAAAGGGGAACTTCCACCGTCTGCTCCTGAACAAGGAGTCCACTAGCTGTGTGGCCTTTCTCAAGCTTGGGGACCTGGGCTAGAAGGCCAAGCAGGGCAGAAAACTGGCATCAATTATCCTAGTGCTCAAAATGTCCAGGACAAATTGGTCTGTGAGTACTTATGAAGAACTTTCTTAGAAAGGAGGAAAGGTCGTTCTCAATTTCAACAGATAATTAAGAATCAGCTTTAAAAGACTAGTGAGGGACAGGGAAGAGAAAAAGGGATTATATTTTACTTTGCACTGGGGCAGCAGTTAGTAGTGCAGTGGGGCAAAATAGATTGCATATGTTTGAAAAAGTGGACATTTTCTGGACTTAAGTTCCAACCTATATGTTTTTAAATTAAAACCTCTAGAAATTAATATAAAATAAATATAAATTATTGACGGATTAGATTGAATGTTAGAAAATACGGCTAATTTCGCACACGAATTCTGCAGAGAAAAGGAAAGCCTGAGTAACAGTAAAATGCAGAATGCAGAGAAGGGGGAAGTAACGCCTTGCCTTTCCCATTTCCAGCGACCACCACTCCCCGGCTCCCTAACAATAAGAGGGAAGGGCTCAGTTGCGCACCCAAGGCATGCCCTTTAGCTTTCCAAGTGACTTTGGATGGAGATGCACTTGAAGGAGGCAGGGTGCAAAACCAAAGGGCACCTGCACCGCTGTGGCCCTCTTAACTAAAAGAAGGGGATACCGGGATCCCACAGTCCTGCCCCTGACTTTCCCCTTGCCCTGTGTGCCACAGGGAAGCAATAAAAAACACCACAAGCAGAGCTCCAGAATTTGAGTTGTTGGTGGCATCTGAGTTAAAATCCGGAGGGAAAAAGATCTTATTCGAAAGGCAACGACAGCAATCACGTGTATTTTGTAGCTGCCACATTTCACTTTTCCATCCTGTATTTGAGTTGGCAAGTCGGAGGGAGCCCGGTTGACAGCGGGGGTCTCTCTTTCTCGCTCTCTCTTTCATCAGATGTCGTGGGTTTCACTTATTTAGGGAAATAATAAATTGGAATCTCCTATTAAGATTAAAGGGCAAGGACTTTGCTTTCAAAATAAAACGTTAATGTCAATCAAATAAAAGGGGAATATATAGTTTGGAAAGTGAGAAACCCCAATTATTACCATGCCTGCCACTTTCTGTACACAGCATATGCTCTTAATTTAAAAAAATCTTTTGCCTTTATTCGGAAACCGAGATCAGCGTCATTAAAGCCAATTTCTCTTTCTCTCGCTGTTTCTCTCTCTTTTCCTCTCCTTTCAACAGTGGTGTGAAAGTTCAGATATTCTCTGTGGTGAGTAAAAAGCTCTGGAAATCAGCTAATGTGCCAACACTGGGAACATATCCAGGCCTATGGTGCGAAAGTGGAATATATGCTGTTGAATTATTATATTTGTCCTTTAGATGTACATCTATGCCTTTGCATTATGTAAATTTCTGAGAAGCTGTGAATCACAAGGTTAGGTAGAGGAACCCAGCCCCCACCTCCCCACCCCCGCCCATCCCTCTGTCTGCTTTTACAAGCAACAGGACCCGACCCTATTTGAATGATTCACTGCCTTGTTGGTTTCTTCCTCCGGCTTTTTACCCCAGACCCAACTTCCCTTCCCACCCTCGACCCAGCGAGCAGCCAGGGCCAGTGGCCGCTGCTCTAGCCGGGTAGCCACCGCTGGCCCGCGTTCGTGACGTCAGCCAGCCAGACCCTCGAGGTCACTGAGGGTCACCCGATGATGTCCGCGTGTTGCCAGCGTTTACACCGACGCGGGGCTACCGCTTCGCGGTGTTTCCAGGACCCTCATCCTCTGTGAGACTAATGAGGAACTATGAGGACGACCCACTGTTAGTGAAATTCAAAGAATTTACTGCACTCGAATAAAGAGAAGATGGTGGGAAGAGGAAAAATATATAATTTCCAAATTAACTCCAACTAAGGAGGCAATAATTTAACTTAACATTTTAAACACTGGTGGGATTCCTTAATGATGGATCAAGGCTCTTCTTCGGATTTTCTCAGCGTGGATGTTAGAGCACGCACAGCACGTGTAGAATCTGGTCTGGGAGAGGCCACAGGGCGGAGGGAGGGAATGGCAGAAGAGCGCCCACCTTCGCCAAGGCAAGGGGGCCGGCGGGTGGCCGAGAGTGGCCTGCTCTTCGGGTGCTGTGGAACCGGCTGGAGGAAGCCACAGGATATTGCCCTCTGTGGACGGCCATGTAATCTTCCCTTTTAGAGGAGACCCACGACTTTGACCGGGACAAGTCAGGAATCGCAATGAAAGGACAAATTGGAGAATTGTTGGCCAAGAAGGGAAGGTAGAAGAAAACCGTCTTAAACAGGAGAATCTGGTTTTAAAATTCTCTCTCTTTCTCTCTTTTTTCAGGAGACCCCCCCCCCCCCACTTCTAAGCCCAGGCCTAAGGGCTTCAAAGGGAGGATTTGTAGGGAAAGGAGGTCGGCGAAAAAATACATCATATGATAGTGGATATGAAAGATTTTTGGAGGAGATACTCAGAGGTGCCCCCGCCCCCCACAACACCCTTTAAAATTGGATTAAGAACGTGTTTTCCGGGAAACTCAAAATGACAGGCAAAACTAATAAGATGCTCTACTTCCTTCTTAGGCGTGCCACACTGCCAGGCCAGTTTTCTTTCACCAGACATCTAGATTAAATAACCCTTCAGTTACACCCAGAGTCGTCAAAGCAAGACTATTAGCGAATGTCTATTCAAAAACTTTTCAACTAGGAGCTCTCCGCCATCTGTTACCTGGTCTCTTAAACCGGATCCGGCGCCCCCTCCCGAAACTCTTTGGAGCCTCCCCTGCCATCTCCCAGCCTTGGGAGCTGGGGGGTTTGAAGAGGGCCCTGACCCGCGGGGGCGCAGAGGGGAGGAGGCTATCGCGCCCGGGAGGGGCCGCAGGGGCGGTAGAAGTCCGGAGGCCGGAGGTCGCCGGACCGGATCGCCGGCCGGGCCGCGCTGACCGACCCCGCGGGCCAGGCACGCGGGAGACCAGCCGGGGCCGCGGAGCCCAGTCTGATGCGCACCCGGCAGCAGCGGGCGGGGAGGTCTGGCTGGCGGCGGGTCGCTAGAGTTGCGCCCCAGCTCCCCTGCCCCCTCCAAGCCTCTCAAGCCACCGCGCCCCGGCCCCTCGGTGGCAATCCACAGCTCAGTCAACCTCCGCCTTGCCAATGCCATTTTAACTGTTTGACTTGTGAGCAACAGCCAAGACGTGGAAAGCCCGGCTGGAGAGAGCTTTTTTCAGCTTTTCTGTTTCACTTTGGGCTTCTATTAAATGACCCAGCGCTGGCAACAGAATCTTGTGAATGAGGCGGGGCGCCTCTGCTCCTATGCCAGCAGCGGGAACGTAGTTCCCCTGGACAGCAAGGGCCACCGGGCGCCTGGCGCCCAGGCCGCCGCGACAATGAAGGCAGAGGGAGCCGAGGGCAGCGGGTCGGCGCGCGGTGCTCCCGGGCCAGAGCGGCTGTCCGCCGGAGTTCAGGAGGTAAATGAATTTATAAATGGCTCTTAAGAGATTTCTGGCTCGATTTTGATTTACCTCTATTGCTTCTCCGTTTCTCTAAGCTCGTCCTTTGTGTTATTTGGATTTCTATTATCGACTTTTATTTCATGGGATCACTTAAGGAATAAAGTTTGAAAATAACGTCAAAACTTTAAACCCCGTGGGGTAGTGTCAAGGAAAGAGTCGCACTGTGTTGAATATGGTTTTTATTTTGACCACAAAATGACTTTAAACTTGTCTGGGGACTGTTGCAAAGCACCTCAGCCAATTGCACTAACCAGTGTTTTCTATCATTGTAGGTAAATATATCAGTGTCGAGCACAAGAGCATGCTTGGATTCTTCTAATTGTTCACCTCTCAGGTTTCAATAACGGCGCTGTAAATTACAAGCAAAACTTTGCTGGTTTTTGTTGTTTGACTTTTTTGCTCCATGAAAAGGTTGGGGAAATTAGGTTGCTTGTTTGTAAACTTTCTTTTCCATCAAGTCCAGCCCTGAGTCGTAGCCTTGTAGTCTGGAGGGACACACCTCACAGGCCTGTGGGAATGGGTGAGAAAAATCTCAGCATTAGTGGAGGTACAGGAACAAACGAAGCCCAAGTGATCTCTGCCTGTATGTCATGCCTGCCCCTCTTTAACAGCTCCCATGTTTGGGCTCTTCATTGCTTTTACAAACTGATTTATGTAAATGCTGTTTTGAGAGGAATAATTTCACTGGCTTTAAACGAAATGCAAACATAAAAGAAATAGTAACAACAAAGGTCTAGAAACAAACAACAAACTGACCTCTCCCTTCTCCACCCGCCTGCCCTGCAAAAAGAGAGGGCTCTATGAGTTAGCTGACCCTTCCATACTTCTAACCTGTGATACTGTCCTCCACAGACTACCCAAAATTCACAAGAATTCTTCATTTGCTACCAAACTAACTAAAAGTACACTAGTTGCCTTAAATTTGAACGTGTTGCCCATATAGTTGTTAATGTGCTGAAAAGTTAGCTTTCACTGTGTAGTCATTAACTAATCTGAGACACTGGAAAACTCTTTCCTTGAACCTTACAGACCCTTGCTATTTGTGTCCTATTCCATCACCCTGTCTCCATAACACACCAAAAGAAATAACAAAAGACCCATCAGAGATAAAGACTATGAGTAAAACTGTAGAGGAATTTAAAAACACATTTTTCTCCTCTAGAAGTATGTTGCCTTTGGTGCTATTTATTAAACTGGAAAAAATGGATTTGCCTGAATGCCTGGAGGTGTCAGAATAATAATAATGACTTTTGTCTATCCCTCCTTTAGCTCACTGCAGCTAAAGCTAAGAGAAAGCAGTTTGTTGTTCTTGGTGAAGGAGGTTGGGGGTAAGAGATGTTGGACAGGCCTGTAAACCATAAAAATATGACCAGTGACAAATCAATACACTAGGCAGAAGATTGGAGGAGTTATAATATTTTCCAACATTTTTTAATTTTTTAAAAAAATCAACAGCATTTTGTGATTTATCAAGGAAGAAGAGACTAAAGATTACAGATTATTTCATAATTTATGGCTTTATTATATTAGCTTTTATATCACTTTGCAGTAAGTTAATCTTAACCAGAAACTGCATTTGGCTGTGACAGGGACTTGAATAAAAAGCCTGTAAAAATTATGTAAGGTCTTGAGTTATATCGAGAGCATAATTTAGGAAACACTGAAATAAAAATTAGATTCCTCAACAAAAGAGAACTTTAAATTATTTTAGGAGTTTTTTTAAATTTTTTTTATTTTCAGAAGGTCTTAACCCAGAGTTTGTCATCTGGCCTCTTTATATCAAGAATTGCTCAGGTTCCCTTAGGATATTTCATACAGAACAAGCCATACACTTACAACTTGCCTTCTACCAGGATCTAAGGTTATAAATACTGCCTGCCTTTCTTGGTTGGGAAGGGGAGGACCACTTAAATCATCAGCTCTGAACAAAAAAGGGTGGATTATAGGATTCTCCTAGAAAATCCAAAGAAACTATCACAGAGTTTCTCTTTTGCCATTAACAAAACAAACAAGGCTACTTTGCTTTCTTTTTAGTAAATTAAAAATTTTCACTCTTAAACCGTTTTAGAAGCTTCTTAATTTGCTGAATATACTCTGCTTTTATTGATTTGTTGTTTTAAAATATGATTGGAATTAAAACAAAGTACTGGACCAATTTGACAATAAGATGGAAGACGTTTCTAAATACAATTTGCATTTTAAGACAAATTCTTAATGGAGATATTATTTAAAAATTAACACATTTTTGGTTAGGTTTTAAATGGAAAAATTAGTAAACGTTGGAATATCAAGACCTGGATTTCTAAAGCACCTCTTCAGTCTTTAGGATTAGCAAGCTCGGGGCTATCTCAAAGGAAGGGCATAATTGACATTTTGCCATATTTGTGTTAACTCAAATGACACTTTCAAACACTCGCCAAAAAGGCAAAGCTTGTAAAGACCGGTGAGAAGCAAACTGTTGAAATATTAACTTTATACATATACATATACATCCCTTAGCCAATATTTTTCCTTTTTAGTTTAGCGTACACCAAGGGAGAAATTTACCGAGGTCAAATAAAGACTCTTTTGTCGTTAAGGAGATGGGAGGGGGAGGGGAAGAAGGGGAGAGGGAGGGACACGCGACAAACGTAAAACAAACTGGTGCCATTCAGTCAAGAAGGCAGGTAACGCTCCAGAAGCCGGTGAGTTGTACAAGTCAGCTGGGCGTTCCAAAGCTTTCCAGAGTCGGGCTGTTTCGTGCTTCTTTGCTCTTTCCTTTCAACCTTGCCCTGTGACGGAGGAGTGCAGCAGGAGGGAGATTTTTCGCTATTGGGAAGAGGCAGGTAGGAAAGGGAACCTGATCCGCCCCAAAAGACAGCAATTAAAGTCTTAACCGCGACCCATCTGTCGTGGGACAGGGACCTCCCTTCCCCCAGCAAAGCCCATCCCGCGCCCTTTGTCTGAGCAGAGAAAAGGAGGAGACAGATTCGGCGGCCCCAACAGCAAAAGAAAAGAAAATTTCCAGGTTGCATGAGCCCGGAATGGTTGCGCCCCGGCCAAGGAAGGCTCCGAAGCTCCGTTCGTGGGCGTTGCGCCTCTTTATCGGCTCGGCTCAGGTGCTGTGCACTCGCCTCCTGCGCTTCTTCATTGCTGCATTTGTCCTCCCACCCCGAAGCCACCCCGAGACCTGAAAAGGGGCACTCCCTGGCCTAGCTGCTAAGGCGGGTCGTATTCTGCCAGACCTATCCCCCATCTGGCCCCTTGGCCGCCTTCAACTCCCAATAGGACTCGCTCTCCCTCCCCCATTTCTTCAGCAAGTGAGTTTCTCCACCACTCACCCAGCCACCCTGCCTTGCTGTTAGGCATCCGTTCCCAGCCTAAGCCGTCTCCGTTTCCAACCCTCTCGGCTCGCGTGGCAGGGGCGGAACTGACTCTCGAGGAAAGCCAGAGTGGGAGTGGGGCTGAGGGGCCCGGGTCGTTGGCCTGGCATGTGCTGGGAATGGGGCAGACAGGAGTGAATACTTTGAGGTCCTCCGTTTGCGGTCCAACTCCGCATCTTTGGGTGAAATTGGTCAGGGACTCAACAATGCCAGGGTTTCCAGTCTGCCTTCATCCAGCCTCTCACTGCCGACCCTTTCCGGGGCTCTTGCAGAAGGACACCCACACACCACGCTTGGCCCGATAGCTGACACTCGCCACCACCCGTTCCACACTCACCCACTCAGGGTTAACTCACCAGGCAGATGATACCTTGGGCTGCTGCGGGCCGCCACTCACCCGGACGTCCAGGCCCCACCGCCTTGTGCTCGCAGCTCTGCACGCTCTCTTACCCTCCCAGCGTTCGCTCGCTTCCACTGCGTTTTCCAACTTCATGCAGCCCCTAGTGCGCGCCTGGCCCCGGGTCTCAGCTCCGGGAGATCTCAGGATTGCAAAGGACTGAGCGGAGGAAGGCGCGCGCCACTGCTCCTCGCGCGCTCCGGGCGGCGCCTGCCTGAGCGGCGGGAACCCGCACAGTCAGAGCCGCAGCCACTAGCGTCTTCCCGGAACCCCGTACGCTCGACCGCTCCTCCCTAGGAGTTTGGACCGAGAAGCCACACCCGGAGGGTGCCTAACTGTGGGGCTTTGCAGGGGCATGGTCTCTACGCGCTCTTTGCCAGGCCCGAGTGTAGTTGCCGCAAGTCTGGCGCCGGCAGGTCGCTTTGCTAGCCGCTCCGCTGCGCACAAGCACCCCGACTGCTGCCTCCAATGCTTCGAGGAGACATTCGGACTTCGGCAGCCAGGGTGGGAATCACTAAGTTCTGTTTCCCTTCTCCGCTCGGCATTCAGTATTTAAAATGCTTAGAGAGAGCTCTCGCTGAGCGCAGGTACTTAAGAAAGAAATACTCTTTCCGGGCTCTCAATGGAAATTCATAGAAGCAAGCGCACGCGTGTATTTGTATGTATCCTGGGTGGGGTCCGATCTGAGTCAAGGTCTCTTGTGGTGTGGTACCCGCTTATTCCTCGCAACTCCTCAACTTTGTGGATGGGAACGCATCTTTCCCATGCCTATTGCCACGGGCATCGCCTTTACAAAACCGCAAACACTTAACAAGCCTCCCAAGGCCTTTAATTCTCAGGGGCGTTTTGGGAGGCCAGTTACCTGCTGGCGTCTTCCAAATGGTCCAGACTCGGTTCGGGCCGCGGAGACTCCGGGATTCCGGGAGTGCGCGGCTCCCAGCTCTGGAGGAACAAAGAGGGCTGCGGGGAAGGTGGCACAGCCCGGACCCGAGCCCAGCTCCGGCCCAGCGGAACCAAGCAGGGAAACCTTGATTTTGCTGCTGGAGGCTTCCTGGCCAAGGCTTTCTGGAGCTTGGCGTTTAATAAATATAGCCTGGCGTTTGCCCCTGAATTAGACTCCGTTTCCTTATTTAGCCCTTGCACAATGATTTTAGATGATGTCACTTAGAGCTAAACGAGAAAATTGATCTCAGATTTGCTTGGCCTCTAAAGCCTGGTTAAGCAGATTGAGAATTAGAAAGACAGAGGAAGCGGGTGGGGGGGAGCGGGGGGTTGGGGGCGCTGGAGAGTAGCGAAGTGTGCGCGGGAGAGTGTGTGCGCCCAGGGGAGGGCGCGCCGCGCAGCTGAGAGCGCCCCCGCCTCTTCTGGGCGGGGGAACCTCGCTCACCAATGAAAAGTAGTCACTGACTGCAAAGAAAAAAAAAGTTTTTCTGTTGACTGTTGGAAGCGAATTGAGCAATTATCTAGTTTACCTTCTCCTCTTGGAAGTTAACGATTGGCGAGATCTTGGCTGCGTTATTGACACAACACTTTCTATTGATAGAAATAAGTAGTGATTGTCCCCGAGTCATTGGTGCGCCAAGAACTCTGCGATGGGCTGGCAGGAGTCCATTGGGCTGGGCAGGCAGGTTCGGCTGGTGATGCTGGGGAGGAGGAGGAGGAGGCTGCTGGTGGTGATGGTGCCGGTCCCCCTCTTCGCAGGTCTGTGACAAGCAGGGAACGAGGCAACGACGGTGCAGCCCAGCTCTGGCTGACGGACGCTGGCGACTCAGACATGGACAGTAGCTGCCACAACGCGACCACCAAAATGTTAGCGACTGCTCCAGCCCGGGGCAACATGATGGGCACATCCAAACCCTTGGCTTTCTCCATTGAACGAATCATGGCGCGCACCCCTGAGCCCAAGGCCCTGCCTGTCCCCAACTTCCTGCAGGGAGCCTTGCCCAAGGGGGACCCCAAGCACTCTCTGCATCTCAACTCGTCGATCCCCTGCATGATCCCCTTCGTGCCTGTGGCGTACGACACCGGCCCCAAGGCAGGAGTGACTGGCTCTGAGCCGCGGAAGGCGAGTCTGGAGGCCCCGGCGGCGCCCGCGGCGGTGCCCTCGGCACCAGCATTCAGCTGCAGCGACCTGCTCAACTGCGCGCTGAGTCTCAAAGGCGACCTGGCCCGCGACGCGCTGCCGCTGCAGCAGTACAAGCTGGTAAGGCCGCGTGTGGTCAACCACTCTTCCTTCCACGCCATGGGCGCCCTGTGCTACCTGAACCGAGGTGACGGCCCGTGCCACCCGGCGGCCGGAGTGAACATCCACCCGGTGGCCTCCTACTTCCTCAGTTCCCCTTTGCACCCGCAGCCAAAAACGTATTTAGCCGAAAGGAATAAACTGGTGGTCCCAGCGGTGGAGAAGTACCCTTCGGGAGTAGCTTTCAAAGACCTGTCCGAGGCTCAGCTGCAGCATTACATGAAAGAAAGCGCCCAGCTTCTGTCGGAAAAAATCGGGTTCAAAACCTCGGACTTCAGCCGAGGCTCTCCTAATGCCAAGCCCAAAGTTTTCACTTGTGAAGTGTGCGGAAAGGCAAGTACTATGCAGATCGGAAACCCTTCCTTACTCCTTTCCTTACCCCCCTTCCTTCCTTCTTTCCTCCCTTGCTCTCTTCCTTCCTTTATTTATTTATTTATTTATTTTGGTGGTAATTATTTGCATACACCTGTTATAAGGTTATCTTTCCCCTTCCCTCCCCTTTGCTTCCTCTGCCGGGTTTGAAGTATTTTGGCTAACTTGTTCTACGTGTGTTTAATTTTAAGGTCTTTAACGCGCACTATAACTTAACCCGTCACATGCCGGTGCACACAGGAGCCAGACCCTTCGTTTGCAAAGTGTGTGGAAAGGGTTTCCGGCAAGCCAGCACCCTGTGCAGGCACAAGATCATTCACACACAGGTGTGTTCGTCTTTCTCAATTTCACCTGGTTTACTTCGGAACTGTTTGGGGAAAAAAACGAAAGCGGTCAATAAAGCCTTACTCTTTAGCGTAAGATTTGTTTAAAAAGTGCTAGCTGAACAGGGGGAAATGCCATGTATTGTTTGCCTTTGTTCTGCTTAAAAGCGTTAGAACATTGCTGTGTTTTGAGCTTACAGGACTTCACATAATAACAAAATAAAGTCTCTGTTTTTCCTCCCTCCTGCTTAGGAAAAACCTCACAAATGTAACCAGTGTGGCAAAGCATTTAATAGAAGTTCCACTTTAAACACTCATACCAGAATACACGCAGGCTACAAACCATTTGTGTGTGAATTCTGTGGCAAAGGATTTCATCAAAAAGGTATGGAACGCAAGAAATCTCTTTCATGGTAGCAGTACCGAAAGCCATAGTTAATCTTTTTGGAATATTTTAGAAAACGATTTTTATAGTGTAACTAGTTACGTGGTTCATTTGTTACCATTCTAACTCCCTACCCGAAGTCTGATTAGTATTAGAGAAATGCATGGTTCATATTCCAAGGGTATATATATGCCTAACCTCATGTTCTCATTTTATGTAATTAGATTAGTGAATGTGTATTAAAATGTAGAGGAAACTGCCTCACTGATGATGTGATATTTAAAAATAAACTTGGGTAGATAAAGGCAGGTCCTCATAGCAGCCCTGTGCTCTGCGCTGGCTGTGGGATCTGCGGCGGCTCTTCCACTTGCCTCGCTACATTCGACGTGTCCGCTGCTCCCTTTTTTCAGCTCTTTTTTCAGAATCACGTCCCTGTCCTTTGTCTGTTTCAGGGAATTACAAAAACCACAAGTTGACCCACAGCGGGGAGAAGCAGTTCAAGTGCAATATCTGCAACAAGGCTTTCCATCAGGTTTACAACCTCACCTTCCACATGCACACCCACAACGACAAGAAGCCTTTCACCTGCCCCACGTGCGGCAAGGGCTTCTGCAGGAACTTTGACCTCAAGAAGCACGTCCGCAAGCTGCACGACAGCAGCCTGGGTCTGGCTCGCACGCCCGCTGGGGAACCAGGCACCGACCCGCCGCCCCCGCTGCAGCAGCCACCGCCTGCGACGTTGCCGCCTTTACAGCCGCCGCTGCCACCCCCGGGGCCCTTGCAGCCCGGGCTCCACCAGGGCCACCAATGATCAAGGCCAAGTTTCTTTCCAGCCCCAGCCGAGGCCTCGCCTGCTGAGGCAGCGACACACTAGAGCTCCCACGCCAAGCTCGTCTGCAGAACGCAGGGCATGTTGGGCCCCACGCTTTAGGGCCGACCAAAAGCCTCTGCATTCCCCTGGCCTTTTGCCTCTTGCATGCACCTGCTAAATGGTTTTGTGTATTATATTCTATATAGGCACTAACAATTATGAGAAATTTGGAGGGTTTGTTTGTTTTCTGTTTTTCTTTTTTTAATTTGGAAAGATTTTTCATCTCGGGTGGAGAGATGATATTTGTTTTGTTGTTTTTTTTTTTTTTAACAAATTTCTGCTATATTTATTGAGATCTGTATTATTCTACCCAGGAATGCTGCACCATTTTAATTTTATTATTGTATATATTTACATAGTGTTGATTCTGCGGTCTCAAGATGCCTGCTGATTGTTTATCATTTTCTCCTTCTCTGAAATAACAAAACACTGTGTGTATGTTACATATACACGCATAGATGTGTGCACCTCTAAAGGCACATTCAACATTCGTGAGCACACACATACACACACATACACATTAGATATGGGTGGTTCATTATGGATGACTTGGAATTTTGGTTTTGATTCTTGCACGTGAAAATTGATTCATTGACTGTTGGAAATAAATACTTGGAACATGCTTATTTAATCAAAAAACTTTAGAGCTTTGCTCATATTATTCAGCTAAGGATTCCTAATTCTAACCCCTTCATCCATTCTCATTCTTAAAAAGTTCAACCCTGGATTAGTAATACTTAATGTTTTGATCTGAAAATTCACCAAGTACAAATAGTCTTTGCTAATAGTTATAGCTTTGGATGAAGTTATGAAATCTAGTAAAGTTCAGGAACAGAAGATGTGACATTTTCTAACAGAAACATGAATTTGGCTTGGGCCATCTGATATGTTTTTAGTGCACAATTACATGGGAGCAACATATCTAGGGATTGTGTGCAATATATTACACACCTCCACAAATGCATTACAATCATACCATGTAGACAGGTATCTATTGTTAGCATCTAGAAGGCACATACTGACTTGTATATAGCTGGCAAAGAGAGCCCCCGTGTTTTTATATGTGTGTATATGTTTATAGACGAATATACTTCCGTTCAAGGAGGAAACATGGATGAAAACCAAACTGTGGCGGGTGCCAGGTCCTTGAAATGCTTCAAGTGTTAATCAGCAGCTCTGCTGTGAGCTCTGGCTCTGGTGTTTTCTAACTGCAAGTCTCTCCTGTTTTCTTGCCAAAACAGTGAAACAACTGCTAAAGACTTTAATTAAGAGGGGTAATTAGTTCAGATTTATCAAAGCCGGGTTGTTATACTATTAGCTGCTCAGTAGAAGCTGCCAGACACAGCCCAGAACAGTAGTCCCGCTGCAGCGGGGCCACATCCTGGGAGTGAGATTGGGGGGAGCTGGCCGCAGGGAGCCCCGCCTCGCCGCTGCGGTCCCCACCGCCCTGCCCGGCCCGGGGTCGACGCCGCCAGCCCCGCCAGCCCCGTGGGTGCATTTCGGCGCCTCCCTCGGCCCACAGGCTCCCGCCGGGGCTGTAGTCGGTGGAGAATGCACGGTCGATCCGCGCAGCGGGCGCAGGCTGTAGACAGCCCAAGGATTTCCACCCTGTGCCCGGAGCAGGGCGACCTCGCCAGCCCGGGACCGCGCCGACGGTTGCGGGACAGGCGCGGACAAGAAGTTTAAATTTGCAGTTCTGCCTTATTTTGTGCATCCTGACACGCCCGAGGAAAGGCTGTGCAGCGAGGCAAAGGGCGGGACAGAGGCCGGGGATAAGCAAAGGACACCTGAGGGACGCGGCGGCAATTTCTTTGGTAACCCAAACTGACATTTCAAGGCGGGGAAGGATTGACGGGTCTGGGCGCTGAGAGTGACCTTGGGGGCCGCTCCGAAGGCCTAGGAGGCAGGGAGGTGACTAATGGCTCCCGCCGGGTGATGGGGAGAGAGTTGTCTAGCGGGCCGGCTGCGACATCCTAGCAAAGTATCGCCTGGGTCCCTTACAGGTTGTGGAGAGAGATTGGGGCTGATCCCAAGATCCCGGGTACGGGGTGGGCCGGCGAAGTCACTGAGAACAGAGAAGTCCTGACGCTGAGTGCGGACGTCGGGTCCCGACTCTCCCGGTGCTTGAGCCAGGACTTGCGCCCTTCGGACAGGGGGGAAAATCCCAGCCCAGCAATTATTAGATTGAGTGATGTTTCTCTTCTCCAGACCTCCTCACACCCTCACCTTGTCCTTTGTTGAGGCCAAATCCATGTTAGATTTGACCAGGGAACGCGATGGAGGATCTTGGAATTCCATATTAGGGTGGATTCTGAATTCTTGAGGCCCACCAGAAGGCTCTCTCTCACCGAATATCACAGCTGACTTGTCCCAGGCTCTGGCCACATTCCCTCACAGCTGTCCCTGACGTCGAAGAAGTTTTGGGAAATGCCGCAGTTTATGAGTAATCACCTTTTCAAGGTGGCTTAGTCAGATCTTGAAAGCATTTGGGTTTGAGTAAACAGAATGAGACCAGGAGTCATTAAAACTTTCATCTGATATATTTAAGTTAAAGGGTAGAAAATAGCTTTTGCTCCTTGAATTTATTCTCAACAAATATTTGAACTTATTTTCAAAACCCAGGATGCAATTCTTCTAGAGATTTAAGGTGATACATTTTTACTGGTGGAAAACAAAATAAACCTTGTTGAGGAATATTACTAAGCCATGACATACTTCCAGTTAGGGAGTACTTATATGTTTCTACCTCCTAACACATGCCAGTGTGCTTTGACATATTGAAAATAAAAAGTCTTCCTTGGAAGAATAGGACTGCTCTGTGGCAATATATTATAGAAAGAGAGAGAGAAGGAGGGAGAAAAAGAAAGGAGAGGGGGACTGAGAGAGGGGAAGGAAGGAAGGAAAGAAGAAAGGAAGGAAGGGAGGGAGGGAAAAGAGGAAGGCCAGAGAAGGAAAGGAAGAAGAGAAGGAAAGAGAAAAAAATGGAGGATCTGTTATTGTAATATAGAATGGCATTGCAATAAGGTCTGATCTGGGATGGTGCAACAGTTCCAGGGAAGGCAGGGAGAAGGAAATGGTTGTCTGTCTGCTTTCAGGTTTGAGCAGCCTGGAGTGTTGGTGGTTAAGTAAAGGAGGCCAAAAGGAAATTCTCTAAAACTAAGCACTCAAGAGAACTACTTTTCCAGAGGCGAATTATCAATGAACTTTGATTTATGACAAAGCTATTAGAGCTTACTAAGCATCAAGGAGGATCTTCTTAAAGACAGTATGAGCTTAGGGATTAAATTTACTGGGGGAAAAATTGATGCAGTTGGACATTTAGCTAATAGTCAATAGAAAACCTTTCAATGCTGCCCTCTCCAATAAACATTGAAAAGTATTTTCCCCCTTAACTATCTAATCTGTGTATATGTGTATCTCTGTGTGTGTGCATGTCTGTGTGTGCTTACATAGATTTTTTTTTTTTTTTGAAACAGAGTCTCACTCTGTTGCCTGGGCTAGAGTGAGTGCCGTGGCATCAGCCTAGCTCACAGCAACCTCAAACTCCTGGGCTTAAGCGATCCTCCTGCCTCAGCCTCCCGAGTAGCTGGGACTACAGGCATGTGCCACTATGCCCGGCTAATTTTTTCTATATATATTTTAGTTGGCCAGATAATTTCTTTCTATTTTTAGTAGAGACGGGGTCTTGCTCTTGCTCAGACTGGTCTCGAACTCCTGAGCTCAAGCGATCCACCCGCCTTGGCCTCCCAGAGAGCTAGGATTGCAGGCGTGAGCCACCGCGCTTGGCCTGTGTGTGCTTACATAGATGTTTATGCTTGTTCATGAAACAGGTATCCTAAAAATATGAATAGCAACTTGGCTTTGTCCCAGTCCACCTTCTTTTTGCCAGATGTTAACAAGCAAATTCTCGTATGTTGAGTTAGGAAGAGACACTAGTGTCCAGATTATTTGCCAAGGGAAATGGTTCATCTTCAACCCCTTCTGTTGGAATTAACTTTTGGTACAGAGGAAGATGGCTTGCCTCTAAGAAGGGCTGCAGGGACCAGTTTTAGAAACTTCTTGACTCACTGAGGCCTTATGTTTAGTTCGGTTTTACAAATCAGGATATAGAACAGAATTAGCAATGTGAGCAGTTAATTCCTATTTCATTTTAACACAGAACCCAAATCCTGATTTCCAATAATTTATTCCTAAAGGTTGTAATTTGTGTAGACTTCCAAAATTTTAGTGGAAGAACAAGTTATTATGTAATAGTAGGACAATAAGGTGGCAATTTTTAGTAGTAAATGAAAGCATTATACATAGGCCTCACCAAAGCAGTTACTTGTCAGTGAGGTTCAAAGCTTATTGAGTTTCTTATGGCACTTTGTTCCTTTCCAAATATGAAAAACAATTAGTCTGAAAGATGCAATGAAGCCATACTTCCCAGAATGTGTACTTCCTATTTGGTAGATTTCCACCTTTTATTAGTGTCAGTTATCAATGTCAGAAATCATAATTTTGCTAAAACTGGTGACAACTCAAAGAATTAACTGAGATGTAACTGTAATCAGTATGTTTTCTCTTTGTAAAGTATTTGTCCCAAAACATGCAATATAAACTATAATAATCTCAAATTCAAAATTGGGACAGAAACAAAAATGTTCTTTGCCACTATTAACTCTTGTACTAGGTAAATCTTTGTTATTCATGGTTTATGAGTTTAAGGGACCATGACTTATTCTGTTATCAGAGTGCATTTTTAAAAGCATTAAAGTTAAAACCAAACTAAATTCCAATGGATAAGAATATGAAGTTGTTGGCCATTGAGAGAAAAAGAATTTTGAACCCAATAAAACATTGCCTTTTTGTTGTTTTTGCTAAAGTCACAGATAACTCTCATACAAGAAGTTATATTTTTCCATTAGGTTAATTAAAAACTGAAAAATAAACGTATTTGTAAGTAGAAGGTATCTTGCTACAAATTTCATTGCTAGGAATTAATGCATGTGTCCATTCCAGCTCCAGGGCAAACTAAAAACATAGAGTGATATACTAATCAACACACTGGTCATTTGCATACTCCTGATGCTAAAGCAACTGCCAGTTCTAGCCAGCCTAGTTTATTTCACTCCATGCAATAGAGAAGAAGAAGCATTTAAATGACCTTGATAGGAAAATCTACCTCTATTATCTGTTAGTATATTTTTTCTGCATATATTGTGATTTTTCCCCTAGTGAGCTTTGAGGAAAGTCAAAATTTATCATGCAGTAGAATGGGCATAAAGTTATTACAAAATCATGTACATTTTCTGTTCAAGATTGAGGTTACATTGGTGACAAGTGAAATCATGTTGCTATTGGTCTTACAGAGATTAAGTTACTAAGTAAAGATGAAATAAAATTCTGCAAATACAAGTCTCCAGGGTTAATATTTTGCTGTCAAACAAAGAAATGTTGCTCAGGGGTACAAAGGTGTGGAAATGGGGAGAGAAAGCATCAAGTATCACTTTCTAACTGGAGCTAGAAATCTATCACAAGATAAAGAACAGATCTCCAGTATGATTTAACTCTATTCCTCTTTATAGGAATAATACAGACTTTTTATGTGTGAGAAATCTGAAAGTTCAGGCCAATGCATGGCCCTCTAGTCACAATAACAAATAAGATGGTATCTTTTGACAACCCACAATAGAAATGTAATTTATCAAATGTGAACCAAATCTGGAGTATGCATCTTAGCTCAGGCTGCTGTAACAAAATATCATAGACTGGATGGCTTAAACAGCTGAAATTTATTTCTCACCATTCTGGAGGCTAGAAGTTTCAGACTGAGGTGCCAGCATCGTCTTGTTCTGGTGAGGGCTCTCTGGCTTGCAGACAGCTGCCTTCTTGCTGGGCATTCACCTGACCTCTTCTTTGTGCCTACTAGGAGTAGGAGTAAGTGTGAATGTGTGTGTGTGTATGTGAAAACGAGAGAGATATCGAGAGAGCAAGGACACAAGCTCTCCTGTGTCTGTCTCTTCTTATAAGAACACTAATGCCATCAGATTAGGGCTCCACCTTCATGACCTCATCTAACCCTGCTTACCTCCCAAAGGCCCCATCTCCAAATACTATCAGATTCAAAGTTAGGGCTTCAACATATGAATTTTGAGGGACCGCAAACATTCAGTCCATAGCAGTAGGTGAAACATTCCAGAAGTGTACCTTTTAATGCAAAGCTCTGAATAAAAATAGGCTTACATTTTTTAAATTTTAGTAAAATCCAGATTTGGGGAATATCTACAGGATAAACCCAGATAAACCCAGTCTCTTCAACAAATAATTGTGGAGGAGAGAGAGCAGGGAACAAGAAAACCTATTTGTTAAAGGAGATTTTAAAAACAGTATAACCAATTGCTATGTGCAAATCTTATTTCAGTCCCAATTCAATCAATAAACTATAAAAATAAAAGTCATGTATGACATCTGAAACTACTGGGAATTTTAACAATGGCTGATAGTCAATAAAATTAAGAAATCATATTTACTTTTTTAAGATATGAAAATGGTATTATGGTTTTGTTTAAAAATAGTTCTTTTAGAGCTATGTATTCTGCTATTTAAGGATGAAATGATAAGATTTCTTAAAAATAATATGGGAGAACGGAAGTGGGAAGAGGTATAGATAAAATAAGATCTGTTAGATTAATCATTTGATAATTGTTGAAGCTGGATGATGGTAAACAAGATTATATTATATATTCTGAATACTTTTAAGTTTAAAATTTTATACAACAAAAAGTTTAAAAAAAAATTTTTACAGTAAGTTGTACCATGTCACCAAACATGTTTTTTCCTGAACATTCATAATCCTATCACCTTGACGCACTAATTGCTCTTTTTTGCATTATCCTTTTTAGTGTAATTTCAGGACTGATGCCATTACAATATAAGAGTTTTAAACATTAGTAGAAATGTATAAAAATTAAGTAAAATAAGGTATGTAGAAGCATTTGAAGTGGGAAGGAAGATGGATTTTTAAGAGACATAAAAGATGCCTTTCATTGATTATCAGTTAATGATATAAAAGAAGAGAACCATTGGATCTGTTACTCTTCTGAGAAGAAGAGAAAGTTGAGAGCAAATGTCAATAGAAAATTTATATTTGTTAGCCTATTTCAGGTGGTGAAGAAGAAACATATACAGGTGGGGGTTTATTGAAAGGCAATGAATAAAAAGGATACTATCTCAGCATTACGTAGTCACTCTGAGTCCCAAGCCAGAGATGAACAGCAGGCCTTCCAGAAAACAGAACAAAAACTCAGTATTCACTCACTAATTCATTGATCCAAAATGCAAGGCACCAGCTTAGGTGCTGAGTATGAAATAGGAAACAAGACCCATATTGTTTTCAATACGCCTAAAATTTACATTCTAGCAGGGAAAACAGAAATCAAACAGTGAGAATATCTTTAGGTTAGCCTGAAATCCATTTTCTCTTTTTTCACCGAGAGAAGTGGATTTCAATGACAGGGTTGATTTTCACCCAGGAGACATTTGGCAATGACTGGAGACTTTCAGTTGTCACAACTGTGAAGGGGATCCAAGTGGGCATCTATCAAAAAGAGACCAGGGATGTTGCTAAAATTTCTAAAATGCATTGGATAGTCCCCCACAACAAAGAACTATCTGGCCCGGAATGTCAATAGCCAAGATTGAGAAACCTTGACTTAGAGGGTCTAGTTCCCGAAACAGGTTCTAACAGGGTCATTTTGTCCTCTTCATCTGATTTATATATCTGGGTAGTAATTCATGGTCTACTCAATTGTGGCCAGAATATCAACTTAGGTTTCTATTGACCTGACTTAAAGTTCATTGGATTTTTCTTCTGTGTTGTCCAGTATGCTATTAAACTCATCTGGTGAAATCTTTATTTCAGATTTATTTTTCACTTCTAGAATTTCCATTTATTTTTCTTTTATAGTTTCATTTTATTTTCCTGCTGAGATTCCCCATATGTTTACTCATTATGTCCCATATTTTCCTTTGAATTATTGAAGATTTTTATAATAGCTGTTTGAAAGTCCTTGACAGCTAATTCTGACATCTTTGTCATCTTTGGGATTGGATTCTATAGCTTATTTGTTCTCTAAATTATATGTCACATTTTCTCGCATCCAATAAACATTTTTATTATATGCTTCATATGATAGATTTCATATTGTGGGAGTTCAGATTTTTGTGACAGTCCTGCACAGTCTGTTGTTCAATACCTGAAATAGTTGCTTCATGTATTTTGTCTAGTTTTATAATTTTTTATAGTGGGAGAGCATCTTTGATATTCACTGTATAATTATTGTAGGAACTGAAAGTTTAGGTAAGTTTCTTCCAAAGCATGTGGCATATACCGTAGAAACTGTATGCAGAAAGACCTGTATGGATTGTTTACCTCAGGAAGGGTCTGACAAGAGAAGTAACTGGAAGGTTATGAAATATTTACCTGGACCAAAAGTAAACAACTTCTAATGTGTGTTTTAAATCTTAGTTTTTGGAGGACATTTAACTCTTCATTTTTAACCTTGCCTATTCTTGTATAACTATTGCTTCATGTCTGGAGCAGTGTTTGCTACATAGCAGGTAGTTAATTATTACTGAACTTTTACCAGATCATCAGCATGAGTACAACTGTTGATGTCAGGAGATGAAGTCAAGTCATTCTGGAAAGGAAATAGTTTAAAACACTTAATGATAATATAACGTTTACATGTTGTTTTACATTTTTGAAACTTTTATGTATATGACCTCATTTGATTCACTACAAAAAGTCATGAGTTAGGAAGACCAAGTTTAAAAGCACCATTTTACAGAAGAGGATTTTGAGGACTTCGGAGGTGAAAAGACTTGCTCAAAGTCACCAAGCCAGTAAAAGGCAGAACCAAATGACAGAAGACTAGAAGAAGCATGGACTATTGTGCTGACTCCTAGACTAGGTCACTTTAAGCTATCTTAACTAAGAAAAATACTAGAGTCAGTAAGACCTGACAATGAATGTGATAGGACTAGAACCAGGAATGAGTCAATTTTATAATAATTATTAATCAATAGAGGCCGGCACTTTTTTCAATATTTTCCCATAATTGGAGATAAGATTATGTTCTTAAAACCCACAATTTAATTAAATATAAGGAAAAACTTCCAGATTACAAAAAAATTGTTCATTAACACAATCAGAAAAGTTACAGAGTCTTCTTTGCTAATGGTAGAAGATGGAATATATGTGATTTGGTTGGTTGAGTATTCTTTCCCTTTAAGACAATTAATCTTTTCATTTATATAATCAATATATTTAATGTGGTGTATAAAAATTTGGAAAAGTATGATTAAAAATGAAGTAAACCAAAAGTCAGGACTATCCTCAATCTTACACAAAGTGATTGTTAGAAAATGCTGCATTCCACTGGATAATGTACGGTGGTTCTTGATACATATCTATACAATATCAATACATACATATTTCTATTCAATTAAGCACAGATGTTTTACAGATCAGGTTTAAAATATAATATGAGAAATTAAATAAATTTAATGAATGTTGTGGGCTGTTTCAGTCTTAATCCCATAACTTGCAGGGCTTCTAGGATGGAAGCTTGAGAGAAAAATTTGAGAAGTACTATGAATGATAAATCAGTTAGTGAACAAAAATTTATTGTGTGTCTACCATGAGAGAGGCCTTGTACTAAATGCTGTGGCAATAGTGATGAAATAAAGGACATTGTGCTTGGATAATTCTCAGTCACAATATATATAATTAGAAATATCTAATAAATAATAGTAAGTATGTGTAAAAGAGAAGTAAGACTTTCTGAAAGGAGGATCTGATAAAGTTTTAGAGTGAAGAGGTGGATATTTGGAAAATGTGTTTTGAAAAATAGGAATATTTTTTATCATCCTCCATATTTTCCTTTTCAATAAGCCATTAAACAAATTTTTTTTTTTAGAGACACAGTCTCATTATGTTACCCAGGCTGGACTCGAACTTCTGGGCTCAAATGACCCTCTTGGCTCAGCCTCCTGAGTAGCTGGGATTATAGGCATATGCCACCATGCCTGGCAAGCCTTTTTTTTTTATTCAACAAGAGACTTAAATCTTAGGGAGGAGGGGAAAATACATTTCTAGAACAAAAGATTATCATTCTACTTTGAGTCTCAAAGTTAATCTTTAGAATCCATAATGAGATGTCTTAAAATCTAGGCTTTGTCAAAGAACAAATGATTTCTCTTAGTTTCAAAATTTCAAAATATTTGGTCCTGTTGGCTATCTTAGAAGAGTTTACATATAAGTACCAAACATATAAGATACAAATATAATTATTTTTATAAGTTCACTTTTTTGACCTTTGTGAAAGACAAGTTGCCTTTGGAGAAGGACAAAAATCATGAAACTTAATCAGCAGAAGATTCCAGTTATGGCTACTGTCCCAGTTATGGTTTCTTTTGGAGTAAATAAACATATTCCCAGGGCCTGGCATACTGCTATCTATAAAAAAAATGTTCCTTTCTTCTGTGGTGATAAGTAAAGACTGCTTGAAGCCATTTGCTTTTACTTGGCAAGGGAAGCAGTACACTTTCCCCCTCCTACCTCAGAGTTCTGAATTCTCATGTTTTATGCACAATCTAAACTGCAGAAAATTTGACAGTCTCATCATCCCACAGGAAGTTGGTATTGTTTCCTATATTGATTATATCATCTTAAATGGCCTTGTAGAGCAGTAATTTGGAAGTCTCTTAGATGCCTTGTTAATGCACATGTGTGAGAAATTTAGAGATTAAACCCAATGAAAATTCAAGAGCCTGTGACTTCAGTGATGTTTTAAAAGTCTAGTAGTCTGGGGAATGTTGAGATAGCATCTCCAAAGTGAAAATATTGTTACATTTCACACTTTCTGTCCTTAGGAATAGAATCACAACACATGGTATTTTGGGATTGTGCAGGTAATATATAATGTATTTGAGGTTGTTCCTTGGGCTTATTTACTGAATGTGCTGAAAAGCTGACAATTTTGAGTGAGATCTAGTACTAAATAAGTCTCTAGAGCCAGTACAGGCTGCAGTTCAAACAGTTCTGCAACAAATCTAATGGTATCAATGTCAGTGACAGATCAGAATGCTGTATGGAGACTTTGTCAAAACTCAGTAGGAGAATCATTGAGCAGATCCTCAGGTTTTGGAGCAAAACCAGGTCTCTGCTTCAAATAATTATGCTCTATTTTGAAAAAAATATCTTGGCTTGGGCTGATTTCTGGCAGAGATTGAATGCCTGACAGTTGGACTTTAAATACCACTACCACCTGCATGATTTCAGTTGAGTTTTACTTCTATCTGTGCACATGAGTGCTGATTGGTTAGTTCCAATTTAGTAGTGAGTACATGTGGTGATTGTTTTTCTATTCTTGCAATACTTCACTTAGGAGGATGGTCTCCAGCTCCATCCAGATTGTTGCAAAAGGTATTAATTCATTTTTTTATGGCTGAGTAGTACTCCATGGTATACATACACCACATTTTATTAATCCACTCATGAATTTTTGGGCACTTTGGTTGATTCCACATCTTTGTGATTGTGAATTGTGCTGTAAGGCAGTCCCATTTTTATAGATAACAGTGCAAAATGTGATTAGCCTTCAGGGTATCGGGAAGGAGCCTCTTTGGAATGAGGGTCTTATTGTTAGGTCGGAAGGAGGACAAACAGGTGGCAAGGCAGTGGCCAACAGTGGAGAGTAGAATCGAATTGTAGCTAGGAACCAAAATGTGGCTAGGAACTGTTCCCTGGTGGGAACATACACAGTAAGGAGCTGGTCATGACCTTTAACTGACCTGGGGCTTATTACCATTCAATTAGCATAGCATGGGCGGAGTTTTCATGAAGGATTCTGGGAAGATGCATGCTGCAGTAAGGGAACTGTTATATAATCTGTTACCTAACCCCAACCTGTCAATCACTCCAAAGGTGGGAAACAGCAACCAATCCTGCTAGGAGAAAGGCAGGACAAACTAGTGAGCATATAAAAGACAGAGTGTGCTCAGACTTCTGGGTCTTCTCACTCATGAAGGATGATCTGTCTCTCCCTGTGAAGTGTACTTCCGCTTTGCATTAAGTGTGTGTGAGGTTGCTTCATATTTGTGATCACTCCGTCATCAGCTTAACTCAGTACCAGTACTCATTCTTGACACTGGAAATGGGGGGACCAGGGAATATCCACACAGATCTAACATTATGACCCACAATCAGAAAGGTGGGAGAAGCCAGACAGATTCTGTTTCCCGAAGCTTAAGACATTCAATGTTCTAACAACAAAATACTGTAACAAGGGCTATGGGAATTATGAGCTAGGAACCATGGATGAAGATATATATGTATATATATATATATCTATCTCATAACACCACAATGGCAAACTTAGAATTCATTTAAAAATATTGCAAAATTGACCTCATAAAAATGAAAACAGTTATGCATGTTTAAAAAAAATTAAGCAAAGTAAAAAAAAATGACAAACTGAAAAAAATGTGCAACTTATAAAACAGACATACGGCAAATATCCTTAATATGTGAGGAGTTCCTTACACATTTATAATAAAAATAATGTACCTTGTAAATATTTACAGAAATAGTTCACAGAAAAGAAAACACAAATCTTTCTAAAACAACAGATGTTTCACCTCACTCATGTTTAGAGAACTGTAGATTAAAACTTCAATAAATCAATTTTCATCTATTCAACTAGCAAAGATCTAACACATTCTGTTGGAATTTTGAGGAAATAGGCACTCTCATCCATTGCCAGTGGTAGTTTGAATTGGTACTTCTATGGAGTGCAATTTGACAATATCATTAAACTCACAGGTGCAACTCCCTTTGACACCACAATTTTACCCTTAGGAATTTATCTTACATATGTGAAACACTTTCCATATAATTTATTTTAGCATAATTTACAATAGTAAAGACTAGAAACAGCCTACATATCCACCTGAAGGATTTGGTTAAGTTTATTGTACTACATTCACACAACAAAACCAGGCAATCATTAAAATGATGAAAAAGTGCTTTATGAGTGTGTATGGACTTATCTCCAAGACAGCTTTTGCAAAGTTAACTTAAAAAAATACAACAAGGTTTCAAAGTAGTGTAGTAGTATGCTATCATTGTGAGAAAAATTTGTTCTGCTTGTATATGCACCTAGTATCCCTGGGAGGATAGATACAATTCAAGAAACTGGCTACTTTTGTTACTCAGTCAGAGAAGTGGCTGACTGGAAGGATGAGAGAGTAATGGGGAGGGAGGAAAGAATTTATTCCCTTTTGGATCGTGAACCAAGTGAATGTGTTACCTGAGTTGATCAAATACTTTTTAAACGACTTACAAAATTGTTCAGAGATTAAAGTAGCTGGACCAGGATGATATTCTCTTCTTCTCAAACACACCCTAGATGAAAATTCCCAGCTTTATTTCCAATTAGATGTGATTATATGATCTGGCTCCAGCCAATGGAAGAGGACCACACGTGCAGTGTTTGATTTGTGGCCAATAATTTTAATAAGTAACTATGCCATCAAACAACCGTGCGCTTGGTGGGTATAGATGATGATAAGGATAGTGGAGCCTCAGGGTGAAAGGAGCATGGATTCCTGAATCACCACGTGGACGTGAGTCACTGACCTGTCAGGAACCCTTATTTGAACTGATACATGAATAAGAAATAAACCTTTATTCTGTTAGAGCTAGCATAGATTTTTGAATCATATTTCTTAGCTCATATTTACCTACTTCAACTAATACAGAAATTGGAACTAATATAGGAGTTGGGTATTGCTGTGACAAAACGGTAAAATATATGCCATTGATTTAGATAGTGTGTGGCAAGAAAACAGTTATCATAGGCTTAAAAGATTTCTCTGCCAGCTTAAAAGTGGAATGATCATGCCTATATCTTTTACCACATCTTCTGTCATCTACTCCACAATTCTTACAATGGTATTTTCTTAGCTCCTTAAACATGAAGACAAACATGGTAACACGTCAAGCCCCTTCCTGCTACAGGGGTTTTGCCTGTGCTATCTGTTCTGATTGGAACAATCACTCCTCTCTGCAAGAACCCTCCATCCTCACCTCCTCAAGTTCTACTTTTTGAATCTCAGATTAAATATCAATTCCTTGAGGAATAAATTTTTTCTTGACCATTAAGACTATACCAGTGACTCCTTTATGGGTTCATAGCTTCTTATAATTTTCCTTCACAGCACTCACTTATCACACAGTGTAATGATAAATTCTGTGATTATCTGATTAACTTCTTTCTTCCCCACTACACTGTAAGCTTCTGATGGCAAGGACAATGTCCATTTTAATACTGATCACTAGGAATACAATAAAAACTTGTGAAATGAATGAAGGAACAAATTAATTCTATATGGGAATTTATATATGTATATGCACGTATACGTCAGCTGCTTTTCAGAAGTGTTTTTACTCATACTCCCGCCAGCACCATATTAATGTGTGTAAGTTTCCCTGCATCCTATCCGGTATCAAGGATCATCCTCATAAATGCTAGGAATAATATTAAAAGCATTTTAATGTGCTTTTCTGTGATTGATAATGAACTTGAATAGTTTCTGCATGTTCATTGGCCATTCGTATATTGTTGTCATCTGTATATTGTCTTTTCAAGTTCTCTGTCCATTTTTGCTGCTGCTGGCCACTTGCTGGTCTTTCCTAAGTGTCTAAGGAATTGCCTTGCCAAAGGGTAAAACTCTTGCTTCTGACCTCCCTCTCCAGCCAGCTGTGACATGCCACAGCCCACTTAACCAGTCTTGTTTAGAACTGAGGCTCTCTTGGGTTAGTGAGGAGTCAAGTCAGGGGCAGCACATTCTTCCCCATCAAGGTTTTGTTGTTGCTTTTTCTTGCTGCTGCCTCTCTCCGTCTGCCTGCCTCTACTTGGTCTCCTGAAAATTTCAATTCCTTTCAGTCTCCTGATCTCTAGAGATTCCCATAACTTTGGAGTTTGCTGGTCTTTTGATTTCTGTTGGCATCCCTAGCTTTTGCCTCTCCTCCTTTGCTAAGCTTCAGCCTCTTGTGAGTTCTGCCTTTCTTTCTCCAAGATTCTTGCTTCCTTTCTCTTGCTTGGCTGCCACCAAAAGCCCACTTAGACAATAGCATGAGGAGATCACCTGGTGTCATTTGGCTTTAGGCCTGGAGCAGAGGAAGCGGCAATAAATAATCATGGAGAGTGCCACAATGAATTGGACAAAAACCATGTAATTGAAAAATCTTGGGGTAAGTATAATCAAGACTCATATTTTGTTTAGCATTATGCCTGCTATCTAATTAATGCCAATTGATATCAATTCCATTAAAATGGTCCCCCATAGGCTGGGAACAGAAATCCTTAGCATGAATATGGAGGGGCTTTGGGGTCGCTTACTGCTGCCAGGCCCTCTTTCAACCTCTCATTTATTCCCCCAATATTGGCATTTTAATTGGTGGATGTGGTTAAAATCAATAATCTGAAACTTCCCGTTTTAAGTCTAGCTAGCATTGACTTCCCTTTGGAATATGCTTCTTGTCTTCTTTAAGATTAGCAATGATCTCAAACGTTCTTCCAATGCACACCTCTCTTACTGATGAACATAAAATCTGCTTGGTTCTCACTTAACAGTAATTACTTCTGTGGCCTGCAGTGCTCAGTAATATTTCTAACTGACAGGGATCAGACACCTAACGGATGCCAGGCAGTGCTAGAAAAATACTACAGCACGTTGATCTGCAGCTTCCAGTGCTCTTGGGGAAACATATACTACTATAATAATAACTGAAGGAAATAAAAATCAGGACAAACTGTGAGTTTTGCCTTCATGGAAATCACTATTTATAGAAACAAACCTGCAATGGAATTCATACTGTGATCTATTCTGTGACAGAAGTATAGTCAAAGGCTACATTCATTCATTAATTCAATAAATATTATTGAGTGCTTAACAGAGGCTGGAAATACTCCTGCAAATAAATAAGACAAAAATTCTACTCATAAAACTTACAGGTAAGGGATAAGTTGCTCTACGTTTTCAGTAATTGGGGAAGCCTTCATTGAAGAGGTGGCATTCAAGAGGATCCTTAAAGAATAAGTAATATTTGGCCAGGTGCGATGGCTCATGCATGTAATCCTAGCACTCCGGGAGGCTGAGGTGGGAGGATCACTCAAGGTGGAGGTCAGGAGTTCGAGACCAGCCTGAGAAAGAGTGAGACCCCATCTCTACTAAAAATAGAAAGAAATGATCTGGACAGCTAAAAATATATATAGAAAAAAATTAGCCGGGCATGGTGGCACATGCCTGTAGTCCCAGTTACTCGGGAGGCTGAGGCAGAAGGATTGCTTAAGCCCAGGAGTTTGAGGTTGCTGTGAGCTGGGCTGACGCCATGGCACTCACTCTAGCCCGGGCAACAGAGCGAGACTCTGTCTCAAAAAAAAAAAAAAAAGATTGCTTTGGCTATTTGAGCTCTTTTTTGGTTCCAAATGAAGCTTAGGATTATTTCTTCTAGATCTGTGAAATAAGACATTGGTATTTTGATGGGAATTGCAATGAATCTGTAGATCACTTTAGACAGTATGGACATTTTAACAATGTTGATTCTACCAATCCATGAGCACAAAGTGTTTTTCCATTTCTTGTGTCATCTATAATTTCTTTCATCAGTGTTTTATAGTTCTCCTTGTAGAGATCTTTCACCTCCTTGGTTAAGTATATTCCTGAGTATTTCATCATTTTTGTAGCTATTATAAATGGTATCAAGTCCTTGATTTGACTCTCAGCTTGACTTATTAGTGTATAGAAATACTACTGATTTATGTACATTGATTTTGTAACCTGAGACATTGCTGAATTTATTTATCAATACTAGTAGTCTTCTGGTGGAGACTTTAGGGTTGTCTGATACAAGGTCATATTGTTGGCAAACAGGAATAGTTTGACCTCCTCTTTCCTGATTTAATTGCTCTTTATTTCTTTCTCTTGCCTGATTGCTCTGGCTAGTACTTCCAGGACTATGTTGAATTGAAGTGGTGACAGTGGGCACTCCTTGTCTTGTTCCACTTCTTAGTGGGAGTGCTTTTAACTTTTCCCCATTCAGTATGATGTTGGCTATGGGTTTGTCATATATGGCTTTTATAATTTTGAGGTATATTCCTTGTATGCTTAGTTTGTTGAGGGCTTTTATCATGGGAGGGTGCTGAATTTTATTGAATGCTTTTTCTGCATCTATTGAGATGATCATATGGTCTTTGTTTTTGTTTCTGTTTATGTGGTGAATCATGTTTATTGATTTGCATATGTTGAACCACCCTGGGATGAAACCCACTTGATCATGGTGAAATTATCTTTTGGATTTGCTGTTGAATTCAGTTTGCTAGTATTTTGTTGAGGATTTTTCCATCTATGTTCATAGGGGATATTGGTCTGTAATTTCCTTTTTTTTCTTTTTGTTGTGTCCTTTCCTGGCTTTGGTATAAAGGTGATACTGGCATCATAGAATGAGTTAAGGAGGATTCCCTCCTTCTCAATGTTAAGGGATAATTTCTGTAGAATAGGTGCCAGTTCTTCTTTGTAGGTCTGGTAGAATTTGGCTATGAATCCATCTGATCAAGGGCTTTATTTGTCGGGAAATTTTTTATTACTGCCTCAATATCACTGCTTGACATTGGTCTGTTCAGTATTTCTGTCTCTTCCCCAAGTGTCCTAAAAGAGGAGAAAATCTTGCAGGTTTTTAATGGAGAGAAAGATCATATTTGGTTTGGAGGAGTTAGGAGGAACTACTATGTAAAATGTGGCTAATGTAGAATCAAAATTTGAGACCTGGAAGGAAATTTTGAATCATCTAATTCAAACCCTTCCCTTTTATTAACGAGGTAGTACAGTCTACCTCTCTATAAATAAAGAGCTGGGATTTGATCTTGGATATCTCATCCTTGCGTCAGTAAGCTTTACTCTGCCTCACAGAGTCATCTACTTAAAATTGGGAACATAAATCTGTTTTACTTGACTTTTAAATTGCTTATTTAGAAAATAAGCATGGCTTTTCCTTTGAATTTCCTCATTTCTTCTATAAAAAGAAAACTAAAGGCACTAGATGGGTATGGAATTGCTTAATTCTGCAATTGAGTAACTCTATCATGTTCATGTGCCTCAGACCCATAAAACCAAACAAAGAAAACATAATCCCCATCTGCTACAATCTGTAGTTACCCTGCTCCTCCCTGAGGGAGGCAATTCCCAGCTGATTCAGCCATTACTATATGTTCTCTGTACAGGCTTGCCTTTAATGTGTGAGTTAGCTATTTTTTTTTTTTTTTCAGACTTGGGCCAATTTTTTTTCCACAGAAAATTCACAGAGAAACTTAAGGTGAAGTTTACTTGTATTTATTCTTTCCAATTTCATGAGATAAAGTTCACATTGCCCTAATGACATTTCAAATAAGGAATTTGCAATGGCTTATTTCAAGAAAGGTAAAATTTTTAAAACTCTTCAAAGTGAAAACAGCGTGCATCCTAGTTGCTTTATATTATTGATGATAATTGGGTTCTTTACATTATAATCATGTGTAATAATGAATGGATAGTTCTATCAATCTCATATGGAGAATGAATTTTCCTGAAATAATAATTATAATAATAAAGATGGTAATAATAGTGGGGCTAATATTTATACTTGATCTTATAATTTGTTTTGTACTTTATGTAGATTATTTTATTTAATTCTCTCAACCACCCCATGAATTAGAAGTTGTTAATATTATCCCCATTTTAGAGAGAAGTACCTTTGCTTTAGACCAGGTAAGTAACATGCCCAAGGTTACAGGTAGTAAATAGCAAACCTAATATTTTAGCTGTGGTCTGTCTGACACTGGTCTTTTTGTTTTTATTGTGATGCTCTAACTAATGCCTCTTACTGGAGATCCCTGGTTATCCTAAGTCCTTGGACAATACCCATCCCCTATACACATATACACACACTCACATACTCTCATCCCAGTGGCTTCTGTGGCTTCCAATTCTCCTGACACTCAAATACCTCCACAATTTGCCTCCTCTCTACAACCACTTCCCCACAGGAACCCTTCAATCCAGCCAAAGGAGTCACTTCATTTTTTCCGACTCCATGAAGTCTTACCTTTGCTTAGGCAGCTCCCTTTAGCTGCAATGCCCTCCCCCATCTCCTCACCAACTGACTACATTCTATCTGGGTCAGCTCAAAAGAAAAATTTCCAAGGATGGAGAGAAGATAGGCAGTGGGTGGCTGAGCTCAAGGTGAAATAAAATAATGTTTTCTTTTGTTGATTTTCCAATGTTTGTCTTTTAATTTCTGGAGAGTCTCTATTGCATGCAAAAATGTTAATAGGAGTTGAAGGTCTCTTATTCATACAGTTCCAATCTATTCTGCAAATCAAAAGCAGTGAAAATGATTCATACATGAATAATTCCCCCAAACCTTTGCTTATTGAAATGGATCAGAGATAATTACTAGGTTGGAGAATTTGCATCCACACAATTTTCTAGTCTCACAAACATAATTTTCTTTAGAATGAATAGAAAATATTTGCTCTTTTAAAAGCTGTTGTGAATGGTGAAACTGTTCTTCCTGTATCTTCAGAAATGTGGCTGCACCATCTATGGCTGCTTCTCTTCATAGCTGGAGATTTCTCTCTCCCTCCTGGTCTCTCCATCATTGTGGATCTCAGCTCATTTGCTTTAAGCTCTCATCTGTATTCATCTCAGTGTGGAGATCTGTGTGTTCTATTGGTCATTACATCCACTAGGTTGAAGTGAGTGTATTTGTAAAAGTTTGGGTGTTTATAATTTCTTCCTGCAAGATGACTTCCACTGACATGCAAGTTGGGACGATAAGGATAATCTGTCACATCTCAGAGGTTTATTTGACCACTTAACTTTTAGTATTTAGCTGAGAATCACAGGAAATTTTAATCAGAGTTGCTCTGAGAAGGGGGTGGGGATGAAGGCTTTTTGTCTGTGATCCTTCAGAACCATCTGGAATACACATGAGATTCGTTTTCTGCTATTGTCTCTTCAAAGCATCAGGCTGTTGTTCCAGGTGTGTGAAGTGCCTGTATGGCTTAGGTTTAAGACTTGCTTTTCATTATGCCCAACAGCTTGGTCCTTTATTCTCTGAGGGATGTGTTTTCAATACCACAGGAGATTTCTTTATACCCAACCAAATGAATCTTTACAAACAGCTCAACTGGTGTAAGGCCTCAGGTGGGCTTAAGGGACCCACAAGAACAAGGTTTATGTGTAGGCACAAGGGGTATTCAAATGTAGCATTATATTAAAGGCATTTTGAATTTCTCTGTTCTGTTTTTCTAGAAAAACAAGTACCCCTCCTCCTGAGACTAAACAAGAGATTCCAGGGTTCCTTGACCCTGTGTTGGAAAAAGAAAAAGCAGGGGATGTACAAGACACTGAATAAAGTAAACACGGATATTATGGAAAACAAGAGAGGGAATAAAGAAAAAAATTAAAAATGTTTTTTAAAGAAATAAGGAAAAACTAGTAATGCCTATAGATGAATTTCCAGAAATGAATGAGATTTTTGCATTGCTTAGGGTTAACAAATTATCTTTAAAGGAGCAAAAAACAAACAAACAAACAAACAAACAAAGTCAATACACAGAACGCAGCTACATGTGACAATATGGGTGAATTTTAGAAATATAATTTTAAGTGAAAAAGTCCCTAAAGATTACATCCTGCATGACATCTTAAATAATTCTTTTTTTATAATAAATATAACACCTAAAGGTGGATAAAGATATCCTTTTTATAAACTTAAAAATAACCAAGAGTATATACCATTAATAAATACATACAAGTGTAATTAAACTATACTGAAAGGAAAATGAGGCAACAACGAACACAAGTTTTAAGTTGAAAGACCAGGGAATAGGATGGACAGAGATTTCATATGGATGTAAGTTATTGTCATCATTTTAGTTTTCTATTGGGTTGATGATTTTGCACTCATTATATTATTAAAACCAACAAATGAGCAACAAACAAATAAAAGAGAGTTTTTTATGTACAAATGATGAAAGCCTGTTATGAATGTAGGATTTTGCAGTTCTTTGTACCTAAGGTCCAACAAAAAATAATTTGGCAAATAAAAGGGGAAAAGAAATGTTTGCCCTTTGCAAAACATCATCCAAGTATGGCTGTTCCTATGTTGCGTGTCTTCTCCCCCAATATCGGATGTTAATTACCCTCCTTCCCTTTAAATACAGCTATATATAATAAGTGGGTCTCTAGAGAACTCTCAATTCCACCAGCAAGCATTAGCCTTTTGGGAACTATCTTCTTGCTGCAGAAAAATAGTGAGAAAGTAATTTGTTCGCACGTGTCCCAGGCAGAAGCGCCCCCTGCTGTCAGATAATGGAGTGGCAGTCCCACGTAAAACCGCCAAGTCCATCTTGGTGTGTGTCTCCACCTTCAAAAGAAAGAGAACTTTAAAAAAAAAAAAAAAAAAGCAAATATTAAAATGGATAACTTGAATTTCTAAGCAGAAATAACATTCTCTCTTGCCTTCCCACAAACTTTCTAAACTGTAGAACTTTTAATCCTGACTCATTACATTGATTATTTTTATAATTGTTGCAGGTTGGGTTTCCTGGGCAACAGGTTGAAATTGAGATTTCTGTGCAGGTGGGTTGTGGGGATGTGCTCTTGGAAATGATGTCTACAAGAACGTGAGGAAAGCAGCGCACAGGGAGAGGTCGAACTGCGAGGTATTCATAGCAGAGGCCTCAACCCATGTCACAGTGTGCTGCGAAGCTGGGAGAGTTCTCCAGGGCTGTCCTGGATTGAGGTTAGGGGACTGGGGTTTTGAAGACCCCTTCCCCAAGGGCTTTCCACATTTGAAGCTGCTTTTGGAGAGAATTTTCCTATCACCATTTCTTTCAGGTCCCTGCCTCCCCCCGAGTGAGGGTATAGCGCAATAGCAGCCGATTTGTGGTTGCACACACGCACTGAGCCAGCCCATCTGTGAACTAAGCTTGGTCTGTTTTCACTTTTGTCTTCTGGACATGAGGCACCACCTGTTATAGGTGTGAGCTGAAGGAGAGACACCTTTGTAATACTGGTGACTCTCATGGGAGTCTGGGTCATCTTGTGCAGCTTACTCGTGCCCTCCGTTCTTGCTCATGTTCCATTTTCATTTTACTATGGCTAATTCTTTTCTGCAAATGCCATGGCCTTACTCTAGAGCTCTCAGTGTCTAATGTTAGGATTCGCCTACTGGAACATACTGTGAAATCCACACAGCATCATTTCTCATTACAGATTCCTTCAGTACTCTAAGGTCTGCTAGGTTATATGGCCCAAGTATCAGGGCTGCTTGTATTACAGCCTAAACCTGCTGCGGACCCTTTCCTTCTCTGGATCTCGTTAAAAGCTGTCAGCCTTCCACATCGCTCACTCAGTAAATGGGCTGAAGCAGTATTTGCATGTGTGAAATATGTTGTCTCCTGTACCTGATATGTGGTGATCCTGGCATACCCCAGACCACTGAAATCCTGGAAAACTTTACTGATACGGTGGTCTTCTGAATCTTTGCAAGGTTGAGCTCAGACTCTCAGGAACACATGTTTTACCAAACCCTCCAACATACTAGCTACTTTTGCTCATCTGATTTGATTATCATATTGTTGATATGGTAGATCAATGTTATGTCATGCTGAATGTCCAGATAGTCCAGGCCTCTTGGGCCACATTGTGACAGAGAGCAGGATAGTTAATATAGCTTTGGGGAAAGACCATGTATACTGTCGCCCCTCTCACATGGATGGGAATTGCTTCTGGTCCTTTTTTTTTTTAAACAGAGTCTTGGTCTGTTGCCTGAGTGAAGTGACATCATCATAACTCACTGCAACCTCAAACTTCTGGGCTCAAGGGGTCCTCCTGTCTCAGCCTCCTGAGTAGCTGGGACTACCAGTGTGCACCACCATGTCTGGCTAATTAAAATTTTTTTTTTTATAGAAATGGTGTCTCACCATGTTGCTCAGGCTGGTCCCAAATTCCTGGCCTCAAGCGATCCTCCCACCTCAGCCTCTCAAAAGTGCTAGGATTACAGGCATGAGCCACTGTGCCTGGCCAACTTCCCATCTTTCTTGGGAAGAATGGAAAAGAATGCATTTGCCAGATCAATGACTACATATCATGTATCTGAAATCATGTTAATCTGCTTCAGCAAACATTTGACATCTGGGACTACAGCTGCAATTGGGCTATTACTGGGCAGTGTTTGAAGACATCTGCTGTCATTCTTCAGGATCCATCTGTGTTATGGGGGCCACATGAGTGAATTAAATGGAAATGTATTGGAGACCACCATCCATGCAACTTTTAGATTTTTAAGAGTGGTATCTCTGCCATTTCCCCAGGAGCAATAATTAATTAATGAATTTTTGGTTGGTTTTCACTGATGTATAATTCACATACAATAAAATGCATAGATCTTCGGTATATAGTTCAATGCATTTTGACAATTGGATACAACTCTGTAATCTACCATAATCAAGATATAGAACATTTCTATACCTGAAAAAGTTCTCATTTGCCCTTTTTGAGTTAATTCTTTCCCTTTAACCTTGACCCCAGACAATCATTGATCGGCTTTCTGCTTGTATATTGTATTTGGCTTTTCTAGAGTTTCATCTAAATGGAATCATACAGTATATATTTTTTGTGTTTGGTTTCCTTCTCTTACCATAATGCTCTGAGATTCATCCACATTCTTGTTAGTATTAGTTGTTTGCCCCATTTACCACAGAGAAGTACTGCAGTTCATGAATGCATCCTGCTTATCCATCCTTCTGTTGATGGACTCTTGAATCGACTCCACATTTTGGCTTCTATGAGTAAAACTGCTGTTAACATTCATGTACAAGTTTTTTTATGAATGTGTTTTCATATGCTGTCTTGGATTAATACTTAAGGAATGGAATTTCTGGGTTATAGATCAGATGTTTAACTTTTAAAGAAACTTTAAAAATAAGTCTCTAAAGAGTTTATGCTACTTGTTAAAAATACCACTGGCAATAAATGAGAGTGACAGTCCCTCCACATTATTACCAACTTTTGGTGTTGGCAAACTTTTTGACTTTAACTGCCCCATAATGTGGAAATGGTATCTCAGTGTGGTTTAATTTTCAGTTCCCTGATGATTCATGATTTTGAACACCTTTCTATGTGACATTGGCTATATCTATGCCTTCTCTTAAGTGTCTGTTCAAGTCTTTTTCCTACTAAAAAATTGGGGTCATTTTTCTTTTTATTGTTCATTGTAGTAGTTTTAAAAATACATTGTGGCTATGAGTTCCTTGGTAAGGATATATTCTGAGTATTTTTCTCAGTCTGTGGGTTGACTATTCATTTTTTAAGGTGACTTTTTTATTAAGCAGAAATTTTTCTTTTAATAAAATCTAAATTATCGATTTTTTTCCTTTTATGGTTAATCCTTTTTGTGATCTAAGGGACCTTTTACTAACTACTTTAAAGTCATGATGATATAGACCTATGTTTTTCACTAAAAACTTTATGAATCTAGTTTTTACGTTTAGTTCTATGATCCATCTCATATTAATTTCTGTGTGTGGTTGTGTAGAAGTGGAGGTGCATTTTTTCCCCTTGTGTTTATCCAGTCCCAGAATCATTTGTTAAAAAGACTTTCCTTTTCCCATTGAATTGGCCATACTTGGTTGGTCTGTGTCTGGACTTGCTATTCTGTTCCATTGATCTATTTATCTATGCTTAGACCAATACAACATTGGCCTAATTTTAATTATTGCAGCTGTAAAGTCATTAAGTCAGGAGGTGTAAGTCTTCTACTTTGTCCTTTTTTATAATATTGTTTTGGATATTCTAGGTCATTTGCATTTTCATATAAATTTTAGAATCAGTTTGTACCTCTCTATAAAATGCTTAGTGTCACCACCATTTCCTCTGGCAAGTCTTCCCTAGGCACATGGTTAAAGCCTGTGGGAAAGTGTTAGATTTGGGTCCATGCGGACTTGCTCTTGGCCGAGGCTCCTTGGGCCTTCAATCCACATGTGCTGCTGCTTGAGGCTTATTAGAGGTTTGGCAGATCCCCCCTTACCACTGTCAAAGGTGCATTCCTCCTTTTCCCCCTGCTCTGCCAGCGATGGGAGCAGCTCATCATTTTTTTTTATTTGTTTGTTTTTTAGCTTAGGTTTTTTGTGTGTGTCCTCAGCTCTTTGGTTGGTTAAATAAATCCATGATTTTTTTAAAAACCTTTTTCAGCCTGTTCTTGGCAATAGGGTTGTAGCGATGGTCTGTTGTGACTTCCTATATTCTAACTGGAAGTGGAAGTCTCTTGCTTTTTATTCACTATGTCAGCTAGAAAGGGAGGATTCAGAAGCTTCTACCTGGTCTTCTTCCCTGCACAGCTCTTATCCCACATGTAAAAGAAATTAATCGTGTTAATTCTGCCAGGTACCAGGTATATACATTCAGGGACCAGAGAAATAACCAAATGTGCGGGTCTATAAGCCAAGTGAACCCAGGGGACCCACTATGAGTCAAACCTAGGCCAGAACACCATTTATTACTTGGTTCCCATATGTTCTCACCCTGATATGGGACTCTAAGGGCACTTCCAGTCCATGGATATCCGTTTCAATTCAGACCATTTGTCCAAGAGTCTTAAAACAAAACAAAACAGCAACAACAACAAACAAAAATCAAACTATGCATTTCCCTTTCCCCAGTGCACAGTTACTCAAGTAAATGGCCATAGGACCCTTTAGAGAAGAATTAGAAGAATTATCAGCTATACTTGCCAGAGTTTGCAAGGCTCTTTCTTACAGTACTTCTCTCTCTAGGCTACTTTATTCTTTGACTCTTTAAAATTATGATAACATGGAAAATTGTAGGACACAAGAGACAGAACATGCTAAAGAGTTTCTTGATCCATTCGATCCATTTATTCCCTATCAAATAGAATATTAAGCAGTATTGAGATGTTTTATTGCTGCTGCTAGCCCTTTGCCTGAGGTGAGATTCTTCAATTGTTGAAGGATTCTGGACCATGAGGTGATGTTACCCTCTAAGGATTGGGGATGGACTACAATAGAGGTTCTTGAACCTTCCAACTGAGACTCTTTGTATTGAAGTGCTATCTCCCAAAGGAGGATATTTATGACTCATTTTTGTTAACTTTAATTGGGGTGCCTAATTTCAGCAAATGCTTTATGTAATCTGGAATCTAGTCATCACTCATTTTCTTTGGATAATTGGATAATTTCTATTAAACAGGACACTAGACAGAAAGTTTCTCATTGTTCTTGAGAAGAAACCCAAAGGCTAGGTTTGCATAATTACTATGCAAATATGGACTAGTAATAGGACATTTACAAATATATGTTCTCTTCCTTTGTTGAAATATGTAGCCTATTTTCTGGGAAAAGAGCCCATAAATCTTAGAGCCTTAATTCCCTCCCAATCTATTAATTCCATCTTCTCTTCATGAGTGAAGGGACAGCTATATTGCTGTTAGAAGACATTCACTTACTAGCAAATATTCACTGAGAGTCTACAATCACCTGCGCATTGTTCTGGGCATTGGGGATACTTTTGTTCAAACAGACAAAAGTTCCAGCTTGCATGAAGATTATATTCTGGTGAGAGGGAGGCAGTCAATAAATAAACACATATATGAAATGTTGACAAGTGCTAGGAAGAAAAATAAAGCAAGGATGAAGGAGAGGGCTTTCTGAATTGGAACTGGTAGCGGTTGTAATTTTAAGTAAAACAGTTTGGAGATGCCTCAGTAAGAAGGTGACATTAAAGATCCTCTTTGGAAAAGTGTCAAGGAGTCTGAAGGCTTCACTGAAGGGACTTCTGAGCATCTTCCCTAACACCTAAGTTAGTAGCAAGTTGGGACCAAAATCCAGGTATTAGGATGCTCTGTCCCATGCTTTTACACTAGGTGACACTGTTAGAAGGACTCATAAGGGATTCACTGAAGCACTATATCAACAATGTGGCATAGCTGTGAACTGTTGGCAAACAGCAGTGGCAAACAAATTAGCCTAACAAGTCCTTATTGATTACCTACTGTTCAGAGAAGATCACCAGTCCTCCAGGGATCTCAGAGAAATACACACTGGATTTCCTGCCTCCAAGAAGCTGACAACATGGGGTGGGGTGGGGGTAAATTACAAACAAGTAAAGCAGATGTTTTGATGATACAATCTCAACAGTGTAGATGCAAAAATACAACCAAGGATTCTCTTAGGACAGTGTCTTTTGCCAAAATCCAAATGACATTCTTCACAGGCTTGCTGAGTGAAAGAGAATTCTGCTTACTCACTTTCTTTTCAGCTTTGCCCACACACACGGGTTGCCATACTGTCAACAGCATAATCTAATAAGAAGGATGGCAATATATTGTCTTTTGTTAGCTGGCTGAAACCCAAGGACTGTTGCTGTTGAATACAGAAGGGCAGACAGATGGAAGTTTCACGCTGTCCTGTAATTGCAAAGTGGCCTTACATTTGAGAGTCCTTTACAGAACAGCATCTACTACCTGTGGATAAGTTGAGATGGTACATTTTAAAATAGTATGGAATAGACCTACTAGTGAAATTTGTTACTAATTAGATCTAGCAGAGGGAGAACTTTTATCAGGCACAGTGACTTACCTAATTGGACTGCAGAATTAAAGCTGTCATTATATTTGGGAGAGGTAAGGCTGTCAGTATATTTGGGAGAGTTTTAGATGTCAGTTTTTACACAGCCTGAAGAATAGTGGCTAGAAACCAGAGATTACATTGCCTCCCTGCGCTGTGTACCATGATGCCAGAGGTAGCAAATCATCCACTCAAAAAATGTTAAAAAGTAGTTCCAGCTAAAATCAGGAGAAAGTCTAAGGTTTATCTATCTAGCAGCCAATGAGGCTGTTTTTTGATCATACAAGTCCATTTAAGGAAATAGCCAAATCAGCTATTTCTCCTTGCATTGTCATAAAACTTAAAATTCAGATGGTCTGGTATTTGTCTTTGATGCTTTAAAAAGACTCTGTCTCAGTTGTAAAAATTTATCTTTATTGCTTTAGGTTCACATTTTCCCTCAGTTTTAAGGAAAATATATATTTACACCATTTCAAGATTTTATTACCCATTTAAACATTTACCCTTTCATCCTGTTTCTTGTTTAATAGAAATTATCAAAAGAAAGAGTGACGGCTATCCTGTAGGTTACATAAAGCATTTGCTGGAAGGAGGTAAGCACATAATATTTGGGACTTTAAGCTAAATTTCATCCCCAACTTTGTGTTTATTTTTCAATAAAAATGAACCCATTGGGCCTTCACACAGAAAAATATACATGTATATTTGATTTATATATATTATTTATATATATGATTTTACATATATGTGTATGATTTTTTTTCCATATCACATATTTCTTACTTGTGTGATGTTTGTGGTCTACTAGATTTTCTTATTATAAAAATGGTAAGTGTATGCCTTTTGGAGTTTTAACTACCTTATGTTTCAGTCTTTTACATTTCTATAACTGTCCACTTAAATTACGTATAGCATGCTGGACTTTTATTGGCAACTTTATTTAAATTATTTCAAGGTTCTTTATAATAGGTCTCAGAAAAGGTAGCTCTGACTGTATTCAGATCAGCTCAGGTTCATAAAAGAACTTATCTATGCTATATGGAATCATATGCCCCCCAAAAATTTAATTTATTTTATTTTCTGTAGGCTTAGGATTTGTAGATAATCAGAAAGTCTAGTTCTACCACTCCTAAAGTTGTCTTAATGAATCATGGCAAATTGAAATAAAAGATTATTTTGGCTGCTTCCCTTGAGTTACTCTCTCTACTGAAGGAGTAGAGAGAGTTAGGCTGGTTACCAAGCCAGGGGCTGGTTAGAGTAGAATTAGTCTGTGTTGTAATTAACAAGCTTAGGTGTCACTGGTGGTTAACATGGTGTGAACTGGAAAAGCTGTTGAGTATGGTGGCGGTAGTGTGGGATCAGTGAATTGACTGGAGAAGACACCGAAATCAATGCTAAAAGTGACTGCCTAGCAATTCCTCCCTCTTTCCACCCCTGAACACCTAGAATGGAATGGTGGGGTGGGCATAGGATAGGGCCTATGGCATCATAGCCAAGAAAGAACCTTTTAATTTTTTTTCTACATTTTTTATTAATGTCCTGGAGAATAGGTAGTGGGTTTCAAGTTAATCCAAGGAACCAGGAACACAGAAGAGGGCTTGCAAAAATGATGCTGTAGTTGTCTGGAGGAAAAAGAGGTGGACCCATGGATGCTGGAGGGGCTGACCCATTGTTACCAGGACTGATGTGAAGAATTTCCGGGAGAGGGAGATACTGGCAGCAGGGAGTTTTAGTTTCTGATGTCAATAACTTAGTTAATGGTAATTGTGTTTTCTCTTAAAGTTTTTTGTTTTCATTCCTAATAAACTTGTGATAATAATGATAGCAGGAAAGGTGGGCAAGCTCTTCCTATCCTACATTCTAGATCTTTCTGACATGGAGGGGTGAAGGTGGGGATAGGAAATGGTTTTTGTAAAATAAATCACTATAGCAAAGTAATTACTCCACAAAACTAGTTAATTTGAAGACTTGTGGAGCACATCTATGTGGTTGTTATAGAAGGCTGTTGGTCCACTAAGCCAGTGGGGAAGCATTATCACCAGCGTCGTGGGTGAAAAGTTGACATTGACAAAGGGAGAGTGCGGTATGTGTTTTCCATCATTACATTTCTCATAGAATGCTATTTTACCAGAACCATGGCATAGGTTAGTTCAAGGAATGGACCTTTGGAAACTGTCTTTACCTTTATTATTAATAACGTGCAATAAGGAAAATTGCCCAGATGAAGGAATGACAGAGAACAGTCTTAACCATATTATGGGTCTCACCCCCATACTCATATCCACTCATAGGAACACCTTGGTTAAGGTTGTGAGTGGGCATATTGTTAGGGGGAAGAGAGAGGGATAAAGAACAGGCAGGAATTATGGAAAAGATTAGTGACCTAGGATAGAGAAGAAAGAACGTGTGAGCATAAGGTAATAATTACTAATGTTTATTGAGCACTTATTATATGCTGAGCACTGTTCTAAGTATTTTACACATATTAACATTATTTCATCTTTATAACAGCAACATGCTGTACACACAGTATGCAGTATATGGACAATCTTCATTTTCCATATGCCAAAAACAGGCACAGAGAGGTTAAGCAATTTGTCTATAGTCACACAGCTAGTAAGTGGAAGAGTTAGGATTAGAAGTCAGAAAGCCTGGCTCCATAGTCTAAAAGCTCCTAGTCAACTACACTAAACTGCTACAAAGCAGCAAGGTACAGATGTGGGTGAAAAGGCTTAGGCAGTGGATCTATCCTAGGAGGAAGGCAATGAGAGATGTTTCAGAAAGGAGACCAGCCAGGGTGTGATATACACCCATGTCTAAGGGGTGTCACATACAGAATTCTTGCCCAGGTGACAAATTGTAACAGAGGGCCCCCTTTGTCCCTTCTGCCCCCATCCAAGTACTACCCGGGCCGACCCTGCTTAGCTTCCGAGATCGGAGGAGATCGGGCACCTTCAGGGCGGTATGGCCGTAGGCTTTTGTCCCTTCTGAATCCAAGATTCTGTGACCCTATAATGGGCTTGGAAGAAAGAATAATGCAATATAAAGAAAGAAAGGCTGGTGAAGTGGGTGGGAAGTATGTACTGGAGGGGCAGAGCTTTGGGTCAGAAATGAGTGAATCACAGTTCACATTCACAGAAGGCCTAGTCTCTGCCTGTGCAAAAATCTTTCCTCAACCTTCCCTGGCAAGGGGCTAAGAGACCCTGCTGAAACTGCCAACTTCAGAGAGACCTCCTTGCTCTCTGTCCCTGCTCCTTTGCTTAGCTCCAGTGGCTCTAACTTCCTCTTTGATTTTAACAGTGATTGGTCTCCCAGAAACGCCTACCTGCTGGTCTTGGCGCTACTTCTCAGGATCATCAAAACAAGTCTAATCCATTTTCTACACCATGGGTTTTCCACCTTTCTCTTCTGTTTCTTCTTTCCCAGTTTCTTCAGTTTTCTTCCCCATGTGAAATGATGTAAGGTCTTTTATCATTCTGTTAATTTTCTTCTGAGTGTGTCTGGTTTGGCAGGAGTCCTTGGGAATGTAGAACCTGATTGAACTTAACACATTAAGTGTGGTTTGACCACCTCTTTCCATGTGGACTTCATTAATGAAGCCCGAGATCTGATTCGCTCCTGGGCTCACAGTGAGCTTGTGGTCAACAGAAACTCACAAGTCATTTTTATTCATGCATTTCTCATGAATTTCTCATGCATTTCTCCTATACTTAAACATATTTTTAACTAAGAACATGACATTATGTTTCTGTGTGATATATTTATTTCATCATTTAGGTTTTAGCTCATTATTTGGTGTGTTTTGGATATTGATTTTGTCACCAATAATCGTCCCTCCAAATTCTGTTTGATTCAAAGTCTGGTCAACCTGACATCAATGTCTTTATCTAAATGATTAAAATAAATGATGAAATGGCAGTCAGAGCCTTGCAGTATGACCCTAAGGACCTTTCATCAAAAGCCATTTTCCTTCTCTTATGAAAGATAAAGCTCTCTACAACTCAGGACAAACAGTTGCCTGGAATTTTAGTGAAAAAGAATCCTGGCAGATGTCTACCCGCCCCAGCGTTTCCATCTTATCTCTGCACCTGTATCTGGGTCTGACTCTGGGATGAAGCATCGAGCTGTCTGTGGGGTTGTGGGTCCCGAGTGAGGTCTGGTTATCCCAGTTTGTCCCTTTGGACCTCAGGATGAATAATCCTAACCTGCCAAATTGGTGGGACCCTGGGCTTCACTTTGGTTGCCAATTTGTGAGTTCTCTAAAGGGGGCTTGCAGGGCAGCCCCGCAGGCTAATCTCTTGCAGGCATGCTCTCCCCGGGCCGCCAGCAGTTCGATGCCCCTGAGGGTGCTCAGTTACCTTAAAACTTAGCCTCGATGCCCTTGGGCATTGACACTCTTCGCTGCAATTGCCAGAAATATCCCTGCCAACTTTGTGGCTGTCTGCTTCTCACACTCCTCTTCAGGTGTCCATTAGGAGGGGGCCCCTCAGCAATAGTGAGAAAGCACTTTATGCTTTGCTATTCGCTTTTTCTTTCATCCAGCTAGTGTCCTGAGGGGGCTGGGGAAAGAGGAAACTTTGTTGGGCCACTGTGATTCCAAGGACAACCCTGTATCACCCCTTCCAGACATCCTTTCAGTGCTTGTACTCTGTATAGGGATATTTTTCCTCTCTCAGAAATGTCCCATATCTGTTTATGCGATCTGGTTCCCACCAAACTGCCCTGAAATATATCACACTTAGCTGTTGTCTGAATTCCAATATTCAATGAGGCTCAAAATTTCTCCTGCAAGAATGTATATATACCTCTTTTCAGAATACCAAGCATTCTGAGACAGTTATAGAGGGTTTGTCTTCCCAGAATCTACAGAGAACCTCTAGCTGGGCACTGTCCAGCAGAAATATAATGAAAGCCCCAAAAGTAAGCCATGTCAATCATTTCAAATTTTCTAATAGACACATTTTAAAAAGTAAACATAGACAGGTGGAATTAATTTTAATAATATTGTTATTTATCCCAAACACCCCAAATATTATTATTTAAAAAGATAACCAATATAAAAATTATTGAGATACTTTGCACGATTTTTTTCATATTAAGTCTTTGAGATTCAGTTTATATTTCACACTTATCACATATGTCAATTTAGACCAGCCACAGTTCAAGTGCTCAGTAGCTACTGTATTGGATGGCACATCTCTATACTGTGGTTTCAATCAGTTTATATCTATGTCTTTTTACCCTTTACCCTAATTCATAGGCAATCTCTCAGGATTCCACCGTTAGACTCAAGAGTTTTCACATGATCATATCTTTTTTATTTCCATCACTACACTATGTCACCTTTTTCCACGTGTAAAAAATAAATAAAGGAGACTCTTCCATTGCTGTCTGTAAGTAATAATTTCCTACCAACAAGTGTAAGTTTGCTAAGGCTGCTGTAACAAAATATGACAAATTGAGTGGTTTAAACAACAGAAATTTATTATCTCACTCTTCTGAAGATGTCTGAGATGCAGGTGTTGGCAGGCTCGGTTCCTTCTAAGGGTTGTGAAGAAGAATCTGTTCCATGCCTTTTCCCTAATGTCTGATGATTTTCTGGGCATCTTTTGTGTTCCTTGGCGTATAAAGCATCACCCTCATCTCTGCCTTCCACCTCACATGGCATTCTCCCTGTGCGCATCTGTTTCCAAATTCCCCCCTTTTATAAGGACACCAGTCAGATTGAATTAAAGGCCCACCTTACTTCAATATCACTTCAGCCTAACTAATTACATCTGCAATGATCCCATTTCCAAATAAGGCCACATTCTGGGGTACCGGGGTTAGGAAATCAACATATAAACTTTGAGAAACTACAACTCAACCCATAACATGTGGTAAACATGTGCTGTGCTGTCCAGACCCCTTTTATTAATAGCTGCTGGACATAGTGCTAGAAGAAGGTCTGCAGCCATCAATCCTCTTTGAAATAGCCTCAGCTGGAGAAAATTGCCTTGCCCAAGATCTGGGCTCCTTCCAGGGCATTCTGCCTCCAATGACTAACTAACCAGGGGGTATACTTTTTCAGTCCCTTTGTCCTAACTTGGGAAAGCTCAGAAGGGCCATCCCCGCTCAGAGCTACTTCTGGGGTAAGATAAGGCGTTCACTGCAACTGTGTCACAGCCCAGCTTCTCCCTTTGCCCAATCTTGCTTTCATCCCCTCCCTTCCACTGGTATTGATCCTAGGAGCATTCCCTAGAAAGGCTCCTGCAGCTAATCATCATCTTGGAGTCAGCTTCCAATCTGTAACACAAGGTTGCATTTATCACAAACTCCAAAAATTTCAAAGTATCTTGTTCATGAGTCATTATCTGAGCAGAGCTATAAAGCTAGACTGGGTCACAGATCCTTTATTTTATCACCTTCTCTGGTATTTTCCATTGCAAATTGTTGACGGTATTAGTCTATTCTCTCTGGGTCATTCCTAAGGCACTTCATAACATTTGGTTTTATTATGGAAGTGTATGGATAGTTGATTAAAACGCTGTATGAGGAGAGGAAAGGTAGACTGCTGGAGAGCATAGCAGTAAGGAATAAAAATACCACTTTGTTTTACTAATCCATTCATGGATTGATGGGCATTTGGGTTGTTTCCACATCTTAGCAATTGTGAATTGTGCTGCTATAAACATTCGGGTGCAGGTGTCTTTATTGTAGAATGACTTATGTTCTTCTGGGTAGATGCCCAATAATGGGATTGCTGGATCAAATGGAAGGTCTACTTGAATCTGTTTAAGGAATCTCCATAT
>CM052437.1:161863917-161887750 GCA_028533085.1 Varecia variegata | reverse complement strand
AGCTATTGAGCTAAGTGTAGCTATTGAGTTATACTTATGACTTGTGTACTTTACTGTATGTATTTATACTTCAATAGGAAGCTTACTTGAAAAAATGACCTGTATATTCTTGATTGTAGAGTTTGATAGTAACACATTTAAAATTTGTTTTCAACTTTTTATATGGCTCAAATTGGCCTTTGTGGGTTATAGTCCATCTAACATTTACTATTTGCTAGGTAGCGTACAAAATATATATTTAGTAAGATATATATTTAGTAAATAAAATAAAATAAACTAAATAAACTAAATAAAAATATATTTAGTAAGATATATATATTACTAAATATATATATTTAGTAATCTTACTAAATATATATATTTAGTAATCTTACTAAATATATTTAGTAAGATTCACTATCTTACTAAATCTTCACAACAATTTTGTAAGTTAGAAGGGCCCATTTTGTACATGAAGAATTAAACCCAGAGAAACTAAATTATTTTCCCAAGATCACACAACTAGTAGCACAGTTGTGCTATCTTGCCTCGACAAAATTTCAAGCTACAAATTAAGTTTTCAGAACAGAAGCAGTTTGCAGATTGGAGTCTTGTCTTGTGCCTATTTGGGAAGAACAGGAGGGAAGAGAATGCTGATGACAAATCACAACTTCATGGGCATGGTGACACAAATATGTCTGTACTTACTAGCTATAATATAAATTATCTTTGACAAGCAAAGTAGTGCTTTTCTTTTCTTCTCTCTTTGACTTTTTGAGTCTCAGAAAAGTCCTAAACAACTACCGGTCATACTAAATATTTTACTAGAACATGTTTGGTTGCATTGCTTTCTAAACAAAATGCTTGGAAAATGAACACTATTCTTCTCTATCTGTTGTTGTCCAAGGAATTCCACCCAATAACTGGGCTTCTGAGGCTGTGATAAATACTTGCTACTGTTTGTCTTTTGATGCCTTATACAGAGAGGCAGCCACCTAGCACTCCAAAGGGATTCTTTTTCTACTGTCAAACATATTGTCTGACATTACATTAAATAGCTTGAAAATACTGTATCCATTGATGCACAGTTGTTGTTAAAGTGTCTTCGAATCAATGAAAGAAATTGATAAATAGAAAACCCAGCCTTAAGAGAGATCTTCTCATGGTTTTCTAGTTAAGAAAAAATAAATTAGCACTCTCAGCAGGGGGAAAGCAGTAGATTGTGTGGGATTCTTTTGTAAAAGGAGAGCTCCACTCCCAATGTTAATTTAATTTATGTGCAGTTCTGGAGAAGTCATTTATCACCTACTATGCATATACCTTGCATAATATTTATGCTTCAATGTAAGCTTTTAATGAAATATGTTACTATCTCTGGAATACCAATTCAGAATCGGTCCATGTGGGAAACGATGGAAGAAAAAGTTCAATAAGAATTTAGGGTGACCCCTTCACACATCATTTTAGGAGACTATTTCATTAGTGTTATGATCAAAGACTGAGAACAAGGAGTCTTTGATTGTATTTATCCTCTCCTTGTGTTATTTATGATGCCCTGAGCTTCTCTTTGATTCACAAAATGCATGCTGTTACCCCTATGCTGCCTCTATTTTCAGTAGTCATGAATTTGGGGAGCTCAGATAACTTAAAAGAAGGCCAAAGCTGATTTGCCTTGCAGAGTCTGAGCAATATTACTGATGTCAGCGCGAACGATGGTTTAAATATTCTTAGCTTAGCTCCAGAATGGATGTGCTAAGCAAATAATTATATCACAAAGTGGAAACCACTCCACATTCTTACTGCTGAGTTTTTCACCCCGACTGGGACTTGCTGTGGGGCGGCCCCTCATGTCCACGCCCTTGTGAGCTCTCAGCTCCATGTTGCTCTTTGCTTACGGACACAGGGGTCTAGTCTTTGCTAGACGTCTTAGTGTTTTGGCCTCCTCTCTCATGTAAATTGTGTCGCCCTCCCCTTGCCATGATATTTTCAATCAGTAGATCAGACTGTCAAAGTTATTTCCATATTTTATGTGGAAAAGGTAAAGGCCAAATATTTGAAGGCAGGTATTTACCACATGAGAAATTAACAGGAGACAAGGAGAAGGCTGTGACATTGCTGCCAGCAGCCCAGGCCCCGAACCTCCACTCACTAGCAGTAAGAATTTGGAGGAAGTTATTTAACCTCTTCAGTTCTCAGTTACCATCTAAGAAGTAAGAATAACACCTAATGCTTGGGGATGATGTAAGAATGTTCTATAGGTACAATGCTTATGAATTGTAGTGCCTAGCACATTTTCAGTGCCAAATAAAAATATTAGTTATGGTTTTAAATTTTTTCAATGTTTCTATTTTTTATTTCAATAGATTTAAGGGGGTACAGTGATTTTTATTACTATTATTGTTTTATTAAATTTTTTTATTTTTAATTATTACGAGTACATAATGGTTGTATACCTTTATAGGGTACATGTGATGTCTGATACAGGCATACAGTGTGAATTAATCAAATCAGGGTAATTGAGGTATGTAACATCTCAGGAATTTATCATTTCTTTGAGTTAGGAACATTGCAATTCCACTCTTTTTAACAAGTGATTTTTTATTACATGAATATATGGTATAGTGGTGAAGTCTGGGTTTTTAGTGTACCCATCACAGGGATGGTGTACATTGTACACAAGGTAATTTTTCATCCCTCACTCCCCTCCCCAAACTTCTCAGTCTCCAAAGTCCATTTTACTATTCATATGACCACGCAAACCCATTGCTTAGCTCCCATTTATAAGTGAGAACATGCAGTATTTGTTTTTGTTCCTGAGATACTTCACTTAGGACAATGGCCTCAAGTTCCATTCAAGTTGCTGCATAAGACATTATTTCATTCTTTTTTATGGCTGAGTAGTATTCCATGGTATATATACACCACACCACATTTTCTTTGTCTAGTCCTTGGTTGATGGGCACTTAGGTTGATTCCACATCTTTGCAGTTGTGAATTGTGCTGTGAAAAACATATGAGTGCAGGTGTCTTTGTGATATATGACATCTTTACCTTTGGGTAGATACCCAGTAGTGGGATTGCTAGATCAAATGGTAGAGCTTCTTTTTGTTCTTTGAGAAATCTCTGTACTGTTTTCCATAGAGGTTGTACTAATTTACATTCCCACCAACAGTGTATAAGCATTCCCTTTTCATCACATCTTCACCAACATCTGTTGTTTTTTGACTTTTTAATATTATGGCCATTCTGACTGGGGTAAGGTAGTATCTCATTGTAGTTTTAATTTCTATTTCTCCGATGATTAGTGATGGTGAGCACTTTTTCACATATTTGTTGGCCATTTGTATATATTCCTTTGAAAAATATCTGTTCCTGTCATTTGGCCTCTTTTTAATGGGGTTATTTGTTTTTTTCTTGCTTATTTGGTTGAGTCCTTTGTCGATTCTGCATAGCAGTCCTTTGTCAGATGCATAGTTTGCAAATATTTTCTCCCATTCTGTAGATTGTCTGTATACTCTGTTGATTATTTCTTTTGCTGTGCAGAAGTCTTTTAAGTTAATTAAGTCTTATTTATTTATTTATTTGTTTATTTTGTTGTTGCATTTGCTTTTGGGGTCTTAGTCATAAATTCTTTGCGTAGGCCAATGTCCAGAAAAGTTTGTCCTAGATTTTCTTCTAGAATTTTTATGGTTTCAAGTCCTACATTTAAAAGTTTAGTTCATCTTAGTTTGGCATTTTTTTTAAAGTTGGATGCATTTTAAGATCTGTTTAGCACCCCTCCCCCTTCATCTGGGCGGGCACATGATTCAGGTTCAGCCTATCAGTGACCCAACCTGGGCCATAGTGATTAGTTTAGGTTGGGAAAGTGACTGAGGAGGCCGATTACTCTAGATCTTTTTCCTCCTTAACCAGTGCAATTGCTTGATACAGTTTTCATCATTATTAGGTTTACTTAAAATATGCCATTGTGATGAATAATTAGCCCATATGTTTATAGAAAATTCTGATAAATAATAGTGAACTAATTTAATACATTTTATAGTTTAAAGTGGGACAGAATGGAAGAGCAAGTCCAGTATTAAATGAACATAAGTTTCTCAAGAAACTGATGATTATATGAGCCCATATATTTCCTTTCCCTTTATTCATTGAGCTGGTTTGAGTAAGAGCTCTGCCACACACAATGAGAAGCTCTGCCACCAATATTAAAAAATAATAGTTGTAGTCCATGTCCAGAGACATTATGCCTTGGGTACTGGGAGAAGTTTTCAGGGAAGCTTAACTGCAGAACTTGGTAAAATAAAGCTGAGGGGCAGATTTGGGTCTTTTACAAAACCATAATAGGCTGATAAGTTTGGACAGTTCAAATTGGAATTGACAGTGTTTTCATAGAGTTCTTAACAACTTTCACGACTCAGATTGGCAAATCTCAAATGCCAGGACGCTAAGATAATTAATGTTGGAAGTAAGACATTGTGATGTCTTTCCTTCATTAAAAAAGAGCTGCTCCCCTCCTCTTCCCTCCTTGCTGCAGGCTCAGGTCTTATGGCAAAGTGTCCTTTTTGATACACCATGGAATGCATCATTTTAGAGTTCCCCAGAGTTACAGACAGAAGCTTTTAAAATCAGTCTCACAGTTAACTAGAATGTTGTGTTTGGTAGCTCCTTATTTTTACATCTTGTTCATCCATTTGGCATTTAAATAAAAATATAAATTCTAATTCCAATTTTTTTTATTTAGTGGTAAAACAGTTTGAACTGATGAACTGATGGACTTATATGAAGAATTTTAAATCTCCCGAATTTTTCTTATGTCTGCTTTCACCCAGATAGTGAGCATCTTCATTGAATTTTAGCTTTCAGTAGTTGATTTTGAAAACAATGCTTCAAAAATCTGATGCCTCGATGATAATGAGACATCATTATCAGTGACATTAAAGCAACTGTGATTTTATGCTTTATCTAGTTTTTTGTTTCAGTCACACCCATGTGGTTTCATTGGTCATTCCAAAGTCTGGTCCATTATTGTTTTTTCTCCAGGACAGAAACTTGCCTGTATTAGAAAATGCCATAAGCAGCAGTGAGCTCTGAGCTCCTCACTGCCATTTGAGTAAATAATCTTTTTTAATAAAAAGATTGTGCAATTTAAAGGTCACATTGTAAGGACTCACTTTAGTCTTTAATATGACCAGCCGTCAGAGATGGAGTTAGCAGTGAGATCGGGATAAGAAAGATCCACAATTTTGTTTTTCATCTATTCTCCTTGGCAACACTTCCTGAGAACAGTGTGAAAGAAATTCCAAGACTAAATAGCCAATAGCGTAATACACTTTCCAGCATGCTGAGAACTAGTGAGTGGAGAAAATTAGAGCTCCAGTGGTTTCCTATGAAAGATTTCATAAATTATTTTCTAGTATAAAAATGAGGTTGAAAATAGCTGTCATAGCATTTTTATACTTGTACTAAGTTTAGAACTACAACAAAAATCCAAAATTACAAGGGTATTGCCATGTACACAATACATTTAAATATGACTAAATATAATTTTTTTTAACTTCATTGGAATGTCACTTTATTTTTTATTTATTTTTTAATTTTTTAATTTTTTTTATTTTTTTTTGATTTCAGCTTATTATGGGGGTACAAAAGTTCTGGTTAGATATATTGCCCATGTCCCTCCCAATCCCCCGAGTCTGAGCCTCAAGTGTGTCCATTCCCCAGGCAGTGCACATCGCACTCTTCTTGTAGGTATACACCCATCCCCTCCCCTACCCCCATCCCCCCAAGTCAGAACTTCAAGCGTGCCCATTCCCCAGACAGTGCACATTGCACTCATCATATAGGTATACACCCATCCCCCTCCCCCCACCCCCCACCTCTGTCCAATACACAATTGGTGTTATTCCCAAATGTGCACTTAGGTGATGATCAGGGAAACCAATTTTCTGGTGAGCACATGCTATAATTTTTAATTATAGCTAACATGTATTGAATAGTTACTGGGTTGAGATCTTTACTAGAGTTAGCTCATTCAATTCTCGCAATAACCAAAATGTGTGGTAGGTATTATGAACCCATTTTACAGATGAGAAAATGAGGCATATAGAGGTTAGGAACTTGCCTAAATCTGTGCAGGGTATGAGCCAGGGCTCTAGCTCAGTTCTGCTGACTTCAGAGCCTGGGCTTTTCTTAACAGTGTTGTTTCATGGAAATGTAAAGTTTGATTTTTTTCTGTACGCTTACTGCATATTTATCACTTGCCACAATTAAACACGAGTTTTCTTTTTAAATTGTTCAGTACATATACACACATTTATATTTTTATTATTAATACTTTTTATTTTGAAAAATTTACAATACACAGGAAGTTGCCCCCTCCCAAATGCACAAAGAGGTACCCCTGTACCCAATGGTACCATCTTGCATAACTATAGTACACTATCAAAACCAGGAAATTGACATTGGTACTTTTCACATAGCTTATTCTGATTTAACCAGTTTTATAAGCACTCTTTGGGTGCCATAGTTTGTTATAGGTTTTTAATGTTCTCCAACAAATGAAAGCTCCTAATTTTATCTAGTTCAAATATTTCAGTTTTTTTCATAGTTCTGGCTTTCATGACTTGCTTACAAAGAATTTCCTCTCCCCCAAATTATGAAAATATCTTTAATACTTTCTTTTAGTATCTAACTTCTTTCAGAAATTACCTTTGTGTATAGTGTGAGGTATACTATAATTTAGTTTCCCCCCAAATGTACAGCTAGTTGTGATAACATCATTTATTGAATAATCAAGCCTTTCCTACTGATTAGAATGCTATCTTTACCATGTACATTCATCTTTTTTTCTCTTCCCTATTTTGTTCTTTTTTTTTAGTCTATTTTTGCACCAATACTGTGCAATTTAGATGTAATTTTCAAAGTGTGTAAATACTGTATTTTTTTTACAAGGAAATAACACTGATGCAACGCTATCAAGTATAAGGGACTTCTCTTTCCTCTAAGTCCAGCGTGGTTCTGTGCAGGCCCCAACTCAAGTGCTTCTGGTGACCAGGCAGGTATCATAAATGTGTGATAAGGCCAGTGGCAAGTCAACAAAGACTGGTTTATACCACAAACGGATGATTCTATGTCTCAGCTAAAAGCGTGCCAATTCAATATTTTCACGCATCTTTCTGCCCAAACACATCTGTGGCCTCTACCTGTCCACCTCTGGTCTAGTGGAAAGAATTCTGCTTTAGAATGAAACACCTCCTTAAGCTTCACCGTTTATTAACTGTCAGTTAATTACCTAACTTCTCTGAACCTCAGATTCCTCATTCAAAAAAAGAAATCATAGTTCTTACCCACAGGGTTGGACTAATTATCACATGAAATATGCATAAAAATACTATGTATATTGCCTTGTACAGGATTTTTACTCAAAGGATGTTAGTGGAATTTAGGCAGTGACTTACTAAGGGAGAGAAATGTATCTTTTGGTCTAGAGAAAAGGTTACTTTTAACACATTAAATCTAATGAGCTAGAAAGTTTGTAAATACAGTATTTATGTGCTTTCACGTATAGCACTGTTTTGAGTATTATTCAGGGAATACAAATAATTATCAGATGTAGTTCTGGCTCTTGATAAGTTTATGGTCTGATTAAAACACAGACATTGTAGATTGGAAGACATTTTTTTTTTCTCCTGTCCAGCATCCTTTCTTACCTCTAGAGGATTTGATCACACCACTCTCAATTCACATGTTGGGTTGGGGTTTATTCAGAGGCAGGCATGTATGCTGTAGGTGTGACCTTTTGGATACATCCACTTTCCAGCAACTGTGATTGTTTCAAATCTGGGCATCTGGGCATGGGACCCAAGTCAGCTAAATGAATTCTGAGACTTTGCTAGAGCTATTGGTAAAGAAAATCTTTCCATGAATTGTTACACCAGCAAAAATTTAAACCCAAAGCTGCCCGTGCGTCATCTCATAAAAAAAAAAAAAATGCTTGAGAAGGAAGCAAACATAGATAGTAGCGGAGTTGAGAGATGGACGGAGAGAACAAGGCTCATGACATCATTGGAACCCCTGAATTCAGTGGTGACTGTGTGTTCATCTCTTGAACTTCTAGTTACCTTTTTGATTTAAGTTAGTTTAAAAAATCCAGCCTCAAGAAAAATGAAAGTCTACTTCCCTTTCTAGGCAGAACTCTTACAACTCTGGTTCAAATAAACTGGGGAGGACTTCTGAAATGAGATGATAAGCATTTACCAATTTTTAAAAATATCCTTCCTTAGACATTGAGGTTCCACTGACCCTCAAAAGTAAGGAACCCAAGATTTAATGTAGGGGAATGTTCCTACTTATGACTATCTTGTTTTATGTACCCTGTATTTTACGCATATTTCTGGAATACTTCTAGCATACTTCCCTAGGGGAAAGGAGAGAAACAGAATGGAACAAAAAATGAAGGGAATTAATTTTGGTGCAAGGATTAATATTTAGTGGGGCAGTATTACAGTGTGGCAGGAAGGGTTCTGGGTTGGGAATGGTCCACAGAGGGGCTTCCTTCTTCTGCCCCAGCTGCTTCCTACCTTCTCACTGGCAGTGTCTTTTGGGCACTGAAAAATCTCTGCCTGCCCAGCAGGCATCAGGGCCACTTTTTAACTCCAAGACATCACATTGTTACATTGAGACAATTACATCAAATACATGTAATTATGTTTAAAACATACATTAGAATCCATTAACTGAATACATTTTTGTCCATGAGATCAGTTAATAAAACTTCCCAGCTCAGAGCTAAGGTACAGAACTGGAAAATTCTGATCCGAATGAAGTGGAAGGGATGATGAAATCTGGAATATGAAGAAGTACAAGTCACTGTGGCCTCTGGCCTCTGGCCTCCTTGGGGTGACACAAGAGGATGTTGTGAGAACAAGGGCATTGAGAATCGGTCTGGTTTAGATTGGAGTCATGATCCTATGTTTATCTTGGCAGTTGCTAGGAACTCAGCATCTTCTTCTGCAAAACACGGGTAATGATAATACCTATCTCATATGATGTTAAGAACATTCAGCAAGGTGCTGGCCACAGACCACAGTGGTTGGGAACAACTAGAGATGCTCAGTATACGTTAACTGTCATTATTATCATCACCATCATCGGTGTGTTGATGTTGGTTTTTTACAATAGGAGACAGAGATGCTTTAAGAAAGGGGCTGCGTTGAAGGCAATTTGATTCACGTCCTAGGTTTGCTTCAGGCAGGTGCATTCTGCTACAGCAACGCTGTCTGCTTGAGAGCTGGACGAGGGGCTGCGTAAAGAAGGTTGCTCTAGACGACAATAATTCTAGGGAAGGGTAATAAGAGAACATTTTACCACAGGGAAGCAAACCTCTGCCCTTGGAACATGCTCCATGTAACACAAGAAAATTTACAGCCTTATTTTTTTCCTTATCACCCTAGTGCATAATAGATTATAAACATCAACACTATCTGAATGCTTTTATGGGTCCCACATAAATGCATGTTTCTATTGTCAGCAGTTTTTCCTCTTCCTTGAATTATTAATGTCACAATTAACAGAAACTCCTCACCGGGAACATTGTACATGGTTAATTACATTCTGTTGGTCTCTACAGTCCTGGAACATTCAAATAAAATATAAAATCATTAGTTCATGGTTTATTGAAAAATCCAAATGTCTACATATTTGGAAGCATTGACTCATACTACTATGAAGTCAGAATATCTAGATGTCAGGGTGGGGATTTGCCCCTTTGTTCTTGCTTAGAAAGCTGTACAAACCTAACCATAGTCCAGACCCTGAGTCCCACAGAAGCCAATTAGCTTCCATATTCAGATGATTTTTCAATAGAATTCTTTATATATGCATTGAAATAAAGCATAGGTGAATGAAAACAGAGTTTTGACTTTAATATCATATATTTACTCAACATGTGAAATCTCAAGTTACCATAGCTCTTTGAAACTTGTTTGTCTCATCTGCAAGATGCAAATAATAATCTCTGCTGTGGCCAGGGGATGTGAGGGTCATATCAAAGCACCTTGATTTCCATGTAGAACTGGAGGAGAATGGGGGAGGAGGAGATTTTCCTCCCAAGAAAGGGTGGAATATGGATATGGCAATTAGGAGAATTGAGACAACCACCCCAATTTATATCTCTTAGTAAAAACTACTGTTGACAGTTTGATGAGGATATGCATTTTACACAAATAGGATTATAGTATAAGTCTTCTGCTAAATTACATTATTGGCTTTAATTTATATCTTTGGACATTTCTCCATGTATAGACCTATCTCACTCTTCCCATTAGCTGCAGCTAATGAAATGGCCCAGCAGTTTCACTTCCAGAACTTTACCTACAGACATACACTCAAGTGCATGCAAAAATGCTGGTGCAATAATGATCATTGAAGTATTATTATTAAAAAATATTTTTGAAACAACACCAATGCCCATATTGGGTATTGTTTAAACAAATCATGGCAAAACCATTCAATGAACCACCATGCTGCAGCTAATGAAAACAGTGAGATGGGTCTATACATAGTGACGTGGAGAATTGTCCAAAGATATAAAATTAAGCTAATAAAGTAATTTTCAGAATAATATGATATTGTAACCCCATTTGTGTGAAATGTATATCTGCATCAAACTGTCAACAGCAGTTTTTACTAAGAAGAAAAAGTTACTTGGAAATTTCACTATATTACCCACTTTGGAAATTGTGAAATTCATTACAATGAACATATATAATTTTTCTATAAGGAAATATGAAGATTTAACCTAAAAAGTCACAATTTTTCCAATCAAGATGAGAAAGCCATTGAAGGACTTTGAATAGCAAAGTGATACACCGCATTTAACAGGATCACTGTGGCAGTTGTGTTGAAAGCAGAGTGAGGGACACAAGGTGGTAGCAGAGAGACCAGTTAGGAGGTCATTGAAATAACTGAGGCAAGAAACACAATCTTGGCTTAGCCCGGAGTTATGGCAAAGGGAGTGGAATGAAGTGACGAGGTACTGTATATGTTTTGAGGTAGGGTCAGTGGGGTCTGCTAATCGATTGGGTCTGCAGTGTGAGAAAAAGAGGAGTCAAAGATAATTCCAAGTATTTTTGTTCTGCACAATTGGAAGAAAAAAGTGGTCCCACAAGACTCTTTTCTCTTGTCTTCCATGCATTGTACTCTTCTGGTATTCCTTCTGCACATGGTTTTCATAACATTTATTTTGGTAGTATGCAAGGAGACTGGTCATGATGCACAACCAGCCAGCATGTGAAGTACAGTTTTGGCTTGAATGTGGAAATTACCATCAGAGGGAAGAGGGAGAGGAAGCCTGAACCAGGACACCTGCAACTTAAAGATTTACTACCTTCAAGAGAAGTCCACTTCAACAGGAAAATCAAAGGATGACTTCATAGCCCACATCAAGACAGAAAACTCACCAAGAACATGAAACTCTCAGAGCAGATTGTCTAAGAAAAGAGGTGGTTGTCGTAAGCATTAGATATTCACCAACCTGAATTTATGTGATTGGAGCATATTTGCATTACTTTTTGTGTCTTTGTGCTGCACATTTCTTAGAATTTGTTGTGACATATATTTGAACAGTTTTCCTTTGAGTTAGTGTAATTTCAAGTTTAAACATTCACCGGGAGTGTTACATACAATTCACTTTGAGTCAGGATTTTGAATTGTAATGTTCATTTATGTGCATAATCTGTCTCTTCAGTTATAAACATGTGGGATTAGTTTTTAGCATTGACTTGGGAATTAGGGTGTGCTTTTGCCCAATTAAAATATTTTGCTTTTGACTAACTTTTGTAACTTAAATATTTACTTTACTCCTGTGCAAGTCTCAATTTCAATGGAAAATCTAGTTTAAAAGGTAAAATTTGGTGCCATCCAGTGGCAAAGGTGTGAATTGCAGCACAAGCACAACTATGAGGAAAACCAAATTCCAAACTATAATTGCAATTCACAGGTACTAATAATCATAAAACAAAAATGGCATAAATTTTAAATTAAATTTAACTGAAACATGAAATAATATAATATAGGAAAAATATGTAATTAAGAGAATAGAGACATGTTCTGGAGTTGCTTCATTTATAAGATGAGAATGTTACCTACATCATGACCAAGAGTTAGAAAATTTTTATTTTTTTAAGATCTAAATACCAAACACATATCATACTTTGGCATCTACTATGTTAGACAAATACTATGTTTACATTACACTATGTTAAGTAACATCTTCATGCATATTTATGTATTTGAAAAAAATTTTCATGTTTGGTTTGACTTACAGAGCCTTGCAAAAGTCTAAAATTTTGAAAATCATTTACAGAGAAAAATATGGGGGCACATCTCCCTAGGTGCCAAAATTAAGAGTGAAAATCTCCACTGAGTAGAGACTTTCGGTTTGCTCACAGATGCATTTTGTTGAAGTACCAGGAAGTCTTTGGTCAACCAGATAGGGTAACAACCATATGTATTAAAAATACTTTTTTGAATAAGAGATAGTCCTTTATCAAGACTACCTGGTCAAGCAGGACTTGTGTTAGTTAGGCTATAGGTTTGGCTGTTGGAAGAGACCTAGTAATAACTGTGGTTCAAACAAAATTAATAAGCCTCTCTCATGTTAAAGTCTGGTAGGCAATTCAGGACTGTGGTGCTGTAGCTCCAAAATCATCTGGGACTCAGGCTCCTTCTGCCTGTGGCTCTGTGGCCTTGAACATGCAGCTTCTAACTCATGGTCCATGATGGCTGCTCTGTTCCTCTTCTTATCCACAGATTCACCTATACTTAATTCGTTTTCAAAACCACATGAGGCAAATGGGCAGAGGAGAGTGCATAGAGCTTATTGTATGATTCACGTCTTACTCTGTCCCTCCCTCCCCAAATCTGCACCTCTTTTCTATGAAAAGTTCTGCTCCCAGTGGAATACCTGGTACAAAACCAATATCAATATTAATACCAATATCAATATTATTCTATCACTGAAACATACATACATATGACCATTAATCATTAATTTACTTATACCAATATTAAGAAGGAAGGTAAATTAATCTTCCTTTTCATTCTCTCTTTTGTTCTCCCTTTCTTCCTCCTTCCCTTCCCTCCCTCCCTCTCTCTCTCTCTCTCTCTCTCTCTCTCTCAATATTAGGAAAGAAAGTAAATCAATGCAATTGGTCCCCTTATAGCAGTGGCTCTAAAGCAGTGATTCTCAACCTTGGCTGCACATTGTAATCACTTGGGAAGCTTTAAAAATACTGATGCCTTGATCCAGCAATCCAAGATTCTGATTTAATTGGTCTATGGTGGGGATTGGCCAGCAACAAGTTTCTCCCCAGGTGATTCTAAGTGCATGGCTATTGAGAATCATTGTCACGTGCCCTGGTGCACATTAGGATCACCTGAGGAGCTTCCAAAAGCACATCTGTGGCCTCCCTCCACACCACTCCCCATCTCATTATGCCACAATTAATCTGGACTGGGGTCCAGGCATCTTTAATTTTTAAAAAGTTCCCTATACTTCTAATTGTAGCTGGGGTTGAGAACCACTGCTCTATACAAAACAGGGTTTCTTTCATGCTTTTTCTTTTTTTAGTCACTCTACTGGCCCTTATATTTGAATTTCTACAGCTATTATGCTGGATCAAATGAACCGTTTTTGATACAGGAAAGCTACAACAATATTGAAATTTAGTCCTCCTCATATGAACACCTTATTAAAATCTCAAATTTCCTCCAAGTTTAATTGGAGGGCTAAATTACTGTCCCAAGTGCCTGCCCTGTGGACTCAAACTCCAGCATCAGACATGAAGACAGAGACTGCTTAAACTGCTTCCACAGTTGTGTAAGATCAAATCCCTATAGTAGATAGATCAATAGATATTCAGAAAGGCAGACTGATAGGTAGACAGATAAGTAGGTAGACATAAATATGGATACATACCTCTTAGCAGATCTGCTTCTCTGACTAAACTCTAACTGATAGTGAATTTTGTACTGACAGTAGTTCCAGAGAACAGAATCTAAAGGATAAGTTCTCTAAATTGGTTTTGGGTTTTCTAGAATTGGCTCTGATCTGACTAGATTTAAAGGTGCTTATTACCATATTTCCAGTGGTAAAGGGAGCACTGGTAGTTCATGGCATGCAGTGGCAAAAGATTACTCAGATTACCAGGTTTAGATGCCTGTAATCAGGTGATTAATAGAAAGCATTCCAGATCTTCAAGTATTTGTTGCCAATGGAATATTTTATTGGAAATATGCAAGATAGAGTTGATTGGTTGCTTTTAACAGCACCTGAGAGCTTGGAAAAAGAAAATTATAAGCTCAGGGCTTTAAATTCTCAGCACAAGTTTCTCACAAGATACCTAAATTCTTCTATGTCTATTCTGAAATAAACCATTATCTTTTGCAGCCACAGGTCTGAAATTTATGAAAAGGAAACCCAGAGCCTAATCTTGTGGATGGCTGAATTACAATGCCAAGTGAGTTCCCAACCACTCAGGGTTCCTTTATTAACATTGATTGGAAGGAATGGGATCCTGAAAACCGAAATCAGCACGTACGGGCAGATTCAGATGAAGCTGGGGCCTTGAACCTCTAAGTTCCACTGAGCTTTCTGTGCCAGGAGAAACAGCCGTGCCACCCTTGCAGCAGGAGGTTAGTCTCTCTTTGAAAAACCTGTAAAAGTTTCCCATGAGGTAGTTGTCTCACAAGATATTGCTGATCCTCCTCTGGACCTACTCCCACAAACCCTCCTTTCCCCTAGGGCTATAGCCAGACTCAAGTCCTAGAAGATTCAGAATCTGTGAGGAGGTACAATATAGCTCCCTCACCAACTTGCATAATTTTAACATTGACAGAAACTTGAGGAACGTGAGTGTGATTGAAGTGGAAGGAATATAGGGTTAGATCAGGCTGAATTTATCAATATGGACTCACTAAGCAGCGTTTTTAGATTTAGTGTATTAGCCTGAGGGGCTAAGAAAGGCTCTAACAGTTTGCTTATTTGGTTGAGCTGATATAGAAACCCAAAGGTGGCATACACTAAATAAATTTGAAATGCCAGTATTCCAAGGTTTAGGGAGATTGAAAAGTGAGAGTGGATTTAACATGTAAGGCCTGCTCACCTACCTTGTGAGGATCTGAAAGACACATATTTTACCATGGCCATGGGAAAGACACTCATGAAGGAAGCCCTAGCATGTTTGAAGAGCTCTGTGATAACTCTTCTTGTACATCAAAGATTACAGGGGGAGCTGTGACCACTGAAGTTGGATCCCTAAATGAAAATCCCAGTGGTGGCATTTAATTGCATGACGAGGTGGGCATTGTTATCACAGTGGACAGTGAAGCCAAAGCAGTAATCAGAATAATTTGATTTGCAAAGATATTTGATCTGAAGCTTAGAGGGACAGCATCCCAAACTCTTACTTGATCTGTATAAATGGAATAATTCTAGGTGGAAAGAATAGGGGTCTGACTAGAGTCATAGCCCTTTTAATCAATTCCCAGAGATGAACCAGTTTCTAGACCTAGAGTCCTTTGAAGAAGAAAGGAAAGGATGAGTCCTCCTGAGGACTCTGCTCACTGCAAAAATTTGTACGTGGTGACTGTGCATTGATGGAAATAATCAGACTTTTCAGGGATGACTAGACACTGTCTCTGACCTAATTCCTGAAGACCCAAAACATATCGTGATATACCAGCCAGAATAGAGGCTTATGGAAGTCAGGTGATCAATAGAGTTTTGGCTCAGGTCTTTTTCATAGCTGGTGCAGTGGTCCCTGAACCTTCCTACGATTATTTCTTCAAATCTGGAATGTATCATTGTAATATACATACTTAGAAACTAGCAGAATTCCCACCTGGTTCCCTGACCCAAGGAGTGAAGACTGTTAGGGTAGGAAAGGGCAAGTGGAAGCCACCACACATCCCAATACAATCTCTCCTTACCACCTACAGTGTTGCCACTTGGTCCAAATGATCATTATCTCTCCCTTGGACTACTGCAATAGTTCTATTTGACTCTTAATCAAATTCTGCAAGTAGCCAGAATGATCTTTATAAAAGGTAAACCAATTCATATCATTTATCTGCTCTAAATCTTCCAGGGGATTTTAATTAAAGTTAATACTTTGCAGGAGGATTGCTTGAGCACAGGAGTTTGAAGCTGCAGTGAGCTATGATCATGCCACTGTACTTCAGCCTGGGCAGCAGAGCGAGACTCTGTTTTGAAAAAAAACAAACAGCAACACACCAAAAAAAGAAAGAAAAACAGTTAATACTTCTATGTCTCATGTTATCTATTTATTAGTTTATTGTCTACTTCCCCACCAATTAGAATGTATGCTCCATGAGTGCAGTGACTTTAATTTTTTAACTATTGAATTTGCCATACCTAAAATAGTATGTGCCCATAGTTGACACTCGATAAATGTTTTAGAATGAATGAATGAATGAGTGTCTCTACAGGAGAGGCATAGAGCTGTTCACCACTGCATGTGGGGTAAGTTTAATACAGGTGCAAAGTGTTAGAAAATCCACCAAGGCTGAACATTTAAGCCATATCCTCTATTCTAGCTTTTATCCAGCATGAAATTCATGCTTTGATCCTTTGATCTCTATCAGATTCCTGCATTTATCAGGGTAGAGAAGAGAGGAGTATTATTTATTGGCCCCATAAAGCCACACAATCACAAGTTTCAGAAAAAGGAAATAAATATAAGTATTTAATTTTTACGTTGTACCCTGTCAAGCTAGTGTAGAAATGTTCAGTGTAAATGTTTAGGGAGCTGTCCTTTCAGGACTTAGGCTGAGCCCATTGAAGTTCTGCATTTTCTGAAAGCCTCTTGCACCCATCAGTCAAGCACTTACAAAGACATAGCTACTGAACCCTGGGAGTCTTAAACCCTCAAAACTGCCAGAACTCAAGTTCCTTGGGGCTGATGGATAGAGTCTTTCCTTACTTTTAATTCATTACAAAGTGTTTTCTTGTTTAGCACAATGTAAGGCAGATAGCCCCAAAGTATATTGTACATAGAAGAAAAGTGATTGGTTAGGAAAAAGAAGGTGCAGTAACAGTAGTTCTTTGAATACAGCCTGTAGAGCACTTACTACACCTCAAATATTTTGTCCTTTTTTTCAGTTACGCACATATTTTCTGCTTTTAGAATACGTTTACAATTGTAATCAGAGAGACAGAAAGGATGGAAGTTTTAAAATAAAATTGCATTTATAAATCATTTGTATTAGGATATAATAAGTTCCTACCAAAGTCACTTATTACTTCTGTTGTTTCAAAAGCAACTGCATGTTTTAATTGCTAATAACAAGCTATACAACTGAAAAAAAATGATCATCTAATCCAATCTAAATTCCTATCCAAGAGAATCCATCCATGATGTTGCTAAGAAAATGTAAGAGAAAAACTGTTCACCTTGTAAGCATTATTGCATATTCAGCGCTAAGACTAGTTGCCATTGAAGGATGTTTCTTTGAAAATGTGAAAATCAAGGTAACGGTTTATTGTCAGACTTTTGTTGCTATGGAAGTATTCATTATCTTAGAACACCTAGTGCAAAGGAAACAAAAAGAATTATTGAAGGCATAAATGGAATATGAACTTGTGACCCCCTACACTGCAAGTAGGACAAGTCTCCTTACTTACCTTTCTCAATAGATTGTTTGAAACTGATACGTGAGAACACAGGATGTTAGTTGGAAAAGATACTTGTTCAGCCAAGTCTAGGGGAGCAAACCCAGGACTAGATTGATTGTTAATGCTCACATAGGGTTCCCGTCTAGAGAGTGGGGAGGCAGAGACACACAAAGGCTGAGAAGTTTGGGTATTTGGCTTGGCAATGTCTATATGAATAGAGTCTGGCACTTGTGTCTTTAGGACATTTTAAGTGAATGATCCAAGCCCCGGTTTGGGTCATTTTCTACGTCCTTTAAATGGATCTAGCAAACAAATGAGATGTGTCATGAAGATCACATGAAAGCCTGATTGCTCTCATTAGCAACTGTCTCTGAAATAATTCAGAGAGCATCCCATTCACACTAACTAACCACACCTTTGCTATCATCTTGTCTGACTACTGGTCCTTGGTTCTCAACATCAGTATCACCACAAATCTTAGCTCTCACCTCCTGATTCTGAGGAGCCATTTTGGTCATGCTTTTGGTTCTCTTTACTGAGCAAAAGTTTGGAACTCAACTTTTAGCTTGTGCAGCTCGAGAGTTTCTATATGGGAAAAGCACAGAGGTGACAAGAGTCTAGGAAAGCTAGGCTTAGGGAACTGCAAAGGGGTTGCATGTGCATGGCAAATGTATTTTTATTCAGCTCCTTTGTTGTAGAGTAATTAAAACACAAAGTTTTAGAAAGATAATTTAAAGTACAGTTAGGATAAAATTGAGAAAATACCTTTATCAAAGAATTTTGGTCTTTCTCCATATTTGTGATGGCTTAGAAAAGGACAGTTCGTGGAGATTTTATGGGGAGAAGAATAAAGTCCTAGCATGGCCCCAGACTTGTATTTTCAAGCACTACAGTTTCCAGTAACTTGTTCTCCAGACTAATGCACTTGACCAACCATCAAAGGGATCTGACACTTATAACCACTAGCTGCACCCAGGGTTTATCGCCTATACCACAAAACCTTCTATGACATATCACTTAGAGTTCTTAGAGTTATGGGTGACAGAAAACCCAACACAGCTGGCTTAAGCAAAGAAGAATTTGTCTACCATAAGAGACACGTACTGGGGCGGTGCTAGCGTCAGATCCACTTGGCTTCCGGGGCTGAACATGATCTTTCTATGTCCCTTAGCATTTCACAGATCAGTGTCATCTTCAGACAGGCTCTCGTCTTGCAGAAGTGAGATGACTGCAGCAGTTCCTACTTTACCTTCTCACCCAGGGACATCACAAAGGGAGGGAGAATCTGGGCTCACCAAATGTAATTGAGGTGATGTTCCTGGAAGAATTGAGACTAAGCCTTAAATGGCAACAATACAACTGTCCACCTCACATGATTCATCAAAACGCAGACATTAAATCTTTTCCTACTTTATATTCCCACCTTGGTCTTAATTTACATGTCATGCATTTCATAATGTTCCCCCTCCCTCCAGATAACTCCAATGCATGAAATAGAATGTGTCTGGGGTTCTATGCAGGGCCTTAAATGCCTGTCTTAGCCTGTCATTTCAATTCAGTAAGTGTATATTAGGTGTCTTTATGTAGGGCACTGTATTAAATAATACTTGGCTACAGAATAAGAAGATCCAGAAGTGCCTACTTTCTGTAAACAATAGGAATTTATCTCTGGGTAACATAATAATTTGAGGAAGGTGTTCCTAGTTGGCTCTTATCACCCATGCAACAAATCAGGAAGCCAGACTCCTTCCGTCTTATGACATCACCATCTCAGGGACTTGCAGTCAGGTGACTTTAGCTGGTAGAAAGGAAAAAAAAAAAGATAGAGAAGGCACGTGTGCTTTTTACAAGTCTTGTACACACAATAGGACTCTTCCACTGACATTTCATTAGGAGAACTAGTCATAGGGCCATGTGTAGGTGCAAGGGGGTTGGGTAGCGTAGTTTCTAGCCGTCTCTGCATAGGCACCGTGCACACCAGTGTGAGGAATATGCAAAAGACACAGTCTCCCTTTCTTTAGAAGGGAAAGCTGATTTCTATAGACGTAGCACATAGCAAACAATAAAAACATTGTAAGAGTTTCAAATGATTATAGAAATTCAGAGGAGGCAGATACAATTCATTCTGAAAAACTGAGCATTTTGGTGTTGTTTCGAATTTTAACCTTCTAAATGCTGGGTATATGATGTGTTGAAATTTCTTGGCATGCTGCCATTCCCCAAACTATGCACAGTCTGAAGCTTAGTTAGTGCTGCTTAGAGGTAGTGTTGTTCCTTCTTTCTCAGGGCAGGTTCTGCTTTTATTGAAAACCCCCCCTGTGCCTGATTCAGTGGCCTGCTCACAGCAGGTATATAGGAACAGTCAGCAGGTACACACGGGGCAGCTCTACTTCCAAGAGCTTAATCTCCTTTCTGCCCTTTCTCTTTCCTACTGGAGTTTTTCTCGGGTTCTCATTATGAGCTTCATTCTCAAGACTTCACTCCCGCCCTGGGTTTACTTTCCTCCTCAGAGTAGCCATTCAACGATACACATCTGAGTGCCACACTCAGATCCATCACTCCCTTCAGTAAACGTTAGCAGCAAGATAATATTGCCTAAATATTATTTAGAATGACATTCCTAAACTGTTGTGTGAAGATCTATCCCACCATATTGTGAGAAGTTAGACTTTTCTAGTACTATAATCTGTTAACTATTTCATTATCTCCACTAAGATTGTACTTTTTAAGAAAGCCAAAAAAAAAAAAAAAACACAGAGAATACATCATTTCAGATTTTTACATATGGTAGAAAGCTTTGATAATTTTTAGGTTGGGCTCAGGTGCTATCAATTTTAATGTTTTCTGTCCCTTTTTACAGGTGCTATCTATCTATAGCAAATTTATTCTTAGAAAAATATCATAATGCTAAAATAAGGGTAGATTTTCATATCCTCTAGATGTGAGTTGTTTTCAATGTTATGTTAACCCAGCCTACACTGAGTCATATTTAGCTTTAAGCCTTTAGTTCAAATTATTTTATAATGTCTAGCAGAGAATAGAACTCGAAAAGAATGCATATTAGCATAAAAAACAGGCCCTTGTAATTATAGAAATCTCAAGTTTGGAGAATCCTTTCATATTATCAAGTGCAAACACCTCATTCAATGCTGGATCACCTGATTGCATAGCTCCCCTTTAGAGCCATCTTTGCAATTCCAGCTCTGGATATTTTGTTGCCATAGGTTTTGACAGTGGCATGAATATTGGTTAGTCCTTTCTGTCTGGGGAAGAAAAAGGAAATGGGAACTAGGGAAGCAAGGGCATGCTTTTAGTGGTAATCGCTGAAGACTGATGAAGCAAGAAAATGTTGAGGGACACCAAAACAAACAAACAAACAAACAAATAAACAAACAGGCCAGCTGTGCAGATCTTGATTTCATGAGAATTTAAGATTATACAATTTGAAAAGCCCTCTTTAAAAAATATATATAAAATTATAAATACAGAATTATATGTTCACAAATATGAATATTTACCCAGAATGAGAAAAGAAATCACAATTTACAAATTTTAAAAAGATGATAAAGACAATCCCCATAAATGTTATAAAATCAATAAAATAACATTATTAATTATCTGATACTTCTCAAATACTCTTTTTTTTTTTTTTGAGATAGAGTCTCACTCTGTTGCCCAGGCTAGAGTGCCGTGGCGTCAGCCTAGCTCACAGCAACCTCAAACTCCTGGGCTCAAGCAATCCTACTGCCTCAGCCTCCCGAGTAGCTGGGACTACAGGCATGCGCCACCATGCCTGGCTAATTTTTCTATATATATTTTTAGTTGTCCAGATCATTTCTTTCTATTTTTAGTAGAGACTCACTCTTGGTAGAGTCGGGGTCTCACTCTTGCTCAGGCTGGTCTCGAACTCCTGAGCTCAAACAATCTGCCCGCCTCGGCCTCCCAGAGTGCTAGGATTATAGGCGTGAGCCACCGCACTCGGCCTCAAATACTCTTTTGTTTGCATTTTTAACCTTGTGATCACTTCTTCATATAAAAAGACATTTGGTACAAAGAGAATAGAAAGATAATTCTGTATTTCCTCTAGCATGGTTAATTATTGGCTGTTGAGAACCAGGAAATACGTAAATTTAGACACTATTTACAGTGCTACTACAAGTTTATACTCTATAAATAAAAATTGTGATTAGTTCTAGTTCAGTAATTTCCATCAAAAAAGAAAAAATTGTACTCTGTATTCACGATTGTATATACAATGTGTTATTAAATATATTCTTGTCAAAAGAGAGCTTACATTTTCATAAGACGTTGATGAGAATCATCTCCTTTGCTTAAATTTTACATGTCTGACAACTGGAAAAATTTTCCACTGACCAGCTCTGGCTCCACACACTTCAACCTTTTCAAATCTCCACTGCCCACATATATCTGGCCTCAGATGCTATGGGACATGTTCATGTTCTGATATGACCTCTGGACCTGTACCTTCGGGTCAGAACCCAGGTGTGTCTTCCCAGTGGTAGTGACACTATGTCTGGAAGGTGTGTCTAGAAATAACTGTTCGTGGAAGTGACAGTGGACCATAAATATATTTTACTAAACTCAAACTAAATATATCTCTAACTCAACTTCCCCTGAACAAGATCCCCAGAATGTCTGTGGCCACTATAATGCCACTGCACCTGTGTGGCAGGGGGTGAGTCAGGATGGAAAGAGAGAGTTGTCTCAATTCACTGAAATTACAAAATATCTTACTTTTGTGAATAAAAAAGAAATATATGAACATACTGTTAAGGCCTATATTCCTTAGGGTTCAGCCAGAGAAAAAGAACCAGTAGGAGATATATATTAAGGGATTTACTACAAGGAATTATTAATAGTTTATGCAATTGCAGCAAGTCTGAAACCTTTAGGGCAGGCTGTTACTCTCAGCTCTGCTTTTAAAGCCTTTCAACTGATTGAATTGGACTTACTAATACATAGATTATCTAGGATAATATCGCTTACTTAAACTTGATTGATTATGGACTTTAATTAAACTTACAAAATACCTACACAGCAACACCTAGATTAGTGTTTGATTGAATTTCTGGTGACTGTAACCTAGCTAAGTTGACAAATAAAACTAATCATCACTGGGATATTTCTAGGCTTTGAAGGTGGTCCATGTAATAGAGGGACCATGGTGCTTAAACTGCACTTGCTTTAGATAAATCTGCACCTGGAGAGGACATAAGAATGAGAGGGAAGGGGTGGAGAAGACTACCTAGAATTGCTTCACAATTTTGGATCAGATACATTTTACAGACCCATTTATCTATCCCAGGCTATTTATGTCATAAATTTCACAAAGTCTTCAGGGATTTCTCTAGGTTGAATTTATAGAAGGGACTGCATTCAATTCCTCAGAGAGATTCACTATTTGATCCCTGATACGTGGAAATTCATGGTCATATTAAGTAGCACATCACACAAAAGGAGCATAAACAGAGTTATTTCCTTCTATTACTATATAGCTGAGAAGAATAATGGTCAATGCCTCTGAGTATACTTAGGAGAAATTGTATTAGTTCCCAATGCTCACAAAATAATTTACCTGGGTCTTTTTTTTTTTTGAAAGGATAAGGACTTTTAGATATCAAGAAGGCAATAACATTTACCAGGTTTTTGAAACTAATGCCTTTTCAAAATCAATTTCTTTGACTGCATTTTCTCATTGAGTTGAGAAAAAGATTCTTTTAAAATAAATACCAGAGGCATGAATAATGACTTTGAAAGGTTGGACATTGGGAAGAGAGGCACTTAATAAGGTTTGTTTTTTGGTTTGTGTGTGTTTTTTCTTAATAGAGTCTAGTCAGAGCGATGTTTTGTAAGAGCCACAGAAATACTTACAAGTGCCAGTAGTCAACATATTTGGACCTTGGCTTTGAAATGTTGGTAAAAGTGTTTGAAGGATTAAACTTTGTGCCTTTTGTTCAAGGGTAAATAATAGGCTCTGAGGCTGCTACTGCATGGGAGGGAACAGCATCCCTGTTTTCTGGAGCATGTCAGTGAATCCTTAGGTGCATTTGTAATATCGTCAATTCTTTTAGTTTGCAAGAGATTGCTTAGCTTTTGCCTTGGTTTAGCTTAACCAGGGTTAACTTTTAAATATTAGGC
>CM052437.1:161814554-161854937 GCA_028533085.1 Varecia variegata | reverse complement strand
AATTCACTGTCCTGAGCTCACTTTCCTCTTCTCATTATGAATTGTTGCATATGCTACATTATATGAATATATCATAATTTATTTAGCCAATGTCTTATTTTTTGTTTTGTTTTGTTTTTTTGAAAGAGTCTCGCTTTGTCACCCTAGGTAGAGTGCAGTGGTGTGATCATAGCTCACTGTAACCTCAAACTCCTGGGCTCAAGCAATCTTCCTGCCTCAGCCTCCTGAATATATGGGACTACAGGTGTGCACCACCACATCAGGCTAATTTTTCTATTTTTTGTAGAGATGAGGGTCTCACTCTTACTGAGACTGGTCTCAAACTCCTGACCTCAAATGATCCTCCCACCTTGGCCTCCCAGAGTGTTAGGATTACAGGCATGAGCCACAGTGCCCGGCCTGCAAATATCTTATTGATTGCCATTTATTTATTTGGAATGTGGGATTACATATCATACTCTGATGGACAAACTTGAATATATATATCATATATGTTATATATATGGAAAAAGTATTTATTAGCACATACATTTAATTATTTTTTTTAGGATGAACTTCTAGAAATGTCTAGGGGCATTTCTGGTCCTCATACCTGAGGGATGATCCAGTGGTTAGAGGCCAGGAATGCTGCTGAACATCCTACCATGCACAGAATAGTCTCCCCCACAACAATGAATGTCTGGCCCAAAAAGTCAGTAGTGCTGAGGTTGAGAAATCCTGCCTATGTCCCTGTTCTTGCCAGTCACCAGGGGAAGTCCAGGAATTTTAGATCTTCCTTCACTTCTGGACTCTAATGCCCATATGGCTTTGTGCATATCCTTTTTTTCTTCATCTCAGGCCCCTGCCTATATCTTAAAACTCTGTCCTTGTGTTCTCAGGGATTCAAGGTCAATCATCAGTAAAATAACTCTTTTCTTCACTGTCTTCTCTGAATAGCCCTTTCATACTTCTTTCTCTCATTGAATCTGGCTTCCCCTGATAACAGACACTCTTACCCCTGTAACACTCTTGAGTAGTGGCTGCTTTCTCTGCCACATCCTTTAGACCACAGGGAATGGGTCAGTGGCATGTGTTTTACTTGCTTTTCCCTGATGCTTCCAAACCTGTATCACTTATTCCCTAAAAACACAGAGCTTTTAATTACATATCATCAGATATTAATATTTGCTATTTCTTTTGGGGGGCAGTCTCTACCTCACCTCAGTCCTTGAAGATTTGAGCTCCTGTTTCGCTGTCATTCTCTACAACAGTGTTCCTATAATTATGGTTATTTCAATATCCATGCAGATGAGCCTTCTAACATCCTCGCCTCTCACCTCCTTGGCCTTTTCTCCTCCCTTTCTCAGCCATTCACTTACTAGACCTTGTTATTGCCAGTAAGTGCACCTTCTCCATTATCTCTCTTTTAAACAGCTCACTCTCCAACCCACAGCCTACTTGCTGGCTCTTTTTCTCCAGTACTTCAGCTCCAATAATTCTTTGACCCTACTCCATCAGGAAAAATGACATTGATCCTACCACTTTTTCCTCCATGTCTTATCTCCCTCAGGTCCGTGTTTCCTTCTGCATCTGGCTTAAATTCCACGTCAGTCATTAAAATCTCCTCCTTGCATGTACTCAACTCCCTCTTGTGTTTTTGGTTGCTTTAAACAACCCCAGCTAACTTTCATCTGCACCTGCTCTGTGCCTGTGTCTCAGAAGCTGAACATGGCTGGAGAAAAGTACACTGTCATGACCAGTTTCACCTTAAATTCCTTGCCAGTACCTCCATCGGGCCCCTTAAAGCTTTCCAACAATTTTATTATACTTTTCTAGTTCATTCATTCTCTTACACTCCCAGATCAGTGATTTTCAGGTATGCTCCCCTCAACCCCCAACAACTTGTACTATCAGCTTTACTAGGGAAGAATGTTTGGAATGTAAATTCTTGTGTCCCACTCCAGACCTGCCAAACCAGAGACTGTGGGTGTAGGACCCACAAATCTGTGGCAACAAGTTCTCCTGGAGAACCCAAGTTCTAGCTCCTGCCGGAGAGTCAAAGCTGGAGCATTGCTTGCTTTGTTTGTTTGTTTAAACAGTTGAATTGAGACATAGTTCACATACCACACAATTTACCTATTTAAATTGTACAATTCAATGCCTTGTAGTGTATATACAGATTTGTGTAACCATCACTACACCAATTTTAGAACATTTTCATTGCCACATACAGGAACCCTACGCTCCTTCGCTGTCATCTCTCAATCCTCTCATCTGTCCCATGCCCTGCCAACCACTAATCAAATTTTCCTCTTCATAGATTTGCCTATTTTGGACATTTCATATAAATGAAATAATAAAATATGTTTTTCAGTGTGTTTGGCTTTTTTCACTTAACATAATGTTTTCCAGGTTCATTCATGTTGTAGAATGTGTCAGTACTTCATTTCTTTATATTCTTTAAAGAAATGAATATACCACATTTTGTTTATCTATTCATCAGTTAATGGACATTTGGGTTGTTTCTAGTTTTGGACATTAGGAATAATTCTGCTATAAACATTTGTGTACAAGTTTTTGGGTAGACATATATTTTCATTTCTCTTGGGTACATACGTAGGAAGTCAGTTGTTGAATCATGTGGTAAATCTGTGTTAAAGCATTTGAGGAACTTCCAGTATATTTTCCAAAATGGCTATGACATTTTATTTTCCACTTGCAATATATGAGGGTTCCCATTTCTCCACATCTTCACCAACACTTGTTATTATCTTTCTTTTTGATTATAGCCATTCTAGTGGGTGTGAAATAATATCTCATTGTGGTTTTAATTTGTGTTTTTCTGATGGCTAATGATGTTGAACACATTTTCATGTGCTTATTGGCTATTTATATTTCTTCTTTGGAGAACAATCAATTCAGATCCTTTAATTGTTTCATTTTATTTTTTATTTTATTTATTTTATTTTATTTTTGAGACAGATTTTCACTCTGTTGCCCAGGCTAGAGTGCAGTGACATCATCATAGCCCACTGCAACCTCAGACTCCTGGGCTTGAGTGATCTTTCTGCCTCAGCTTCCCAGGTAGCTAGTACTGCAGGCATGGACCACCATGCCCAGGTAAGTTTTCTGTTTATTATTTGTAGAAACAGGGTCTTGCTATGTTACTCAGGCTGGTCTCAAACTCATGGCCTCAAGCGATCTTTCCACCTTGGCCTCCCAAAATGCTAAGATTACAGGCGTGAGTCATTGTGCCTAGCCACTCATTTTATTTTTTAAATTATTGATTTATAAGTGTTCTTTATATATTATAGTTAGAAGTCCTTCTGTTATTAGATATATATGCTGCAAAAGTATTTTACCATTCTGTGAGTTGTCCTTTCACTTTAGTAATGGTGTTCTTTGGACCACAAAAGGTTTTAATTTTAATAATGCCCAGTTTATATATTTTTCTTTTGTTGCTTTAACTTTTGTTGCCATTTTAAGAAGCCATTGTCTAGTTCAAGTTCATGAAGATTTATACTTATGTTTTCTTCTGAATCTTATAGTTTTAGCTAGCATATTTAGGTTTTTAATTCATTTTGAGTTAGTTTTTGTATATGGCAGGAGGGAGGGTGTCCATATTTATTCTTTTGAATGTGCATATCAAGTTGCTGCTGCCTGTTTTTGTAAATACAGTTTTATTGGAACCCAGTTATACCCATTCACTTACTTATTGTCTGTGGCTGCTTTCATACTACAACTCCAGAGTGTGTAGGTGTGACAGAGACTGTACGGTTTATAAAGCCTAACATGCTTACTATTTAGTCTTTTTTTTTTTTGACCTAAGAAATTTAAAGTATTTTATTATGATTAACTTTTTTTTATTTATTTCAAGATATTATGAGGGTACAAACATTTTGGTTACATTTTATGTCTTTGCCTCATCCAAGTGAGGTTTACAGGCTTGCCCTTCCCCTCTACAATGCTCACCGTATCCATTAGTTGTGAGTTTAACCCCCACCAACCCCTAATCCCTGGACAATATTACTACCATGCGAGCACCATAGCGTTGATCAGTTAGTGCCAATTTGACGGCGAGTACATATGGAGGCTATTCCTCTGATCTTGTGATACCTCACTGCGGATAATGGGCTCAGGCTCAATCCAGGAAAATATAAGAGGTGCTAGATCACTGTTGTTTCTTATAATTGAGTAATATTCCATTGTATACATATACCAAATTTTAGTAATCCACTCATGGATTGACGGGCACTTGGGTTGTTTCCACATCCTTACAATAGTGAATTGTGCTGCCATAAACATTCGGGTGCAGATGTCTTTATTATAGAATGTCTTTTGCTCTTTTGGGTAGATGCCTAATAGTGCTATTGCTGGATTGAACACTAGTTAGTCTTTTGCCAAAAATTTTTGTTGATCCCTGTGCTAGAAGATTATATTGTACATTCTTCTTTTCTCGAACATCCAATATTTGCTCTCCCACCTCACTCTCAGTTGAAGGCTCTGCTTATTGATGACTCTGACATTTGAAACAAAAGAAGAGCCTTTCCACAAGTTTCCATCACTAGATCCATCAACTGTGCTACATCCAGGTCCATATTCCTTACCTTCCTCCGTGCTCCTAGGTAAGGCCAACCTCCACTTCTGTATGAGGTCACATCCCATCAGTTTTTCACTCTTTATTGTATAATTTGCATCAGCATACAAACTTGCTACAATATTAATAATTTTTAAGAATAACCCTTTTTGATCCTACTTCCCCCCTTCCAGTAACCACTGCATTTCTCTCCTTTTACAACGAAATTCTTTGGAAGGGCTATTTCCGTTTACCATCTCATTCTCTCTTTTTCTTCTTTAACTTTCTTTAAGTTTTGCTCCCCCACCTCTTCATTGACATTACTCATATCAAGTTACAAATGGCCTTCCTTGGTCATTCTCAGCCTTCACCTTCTTTGATCTAACAGTTGATTATTCTTTTCTCCTTGATATATGTTCTTCATTTGACTTCTAGGAGATGATATTTTCCTTCTACCCGTCTGGCCACGTCTTCTCAGTCTCCTTTGCTGGTTCCTCCTCATTCTCTGACCTCTACAATTTGTTGTGCCCTATGGCCTCTTTTCTGTCCTTATTCATTCATTTAGTGATCTTCCTGGCTTTTGATGCCAGCTGTATTACTGATGACTTTCAAGTGTTTATCTCCAGTGTAGACATGCCTCTTGATTTCCAGGTTAGGATATCTCTCTATTGAATATCTGCACTTGAATCTCCAATGAGGATCTCAAACTTGGTACGTTCAAAACTGACCTCCTGATCCTTCCCTTATCCTGCCCCTCAAGTGTCTTCGTTAAAGGCAACTTCTTTCTTCCAGTTGCTGGGGTCTAAAACATTGGTGTCACTCCTCTTTCTTTCCAATTCCACTTCTGAAGTTGACTGTGGAACTTTTCCAGGGATCTTTTTCTTTTAAATTTTCTACCTTGAGGATAAAGGCCTGGCTGCAGACATGCTGGGAGCAAAATGAGGAAAGGGTCAAAGGCTCCTCATGCAGTGAGTAAACATTGCCTTAATCCTCCTGCTGTCAGCCCCTCAACCACTCACTTTATGTTTATCCTTCACCCTCTCTTATTTTGTTCTTTTTTTAATTTCCCCATTTTCTCCACAGTCCAAATCTACTTCTTTCCCATAACTGGATAGTTCTCTCAGACTCGAGCGTGCACAGGGCAGGTAGCAGACTCTGGTGTATTTCAAAGATACAGAACTCAAGTCTGACTTCCAGGAGTACATACATTGGTGTGGTGTTTGTCTTGACACATCTTTGGCATTTTAGGCATTTAGCTTCTTAGGGTCAGGGGAATGTTTATCTCAACTATGTTTATAAAATAAACAAAGAACATTTTCGAATTAACCTGTGCATAGAGGTGTAGGCAATACTCTGTTGGTTTAGTAAATTCATGACTTTTGTGGGTTTTTTTGCTTTTATTTTGTTTTAGGAGCTTGTGGTTGTTCAATAATAGTAAATGACAAGACAGAAAGGTCCGTGCTTATCATGGGCAGTATCAACATTTTACCATATGATGTGACCATCCTCCTTCACTGTTTGGCTCCTTTTAAATTCTATTTCATTTGCATCTGAGGAGCTATACAGATAGCAATTATCAGGAGAGTCCGTTCAATGTCAGGGATACTTTCTCTATCTTATTTTCTGCTTCTGCAATTATTTTTCTTAGCTGCCACTTCTTATGTTGCAAAAAACTCCAATTTTTATATTCTTTTTTCCTTCCCATCTCAATCGTGAAATGGCTGCTATAAAAGGTTGTTTTCATTCAGTTGATCCACACTGGGCCTAGAAGGAAGTCCAGACTCTTCTTATCTCCTAAACCTGGCCTGTCAGCTGTCTTTAGCTCAAGCCTTAGAAAGATTACATGTGTGTTTTATTTTCGCCTTAATTACTTCCCCCATTCTTCCCCAATCTTTTCTTAGTCCTTCAAAGTGTCTTTTCTTTTGAGATTTTCATTCAGGAGAGGCTGGGGAGAATAACACTGGATTTTCTTCCTTGATTTGAATATATTAGATCTCTCCTATGTCACTGAGATTTATCCCAAAATTTTCATTCTCCAAATTTGCTTATGTTATCATAGCATACAACTCATAAATATAGTGATGTGTAAACAAAAATTTAAAAGTCCTGGTAAATTCATGATAACAGTTACTAAGCAGGAGGGGACAGGCAGGAAATCTGCTGAGTGAATTATGCTGTATGAGTCACTCACCAGGAATGCCACGGATTCTTGGGAAGTTTCCAAGAAACATTAGAAACCAACAGAAGTTGACTCTGGAAATGCCAAAAGGCTTAGAATTTTCTTGAATTGTTTTCAGGAAGGACTCTCTACATACAGGGAAATAATTCCTCAGGATATCACTGTCTCTACCTGGAACCTGCTCCAGGAGATGGTGATTTAGATTCACCTGTGGGTGGTTCCTGCTCTTGTCTTCATGGTTAAATGGAGTTTTAAATTCCTTGAAGGTAAAGAGGGTGTGTTTCATTCCCAAAATAATATGGGAATTAGGCAAACAATTGTAATTGTTATTTGAAAACTTTTCATTCCTAAACTACTTCTTATTTTGTATAACACTTGAATTTGCACTTTCTGTCTATAAGATAGCTGTATTTATAATAAGGAGAATAATTTATTAGGGTGGGCAGATAAGTGATATTGTAAAAATTGCTGTTCTTGTAAGAAATACAGTAAGCTCTCACTTAACATCATTGATAGGGTCTTGAAACTGTGACTTTAAGTGAAATGATGATGTATAAGGAAATCCATTTTTTCCTCATTAACATTATAACGAAACGATGTTAAATGAAATGATGTCATTTGCGGACTTGCTGTACGTTTCACTTAAAAAAAATCACAGTTTCCAAGAATCTACCCATATTAAGCGAGGACTTACTGTACAAAGTTTTGATAAATAAATAGAACAAACTTAGGAGCATGCTGGACTTCTTCTTCCTTCTCCCAACTGCCTACCTCTTTTCTCCCTATGGCAAAAGTTGTTTAAAACTGAGACTAGGTTCTGAATGCAAGGAAAGTTCAGGGGAGGATGAGACAGGAAATAGTAAGCCCCCACCTTAGCTCATGTATATTGAGAACATGCACATGCATCATTTAATCTTCTTGACAACCTTATGCTATTTGCCACTGTTCTGATGGGGGACAATGAGGCTTAAAGAGACAAAGTGACTTGCTAGAGAGTGGCGAAAGAGGGATTAAATCTAGGTCCCATTTACTCCAGTGCTCAAGCGCCTAACTACTACCCTTCAGGACCTCTTAGGAAGAACAGAACAAAAGAACGATTAGGGAAGAGAGAAAGGCAAAGCAGGTGGGAGACAGACAGGCAGTGTGAGTGGCCTAGAATCAGCTTTCCAATTTCAGGAGCGTTGACCTAACCCCCACTATGGCCGGAAGGGGTCTCCCTTATTGAATGAGTCGGAGAGGTTGACGGTGGAAGCTGACCTGAGATGTATCCATGGCTTGCTTTTTCTCTCACCTATTGCCCCTTTTCATTGTGAAGAGATTTCTGAGACCTGTAACACGGATTACAAAACATATTGCTATGGTGAAAAATGTTTGCAACCCACCATTTTAAGGAATAGTATTTCTCACAAGCGTATTTTGCAAAATTCCTGAAAACTACAAGCATTTGAATGATACCTTGGAAGAATTTTTTCCAGGTTAATGTTTCATCAGGGTGGCAGCAGGCCAGAGGTGTATGGGACTCCAAAGTAAAGCAAGAGAAAAGCAGACAGAACCTCAGGTTCTTGCTGGAGTCACGATGGTCCAGAGCCCTTTCTTGGCTTCGTCCACTTAGGAATTCAGTTTTTGCCATTTTTTTCCATGAGCGTTCAACCATTTTGTGGTGGGATTCACAATGACCAGTCACATGACCAGTCCAACTTTACTCATAGATAAAATTCTAATTTTCTCAGCAATTGGAGATGTGAGTGGAGTTTCAAGAATTTCTAGGCGAGTGGGATTCACAGTGACCAGTCATGATTCATTCATTTCAACAAGCAGTTGCTGAACACATTTTGTGCTGGATATTCTTCTTTGAGCTCCAGAATTTTTGTCCCCTTCTCCACCTGCTCTGCCCCTGGGGCAGGAGATGACCTTTATGGACTGCATTTAACCCTCTGGCTCTATTTGTGTGCAATTTGTAGAAGGCACCAGTAGGAGATGGACGGGCAGGAGGAGAGTGAAGTGAGATCATTCCTTCCCTAGGACAGGGGTCTGTGAACTATGACCCAGAGGCTGTTTCTGGCCTGCAGCCTGTTTTTGTAAATTAAGTTTTATTAGAACACAGTCACACTCATCCATTTAAGTGCTGCCTATAGCTGCTTTCATACTCCGACCAGCAGAATTGAGTCCTTGAGACAGAGACAGTATGATCTTCAAAGCCTAATATATTTATTTCTGGTCCTTTACAGAAAGAAACATTTGTTGACTTCTGTTTTAGGTAGATCCCTCTTAGGGCAGGATTAATTTCTTAGGCAGCTTCATCCTTGCCAAAAGCCACTGCTGTTAAATGGCACTCCCTACAGCCACAGCTGCACCACAGCTAGAGCTCTTTCTGAGTTCTTTCCTGGGCCTTGTGTAGGCCTGTGGGTAGTTCTCACTGCTGCTGGTTTCAGGGTGTGTCACCATATGTTGTGGCCTTCCTTTCACCCTGCACACACTTGGTCCCTTCATGTCTCCTAATTTTCCCAGCTGGATTGTGCCACCTGTTTCCTGCTGAGACCCTGACCGACCTATTACATGCATAGCATTGTGCTAGAAGCAATGGAAAAAAAAAAAAAAAGAAAAGAAGAAGATTAAGTACATATTTTTATTTTGTGATCTGATGGTGATGACAGGTGAGGGATACAGATAAGATAAATATGAATAACTACTATATAAAGAAGACTGTGTTAGTTACAATAAGAGAGGCAGATACATAAGAGAGAAGGGAAAGATCACATCTGGCTGATATATTCAGGAAAGTCGTCATTGATGTAGTGGCATTTGAGCCCTGAAGGATGGGTTAGTTTTAGAGAGGTGAACACTTTTGTAAATAAGAATTACAGATAAGTGTACAACATGAGATATTTGGGGGAAAGTAAATAATAACTTTCAGTTTCTTTAGCTAAATACCGGGCAAGGCACTTTTGCTATCATCTCATTTTGTTCTCATAATGGTCCCATAAAGTAGTTTCTATTGTTATCCTGTTAATGGATAAATAAACAGAGGCTTTTTTGAAAACTAACTAACTTTTCCATGATTTATAACTTGAGGAGAAAAAGTAAGGATTCTGGACTTTTAAGGCTTAGGAATATAGCAAATCATATATTGTGTTTCAGTGTTGGTTTCAGGCTAGTTCTGCTGCAGAAATAAAGCTGAGATAGTTGATTATATCTTCAAACAAACATTGTGTGAAGAATTTTGGGCTAGGTTTTATGAGTAGTGGGTAGTCCCTGAGGCTTTTTGCTTAGGCCAATGAGACGATTAGAGTTGTATGCTTCAGAAATACGGTTTAGCTTGTATATAAAAGGAATTTGAAGGAAGATGATAGTAGTGGGATTTTAAATGACAGCGTTAACACCATGTGTAAGGTTGATGGGCCAGAGGAGGAAGCGAAGCAAACTTGGTGATTAGGTCTGATGAGGTGGTGAATAGGAAGGTGGTGATGCCAATAACAGAGCTAGAGAACACAGAAGGAGGGAAAGTTTTAGAAGAATGAGAAGAAATCTGATTTTCGATATGTGAAGCTAAAGAAACAGAAGAAAATTCCAACCTTACCTATAGATAAAATTCTAATTTTCTCTGCAATTGGAGATATGAGTGGCATTTAAAGAATGTTCGAGGCTATAGATTGTTGACATGAGAGGTCAATAGCTAAACGCATCTATGGCAGGTATGAGAAAAGTGTGAGTGGTGGAGAAAGTTGTAAAAACAGGAGGGAAGTTTACCCTGTGGCTATTGACTCCTCGGGAGACCACAGCTGGTCTTCACGTGTTTCTTCAGCTCCTGGTGCTCGGGCTAGTCTTTATGAAATACATTTTTTCCCTGTCCCTCTAAGCCTACGTGGTCCAGACTTTTCAAGAATATTGGACTTTGTCATATATACACCGACTCTGGCTATTCAGCGAATGTGGACACACTGCATTTAATTGCTTAGATTCTCAGCCAGCTGGATTCTGAAACTGTTCTAAGAACTGTCATCTGGCTTCATAGACTCGTTACATGGCTATGCAATGCTTTGAAAAGCGTGTATCACTAAACAAACGTGAGGTACATGTTCTTGCAACTTTTTTTTTTTTTCCAGGAGATATGCGCACATTTACTTAGCGTGTAGTGCCCTATTTTCGTCCTTCTCCGTCACCGCCTGCCTTCTGCCGTGGACAGTTACAAACCCAGCCAATGCTCGTTTGGGGGAGGACGAGGGAACCCCAGTTAAGGGCGCAGGTCAGAGATCAGAAAGGCAGAAGGCTTGTCAGGGAGCAGCAGGGGCAGGGCATGACCTGGCACCTGGCAGCGCCGCCGATTGGCGGAGAAGAAGGTTGTTCCCTCAGGGCGGCCGCTGATTGGCTGCGGCGGGAAGGGGCCTGACGTCCTCAGAAGTTGAGCAAACACCTCCTCCTTCCCCGCCCGCCCCGCATCCCAATTTCTGCTCGGACCCTGCGTGGGCGGCGGGGCAAGAGGCGGCGCCCCAGAGCGGACTAGGTGAGGACGGAGCCCCGGGGGCGCCGAGCAGAGGGGCGGGTGGGCGCGACCTGTGAGATGCGCCTGGAGATCGCCGGCCGGACCCCAGCTGTCCGCCGGGAATAGCGGGCGGGCTCGGCCTCCGGTCCCCGCGCGGCGGGGCGACCCCGGGGGCTCGGCCGACCGGCCGTGGCCCGACCGAGCGAGCGAGGGCGGGTGGCGAGCGCTGGGCCTCCCCGCCAGGCCTGAACTCCGCGCGTCCCTGCGAGGGAGGGAGGGCGGTCGGCGCGGCTCCAGCACTTCTATTCAGAAGGGAATTCCGATTCCTTTTCTTTTTTGGCGGGTGCTGGGAGCGGTTGCTGGGGAATGAACGATGGATGTTGAAGCTGCAGAACGAAGACCTTGCTAATGCTCGGGCTCCTTGCTCGTTTGGTAAGGGGAGGTTGATGGAGATCGCGGGGGCTACTTCTCCCCACGTCCCTCCCCCGGCTCGGTGCAGCCAAACTCCGGTCACAAACTTCTCACCCTGTGCAGCGCGCGCTGGCCATTCCCTCCGAGACACAGCCCCACCTAGCAGGCTGCTGCGCCTCGTGCGTCCTCTTACCGAGGTGGGAGGGCTGAGAAAGTCGGGCACCGTGGATGTCAGGGTTTTCTGAGCTGAGACCCTGCGGGGTTGGAGGGGGGCGCGGGTGGAAGCCGTTTGCTACCTGCTCTGCTTGATTGAGTGGGGCTGAGTGTCCCCACAACTGCCAGAAAAGATGTGGTTTTCAAATACTGAATTCTGGGGTGGGGTGCGGGGGGAGAGTTCAGTAACTTCAACAGGGATGTTTTGGGTCATCAGTTACTGGAATGTGAGGAAGGTCTGCGTAGCATAATGCATGTTATGCATATTAGCTGATGTAGCTATACACAGGACGGAATGGTCATTGGCTTAGTGGCTTTCCAATACTTTATTAAAAACGTAATAATAAATGAGTTTGTGTATTTTGCCACTTGCACTTCCCTCCCCTTTTTTCCCATGAAGATGACTGAACCTAGGGCTATGTGACCTTCTGGCTATGTAACCTGGTGGCCGTTCTGAGTTAGGTGGACAAAAACTGAAGCTGATTTATGAGAGTAATTTCCCTACTCTTTAGAAAATCATATTTGTTATCAATCTTATTTGTTATTGGTGATTGTGTGATCAGAACTTTAATTTGATTTATTTGTAATTAGAAATTTTTCCTAACTAGTCCTTCAAGCATTAACAGGCCTTGGTTCAGGATTTTGGAAATGGTTTTTGGTGTGTAAGTAGTCCTCATTTATCATTTTTCCAAATATTCTTTTATTAATTTTCTCATAGAAATAACATTACAGACAGTGGTAAGTTTTCTAGTTGAGGCCACAAAAAATTCGATACAATTCACGAAAGCATGGAAACGTTGTACATTTGGAATGGAAAGTAATCAAAAACATTATTACCCTATTCATTGAATCAAAGATAACATCAATTGTAAGATACATCCCTATTTTAGAGATGCTAAGATGTGAGACAATGTTTCAGATTTGATGGAATACAATATCAAAATGGTAATTTATTTATCTTGAACATCCATGCCTAAAGGATGAAGCTGAAGAGAGGGCTTATAGGGCTTCAATTTTTTTTTTTTTCCAGAAAAATGTAAGGGGGAATTAATGTGGAGCCATTCTGAAGGCCTTACCACAGTGTGACAGAAAGGGAAGGTGTGTCTTCTGGTAGTGGGATAGCTTTGCTCGCATTTGAGGAATAGGCAGGTTTGGAGACTTTTTCTTTTCTTAACATTCATTGAGTGTTTATGGCATGTGAGGTAAAGCATTAGCATAATGCATGTTATGCATATTAATTGAATTAAACTTCACAACAGCCCTGAGAGGTAGATGTTAACATGACTCCCATTTTCCAGATGAGGCACAGAATGGTTAAGTTACGAACCAAGTTCACAGAGTAAGTTCAGGTGCTGAGGAACCTAGGCGACATGTGGAGAGAGGAGCCAGTATTCCCTTGAGGTACCCGTTCTGTTGTAAGCTCTTGGCTCCTGGTCTGTGCAGTGAATGCAGGTAGCTCAGGTGAATGTCCAGTTTTCTTCCATAGTCTTTTTGGTGTTTTGTTTCCCTGTTTAGTGTATTTTAGTCGGATGTTTATAAGTCAGAGTGCCTATTTATGTTCTAAAATTCTAATGTTTTTGTAATCCATAGTGCCCGGTCATTACTATGCTTAACAGAATCAAAATATTAGAGCTGAAAGGGACTTAAGTATTACATTCTAGTCTGGATAAAGAAACTGAGGTCAAGAGAAGGAACCCTATAGCTAGTTAGTTATGTCCCAGCTCCCATGTCTGGGTTTTCCCACTACACTATACTATATTTCATAACATTCATTGGTCTATGAGATCTTGGCAGAGAATTGATCATATTTTTTTGGGGGGAGTGAATTTCTGTTCTTATTCATGTGTCTATTTTATTTTCTCTGCTGCCCAGGTCTTTATAATGTTTATTTAAATTTGCTCACTGATTTATTCATTTCTTCTTAAAGCATTTGAGGTTTTCCTATGTGCCAGTCACTGGGAATACAGAGATGAGTAAAACACAATTCATACCCATTTACAGTGTAGCAAAGAGACAGACATGTAAGCAGATAAACATTTTGGACTAGACTCCAATTCAGAACTAGGTTTGTATTCTATCTAGGTGAAGCTAAAATTGTGATCTTGAGACTAGGAGAGTAATAGTTCATATATTTTTGGATGACTTTGTACTCAGCTGATGGGCTGGAGAAAATATGAATATCTCAGACTAGATTGATTAACACTAATAGACTCCCTCCTCCCAGTCCCATTTTTCTTTTTTATAAAGGGTTTAATATGGAAGCCTTAGAAGAATGTACTGACACAACAAGAAGTGAAAGTATGGAGGCCAGGGCTGCTGCAAGCCCAAACCTAGTTCTAGCAAGCCTTGCGGTTGGGAGGGATTTGGATTAGTTCTGGGCTATCACCAGGTGCTCTGTTAATTCTGGAACTCTTTTGAACTTCTCCAGGACTATTATGGTCTGGATACCAAATATCTAGTGTAGGCCAAGACTCGTAGCCACGGACTTGCCCACACTTATTTACGAATACCAGGGCTTCCTGGGAAACTGGTTTTTTAAATACAATTGCATTTTTTTTTAATTAACTGAAAAGGTAAATATAAATAATTTGCACTTTTCATCCATTAACTTATTTTCTTCATATCAAGATATCACCCTATTCTTAGTCCCTCCATATTTAATCAAAATGTATGCCTTCTTATTATGAATAATTTGGCATTGAGAAATATCCCCATGTGGTTTGATAGTTTCCATTTGAGTGAGTTATGTTGTAGTGGAATTATTTTGGAGATCTAAAATAGATGGACAAAGAGCATATTTTTGACTATGGAGACTACAGATGGAACATTGGGCCTTAATTTATTCAATAATGAATGTGAACTCCTTATACATGTCCCAATAGAAGTGACAGAAATTAAGAGGAGCCCTGCCTAGTCCTTTTCATTCTTAAGCTCTGTTGTTTGCTTGTGCATTGTTCTGGTTAGGTAGGTCATTTGTAGGTTTTAAAAGTGTTCTGATGGGGTTGATGCTATGGAAAGATACTAAAAGGATTTTTGATATTTGATGGAAGAACAAAAAGCTCGGTGAAAACCTCAGCTCTCTTCATCTATCTACTTCTCTTACCAAAACTGCACAAATCAAATAAATCATTTTATGGCATAAGTACTACCTAAACAGTAGCAGAGAAAAACCTTAACTGAGTTACAATTCAAAAGTTACACCAATTGGAAAAAAAAACTATATTATTATGACTTATCCATAGAGGCTTAGAAAATGCTCTTTATAAAACATCAAAAATTCCTTATTTCTATGAGCCTCACTATTCCCATTTGTAATATTGGATTTTAATTATCTTCTATTAGGCCCATTCTGACTCCAGTACTCAGTTATAATCAGTAATTGCTAATTCATCACCAGACATTGATTGGCATCATTTAGTTAGGTAAAACTATCTCATCCTGCTCCTGTAGGACCCCATGAAAATGTGTAGGGACTGAATTTGTACTTCTTTATATCTTTACCAAGTACCTAACATTATCCTGCCCACAGTTTGAGTACTCCTAACATATTTTTTGAATTAAAGAAAGAGAATCAAAAGTGCCCATAATCAATAGGCAAAAGATTTTAATTTGATAACTCTATCAAGAAATGTTCTGGTATGTTCTGATGCTGTGAACAAACAAACAAACAAAAAAAGAAATGTTCTGGGTTTTATTTTATTAATAATTTCAATGATTAATATATGTAATTTTACAAAAGAGCACACTGCTTACTATCTAAAAGTACCTTCCTAACCACGTATAAGATCCTTTGTCCTCAGGGTGGCTTTTCCTTAGATAATAATCTTTTATAAATACACCTCACAAAATCTACTTTGGTTCCTTCTTGTGATTTAGGATGATAATGTACTCAATGACCTTGGACTAGTTTATGGTCACTGAAGGAAAATGGTAGGATATGTATGGAGTGCCAAACTCTGTCTCTCTGCCCATTTGCCTGTCTCTCTGTCTCTGCTTCTGTCTCTCCCTAATGATCTTTTTCTTCCCCATTTCTCTTGAAAAGGATAGAAAATACAAAAAACATTCAGGCACATTCATTACAGTGTAATAAGATATTGAGAGAGAGAGAGAGAGGGAGACACAGTCCATATTCACATAACTTTTTTTACAGTGTATTGTTATAATTGTTCAATTTTATTATGAATTATTGTTGCTAATTCCTTACCGTGCCTAATTTTTAACTTTAGTCATAGGTAGGTATGTATAGGAAAAAACGTAGTATACATAGGGTTTGGGACTATCTGTGCAAACCTATCTGTGGTTTCAGCCATCCACCGGGGGCTTGGAATTTGTCACCACAGATAAAGGGTGTATTTCTCTGCAATTCACTATAATACTCCCATGACTTTTAGAGACATTTCAAATTTCTGAACAATCCTAGGTAAGTAAAAATATATACATACCTCAGTGTTATTCTTGTTTTATAAAAACATACGGAAGAAATCTTTTAAATTTCATTTTTATGTTTGAAACGTTGACCTTCATGTGTCAAAGGGAAGACTGTTAGAATTTGTCAGGGGGTTTTGTTCCTCATCCCTGCCAGTGTGACACCTCTCTTTCTCTATCTTCCTCCTCCTCATTATTTCTAGCTCTTTCCTCTTCCCGTCTCCTCCTCCTCCTTTTCTATGTTCTCCTTGCTCGTGCTACAGGCTGTTATCAGCACCTGCCACTGTCAGTAGCTTCACTTGAGCCAGTGAGTAAGTCAGGATCTTCCTTCCTTGCTTCATTGAAGGCATTGCCAAAAATATACATTGAATTTGCTTCCTGATATCCTTGAAAAAGAACACAAAATTCAGGACAGGAAAAGCCAGAGCAGCCCTGATGAACTAGACACCTGCAGTGCAATTAAGAAGTTCTCACCATGACCTACTCTCGATGATCTTAGAAGCAAATGAACGAGGGTGTTGAAATTTCTATGCTGAGACCAAGTTTCAAGGTTCAAGCAGTTACTAACAGTTATACCTGCCATAATCAAACTTTTTTTCCCCTAAGCACCCAGAAATCTAGAATTTATCTTGGCAGATACTCAGGAACAATTTTCAGTGCAACACAGGAAAAGGGGTCAAGAGAAGCACCATGTGCTATGTCGATAATTTACTGTAACTGCTGAAATCGATGCCATCTGGATCTGATTTCTTTCTGAAGCAAGAGCTGGCTGGAGTAACAGCATGTGCAGATGTGTGTGGTGTCGATCTCTAGGCTTTGGCAAAGAAGAGAAAATCCCCAGTGTTAAACATTAACCTAGGAATCCTGCTTCTGCTTAAAAGCAGCAGATGCAATCAGATCCTAGTTCAGTTTCTTATCTGTAAAATGGGGATAAGTACCTACTGAATAAGATTTTTGCAAGGAGGAAATAGGACAGAGTTCCTAAAGTGCTCAGCCAAGTGCTTGGCATATAATGTTCAATCAATGGTAACTATTGTTATCTTTGTTTTTTTAAAAAAAGAAAGTTACAGAAATTATGATTTAAGAATTCCACACAAAAAGTGAAAGTGAAAGTAACTTCCCAAATGAATGCCAGACGTTCAGTCTTTGCCATTACGTCTTTTTTCCTAGTCCCCCAAGATAATCTGTCTTTGCAAACATATATATGTGTGTATTACAAGTGTAAGTGTGTGTGTGTGTCTGTCTGTCTTTCCTGCTTCCTCCACCACCCCAGACAAAGGAGGTGGGAGGAAGGAGGAGAGGTTGTCACTGAGTGAAGAATGGCTGTGGTTATAAATCAAACTTGGGCTGAGGGGAGGGATTAAATTATCTGCACAAGTTCCCTCATGTTAGGGTCAAGAATTGTGATTCAGAATAGAAAGAAGATACAGGATCATGTAGTCACCTATGAGTTCAAGAAATACAGCCCCTGGTGGGAAGATGGGACCATTTCTGAACATATGTGCATGTTCAAAGGAATCACTGTCTTTGGAACTGGTTTTATTTAGGAGCTAAGAGATTTAAGTTCTATGGGACATTGCAGTTTTTCTTTTGTTTGGGGAAAGACTGAATGTTATGGGCTTGGGCTTGGGTTTAATGTAGTCTCTTTTAAAAACAAAACTACATGAATACATTTAAAAATTAGATGCAGTGTATAACACTCCTTTACTGAAATGTTGATCGTCTATTTTGGCATCTATATTTTGGCCAGAAAGTCTGAACTCCTAGTCATTGACAATTTTTCTTGAGGTGTGTATCTTTTTCTCTTCTTGGCCCTCTTCTTCCTAAAGCTTTCACATCCGGACTCTTTGCTCTTTGTTCACTGGCTCTGCTGTGAGGAGTCCTAGAAATGTATCATCTCGGTATCAAGTAGTTGTTTACTCCTGGAAATGTACTTGCATGCTTAATTCTTTGGGCAAACCTTCCCCATCTATAAGGGAGGTGCTCGTTAGAGATTGCAGTTTGATGTAACAGAAATATGTTTCATGAAAGTTTTGCTGTATGCTAGCAGTAATGGGTAGGAAATTTCTATATTTTGCTTCCAACATTACGCAGAAAACCAAGTTTTAACAACCAAATGATCCAGCAAATTATCATCTGAAATGGTATTTGGCTACAAAATATATATAACCATTTGAAGAAAGATAGAATACTGCTAAACCTGGATATTTATGCTTTAAAAATTTATGTAAAATTTACTCTGCACAGGATATGTAGTAAGCCTTTTGTAAATATTTCTTGATTAAATAAGTAGAATTATGCAATCTGGAATAGCAGTTAGAACACTAGTTGAGGCAGGTGGGGATTTAATGCAATGGCAGGAGGATGGGGTGTGGAGAGTAAACCCAGGAATGGGATCTGGCATGTTTAGAGCAACGGAGGGGAACAGCGAGGGTGGGGCTGAGGGTCTAAGGTGGGAGCAGTGTGATTTAGGGCCACGCTGCTTAAACTTCTGATACCTGTGGTGAAAGAACAGGTTTGTTTGTTTAGTTTTCTTAATTTCCAATCTGTCGAGAACCAATACTTTAGTAAACGTCAGTAACGATAAATTACTAGAAAAATGGTCAGGTGATAGGATGGTTTCGAAATGTTTACTTCCTATTTCTGTACACATGTCATCGTGGGTCAGTAAAAAAAAAAAAATCAGTTCACTGACACTAGATTGCAAAACAGGCTGACTAGCACTTGTTTAGGGAATGGTCAGAAATGAAGCTGGAAAGATGTTGGCACCAACTTGTGAAGTGTCTTGTATACTATTATGAGGATTTCAAACTTCATGCCGTCGAAATTGGGATCAGTCTGGGAGTCCTGCTTTTTCTTATCTTCCTGGATTTACCTTGTAGATCAACTTGTTTAAAACTTTTGTGCCAATTAACTGTTGGCACCAGATTAAAAAAAAAAAAAAAACTTTTGTGCCAAATAGGTGTTTGATAAAACACATTTGAAAAGCTATTTTGGCTTAGCAGTTTTTGGTTAGTGTCACCTAAGTTGGCCTATATGTTTTAAATTGTGTAGTTAAATAACCTTGTTTTTGGAAGCTTGGGTCTGTGTGGGTAAAGGAAGACTTTGTATCCTGTTTTCCCCTCCCCTCTTCTCTCTTTTGTGACTTGTTATCATTTGAGCTGGTTGTATTTTACAGCAGATTTCTAAGGAGACCAGAATGATCTGTCAGTGCTCCCGTCTTTTGTTGTTTTGCTCTTTACATTGTCTTTACAGTCACCAGGTGCCAAGATGCTGCGAGTACCTAGGACCAAACTGGGCAGGCTGGGGGTCAGCCTCTCCCGGGGTCTTCACCACAAGGCTGTGGTGGCCCTCAGGCGGGAGGATGTGAACGCCTGGGAGAGGAGGGCCCCTCTGGCCCCCAAGCACATCAAGGGCATCACCAATCTGGGATACAAGGTCTTGATACAGCCTTCGAATCGGCGCGCCATTCATGATAAGGTGAATATTGCCCATTTTTTAAAATATGTGAGAATAAAGTGAACTTGTATATAAAAATTAAGGAGCATCTGAATGAAAACAAGATGTTTGCTGGTGTCAATTTAATTTCTTTGCTTTGGTTAAAAGTATGATTTTCACCCTGGGCCATATTTTCTCCAGCTGAGGCATAAAGGGCCTGCGTTTGGAAGATCGTGTCTTTCCATAATTCTCCCCCTTCACGTGCAGCTCTGGTTCTGAGACCAGCGAGACAAGACACCATTCTTGCACCCAGAGAATGCTGCTTTGAGTAGATTTTATTCATGAGAGTGTACCTTGCCAGCCACTTGGAGCCCTTTACATTCATCTTTCTGTTTACTCTTTACAAAAGCTTACAGTACCCTTTGTAATTAATGAGTCATCTGTGGGGTGATATTTTGAGATATGTGAAATTCTTGTTCCTCAAGAACTTTTATTTTTAGTAGAGATGGGGGTCTCGCTCTTGCTGAGGCTGGTCTCGAACTCCTGACCTCAAGTGATCCTCTCGCCTCGGCCTCCCAGAGTGCCAGGATTACAGGCATGAGCCACCGCACCAGACCTTCCTCAAGAACTTTTAAACTAATGATGCTACCGTGCATTGTTCATCTTTGCCTGCATCAGTTTTTACATGGAGGCTTGGAAAGTGATGATTTTCTGCTATCATCACTCCTCTTAAGTTGATTTGCTGGTGTTCTTCTTTAGAAAGGAGATTTTCCTTTATTTCTCCCTTTTCTTCCCCCTCCCCCGCTTTTTGAATTGTGAACTGTTTTCTTACAGTGAATTGAACTGTTTACCAAACTGTGAACTCTGTAATTCAGTGTTTAAACATGATTCTTTAAAGACCTTCTTACTATTGCATTTAAAGCCTTATTGCGAGGAATGTACATATACATGTACATATTGACAAGATGAATCTGAAAATATGACTTAAAAGATGAGTTGTGAACTATTCTGTTACAGTGAATTGAACTGTTTATCAAACTGTGAACTCTGTAATTCAGTGTTGCAACATGCTTCTTTATCTTTTGCTCTTTTGAGTATCATTATAGAAGCATGGACATCTTTCATTGAATCCATTAACCGCTGTTCTTTTTAATGTCCTAATTATCCTAAATTTGGTTAACAAGAGAGTCCCTTCCAGGGGGCTCCTCTGTCCTTTGGACATGAATCCATTTATCTTTGAGGTTTTATGTTTCCTGGAAAAACAGATTGTCCTAACCTTACGTTATACTTTTCCTGCCCCACAGCTGGAAATAACTGTTTCACCAAAGAGCCTTCATTTCTTTTAGTATGTAGAAACCAGGATCTGCTAGGTGATGTTAGGCATCTTTACTGTTACTGTGATACTGTTGCTCTTAGGCCTTTTTAGTGGACAGAGCTTAGAAATACACAGAAGAAAGTACGCACATATATATATATATATATATATATATATTATTTAATCCTGAGTTGTTAGCACTGGCATTTCTGATTAAAATTTCATGTTGCAGATTTTTTACCTTTAAAATTTTACATTTGCAACTGCTTGCAATGGTAAAGATCTCAACTCTTATAACATTTACACACTTTTTGCTTTATCCTATAATATACATTAAATGGTTTCAGAATCACAACACTATTATTATTCCTAGCAATAAGTCCATTAAATGAAGTTTAATATTTCTTTGAAGGTTTTTTTATGCTTTTGAATACACCTCATAAAGAATATTCAGAATTCTGTGTTCAAAAAGTTATTTGATCTATCATTTCTATTTCTTTTTTGCAAAAATAAGTACTTGTGTGTGTGCGTGCATGTGTGTTGGTATATGTATTCTTGTTTCCCTTTGTTCTCATACAGAAGCTGTATACTATATATACGCTTTTGCAACTTGCTTTGTTTAGTCAACGTATCTTGGACATTGCTTCATGTCAGTTCATAGATCTGTTTCATTCTGTTTAATGACTATGATATGTACTCCATTGTATGTGTTTACCATGACTTATTTACCAGTTTACTACAAATGGGAAAATGGGTTATTTTCAAAGAGATGATGTAGAAATTATCTGTTCATTCTTTTACTGTTTCGCTTATTCATCTATATTTTCCTTTGAAGTAGATTCCTAATTAAATTTATCTTCATTTTATTTAACTGCTGCTATAGACACTCTTTTAATTCTGCTTGGGTTATTACACCCCGTCATATAGAAATCTAATGTGACTATTTCTTCCATGTACTAGCTATACAACCTCAGTTAAATGTGTGAGCCTCACGTTTCCCATTGTGGGAATTAAAATTGTACCTACCTCATGGGAGTTTTATGAAATTTAAATGAGGTAATTTATACAAAGAGCTGAGCAAAGCACATAGTAATTTATTAATAAATATCAATGATTGTTCTTATTATATGGCTTATATTAGCAATGATGACATATAATCTACTTTTCCAAATTGATTTACCCATATGCCCTAAACATCTCCTTAGTTTTCTGCCTTCACATTTGTATAAATGTCTTCAATGCCTCTTGTATTTCCCATCTCCATTTCTCCAAATTTCACCCAGCCTTTTAGATTAGGTTAAATTTACATATTTCTTTGATCATCCCACCTGGGAATTACCTTGATCTTCATTAAACTAGTATATCACTGGAAGTCTGTTGATCATCATATTCTTTCAAATTCAGCTTCCTTTGCTGTGCTCCTGACTTCCTTTTACTGTATAGTATGAGCCCCTTTGCAGGAGGGATCTTGTCAGTCTGTCTTTGTGTCGTCTCATCTCATCTCTAGCACAGTCCTCTGTCCAGATTAGAACGCTAATAAATACTAATTGGACCAAAACTATGAAAAATAAATGCTGGAGATATGTCTTTTAAAAATATGAATAATAAATCACAATTTGGTATTTAATATTTCAGTGCATTGTTGGTAAAAATATACATTTCACAAGTAGTTAAATCACATGTGCTAGTGGATAAGATCAAACTATAAACTGTTTCTAAATATGAGTATCTGCTGAATTTTTAAATTTATTTTGCTGTGAGAGTTGAGAATGATAGATTTATCTTTGGCCAACAAGTACAGATGTTAGAAGTAGTTGTTCTGTTATTTGTTTTAATCCATACAGATTTTATTCCTTCAAAAGGCAGTGCCTTTATTTGCTATATTTCTTATTAAAGAAAATATGAATATCACAAATCAGGGTAATAATAATCTTTAACCAAAATTACATTTTCAGGAATATGTCAAAGCTGGTGGCATTCTTCAGGAGGATATTTCTGAAGCTTGTCTAATTGTGGGAGTTAAAAGGCCTCCAGAGGAAAAATTAATGTCCAGGAAGACTTATGCATTTTTCTCTCATACAATAAAAGCTCAGGAGGCCAATATGGGCTTGTTGGATGAGATTCTAAAAAAGGTAATTAATGATCAATATTCATAAATATTAATACAGAAAAATAATGTGTTTTTACTTTTAAGTCTCAAGTAGAGTTTTGGTTTTCTTTCACTTTCTAGGAAATACATCATGTCATTCATCTCAATGGGGAAGGTGATCTGTGAGTTAGTGCTTGAATAATTCTGCTGTTCTTTGTAGCTCCTCTGCTGTGCAGGCTTGGAGTTTTTAATAAGAGGAACTAAGTATATTATATTCCAAAATGGAAAGAATGATAAAAACTTTTTCTCTAAATGGTTACCAATTCATAAGGGCAATTGGCCAGATCCTACCAAATAGAATTTTAAGGCTGAAAAGAACCTCAGGAGTTATATAATCTACCATGCTATAGTTTCGCTGGGGCTCAGAGAGGTTAAGTGACTTGACTGGGTTGCACAGCTCTGTGGTGCCAGAAGTGGATTAGAGATGATTTTTATATTTATTAACATTCATAATGGAAAAATGTATTTTTTGAGGTATAAAACCTATAGAAAAACTATCAGCTGTTCAAAATAAGGGATATTCATTCAACAAATATTTATTGAATGCTAACAATGTGTTGGACACTGTTCACTGAAATGAAAGAGAAAAACAAATTATCCCTGTCTTCACAAGCTTACATTTTAGTGGGAGGAGTCAGATGATAAATAAATAAGACATCTCATATGCCATTTGGCAATATGTGTGATGGAAATAAATATAATATTGGAGGAGAAAAGGAGTGGTGGGTACTGGGAGGTGATGATGCTATTTTAAATAGGGTGGTCAGGAAAGGCCTCACTGTGGAGGTGGTGTTTGAGCAATAATTTGAAAAAGGTGAAGGTCAAGCCATCTCCATCTGGGAAGAGTCAGGTAGAAAGAACAGTGGTGCAAAGGCCTGAGGGTGTTTTTGAGTGGTGGATTAGAATAGATCCTGTTCCAGAATACCTATTTTATCTAATATGCAGATAATCATTGGAGGTGGGAAAAGAGAGCAAAACTGATAAGAAGACGGTTAGGCTAGCCTAGACTCTAGGTCACAAATGATGGTGGCCTGTGGATTCACTGATGAGGTAAAGGTGAAACATGAGAAAAGGAGGGGAGTCAGGGATTACTCCAGGTTTTGCCTTGAGTTACTTGCAGGAGTTGCCATCAATTGAGCTGGTGTTACTGCAAGAGGAGTGGGCTTAGATGGGAAGATCAAGGGTTGAGTTTAGAGACTGCTGAGGTTAATCATTGAAGGGAATAAGCCAAATGGGCTATTGTATGGGTCTGAAGCTTAGGAGGGCAGCTCCTCCTGACATAGATTTTGTAGTTGTCAGAGACTAGATGGCATCTAAAGCCACGAGACTGGATGAAAGCAGGGAGTGAGTATAGATAAAGAAGTCTAAGGTCCACCTCCTGGGGTAAGGATGTTAAAGCATTAGAAACTACAATCTCAGACTAGCACAGAGGACAGGAGAATTCTCAAACACTAAAAGCAATGGAGGAAAATAAATTTCCTATAGGAGTAGAGAAAAACTTTCCAATTAATTCCAAACACACTAGACCCGGGTGGTAGTTAATTTGCAGTGTTTCTGAAGAACAGATTCAAAAGCAATTAATGGAAATAATATTATAAGAAGAATGTGCTGCCTTAAGCAAATAAAGTATTTAAAAGTACTTTAGAAACATTTTTTTTTTTTGTTATACGAACTTTTTTTCATTACAAGAAAATTAATAAAAACAGACCTGACAGGGCTGCTTTTGGGCAGCATTTTGTAACCAATTACTTGAAGTTGGATGAATGTTAAACATTCTTAAATTCATGAACATGGTAAAAATTGCATGACCTTTGAGGAAATCAAACAACTGTTTAAAATATTGTATAATTACAATCCATCAATAGGTTTTAAGAGTGGACTAATAAGAGTTTCCTGAGAGAGGAAAGGTTTCTAAGGAAAGAAGAGAAATGCAGGCAACAGTTACTAACTTTAAAATGAAGCTTACCTGTAAAAGGATGGAGAGAGAAAAAGAGAGGAGGAGGAGGGGAGAAGAGAGTGTGAGGGAGGTAAGGAGAGAAAGAGAGAAAGAGGGAGAGGGAGAGAGGGGCACTTCAAACTCACAAGTTTGAACTTAAGAGGGAGTGTTATTATTCTTAAGGCAGAAGAGACCCGGGTGTATGGGTGTATTTAGAATGGCTGAGAAGCAATGTAAAGAGGGATGATGCAGGAAAGAGGTCGTAGTTGTAGGAGAGTGTCTTGGAGGACATCAGAAAAGCTGGGATCTAGCTCATAGGGATTAGTCTCAGAAGGGATCTGTTTTCTTTGAGCCAGAAGGAAGGATGTGAGAATGAGTGGGGCTATAGATATATTTGTAGATGGTTCTGGGTGGGTGGATAGGGAGCAAATAGTTAAAGAAAATCCTACATTTATTATTTCGTTGCCTGCCATCAAGGGGTGTTTAGCACTTGCTAGGACCATCCCCATTCTTTCATCTCTAATTACAAACTTAACAATTGGTTTGTAAGCTGGCATTTTCTAAATATTTCATAGTGCACCTGATGCTAACTTATGTTAGCAAGTCAAGATATATGTAAGAGGAAAAAATGTGCTCATATATACGCTTTACTCATTGAAATTAAGCTTAATGGGTCTAGTTGAGAATTTTTTTTTTTTTATCTTTTCTTCAGGAAATTCGACTTATTGATTATGAGAAAATGGTGGATCATAGAGGTGTACGGGTGGTGGCATTTGGACAGTGGGCCGGCGTGGCAGGTAGGTACCCCACAGCTTCTATGTCACCCACTTTCTATACTTGGCTGGAGAATAACTGTGTGTTTTCTCTTCTGTATCAAGGGGCTAGGCATGTTTCTTTCCATTGAAAAAAATAGAAATGGCAGTATGCTGAAGGGCGAGGAATATCAGCAGAATGAAGATGAAGATAAATTGTTAAAATATATTTTATTATAAAAATTCAAAAAAAAGAGAGCAAGAAGAAGGATAACAACTAGGAACAGGCTCTGAGTTTTTAGGTAGTCGCTTTCTGGCAGCAAAGAAGGAGGGGAGGGTTTGGTAATGAGATACTGGGAATTAGAAGACAGGGAAACAGAGAAAGGGGAAAAAGGACCAGGGGCAGGAACTGATAGAGGAGCAGTAGGGAAAGGACAAGAGCTAGAGTTTGCGGAAAAACTGCTTGATTTTTGTCCCTTTTAGTACTTTGAGCCTATGACACCTCAGTTCATCATAGCTCTGGATCAGATTAGACTATTTGAATGTCTAATAAAGAAAGTTGTGATTTTGGCATTCTTCGTTTGACCTTACAGTATAAAAGTGGAAGAGTCCTCACTGTGTTTCAGTGTTTCTGTCATTGCTGTTTCGTCTTGACCAGTCTGCCTCTGCCTCTTTGAGATTAAACTCATAGCAAAAAATATGGTTGGTAGTATCATATTATTTAGTTGTATAAAAAATAAGATCATTTGGAATCCTAGGGTACTTTTACAAACAGCATTCTTTCACCGTTCACTCAGAAAATTCTCACTCGAATATGTTGGAAAAAAATTTAAGCTATTATATACTTTTAGAAATGAACAATTTCAGAAAATCCATAAATTGTACCCTATTATTATACCCTAATCCATCTGCTTCTGAAATAGTAAAGAAATCTAAGCAAAATTTTGAGACTCATAAAATTCTTTCACTTACAACCAATTCTTTGTTATTTATTCTAACTCCCACCTCATACCTTTCCTCACCCAGCACACAAGTTGGTCCTATTAAAGTAACATAAGATTATATTCTTTAATGTGGAAGGAGTAATAGGGAGACCTCTGAAGACTATTCTTCCCAAGGCTTTTCAGGACTCAACCACATGAGGGTTTTGTTTCTCTGGCGAGAATTAATACGTCAGAAATAAGCTGATCTATTGAGAAGTCAGCATATTCGGAAGTAGCACCACATCTGTGAAAAGAATGTGCATCTTATCCTTAGAGAAGTATTCAGGCAAGTAAACACACAAATATTTAATACAATGTCAGTGCTAATTGCTATAAGAAGGGCATTTAAATGGACTTGGCCCTTGGAGAAGCTTCCTTTGAAAAGTGCCTTTGAAGATGAGATCTGAAGAACTATTCAAGCAGAGATGGAAGAAGGAGCATACACGTGGGCAAAGTCCAAAGGAAAGAGGGGAGAAAGAACAGTTTTGAGGAATAGAGATGTGTTCAGGGCCGGGCGCGGTGGCTCACGCCTGTAATCCTAGCACTCTGGGAGGCCAAGGCGGGTGGATCGTTTGAGCTCAGGAGTTCGAGACCAGCCTGAGCAAGAGCGAGACCCGGTCTCTACTAAAAATAGAAAGAAATTAGCTGGACAACTAAAATAGATACAAAAAAATTAGCCGGGCTTGGTGGCACATGCCTGTAGTCCCAGCTACTCAGGAGGCTGAGGCAGGAGGATCGCTTGAGCCCAGGAGTTTGAGGTTGCTGTGAGCTAGGCTGACGCCACGGCACTCTAGCCTGGGCAACGGAGTGAGACTCTGTCTCAAAAAAAAAAAAACCAAAAAAACAAAAAAAAAAACTAGCCTTAAAGTCTAAATTGAGAAAGAGAGATATAATTGGCAGATAAAGAGGTTAAAATAGCTATTATAAATGCTCAATATGTTCAAGGTTTAAATGTAAACATGAACAAAATGAAGAGAGGAGTAAAGGAACTATCCATCTATCTATCTGTATCGATAGACACTGCAGAAGAAAATCTAGATATCTTCTCTGCCAGACATTGTTCGTTTTACATTGTTGATTGTTAGATTTTGTTGTTTTCCTTTCAGGAGGATTGGGCTTTGTTCTAATAGGCAATGGCTTGTGGATTAAGTTGATCCTTTTAAAGCCTGTTTTCCTTTCTTCCTCCCTCCTTTTTTTCTGGGACCCCAAATACACATATATTAGAATCACTAGGTCACCATTGGTCGCTTAAATTCTGTTGTTTTTTTTTTTTCCTCAGTCTTTTATTCTTTCTTTGCTTCATTTTATTTAGTTTCTATTGCTACAAGGGAGCAAGAAAAGACAATATTTAAAGAAATAAATATAACTTTCCTACATTTTGATAAAAATTATAAATCCACAGATAGATGAAGCTCAATAAACCCCAACATTCCCTCCCCCCAAAAAACCTCATAGTATATACGTACATAATGAGTGTGATGCGCACCGTCTGGGGGTTGGACACGCTTGAAGCTCTGACTTGAGGCGGGGCAGGGGCAATATTCATAACCTAAACATTTGTACCCCTATAATATGCTGAAATAAAAAAAAGGGAACTGCAGAATCCGATCAGTGGAGTTAAAGACACACAGGCATCATTCTTTGTCAACAAAGACTTCAAAGATATAAATTAATGGCCAGGTTTTTTTCTTTTAAAGGAAAGCTCAGTATAAAAAAAAAACCCATAAAAAAATAACATGAGGAACATCATAATTATCTTCCTAAAAAGCAGTGATAAAGAAAAAAAATTTAAAAACAGCCAATGGGAAAAAAACATATTATGTATAGAGTAACAAAGAAAAGAAACATCACTAACTTCTTGTCAGAAAAATTTCATGAGCCAGGAGGAAATGGAAGAACATCTTTTAAGTGCTGAAAGAAAGAAAAAAAAAAGGCAACCTAGAATTCTATGCATAGTGATAATATCTTTCCAAAAGATGTTGTCTTTCAAATGACATCTTCTCCCAAAATGAAGATGAAATAACAACTTTTTGTCAAATGAAAGCTGATACAATTCACTGCCATACAGGAAATATTGTAGAAAGTTCTTCAGGCAGAAGGACAATGAAACCAGTTGGAAATATGGATCTAATTAAAGGAATAAAGAACACTAGAAGTGGTAAAATGTAAACAAATATAAAAGACATTATCTTTTCAAATATCTTATTTAAAGTTTTTTTTAATAGATAGTTGATAGTTTCAAACAAAACAATGTATTGTGGTATTTATAAAATATGTAGAGGTAAAATTTACACCTCCAATAGTACAAAGGGCAGGAGAAGGAAAATAGAAACATACTTTTGTAAGATTCTTTGTAAGATACCTGAAGTGGTATAGTATTATTTGATGTAGACTATGGTAGGATAAAGATGCATACTGTAACCTAGAACAATCACTATAAACAAATCAAGGGACTATAGCTACTAAGCCAATAGTAGAGACAAAACATCATACTAAAAAATATACAATTCATGCAAAAATGCAAGAAAAGGGGGATAAAAAAGAGCAAAGGACAAATGGGACAGGGAGAACACAAATAGCAGCATAGTAGCTTTATATTCAACTAAATCAATGTTATATTAATGGCCTAAAAACTCTAATTTTTAAAAGGATAAAAAAGTAAAAACTCACTGTATTCTATTTAAGTATGAAGACACAAATATGTTAAGAAATGATATATCAAGATATACCATGCAAACACTAAAAGCAAGCTGGAGTGGCTATATCAAAATAAGATAAGTAAATACAAGTAGATGTAAGATGTAAGTAGAGTTCAGAACAAGTACTATTACCAGGATAAGGCAGGATATTTCCAAAAGATAAGGAATCGATTCTCCAAGACTACATCACAATTCTAAATGTGTATGTACCTAATAGCAGAGTTTCAAAATACACAAATCAAAAGCTGACAGACTTAAAAAAAATAAAACAGATAAATCACCTAATATGTTTGGATATTTAAATACTCCTCTTTACATAATTGTCAGAACAAGTAGACAGAAAATTAGTAGGAATATAGGACACTTAAACACTATCAACCACCCTGATAAAACTAGCATTTTTTGACCACTCCACCTAATTGTAGTGTGCACATCAAATCAAGGGGAACGTGTACCCAGATAGCCCATATACTGGGTCACAAAATAATTTTCAATAAATTTAAAAGGTTTGGAATCATACAGTATGTGCCCTGACTGTAATAAAATTGAAAAAGACATTTTAATAAAAAGATATCTGGAAAATTTCCAAATATTTGGAAGATAAATTAATGCATTTTTCAATAACCCATGGGTTAGAAGAAATCAGAGGGAAAAAACGACTGTAATCATTAGACTGTAAAGAATATGGAAAGTTGGCCAGGCAAGGTGGCTCATGCCTGTAATCCTAGCACTCTGAGAGTCCGAGATGGGAGCTTTGCTTGAGCTCAGGAGTTCGAGTCCAGCCTGAGCAAGAGTGAGACCCTGACTCTACCAAGACTGAGTCTCTACTAAAAATAGAAAAAATTAGCCGGGCCTGGTGGCACACACCTGTAGTCTCAGCTACTTGAGAGGCTGAGGCAGGAGGATCCCTTGAGCCTAGGAGTTTGAGGTTGCTGTGAGCTAAGCTGATGCCATGGCACTCTAGCCCAGGTGACAGAGCAAGACTCAGTCTCAAAAAACAAACAAACAAAAAATATATATATGGAAATAAGATTAGACCAATAAATTTGACGACCTTGGTGAATTAGACAAATTCTTAAAAAATACAAGTTATCAAAATCACCTCAAGAAGAAATTAAAACTTGAGTGTCAGAATAAAAAATGAATTCCACTAATAGGCATTTATCAAGAGAAATGCAATATTTTATACAAATAATTTTTTATAGCAGCTCTATTCATAATAACCTGGAAACATCCCAAATATCCCACAGAGAAATAAATAAATTATAAATAGAAAATGGAAAATAAAAAGCTCTTCAGCAATAAAAAGCAACAACTACTGATACACACAAAATATGTTTGAGTCTCAAAAACATTATGCTGGGTGAAAGCAGACACACAACAAAAGAATACAGTTGATTCTTGTACAACACGGGTTTGAACTGTGTGGGTCCACTTATTCATGAGTTGGAAAACCCACGTGTACAGAGGAGGGCCAACTCTTCAGACAGGCGGGTTCTGCAGGGCCAACTGCAGGACTTGAGTACGTGTGGATTTTGGTGTACCTGGAGGGCCTGGAACCTATCCTCTGTGTATGTCAAGGGATGACTGTATATGCTTATCATTTTATTTATATGAATTAAACTCCAAAGGAACCTAATCTATACAGACAGAAAGGTCATCTGGGAACCAGGGGTTGGTGGAAATATTCTGTCTTGAGCATGGTTGTAGTAACACAGCTGTGTATATTTATTAAAAATTAAACTATACACTATAAATTGGTGCATTTTATTGTATATAGATTATTTCTTTAAAAGTTGACTTCAGAAACAAGATAAAAGAAAACTTGGTAGGGCTGTGTGTGTGGCGGGGAGTGGGTTATGGTTGGAAAGTTGTATTCCTAAGAAGAAGAAGGAGATAATAGATGCTGAGGTCTGTGCTATAGGCATGCTGAGTTTTAGCTGTCTGAACAACATCTAAAAATCAAAAGCAAAATCTGTGTTGAAGAGACAGACTTGGGGTCATCCACATACAGACAGTACTTGAAATTTAGGACGGAATTGGATGAAATTACCTAAGGAAAAAAACGTAGATATTGAAGAGCATAGACCCCAGGATAGAATCCTGAGGGTGAATCATATAAAAGAAATGGGCATAGGAAGAGGAGCCTACAGAAAGGTAGGATAAAAAATTTCAAGTCAGGGATGCCGAGGGAAGAGCGTTTTTCAACAATAAGGGAGTCTACGTGGCCAGATACTTCTGACCTAATCTAAGAATGGTCCACAGAGTTCAGCTATTTAGGTCACTAAATAGCTGGTGGGGGCTCTTGAGTCCATGGCGACTTTGTTTTTGTTTGTTCATTTGTTTTTGGTATGGGAGGGATTAGAGCATGTTCAAATGTTGATAAGAATGAACCAATAGGGAGGGAATAATTCAAGAGTGAATTTTTTGGCTGGCAAAAAGGGATGGATCTGGAGCCAAGGTGGAAAGACTGGTCTTAGAAAAGAAGAGGAACACTCTTTGCATTTTATCTGAATTGAAGATGGAAGAAATAGGTGGGGGATGCAGCGAGGCTAGTGCATTTGAAGGCAGAAAGTTGAGGGGATGAATAAGATCTACTGAGGCTCCTTCCAAATCTGAGACGCTGTGGTCTGTGCTTCCTCAGGGCACCCCGCAGGTTGGAGAATGGGCAGAGAGAACAGCTTCAACTCCTCCCAACTAATGGTCTTTCTGTTGGTCTGATTCTGCAATAGGGATGATCAACATTTTACATGGAATGGGTTTAAGGCTCCTTGCTTTGGGACATCACACACCTTTTATGGTGAGAAATGTTTATTTCGCTTATTTTTTTGAAAATACATATCACACTTTAAAAATAGAAAAATGTCTCAGCTGGTGGACTAACGTGCATTGTGTGTGCTTGTTTTCAGCATATTGGCATGGCTCATAACTACAGGAATAGCAGTCAGGCTGTGCAAGCTGTCCGTGATGCTGGTTATGAAATATCTCTGGGTTTGATGCCAAAGTCGATAGGGCCCTTAACCTTTGTGTTCACAGGGACTGGTAATGTTTCTAAGGTAAATTTCACCTGTCTTCCTTCCCTAAAGCAGTCTGAAACTCTGAAACTAATCCAAATGATGTGGGCATTTTGTGGGCATTTCAAATAAAATGAATGGGCATTCTATTTTTGGTACTTTCCTTACCAATGTATTTTTTTCATAGTGAAGAGCAGTGATGGTCCAAACATTTTCTTTGCTTTTAGTTGATGCCAAGGTAACAGAGACTTGGAATGCTTTATTCTTTCTTTCATTTTTCTTTTTTTAAAGGGATAATTCTTTGTTAATAGTGTAAAGGTCTGTTCAGAGGGTGATCTGTTTTACCTCCTTCACTGAATTGTCTGAAAGTTTGGAAGTGACCTCAAGATGTACATTTTTTAAGACTACTTGGAGTTTTGCCAATAAGATGTTAGGAAGATTAATGCAAAACTGGAATTAATACTTTCTTCCTTCTTGAGTGGTTTTGAGAATGCATTTGTAAATTCCCATAGAAACTTGTAATTTTAAAATAGTTCTTTGTTCAAAGAACATAATTTACAAATAGGACATCCCTATTTCTATTATATTGTGAGCTAAGCATCTGATTTTTTCTTTTGTAGGAAATATAGTTCCCCCATTTGAAATAATTTCTGCAATGGATTGAAAAGTAGATGGAAATTTTTTTGTTTTTTTTTTGAGACAGAATCCCACTCTGTTGCCCAGGCTAGAGTGTCGTGGCGTCAGCCTAGCTCACAGCAACCTCAAACTCCTGGACTCAAGCAATCCTCCTGCCTCAGCCTCCTGAGTAGCTGGGACTACAGGCATGCGCCACCATGCCCGGCTAATTTTTTCTGTATATATTTTTAGTTGTCCGTATAATTTCTTTCTATTTTTAGTAGAGATGGGGTCTTGCTCTTGCTCAGGTTGGTCTCAAACTCCTGAGCTCAAACGATCCACCCGCCTCGGCCTCCCAGAGTGCTAGGGTTATGGGCGTGAGCCACTGTGCCTGGCCGTAGATGGAAATATTTTATTGTACCCTCATTTCTAAACGTTTTTGTTGATACTTCAAGTAACTTAAATTAAACACAAAATTAAAGCCCCTTCTAAAGTGTACTGTTCAAACTGTAGTAAGAGCTGGTTTACAGGTTTCCTGTGAGAAGCTCACCTGTACTTCTGTATTGCAATTCTGGTTGCAGGGAGGGCAAGTGGAGCTGTGTAATTTTGGGGAAAATGAGTTAGAATCTTTGCAGGAAGCCATGTTGGTTCTTATCCTATTGATTTTTGGATTTTTATTTATCTGTTATTAACAGGGAGCCCAAGAAATCTTTAACGAGCTACCATGTGAATATGTGGAGCCCCATGAATTAAAGGAAGTTTCCCAAACTGGAGGTAAGGGGCAGGGGGTGACTGTAGCTTTTACTGTTTTTTAACAGTCTCTGTTATAATATTTTATCACCATAAATCTTTATCATTTGTTACCCACTTTACTAATTTCTTTCTCCTCTGCAAGACCTCAGAAAAGTGTATGGGACAGTGTTAAGTCGCCATCATCATCTTGTCAGGAAAACAGATGGTGTATATGATCCTGTGGAGTATGACAAATATCCTGAGCGCTACATAAGTCGTTTTAATACTGATGTGAGTATCATGTTCAGCTTCAGAGTTGAGTGCTTATGGCACACTATAGTTAGGCTGTCTTCAAGGAGAGAAATTATGAACGTGTACATCGGTTTTCAGTTCCTCTGTTGTGAATTTTTGGGTATCATGAGTTGGCTGTAGGAGTTGTCATCTTTTCTTGGTGTTTAGAGTGGCCTGTGCTGAGTGGTTTTGGTGGTTTCTGTGGGTATGCCCTTTGCTTCACTGCCTCTGTTTCTACTTCGGGTCTGCATGTGCCCAATAGCTCTAAACCATTTTCTGTGGATTACTGCTTTCTGTACTTATCCTGCACTAGTTAGCACTGTTGGCAAAGCACAATGCCTGTGAGGTTTGGTCTCAACTTAGGTTTATCCCTTCTAGGGCCACAAATTGCAATCCCAACCTCAGCCAGCCATCTTTAAATACATGTTGTTGATTACAGGGGGCCAGGGTGAAATAGTGTGGCTATATAAGCACGGATCATTCCCACTGTATGAAAAAGCTACTTACAAATCAGATCCTTCTGATGGGGACACACTGGCCTTATCTTACAAGAAGTGCAATGTATTAGTGTGTTCTGTAGTAATTGGCCATGCAACAATCCTCCCCCAAATAAACCAAGAAACCAAAAGATAAACAAAACAAAAAATTCTTGCATTTATTGTGAAAAGGAATACTTTAAATAATTTTAAATACGTTTGAACAACACAGCATTTTTAGATTCTGGTATGAAGTTCAGCTGTCATAGAATGCAGAGCATGTTGGAGAGAAGGACTCTTAATTTCATCTTGACATGTTTGAAGAGCAAAAATTATGAAACTAGTTTCAATCTGAAACATTTTGAACCTAGTAAATGTTCATCCCCTCTCTTTTCCCCAATCACAGAAGTATTGGTGATTGGATGCATCCTAAAACTTATACTGACCTAGTTACCATGTATGCATGTATGTAGCACATTTCTCCATGGAGCTTACAGATGTTATCTGGTTTAATCTTCACAGCATTCCTTTGAGGAATGGGGTATGTATCATCCCCATCTGGAAGGTAAGGAAAATAGAGCCCAGAGAAGTTGAGGTAGCATGATTTAGATCACACCCTACTGGTGACTGAGCTAGAAATAGTGTTCTAGTGCACTTGGCTCTCTGTCCTGTCCTTTTTCTTTGCTATGCAATACATTATAGAATGAAAATATTAACATATTTATGGTCATATGTTTCTCTACCATGGGGTAATTCCACACTGAAATCTGGGTGGGCATTTATTACCTTTGCCTCAAAAGTGGCCACTGACCTGGCAAATAAAAAAGTCAATTAAAAGTAACATTTACTTATTTCTCATGGACCTTACTGATAGCTCTCTTTCAGCACACTGTATTGAAATAAGCGATTTCCTATTTGGTTGAACTTGGAACTTGCTTTCCAGATTGCACCCTATACAACTTGTTTAATTAATGGAATTTACTGGGAACAAAACACTCCTCGCCTGCTAACCCGCCAAGATGCTCAGAGTCTCCTGGCTCCGGGAAATTTCTCAGTTCCTGGTGTGGAAGGCTGCCCTGCATTACCGCACAAGTAAGGACTTTACTTCAGCAATGATGGCAGAGTTTAGCAGCAGCACTCATTATTAGGGTATCAAAGAATATATGTTCCCACACATCACAGGACTTGATTGTTAATGACTAGTTATCTGCTTTATCTCCCTCGACCTCTTGGCAGCATTTGACATGGTTAACCTTCCCTCCTTGAAACTCTCTTCATTTGATTTCCATAACTCCACATACAGCTCCAAAGCAACCTCCTTGGGGAAGTCTCCTTGTGCTTCCCTTCCCCTGTCTCTCTCTGGTCTGTTACTCTGGTTTTGTTTCTAAATTCATGATCATTTATTTTCCTGTGTCTATTATTTTTCTCCCTCCTGCCAGAACTTAATCTCGTTAAGGAAAGGGGCCCTGTCTATTTTGGCCACAGGCACCCAGTACATTGCCTGATATACAATAGGCAGTCAAATAATTATGAAATGTTGAAGGGATTAATTAATCAATCAATATTTGTGGAACACCTAGTATACCTGGCACTTGGGTAAAAGATATGTTTGCTTTCCTGAGACATATAGCTGGCTGGCATCAGGTAAATGCTAAGGGAATGCTAGCAGCAACATCATCACAAGAATTTAGAAAGCAGAAGCACTGAGCTCAGCAAAGCCTGAGAAGGGAGGAGTAAGGAGAACAAGAATCCCAAGTGATAGAATTGGTGCTTGAGAAATATGGAGCCACCAAAGCACAATTTAGGACACTGAGTGGGACAGTTTAGCTCTGCTATAGGTTCACGTAGGCAGGTGCTAGTTGGACGTTAAGCAGGAAAATTGTGGGAGAATTTTGAATGCTGAACTGAGACTTTTGTTCATAATTCTGGAGATTTCTGTGTAATCACATCTAAAATTATGTAGTCTTCAGCAAGGTGGTGGAAGTGTAATTGAACCTTCGTGAATTATTTCGAGATGGCAACTTTAGTCTATTGTCAATGATTTCTCCAGGGAAGGAATTTTCCACTTTTTTTTCCTTTCTTTTTTTTTTTTCCTTTCTATTTTTCTTGTGGAGACTAAAACTCATATTGGGAAGATGCTCTGTCCCCAGAACAGCACAGTGTCCTAAGGAGTGAGCTATAGGAAAGAAAGCCTAAGAGCCTGGAAAATGCTTGGCATCCACATTAAAAATCGTTCCAACCTCCTTTCATTTTTGGTCGTGTTGGAGACTTCAGAATTCCATCCTCTCATCTAAGCATTGATGTTATTTTCAGGCTTGTGGCAATATGTGACATTTCAGCTGATACAGGAGGATCTATAGAGTTTATGACCGAATGTACAACAATAGAGCGTCCCTTTTGCATGTACGATGCAGACCAGCATATTATTCATGACAGGTGAGTTTACTAAAGCTGTTAGATGATACACTATTCTAAAACACTCAATATTTTACATCTTTTTGAAGATCTGCAAATTTGGAGAGATATCCTCAAATATATTTTAAAAACTTAGTGGGCAAACCGCATGCCAATTTGAACACTTAAATATGCACAGATGATATTTAAATGAAAAGTGGGTTGCCAAAGAAGTAAAACGGTTTGTTCAAACAGTCTTGTTTATTTTGTTATATACTTTTGTATAGAATTGCAAATGATAATGAAGCAAATATAATGGAGTAGACATCTGGAAAATTTAGAGCTTACAAACGTCTTTTTGTCTGTCTGAATAAAGCATATTGCTTCCCCTAGCGTTGAAGGCTCTGGGATTCTGATGTGTTCCATTGACAATTTGCCGGCACAGCTTCCAATTGAAGCTACAGAATACTTTGGAGACATGCTTTACCCTTATGTTGAAGAAATGGTAAGCAGACTGGTAGCATCTGCAACAACTCTGTGGCTTTAGATAGAATTATAATCTTATGAATGTTCTGGTCTCCTGTATCTCAGAAATCTGTTGTAAAATGAAATGCCAGCCCTTCCCTGAAGTGTTAATACTTAGTGATCCTCTTTTATTCTACATAGTCTGCTTACTTGTCTCATGGGGAATATGATTATATCACTGCCTTCCTGGTTAATTACAATTACATTTGTCTCTCATTATACATATTCTATTAAGAATGTTCACAACATACAAGATAAAACTTGCTTTATTTTCAGTTCTTTATTGTCTAGGTCATTTCATACTGGGGCATTCTTACTGTGCTATGATTAACAGATTTGAAAAATTAGAAATATGGAAAATTTTATTGGATTTTAGTCACTGATACTTAGTTAAGTGACAGCTTATGTTGAGGTCATGTATTTTTCTTATGTGATCAGTGATTGGCTAATGAAATACTGTGTTATCTAAATTACATTTTCTTAACCAAAGAAAATCTTTTTTATTTTGGTGTTTATTGTAAGTATTCATACCCATCCTGCTTTATTTCTATTGCTAATGGTTGCCTGCCTCTGGCAATGATTTTGAAGGTATGAATAACGGCTCTTGTTCTTTGCTTCTATACCTTCACTCACGAGCTCTCACACTAAAATGGGACAATAGTTAGTGGGGCAAGAATGGGTAAGACTTCAAGTCTGTGATCTTCTTTCCTTTCAAATAGCATTCTATTTTGACCATTTTGTTTTTCTGCTTGGAATATGTCAGCAGTGAGGTGTAGCAGGCTTTAGAAAATGCAGGCACCAGGCATTATCATGGTTGAACATGAGACTGTACCTATTATGTGCCAGGCAGTGTTCAAAGCACTTCATATATTTTAATTCTAAATTCTCATGAGTTTTTTTTTTTTTCTGTTCGGGCTCTTACTAATAATTCTATTATGAACATTTTTGATGTGTCTTTTGGCACACACATGCACGCTCACATGTATACACATGCACGCTCACATGTATACACACACATGCATACATTATTTTGTATATGCATTATACATTAGGATTATTAACATTTGGGTTCATAAAAGAGCTTAAGCTAAAATTTTCTTTTCTTATAATGTCTTTGTCAGGTATGGGTATTAAGATTATGTTGGCCTCAAGACAAGCTGGGAAGTGTTTCTTTATTGTTGGTCCCAGGGACATTTTAAATGTGGTTGATGTTATTTCTACTTGGTAGAATTCATTGGCAAAACTATTTATTTTGGTTGGGGGCATTTAAGGGTAAGTTTTTAAATTATAGATTAAATTTTATTAATAAGTATAAGGGTGTTCAGATATTCATTTTTCTTCTGCTAATTTTGGTAAGTTTATTTTTCTAGGAATTTATGTATTTCATATAAGTTATACTTTATTATCATAATATTTTTCATTATATCTTCTTATCTGTTTAATAGATTCTGTAGTGATTTCCCATTTTACAGAACTGATGTTGGTTGTCTATGACTTCTTTTTTCAATTTGTTTTACCTGGAATTTATCAATCTTATTAGTCATTTCAAAGAACCAGTTTTAACTTTGATGATCCTCTCTATCTTGTATCCTTTTCTATTTCATTAATTTCTAATCTTATCTTTGTTATATTTTATATCACTTTATTGGGAGCTTCGTTCACCCTTCTTTTCCTAACTTCTTGAAGGAAGTGCTCAGGTAATTAATTTTCAGTCTTTCTATTTAGTAATATGTGCATTTTAAAGCTATAGGTTTTACCCTGAGTATAGCCCATTTTTAGCTTTATCTTTTCTTTTTTTAAACAATAATTTTAATAGATTTAGTGGGTGCAAGTTGAATTCCATTATACATATATATTGTATGTATATCCGTATATTAGTGTACCTATCACCAAAATAGTGTACATTGTAGCCCACAGGTAATTTCTCATCCCTCACTCCCTTCCTCCATCCTCCTCTTTGAGTCTCCAATGTCCATCATAACACTGTGTGTCCTTGCACAGCCATAGTTTAGCTCCTACTTATAAGTGAGAACATGCAGTATTTGTTTTTGTTGCTGAGATACTTCACTTAAGATAATGGCTTCCAGTTCCATCCAAGTTGCTGCAAAAGATATTATTTCATTCTTTCTTATGGCTGTGTAATATTCCATGGTGTGTAGTATATATATATGTATATATACACACCACATTTTCTTTATCCATTCATCAGTTGATGGGCACTTAGGTTGATTCCATATCTTTGTGATTGTGAATTATGCTGCGATAAACATATGAGTGCAAGTATCTTTTTGATGTAATTATTTCTTTTCCTTTGGGAGGATACCCAGTAGTGGGATTTCAGCATCAAATGCTAGATCTATTTTTAGTTCTTTGAGAAATCTCCATACTGATCTCCATAGAGGTTATACTCATTTACATTGCCACCAACAGTATGTAAGTGTTTTTTGTTTTTTGACTTTTAAATAATGGCCATTCTGACAGAGATAAGGTGTTATCTCATTGTGGTTTTAATTTTCATTTCCCTGATAATTAGTGATGTTGAGCATTTTTCATATGTTTGTTGTCCATTTGTATATCTTCTTTTGAAAAATGCCTGTTTAAATCATTTGCCCAGTTTTTAATGGCGTTGTTTGCTTTTTTCTTGCTGAATTGTTCCTTTTAGATTCTGGATATTAGTGTTTTGTTGGATACATAGTTTGTAGATATTTTGTCCTATTCTATTGGTTATCTATTTACTCTGTTGACTATTTCTTTTGCTATGCAGAAGCTTTTTAGTTTAATTAAGTCCTATTTGTCTATTT
>CM052437.1:161748538-161814054 GCA_028533085.1 Varecia variegata | reverse complement strand
CTTTAATGTTTACCTTTCTTTAGGTAGACTCACGATAATTATGGTTTTGGAAGAAAGATCTATTTGATTTTAAATACTTAATTGTTTCATGTATTCACTCACTTATTTATTGAATATTTACCATCTTATCATATGGCAGGCATATGATACGATGCTAAATGCAGTTCCTACCTTCAAGGTGTGCTTGCGAGTAGGTTTTGGTAAAGGGTTCATAGAAGAGGCAAATCTTCACTTTATCTTGGAGGATGAAGAGAGGGAATTCCAGGAAGAGGGTATAGTATGTGAGGCACCCACATGGTGTAGTACAGAAGCATGTGAAAGCATGGTGCAGGTGGGCAGCACCAAGCTGTTAACAGGACGGAAGTGCTGGGTATGAGGCAGAGGGAGTCAAGGCTGGAGAGGCAGAGCCAGACTGTAGAGAGCCTTGCAGCCATAAAAGGAGCTATGGAGTTCATCTTGAAGCCAACAGAAAGTTACTGAATTATTTTAAATACGTACAGGAGAAATAATCAAATTTGTGTTTTCGTTTGGAGATAGACAGAAGGAAAAGAGGTAGAAGGCAGTTGCCATGGTTCCAGTGAGCCCTACATAAGGCTGTAGAATTAGAGATAAAGAGCAGACAGAGGGAAAGATACAAGAGTTCAGTGTTTCAACCATATGTCAAATGAAATTAGAACATCATTTTATTATCTACTGGCAGCTTTTGACCCCTGTGGAGAGGGCTGGCAGGTGGAGGAGTCTTCTTAAGAAGGGAATACTCCAGGCCTGACCAAGAAAAGGAAGTGGTGGGAGGACCCCAGGTACAGCTGGTCCTCTGTATCCATGGGTTTTGCATCTGCAGATTCAACCAATTGTGGATCAAAAGTACTTGGAAAAAAAAAAAACAACAGTACACCAGTACAAATTATACAAATAAAAAACAATACAGTGTAACAACTATTTATATAGCATTTACATTGCACTATGTTTTATAAGTCATCTAGAAATGATTTAAAGTATACAGGAGGTTGTGCATAGATTATATGCAAATACTACACCGTTTTATATAAGGAACTTGAGCATCCTCAGATTTTGGTATCCTCAAGGGGTTCTGGAGCCAGTCCCATTTGGATACTGAGAGACGACAGTATATTGATTCTGTGAGCTTCCCAAAGTATGCCCTGGCTTATAGATACTTATCATTTTTTTTAAAATGCCCATATCTCAGGAATAGATAGCCCACATGTCTTGTGCTTTAGATACATGAAAGTGTTATAATTTTATATTTATTTTAATACAATAAGTAAATTCTCTGCTGCCAGCATCTGTTTGGTACATTTTTTTCTTCCTAGTTGGGTGAGTGCTCTAGACCTTAACTTATGATTAGGGAGGAAAGATTGACTTATGGGCCCTTCCCTGCCCTCAGAGGTAACAGCACTAACATACATGCTCTTTACTCCTTGGCATTATATTCAGGAGTTGAGTACCTTGGGAGAAAAGAGGAGGAATAGAAGAATGCTGGAATTTTATATGAGAGATATGACTTTTGTTATTGTCTCTGTGATGCAGTCTTGTAAGATAATGGGAAGAAAGTGTGGATGACTTTGAGGTCTAGTTGGTCAAGTTACTTTGCCTACCACCTATGAAATGCTGATGTGCCTATACATAGAATTAATATTGACCTAAGGGAGACCCCTACTGCAGAGTTAGTGGCCTTGCTGAGTGGAAAATCCCATTCTTGGCCAGGTGCAATGGTTCATGCCTGTAATCCCAGGGCTTTGAGAGGCAAGGAAGGAGGATTGCTTGAGGCCAGGAGTTCGAGAACAGCCTGGGGAGTGAGAACCCATCTCTACAAAAAATAAATAAATAAATAAATTGTCCTGTTGTGGTGGCACATGCCTGTAATCCTGGCTACTCAGGAGGCTGAGGTGGAGGGATTGTGCCACTACACTCCAGCCTGGACAACAGAGTGAGACTTTGTCTCTAAAAAAAAAAAAATATATATATATATATATATGTGTGTGTGTGTGTGTATATATATATATATATATATATAAAATTCCATTCTCTGCTTCAAATAGAACAGCTTGAACTTTTGGAATGGGATAGAGGCCCTCAAAGGGAGGACGATAGTTGTAAGGCTTGTGATGATATTTGAGAACATATTCAATATGACATATCTAACTGGTCAGGAAGGATAAGCTTTTTCTTTAAAAAGATGATTATAGTGCAATTTCAGTTTTAAAATCACAACTTGTGCTGAAACACCATGTTCTTGGGGACAGAGTTGATTACTTGTACTTGAAGAAGACTTCTATTACCAATTATTTATCTTCAGTGATCTTCAGAAAGCTATTTCCTAAATTCTATTTTTCCCTTTAATTCTATTTCCTTAATTCTATTTTAATATGGCTACAAACACCAAGAAACCTTCTTGCAATGTCATTTATCTCTTGCAAATCTCATTTCCTTTCAGATATTATCAGATGCGACACAACCTCTTGAGAGTCAGAATTTTTCTCCTGTGGTGCGAGATGTAAGTTATAAGAATTTCTTTTTATAAATGCACTTTTTCTGCTACCATCCTCACTCTCCTCTTTCTCTCCCTGCCACCCTTTCTCTCCGCATCTCTGTTACTCTCTCTCTTCTCTATCAGTTCTGAGCCCATGTTTGTGGGACTAAAATGTGGATACTAAAGTAATGTCTTGTGTCATTTACATTTAGGCAGTGATTACATCCAACGGTACATTGCCTGATAAATATAAATATATCCAGAAACTTCGGGAGAGCAGGTAAGTATTGTTCAAATCCTCTTGTTTTATACATTTATCCTTATCTTGAATTTGATGAATATTTTTTAATGCTTCAATAGGAGTTCTTAATATTAGGTTTGTACGACATATACATTTTGATAATGTCTATAAATGTGGAAAATCCAAACTAAGTGGCTGGCTAAAACCAATGCGAGGTTTTCCCCCCAACCAGCAGTGTAGCATCATTTTGGCTTTCTGATATCCTGTGTAGGTGTGTGTGTAAGCAAGCAAAAATCTTTGGGTGGCCCCTTGTTCCTTCTTTAACATTTTCCATAGTGTCATGCCTCAGTTATTTTCTCAAAGGAAAATGAGCACACTAACCTCTTCTCTGGTACTTTCAGTGTGGGTTTTAGTGGAGGACTTAGATTTTATTTTGTTTAGTATAATGTTTAGGAAAGGGAATTCTTGGATAGAAATTAAGAGAGTAGTGAAGAAAGCAAATGATGAGAGGTAGTTTTCCCCATGGATTCTTATTAGGGGAAGGTGCCGGGAAGAAATGTAGCAAATCTACTCAAGAGAATAGTTGTCTTAGAAAGGTATTCAGCTAAGGCCCCTGTTTCCTTAACTGACTTTACTAGTCAAAGTTTGAAAACATTGATGTTTATTTGGAATGTTCTGGTATCCCTAGCTGATTGCGCTCAATTTGTGTTTATATTTGCTCCACTGGTCTATTTACATTGGACAAAATAAACCATGCACTGAATTCAGAGGGGAAACCAGAGTGGGAAAACTAAACAAATAAACAAACAAAAACCCCCCAAACAACTATCTTATCTTCTTTTTCGGTGGTTCTATCTATAAAAAGTAAATAAGTAAATCTGCCCAGATCAAGTGTACTATAGTTACAAAGTTATACTTTGCTTATAGTTACTTTTTAATATGTCAATGAAATATTCTGGTGTATGATACCAAGAGTATTTAATTTTTTTTTTTCAAGAGAAGCCAGCTCTATAACCCTATAGGAGAGTTTCTTAGAGGGGAAACTTCACATTTGTTTGTTTCCCATAGCTATCTTCTGATTCTCACCATCTGATGATCTCTTATACTACTAATACTAATGACATGTCTAACATGACTAGTCATGATTCACTTTTATGTTCCACATTTCATGTAGTGGCAGGTTTAGTTGGCTTAAATTGCTAGGACTTCCTGCCCTTCTTCCCTGATGGAATCTTGTGCCATGAGACTGATAATGAAGAATGCATTTCGAAAGGAAATTTGCCACATCTATACCTTACATTTTGAGCATATTATTTTCATCATTTACCACAGTGATTTTTAACTTGGAGTCTGGGGCTTGGGGGTACTAATGGGGTGGACAGTATTAGAATCTAGGAGTGAGCTTTTAAAGATGTGTTTTAACTTTTGTATTTGGACATCAAAATAATGTTTTAATTATACAAAATAAAGAAAGTATTGTTAGAATATACAATAACCAAATAATAATGGTTCTCTCTGGAAAATGAAATGAGATGGGGATAGTAGTTAAAGTAGATCTCACCTCATCAGTAATATGTGTGTGTTGGGCATATAGAAGGGCAGGAACATTTTATATTTGTATTTATTCACTTACAATTAATGAAAAGATTTGTGAGTTCAAGTTCGAGAGACATGTGGCCTAAAGATTCCAACAATAGAGCCTGCTGGTTAAGGCCTTAGCACCAGGCCATTTCCATGGCTTCGTGTTGATATTGGGGAATTTGATTCAAAAGACATTTAATGAGTAACTTCTATATATAAAACAAAATGTGCTGAGCATTAATGAGTTTATAAAGATGAGTAAGACTTAGTCACTACCTTGGAGGTCATTTTTTTGTGGGAAAGGTAGTCATCTGTCCAGAAGGTACAAATTCTAGCAGAATAAACTGTTCAAGAATCAAAATCCTGCCTAGTACCAACCTTTGTTTTCTACATTCAACTCATGGCATTTGTGATTTCAAAGTTATGGTTTCTACTGTGATTCTAGAGATATATGACAAAACAATTTCTAACATGGACAATAATCATCTCCTCTTCAGATAGTTGCCTTCCTGGATTGTTGTAAGGAATAAACGAGGTTTCCAATGTAAAGCCCCTGGCATGATTTTGAATCACGTCCGTGGAAAAATAAGGTGTGAGACCAAGTTACACAGTTGGGAGTGATCCAAGAAATGATCACTAGTAGTAATGGGAATTCATGAAATGCATCTGTATATATATATAGACAATACATCACAGAGATGTCAGGGACTATTGATCTTCATTGAACAAAATCTAAAATAAGTAAGGAAAAATGTTGGTAGAGGGAACTCCTGTTGAGATTCTTATTACAAATAATGTGGGGAGAAATTGTTGCTTCATAGTCCAGGTTTTAGTGTGGTTTGGGGAGAGCAAGATTCTGTTATTTAACATAAATAAAGTTTTAATTATCTGTCCCCCACCTTTATTTTTTCACAGGGAACGTGCTCGGTTGCTTTCAATGGACCCCAAGAAAAAGGTCTTGGTTCTTGGATCTGGCTACGTATCTGAGCCTGTATTAGAATACTTGTCAAGAGATGGCAATATAGAAATAACAGTAGGTAAATAAGTCCTAATTTTTAAAGAAGAAGAAAAACTGATTTCATAGCATGTTGACTGTGAGTTTTAGATGACTATTTTGTTCCTAAAATTTGAATAATTGTTTCTGGAGATGTTAAAATGTGTTTTACTCTCTTTGACTAGTGAAAGGAAATCTAAAAATTGGACTCCTTTATTCTTGAAATAGGCTCTGACATGAAGAATCAAGTTGAACAGTTAGGCAAGAAATATAATATTAATCCCATTAGCATGGACATTTGTAAACAAGAAGAGAAGTTGGGCCTCTTGGTGGCAACACAGGATCTTGTCATCAGGTATCTTTCAAGAAATGAGTTTCATATTTTTGTTATTGTCATTATTTCTCTTTCTCTTTCTCTTTCTTCTCCCCTCCCCTCTCTTACTCTTTTCTCTTCTCTCTGTAGGTAAACTTTTTAATTGAAGTATGCCTCCAGTAAAGTGCACAAATATAAGCGTATAACTCAGTGAACTTTCACAAAGTGAACACAACATTCTGTAACCATGATCCACATCAGGAAATAGAATATGAACAATACCCCAGAAGCCCTCCTCACGCACCTTTCCATTCACTAACCCCATCCCCCAAGGGCAAACACTACCCTGGCTTCTAACATATGGCTTAGTTTTTGCCTGTTTTCACACTTTATATAATTGGAATCACTTGGTACCTCTTCATTTGTGGCTGCCTTCTTTCATTTCAACACCATGATTGTAACTGTTGTTAGTGTTATGGTCTGTAATTGCAGTTTGTTGATTCTCATTGCTGTGTAGTACTGCATTGTGTGAATATACCACTATTATGTGTTTGACTATGGATGGATGTTTAGGTTATTTCTGGATTTTGGCTATTGTAAATGATGCTACTATACACATTTTAGTATTTGCCTTTTGGTGAGCATATATACACATTTCTGTTGGGTGTATACCTAGAAGTGGAATGGCAGGTCATGCGGTATTCATATTTCATACATTTGGGTGTCTATTTTATCCTTGGGACTTAAAAAGCTTAAATGAAATAAATAGATTCTCTAACCTTGTGACCATTTTAAGTCTCATCATACAAACAGGTCTTAAAATATGGTATCTATTACTATCTTTTTTATTAAAAATGCAGATCTAACTTCTAGATACAGAGCTACATAAGGTTTACTCTATAATTAAACTTGGTTTGAAATGTCAATGTGATGAGAATATTGTATATTTCATACAATTTTTCTAAGTTGGGAGGAAGAAAGTTACCTCCTTACTCATAGTGATTGCCTAATCACTTTCCTAGTTAGATCAGATTCAAATTGTATCTTTGGAGGAAGTTCTATGATGTTCCACTTAAAAAAAAAAAAACAAGCTTGGAAGACAGATACAATGAAAGGTAATTCTCATTACAGGTGGGAACTTTATCTCTTGATATCTTTAAATATAGGCTCACCCTGTGCACTTAAAATGTTATGCAATTCATATAAATTTTAGGTACATTAATTTTTGTTCAAAATAAATTGACAAATGACCAGTAGAGCTTTTCTGGCAGTGATATGACTATGAAAAGAAATCCTGATTCAAAATAGAATGTTCTAGCCTTCTAAGACAAAAAGAATTCATTTGGCAACACATAGGTTCCTAAATATATCATCATTTTTTGATAAAACAAAAAGAAAATAACATTATAATACACATTTGGAACAAAATCTGAAGTAAATTATGATGAGATAATAGACAAAGACAATAATCTAATATGTGCAAATTTCAAATTTAGAAAACAAATGACCTTCAGTAAGATTTAGCATCAGCAAAATATGTTTTATATTTAATGTTTTTTCATTTGGTGGAATTTCTATGCTGAATAGTGGTACTACCATTAAACATTGTTATCCTGTAGTGTTCCTTGAATTTATTTTTTTATTTTTTTTTGTTGGAGAAAAAATGTTTTGACATAAACACAGTGATAGGGACTATAACAATAAAATGAATAAAGTATATGTTTTACCAAAAATTTTATAATGTATAAAATTCTCATAGTTTTAGATTTTCAAATTTAGGTTTTAATAACTTAATGGAAAGTAGTAATTTATTTTGATGAGTTTATTTGAAAATTCCATTTGTATTTTGTGTGTGTTTTTCACAAGTGATATTTCCAACCCTTGGATCAATTGGGTTGGAGTCAACTCAAATAATTTAAGAATTATGTCCCACTGAGTGCTTAATATATCTCATTCAAAATGATTAAGGAACGCCAATCCCTTTATCTAGAAGCACCATCAATCAAAGTCCTATAGTTCTAGGCAGCATATTATTAGGTCAGTGAAATGAATGCCAAAATTTTAAAATATGATTAGATCTTGGTAAAATTTTGATCAGGCAAATTTTCAATGTGTGGAATGTGATAAAAAAATTTCCACTTAGCCTGTAAGATGATGACATTGTAAATTTCCTATTAATACTTTGATTTCAAGAGTTTTGCAAATATTTTGCTCAATGGCTTTTAAAGGGCCAATTTGGTAATATAGTAATTCTTTTTGGTTAAAAAGCCAGTAAACAGAGATCAAGAGCTTTTATAGAAGCTTTTCATACTGGCCAAATATGTATACAATTTGATTCTACATAATAATAAATCTAAGTAGGAATACACCATCTTATTGACCAGAGGAGGAAAAAGTGCCTGAGAGGTGGTTTTATTTATTTTATTGGTGTGAAATAGAGAAAATCTGAAGTATACAGGTTGAATTTGGCAAGTACAGTGATATAGTATGATATTGTTTATAAGCTAGTATTTTTTTTTTGTTGGTACCATGTAGATTGCTTTATCAAATAGGCAAAAGCTTGAACTTAAATATTGTTATGCAGTTGACAGGGTGTTTTATTATTCCTTGGATAGAATATGGATATATTAATATTGACATTTATGAAAATTAATTTTTTGTGATTGTGAAGTCTTAGCACCAAATTAATATACCAAAACCAAATTTGTAGAAAACCTAAAGTTGATTTTTGAATATAGCATCATATTTTGCTCACCGTATGGACTCTTAGTCATTTTAATGGCTGTTCAGTAGCTATTCACTACTCTTAAAGACTATTTCTTCCCAAGCCCTTCCTGGAGTCTCCTCTTACTGTAATAGATGGGCTGCCTCGATCTAGTTGGATTCTTCCTGATAGACATTTGGGAGATGTGGAGGCAAAACAAACAGCAACCTCATTTTTAAAGTAGGAAACCCAAGACAGAAAACTAGAGAAATATAAGAATGAATGGAATAAATTCCACAAAATGTTATAAAGAAATAGCTGGATGCATGCAGAGGAAGGATATCTGGCTTTTGGGGAAATCTGGCAAAGCTTCTTGGAGGAAAATAACTTTTTGGGCATTTCTTAAAAAGGGGTATGACTTGGATGGAAATGGCAGGTGTCATGAGCATTCCGAGTGGAAGGCACAGTAAAAGTAAAGATTCAGAGGTGAAAAAGTGAAGGCTTTGAGTGGAGAATTACAGTAGCTTCTTTGGTTCCCATATATGATTTATGGAAGAAACTGAGGGAGAAAAAAGAAAAGGTTAGGTGAGGGCCATTGCGGAGGGTTATAGATGTGATATAGCATGAATTTATTCTGTAGTCCACAGGGAGTCATTGGTCACGCCAGAGAGAATAATGTAGTCAGAGCAGCGTCTTAGGACAGAGCCTTAGTATAGTTCTAAGTACACTGGAAGGTAGGGTTGGAAAAGAAAGTTTCTGATGAGTTTCTCCCTCTGTTTTTAAGCTTGTTGCCTTATGTTTTGCATCCTCTTGTGGCCAAGGCATGCATTGCAAGCAAAGTTAACATGGTCACTGCAAGCTACATCACACCAGCGCTAAAAGAATTGGAAAAGAGGTAAGTTTCAATCATTTTCAACAAAGTAAATAGCTCCATGGTGGTGTTTTAATTTTATATCCAACTTTTCCTTTTTCCTCTCTCCACTTGTCGCAGTGTGGAAGAAGCTGGCATCACAGTCATTGGCGAATTGGGATTGGACCCTGGTCTTGATCATATGTTGGCAATGGAAGCAATAGATAAGGCCAAAGACGTGGGAGCCACGGTGAGCCCCGTTTACGCCCAAAGTTCCATTTAGAAAACTATGAAAAAGTCTAGCTTCTTGTATACAGAAATCATCTTTCTGTAATTTTGATTAAAGATACTGCTATCACTCATACTTTAATTAGAAATTTCAAATAAAATTCTGTAACTGCAAAAACATTTGTATAGTAAAACAATGTCCAAGTGTTAAGGAGCAACCAATTTTTAGAGAAATAGATTTCTCTACTGTAATATTTTGGCTTAATGGAAACTTTAGCCTGCCTTGGAGATTCTGTAATAAGGTTTGACTTTTGAAAGTGGAAAAAAGTCTTTGGAACATCATCAAATTTGTTGGTGTATGAAGTGTCTTTTATACATGACAAGGTACTATAGGATATGTAAATGTGATGATTCAGATGAAATGTTTTAGGTTTTTTATATACGTATGTGTATATATATATATTTCACATATATAATTTGAATATAAAAATCAGTGGGAACTAACCAAGCAGAATTGAACTAATAGTCACAATCTCCAGAGTTTTTTTTTTTCTTTTAATTCATATAAAATATATCTGTGACTTATTAAAGGGTGTTTGGCTTTCAGGATGTATTTTTGAATGCCATAGTAACTTTAAGAAAGAAAAACTGTAGCAGGTTTACCCATTCACACCACTGTCCTCAATTACTTGGATAACATATTCTCCTTAACTTATTGATAATTCTCTCTCATTTTTTAATTCTTTAATTTACAGATTGAATCATATATTTCCTACTGTGGTGGGCTTCCAGCTCCTGAGCATTCAGACAATCCTTTGAGATACAAATTCAGCTGGAGTCCAGTGGGAGTTCTGATGAACGTGATGCAGCCGGCCACCTATCTGCTCAATGGAAAGGTGAAGGAATAACACTGAAGCATAGTCAGCCTGAGACAGTCCAGGCTCTTTCTCCTGATACTAAGACCTCTCAATAATGGCCTTGCTGCCTGCCTCTCATCATTTCCTCCCATATATTTTCTGTTCCATTTAGTGTGTTCTCTTCACTGTTCCTGGCAAAGCCTGTTTTTTATTTATTTATTTATTTTTTTTTTTGAGACAGAGTCTCACTCTGTTGCCCGGGCTAGAGTGAGTGCAGTGGTGTCATCATAGCTCACAGCAACCTCAAACTCCTGGGCTCAAGCGATCCTTCTGTCTCAACCTCCCAGGTAGCTGGGACTACAGGCATGCGCCACCATGCCTGGATAATTTTTTCTATATATTTTTAGTTGTCCAGATAATTTCTTTCTTATTTTTAGTAGAGACGGGGTCTCGCTCTTGCTCAGGCTGGTCTCGAACTCCTGAGTTCAAACGATCCACCTGCCTCGGCCTCCCAGAGTGCTAGGATAACAGGCGTGAGCCACCGCGCCCAGCCAAAAGCCTGGGTTTATTCTTCCCTCTTTGCCTTCTGGCAAGTTGTTTCTGCAGTTTGAAAATTCACTTCCCACCTTCTCCATATACATAAATACTGGTCATCTTTTGATTTATTTCAGCATGGCAAACATTTACTGAGTACATATCATGTGCTGGACTTTGCACAAGCCCCAAAGCAAGACTGTCACACTGAGTGAAGTTCCTGACCTCAAAAAACTCACAGCGGGATGGGTGGGTGGGGGTTAGCTCTCAGAATGGAGGGCTTGGTGGGTCAGGGAAAGAAACTAAAATTTCTTCCCTGGCTTCTGTGTAACAGAACATAAGAACTGAGTTTAGTGTTATTTACATCATTTTATAAGGAAACTATGGCTTAGAGAGACTGTCCAAGGTCATTTGGCTGTGATTCAAACTCAGGTCTAACTAACTCCAAAGCTCACTCTTTCTCCTTCTGCCAAACTGCTTAACAGCAGGAAAGACAGACACTGGGATAAATAACTATAATCTAATGGGAGAAGTTCAAAAGTATGCTAAAATGCCAGAGAAATACAGATGGGAGGGACAATTGCTTTGGCCTTGGTGAAGAGGTGGGAAGTAGGGAGGGTGGGGGAAGGAAAACGTGGAGAAGAAGATGTGCTTGGCCTTGAAGGATAAGACAGTGCCAGCCAGGCAGGGACACTGCCACTCATGATACAGCAGGTTTCAAAAGGAGAAATCAGGTGTAGGAAGCGCAGGTAACTCAGCCACAGTTAACGGTCTAGCAAGTGGCAGACCCACTGTCCAAATCACATCATACATAGTTTGTGCTCTTAACCACAAGGCAAGTCTCATATTTGGGGGAAAAATGTGAAAAGACTGAGGGTACCTCTTTGAATCCTGTGTCGGAGACACCTCACTCTGCTTATCCTCGTCCTAGCCCTGCAGAGAGTGATGAGTACTATGATCAGATATATGCCTTAAAAAGATTATTCTGGCATCAATATTATAAATTCTCAATGTATCTGTGAATATAAATGTATTTCAGGAGTAAAGTGGAAACATTTCTTAAGAAACAAGGTGAATGCTATGATTGGCCTTGGTCTTTTGCACCCATGCTGTAGAGCCCGCCTCACAGCCTGGGCTGTACACTGGGACCACAAGGGGGTTCAAGAATTACTGATGCCTGAGCCTCATCCCCAAAGCTTCTGATGTGGTTAGGTTTGGAGACTTTTTTTTTTAATCTCCCCAGGTGATTGTAATGTACAGCTGAATTTGAGAACCACTGATTTAATGATCAAAGGACTACAGCTGCACGTAAAATGCTGCTAAACAAACAGGACACTTTAGGTTGATGCTGGAAAGATACATGTTTCAGGATAATAAACAGGACCAATGAGTTCTGGTATAAGCCCTGGCATCCCTCATAGTGTCTCCAAAGACCAGGCAGTTGTAAAGGTCCACTGGACGTCAGTCTCCTGATGTGTAATGTGAGCACTGACATTCCTCTGATTCTCCAATTCTGTGAATCATGGCGGTTCGGGCCAAAATCCCAGTCTGATGTTCTACCAAGCACACATCCTCTTACATGCTACAGCCTGTCTCCTGTTGCATGTCAACAGCTCCTTCTACCTCTTCCAATCTTGGAAAAGAGACTGGCCTACATTTGGTATAAATTAACAAGTGAAGGCAGGAAGAATTCTTTCTTCAATAGAGTAAAATTCTTATTTCTGGGAGGCCTTATCAATGATAAGGAAGAGAACAATGACAGGGTCAACAGGGTGTAACCCACGTAACAGAAAGAGCAAGGGACTTGATGTCAGTGGTCCTGGCTTTGTGCTCTAGCTCTGCTGTTGCTGGTTGGGTGAGCTGTGGCTTCCTTGTCTGAACGTAAGGGCAGTAACACCAGCCTTCCAGGGATCTTGCTCAGTGAGCTCATGCAGATTACAGTCTGCCTACAGCAGATTATCAGGCATGTTATACATCCAACAGATATTAGCTACATAGAGAAATTGGTGGTCATGAGAATTCAGGAAAAATAAGAGGTTATTTTCAGGTAGCAGAAGTTGTGTTTGTCGAGTTTGAAGTTTTCCCCTTTCATCCTGAACCTCTTTTGTAAAAAGGAGTGCTTTCTGCATCTCCCTGACACTGTGGAGGATATCAAGAGAAAACATGATGCTTTTCTTTTCTTTGTTAAAGTACTTTTTTCAAGGTCCCACTTAAGGTTCCTCTTGTGGATGGAGCTTTTTCTGACCACTCCAGCCCCTGTTCACTATTATTTTGTCTGAACTCAAAATGTCAGACACTTTGTGTCTAAGAATTTTCCTGGTGCTGCATTATTTACTCAGTAATTCAAGTGTATCAGTCTGTCTCCCAAGCCAGCTTCTTAAACTTCTTAAAACCTCTCTTGTATTCTTGTCCCTCCTCTCCCTCTGCCACCGTCACCCTCCTCCATGGAGCAGGCCTTAAATAATTCACAGAATCATAATGGGAGAGCCAGGTGACCTCTCTGGCTTCTGCTTAAAGCTGAAGCCTTAAACTTTTCCAGACATTAGGCAGTGTCCTGTAAATTAGGACATATCTCATTTTCCCGTATCCTTGCAGTTTCCAGCCACTTGTATTTCTGATTTGATTCTTAACACATCTGATTTCCTCCCACATATTTGCAGACAGTGATTTCATCTTCTCTTGGTTTTGCTTCCTCCACAGGTGCTGGTATACTTTCTTACACTGGTGGCATCTGGGAGTGACATGGCAGGAGCTTTGCCATCATCTCTTTCAGCCTCCTCTCCCCATCTACCCCAGCTAAACGTATACTCTAAGTGAGAACTGTGCTTGTTCTGCAAATGTAGCTCTAGGATAAGTTTTCTAGCCTTCTTTCCATCGCCTGCCACCACCCTAATGCAGCACCCAGGCCCTTGGAAATCAAGAGCTACCGCTGATCTCCCTTTGCATGCAGCCATTCGTAGTGCAGTTTTCAGATGCATCGCTGCTGGCGTGGTCTGGAGCACTGTACTTTGTCAATATCCCTTTCAAAATACCAATCCAGAAATAAGCACAATCAAGGGGACAGTGTGATGTAGCAGATAGAACGTGGACATTAGAGTCAGATAGACCTGGGTTCAAAATCTGCCTCTGAGTGACTCTCACAGCCTCAGTTTTCACCTGTGAAAATGGAATTGCATGGATTAAAGATGATGTATATAAGGCACTTGGCACATAGCGGGCCCCGAATAAATGAGTATATATTTCCTGTTTAAATTCCTTGTTATTTTAGTGATCAAGCTTACTGTATATTTGTTCTAAATTGAATATTTGTTCTAAAACATATAACAATGAGTCACAATGGTTGGGAGGAGTGTGTGCATGAATGTGTGTGTGTGTGAAGGAGTTGGACTTAGAGAAGCTACAACAGCAGTAATGAGCCTGAGCATTGTCAGGGCAGAAGGCAATGCATATTATCTGCACAATAAATAAATGTGTCTTTCTGTCTTCATTCAAATCACTAATAAAATATTAAACAGGGCAGGGCTTATTATTGAACCACATGGTATGCCACTAGAAATACAACTCTGAATTGATATCAAATGATAATGATTACCCAGTAACTTTCGTGTCAGGTTGCTTTCTTTTGTGTAAGTAATGCAGATAACTCTAAAAGGGAACAAACTGTTGTAACCCCACGTGTGCCTTTTCAATGTTCCTCAGGTTATTAATGTCCCAGGGGGAGTCTCCTTTCTTGATTCGGTTACGTCCATGGATTATTTCCCAGGGTTAAATTTGGAAGGCTACCCTAACAGAGACAGCACAAAATATGCTGAGATTTATGGCATTCCATCTGCTCACACTCTGTTGCGGGGGACGCTGAGATACAAGGTAAGCAACTGAATTTCAGATTAACCACATTGCCAGTTTTGGTGTAAGTGATGTGCATACTTCATTTTTCTTAGTAATCAAAATAATTAAGATGATAAACCAAGTTGGAACCTATTTTCTCAGGAATTCTTTGATTGAATGTTTTAGGAGACTCAACTCAAAATAGCAAAAAGAGAATTTATGGACTCATTAGGAGTTGGGGGCAGACAGGGGGCAGTTTCAGGCTTAGTGAGATTTTGAGGTCAGGTGACCTCACCAGGATGTGATTTCTCTTCACCTCTCAGCTCTTCCTCTAGTATTCTCTGCAGTCTCAGGTTTTATGCAGTAGCAGAATGGTGGCAGCATTCCCAGCCTCTTAGAGCACTTAGGTTCAAATCCAGTGGGAATGTAAAACTACATATTTTTAACAGCTAAACACATAATTTTTGTCTCCTTAGCTGGGACTGATCCCAGCTGAGGTCAGTGGGATAAAATGTGCCAATCGGCTTTGGCCTACATTGTGTGTCCCTAGAGCTGAAGATGGAGTTAATGTCACTGGAAACCCATGGATTAGGGCTGGGGGAAAGGGACAAGGTAAAAGGGGCTTCCTCACAGCAAATTTGAAATATTTTTAAACCACAAAATGGGGAGTACATTCTAGAAGCATGAATACAAATGCCCATTACACATTTTTTTTTTGAGGCAGAGTCTCGCATTATTGCCCGGGCTAGAGTGAGCGCCGTGGCATCAGCCTAGCTCACAGCAACCTCAAACTCCTGGGCTTAAGCGATCCTACTGCCTCAATCTCCTGAGTAGCTGGGACTACAGGCATGCGCCACCATGCCCAGCTAATTTTTTCTATATATATTTTTAGTTGGCCAGATAATTTCTTTCTATTTTTAGTAGAGATGGAGTCTCGCTCTTGCTCAGGCTGGTCTTGAACTCCTGATCTCGAGTGATCCTCCCGCCTCGGCCTCACAGAGTGCCAGGATTACAGGAGTGAGCCACCGTGCCCGGCCCCCATTACACATTTATTGAGCACAAAAGAGCAATTACAAGTGTGACCAAATCAAGACAACTGGTGTGACAGTTTCCTAGCATAAGAAACTACCACAAACTGGATGGCTTGAAACAATAGGAATTTATTCTCTCACCGTTCAGGAGGCCAGATGTCTGAAATCAAGGTGTGGTAGGGTTGGTGCCTTCTGGAGGCTTGACTTGTAGACACATCAGTCCAATATCTGCCTCGGTCTTCGTATCGCCTTCTTTTGCGAGCCTCACTGTGTTCTCTCCTCTTCTTGTAAGGATGCCAGTCACAGGTTTATCTCATACTGAGGTGTTTAACTAATTATATCTGCAAATATCCAAATAAGGTCATATCTGAGCAACTGGATGGGCATAAATTTGGGCCTACTATGTGTATTCAACCTCCTACAACCAACAAACCCTAAATACTACATCTCTCAAAATCAGAGATCTGATTTCAGATCTGTCTGGTGAGATTTTTCTGGCTAAAGTCAGGGGAGGGGGATTTGTCTCATGTGTGTTATCTGGTATTTACTAATTATCTTTTTTTCTGGAAGATGTAAGACACACAGACCTGTCAGTGATGACTCTGCAATTCTCCTGCATGCTCTCCCCTTGCTCTCTCTTATCATTTTTTTCTGGCTGTTACCTTTGCCTGGAACTTTTCCCGCAGATACTTGCACTACCCGCCTCACCTCCTTTGGGCCTTGTTCTCAGTGAGGCTCTCCATGCCTTGCTATTTCAAATGACAACTTCCTCACCCTGCATGATTCCTGTCCCCCTGCCCTGCATGAAGTAGGCATCTGGAATCAGTGGACACTGGGGTGCTGTTCAGCTTTGAGAGGAAATAATGGAAAACATTAATCTATGAGTGGAGATTATTTCTATGGTGTTGACATATGAAGTCTGGCCTCTGGTTGCCTCATTTTCTACCTTTTATTTATATTGCCTCATGTCGACCTTTTATTTATTCCTTTGTTAAATAGAGCATTTATTGTATATATTTAAAGTTTATGACATAATGTCATAGAATACATGTAGAAAGTAAATTGGTTACTATAGGGAAGCAAATTAACATATCCATCATCTCACATAATTACCCTTTTTGGTGGCAAGAACAGCTAAAACCTACTGATTTAGCATGAATCCAAATTATAGTACAACTTTATTTCCTATAGTCCTCATGTTGTGCATTAGATCTCCAGACTTTTTCATCTTCCATATCTGCTACTTTGTATCTTTTGACCTACAATCTCCCCATTTCCTTCCCCCAACCCTGCCCCTGGTAACCCACTGTTTTATTCTCTTATCTCTGCATATTTGATTTTTTTAAAATTCTACATATAAGTGAGACAAAGCAGTATTTTTCATTTTTTATCTCACTTATTTCACTTCTTATAATGTCTTCTAGTTTCATCCTCTTCTCTTTTCCTAAAGAGAAGACAACCACTGTTTTTCTTACTCTTTAGAGCTTCTGTTACGTTTATGAGCACTTAGCATTTACTCAGCATTTTTCATTATATTTTTATGTATATTTTTCTTGGCTCCCAAAATAGATTGTAAGCTCCTGGAGGGCAGCTACTCGTGCTCTCATGAATCTGATGTCTTCATTGTCCAGGCATCAAATGAGACGTCAATGATAATACCTTAAGAGATCTCGGAACTGTGACTCTTCCCCCAGCCTTAAGGCACAGCAGAAATTCTAGTCTGAATGGATGCCATACCATCCCCAGCACTGGCAGACTTCTGTTTTCTTCAATTTCTCTTTTTCTTGTTTTTTTTGTCGAGGAGTAAGGATTTTATGATAGCTTTCAATATAGTCTTTTGCCAAACATGTAGATGCAGGAGTAAAAGATTTTAATAGATTAAAGATTGACTAAAGCTCTCAACAATGTGTATGGATGAGAGCCATCCCCACAGAACGATGGAAGATGTTACAATATTCATAACCACAAGGGCCACTGTCCTGGGCAGTGCCAGCAACCCGTCAGTAACTCTAATATTCTTTCCAGTATTGGAGAGGAGGCGCTGTCATTCCAGTGCGATAGAGTGGGGTTAACTACGCCCCTTCTCTGTCTGCCTGTCACCTGCTTGGCCTTTCAGACCTACCTTGGTAACACCTTCCCGTGGGATCCTCCCTCACTCCTTCCCCTTCAACTGCCCACCCCCTATCTGTGGAGTTTCCCCGCCTTTGTGCTCCCGCAGCTGTGTTTCCCTCTGTCATAGCTCCTATAATATTCTACAATAGTTGAGTCATCAGTGCTCATGTGCTTTTGCTCATTATGGGCCAGGCATTACATTTGACTTACTGACCCTCCCCATGGGCTGTGGTTCCCTCATGATGGGGTCTGCATTTTTTATCTCTGTGGCCTCAGTCCCTGGCACAAGTCTTTCACATGGCAGCAGTTTGCTAAATGCTTCTTGATGAACAAATAAATTCATTTCTAGAGGTCAGCATGAAAATATATTTCTGAGCTCAAGCAATAGCTCAGAAATCAGTATTTTTGATGTTGGATGAAGGGATCTCTAGCACCTATAAGACCCTAGAAGCAAGATAAACAAGCTAGAGGTATTACTTTTTTGTTTCTCCTTTTTGAAGTATATTTGCATTGAGTTAGAGCAAACAATTGCAAATTCTTTTTTTAGTAACCTCTGAACAGTATGAACAATATGGCCTTTTAGAAATGTGAAAATTACTAGTTGACCACATGTTTAATGGTGAAATCTCTGATGGCTACAGGAACTATTTTATGTTTTAATAACTTTGCTCCCTGAAATTATTTATCATGCTTCTTCTTTTCTCTCTTTCCCTCTCTCTCTCTCTCTCTCTCTCTCCTTGAGCAATAATTGTGGCAGCTACAGAGTTTTATTATTTTAGCCTTCCCTTGCCATTTGCACAGAGAAGGACACTTCATCTGTCATTCAGAATCTATTTATCCAGCCATTTGTTCTCTTTAGCAGATTGGAATGCTGGGATGTTGAATAATGGGATGAGGGCATGGACATGAAGGATGTGCACACTAATATAATATAGTGCAGTATAATATAATAATATAAATATATAATTTAAATGCTTTCTATATCTACAGTCTGACAGCTGAATAAACAATTAATTACCATTTTTTCTGGGACGGTGTCTTGCTCTGTTTCCCAGGCTAACTGCAACCTCAAACTCCTGGGCTTGAGCAATCCTCTGGCCTGAGCCTCCCAAGCAGCTGGGACTATAAGGGTGCACCACCACGTCTGGCTAATTTTTCTATTTTTTTGTAGAGATGGGGTCTTGCTCTTGCTCAGGCTGGTCTTGAACTCCTGGCCTTAAGTGATCCTGCTGCCTCAGCCACCCAAAGTGCTAGGATTATAGGCGTGAGCCACCGAGCCAGCCAATTAATTACAGTTTGTGTTAATTGCTATGATAGAGGTATGTGGAAAATGCTATGAGAAGAAAGGAGTTTCCGCTCACCTAGGAGACTCGGAAAATGTGCTGTGCTGGGTTTTGAGGGAGGAGTAAACATTTCACAGGTGAAGAAGTGTGGACAACATGTTCCAAGCATGGGAGCAGCACGTGCGGAGGCCCTGGTCTCTGGGAGGGCACAGTACTTTTGGGGGATGCTGAGAGGTGAAGATGATGATTGGCGAGTCAGGCTGGAGAGGCATATTGTGATGGGTTTTATATAATATACCAAGGACCTCAGGCTTGCCCTACAGACAATGAAGGACACATGAGGAATTTTTATTACAGTGGTGATATCATCATATCTACAATTTAGAAAAATCTCCCTGGTTCCTACCTCTTTTCCTGCTCCCTATATGCCTTGGGGTGGTGACTCTTAATCAATAGAATGGATTATCTGCTTTTATAGGGATATTCTTACAAATTCCTCCGTCCATTATAAGAAAGAGCTCAACTGACTGTTGTATTAAATAATATTCTGCTGAACTGACAGCATGTAACGTATGAGGAAATTTACCCTTATGCTGCCAGAAAACAGCATGGACATGCTACACAGAAACAGAAGGAAAGACCCAAATTTTACAGGGTCTCTGTAAATTGTGGAATTGTTATGACATTATTCATCTCAGTTTAAGCTTGGAAATGATTCTATCCATATTAGCAATACAAATGACTATTTTCAGCCTGTTTTCTAAATTAGTTACAAAGATAGTTTCCTCTTTTCAAAAAAGTTTTGCTATTTTTTCCTTTGAAGAGAAACTTTGCATAGACTGTTTATTAATTCTTGTTTCAGGGATATGCCAAAGCTTTAAATGGATTTGTAAAATTGGGTCTTATAAGCAAAGAAGCATTGCCCATCCTTCGACCTCAGGCCAACCCTCTCACCTGGGTGAGTGACTCCAGAGTTCTGTGCTGTTTGCTCCTCTTCAGAAATGCCTTTTGAAATGGTCAGGGGTGAACTCTGCTTTGCATCAACAAAAGTACTCTTTCTGTAGCTCACATGCAGGAAGATAAGTCCTAACCCAAAAGTTCTTCTCCTGACACTGCTATGAGAAGGTGGAGAGGGCGTGGAGCTCACACATCAGGCCTGTTGCCTGCAGCAACTTATATAATTCGATCATTCCCTGAACTCTAAGGTGCACTTGCTCCCTGCCCTGCGCTCTGAGCTCTTTCAATTGTCTAAATGGTGACCCAGTGACAAGAGTCACTTGAGCCTCCTGAAAATGATAATCCAGGAGAGATGCTGGCATATCACAGAACTGGATTCCCAGCCTTCAAATCCCATCAGTCCTCTCACTTGGCTATGTATAACCATGAGTCATTTAAGTTTCAGTCACTGAGTTTGTGCCTTTATCTGTGTTGTAACAAAATCTTAGGGCCTCAGGATTGGAAGGAACTTTGAAGGCTTGGAACTGGATATAAAGTAGAGCTCTGCTAACTGCCAGAAATTAACTCATTATCAGCTAGTCATTCAGTTTAAACTAGTGTGCCCATAATCCAATGGAAATGCCAGAAATATATCACAAGGAGAAAATGACCAATATTACAAATCCCATTTAAATCTCAAAAAAAAAAAAAAAAAACAAAAAACCAAAAAACAAACCAAAACAAAACACAAAAAAACTTTGGTATTCTTGCTAGCCAGTTGCTTTTAAATTCAGTTTTTTTGTGTGTCTGTGAACCTTTCCCATCTAAGTTTTACCTTTTGTAAGTTTACTTGTTGGACAGGAGTGAATAAATATCTGCAGAGAGAATCTGTGGTTGAGGCAGCTGGCTGGCGAAGGTTGGTGCAGGCATTGTTAGGGTGGTCCCAGTATCCTGGTAGCTGTAGTCTAAAACAGAGGTCGACAAACTTTTTTTGTAAAGGACCAGACTGTAGATATTTTAGGCTTTATGGGCCATACAGTCTCTGTCAGAACTACTCAGTTCTGCCATAGACAATACATAAACCTATGAGCACAACTGTGTTCCATGAAACTTTTTTTTTTTTTTTATGTTGCCCAGGCTAGAGTGCAGTGATCACGGCTCACTGCAAACTCCAACTCCTGGGTTCAAGTGATCCTTCTGTCTCAGTATCCCAAGTAGCTAGGACTGCCGGTGTCTGCCACCACACTTGGCTAATTTTTAAAATTTTTGTAGAGATGGGGTTTTGCCGTGTTGCCCAGGCTGGTTTTGAACTCCTGGGTTCAAGTGATCCTCCTGCCTTCGCCTCCCAAAGTTTTGGGATTCCGGGTGTGAGCCATCACTGCCAGCCTAGTAAAACTTTTATTTAATATTTAATAAAAAGATGGTAAGCCAAAACTGGTCTGTGAACCTGTTTGTTCACTCCTGATCTAGGGCATAACTTTTTTGCGGGGGAGCCTGTAAAACATCTTGCTTAGAAAGTAGAAAAAGATATGGCCATTGTTTAAGTGTTCTTGCTTTGAGATTTTATTACCTGCAAGGTCTTTCTTAACTCTTCAACCTACGAAAGAACTCTGGTTGCTACTGGCAACCACAGCAGTAAGGTAAGCCTTTTCTACTTTATCGTGGCCAAAATCAACTGCTGGAGGGTGAGGGGAGGAGTAAAAAAATGATGGAAAGGATACACAAGGCAGGAAGTGTGCTGGCAAATATAGTACCATCTGTTTCGTATTGAGTTGACCCATTTTCATTGCTGAAATATCCTGAAATACTGTGCACTCACTGGTGTGTAGGTGTGCAGACATGTGTGTATGCATGTGTATGTGCTACAATTTACTATTTCTAATTACTTCTGGTTTAAGAATTTGAGGTGCATTTGAGGTTCAATGTTTTAGGAGGAGACTTTATCAGTTAATTTGGTTTTTATTTTATTAGGAACTTAGAATTTTTATCTTTGTTTTTCTAATCAGAAAGAACTCATCTGTGACCTAGTAGGAATTTCACCCACCTCCAAGCATGATGTGCTTAAGGAAGCTGTTCTCAAGAAACTAGGAGGGGACAATACGCAGCTGGAGGCTGCCGAATGGTAGGTACCCACCATTCAACTTGGAGCAAAATATATTGGATCAATGATTGTTTGGTCCTTTCTGGTCAAAGAAAGGTCAAGATAGAACCAAACATGTTACATTTGTCTTTGATTAATTTGCTGCTCTAACGTTGGCCTGTTGTAGAGAGTTTACCACGTACCATGTTCATATGGGGATAAAACATAGATAAAGAGAGGAATCAAGGACAATTGTAACTAGAGAAATGCTTGTTTTGAAACAATTTACCACTCAGTTCCAAAGCAAAGTGGGATATCTTTGCTTTCCTGTAGGGGATTCTCTGAGTATTCAGAGACTGTAACTTTAAATCATTCATTCACGTGACTGTTGTACATCGTGCTGCTATACCTTGTATGGGAGAACGAACCTGCAAATTAATCTCATAAAGAGCTTTGTTAAAACAGGGACTTACAAAGCATCCTCTCTGCCCTGCTCCAGGGAGCAGTGCCTGGGGGAATCTGGAGAAGATTCTGAAGGTTAAACCATTACTAATGTTACTGTTACTTCACAATTTGGGAGAGTCCTGTAACTTGGACTGTCATCTTGTGATTTTTCCCTTTCAAAATAAAATTCAAGGAGCTTCCTCTGCTTCCCAGATATGAGAACATGTGTAGGACTTGAACTAATGTAGCCATCTCTTGTGCCTTTCAGGTTGGGCTTACTTGGGGATGAACACGTCCCCCAGGCAGAGTCCGTTGTGGATGCCCTCTCCAAGCATTTGGTCATGAAACTTTCCTATGGTAGGCCATGGAGTCTCAGCTAAATATTCCTCAAGGAGAATTATAAGATAGAATCAGTGCAGCCAGAGAATTAGATTGGAGGGTTGGAGCCACACAGTAGGAATGGGAAGGTAGGACATGAGGGAAAGAGCACTTGGACTATTTTTCCAGAAGGAAAAATAGGAGAATTATTAGGAAAGAATAAACTTGGATAATATGGGAAAGGAAAACAATTAGTTTTGCTTTTAATTTTTAATGCATTAGGGAAATTTCCGAAGGAGCATTTTTGAGGGCAAAGTGTGCGGCCACTACAGCAGTAAACTTCGTGTTTGTAGACAGGCTATGGTGATACTGACCTGGACAAAAGAATGTGATCAGAGTTATAAGTTCTTTGAATATTTACCTGGTCCTTGGGCTAAATGGCAATATAGATAATTGTCTGGTGATCATATATAATGGGAAGGGAAACTTGTGAGAGCAGAAGGGTAGGAACAGGAGATGATATACAATATTTGAGTTGTAATGATAGTGGCATTTTAAAATGTCTTCACTTATTTTAAGGCCCTGAAGAAAAAGATATGATTGTGATGAGAGACTGCTTTGGAATCAGACATCCTTCTGGACATTTGGAAAATAAAACTATTGATCTTGTGGTTTATGGGGACGTCAATGGCTTTTCAGCCATGGCTAAAACGGTGGGGTTTCCCACTGCCATGGCAGCCAAGATGTTGCTTGACGGTAAGTTCTATTTATTTGAGGACTGAGTTTGTTTCCATATCACCTCCACATCATTCTGTGCCTGGACTTCAAGCAATTACTCTAGAGCATAACACTGACCTTAACTAAAGTGAGCCATCTTAGAAGATCCCAGTACTGGCTGTGTGGTAACCTCCCAGTATGGACTTTTTGGAGCTAGACCTGATTTCTGTCCCAGCTCAGTCATGAGATGGCTGAGTGTTGGGGTGCAAGGTACTCAGCACCTCTAAACCAGAGTTTCCTCATCTATAAAGTGAGTATTGTCATCCCTAATTCACTTAAGTGAAATAACACATAGTGCAGTTACCACATACAGGGGTCCCCAGGGAGTGTTAATTCCTTTCCTTTCTTTCCTTGATTTTTGCTATTTTGGGAGTGGTAGTTCTGAAATAGCAGAGGATGTTCACTTCCGGATCCTCCAGAATATGGACCCAGTTTTAATAATCTTCAATATCTCAGTGTATGATCAGTACTTAATAATTATTTTAGACTAACTGAATTCAAATTTCAACTCTCCACTCTCCCCTTAAGATCACACACATACTCAATAAGCATTGCCTCAGAAATATAATACCCTGTTTGGCCCTTGAGAAAGAATGAGGGGAGTAGAAAACATCAAAGCATATTAAAGTGAAATAATGAGAAAACATATCTACAGTAGCATCTCGGCTAATGTCAAATTAAATGACCTATGTATTGAAGAACTGGAGTGAAGAAGTGGTAAGAAATGGGGGTCATTGTGGCCTTTAAGGAAAATGCCCAGATTTCAGCCATCCTAACAGGTGCCTGTGCCCAAATAATCAAATTGGTTTCAATTTATTCTGTTGGTATTATGCTTTTTTTAAAAAATGGTATTGTCAAGTTAAGCTGACCAGTCAGGCTAACTTTCTCCCTTTACTCCCCTATCATCTTGGCAGTAATTGATGCAGTTAAATGTACAAATTCTGACACCGTCACTAAGTCCAGCTGTGCTTTCAGTAAAAAATTAACCCTTTTCGTTATAGAATGTTACTAAGTAATAATTTAGTAGGGGATATTTAAGCAGCTATTTAAAAAATGCCTAGGCCTCCAACAATTCATACTGCTGGGGTGATAACCTTCTTGGGTGGAGATGCCTGCTGAGGAAATTAACCTTGAACACCATTTTAAAATGGTAATTACACATTTGCTTTCTTTCAGGTGAAATTGAAGCCAAAGGCCTGATGGGTCCCTTTTCAAAGGAGATCTATGGACCCATATTGGAGCGAATTAAAGCAGAAGGCATTGTGTATACGACACAGAGCACAATCAAGCCGTAACTGGGAATTATATTTTGTTTTTATCTTCCCAGGCAACACAGTCTGAACATTTATTGTGACAAGCATGCTTGCTAACGTGCTGTTTTAAAGTATAAACATAATATGTTTTGATTAAGCCAATACAGTGGTGTTTTTGAAATTTAAATCTCTATTTTAATATGAAAACATTTGGAACAGGAGATGTCAGTCATTACCAGAGAGTTTTAATAATTCTACCATGTATTTTTTATATGTATGTAAAAGTCATGATCATGCTATTTGTTAATTTATTGTGCCACTTTTTTAAGAACATATTTTTCTACAATCAGCAGATGAAGTTTTAGTTTTTTAGTCAGAAAAACTTTCTGCATATAGCTTTATTTTTGTATTTTTCAAATAAATTCAGTTAAGTAACTTTAGATTACCTATTTACAAACCTTTGCAAAAATGATATTTTGCGGCCTGTTTGTAAAGTTATGATTTATTTCATAAATGTTACGCCTTATAGTTTTTTCTTGAGTATTTGGAAAGGAAAATGGGTAAGATTAAATCACAATCCATATCACCACCTCATTAGGCAGAGAAAAAGTGTTTAACAAAATCCAACACCTTTTCTTGATAAAAAGCACTCAACAAACAGGGAATAAAGGGGAACTTCCTCAACCTGATAAAGGGCATCTATGGAAAACCCATAGCTAGCACAGTACTTAATACTTAAAGACTAAATTATTTCCGCCTGAGATAAGAAAGAAGACAAGGATGTCTGCTCTGTCTACTTCTATTGAATTTGTACAGGAGGGTTAAGCCAGGGAAATTAGGCAAGAAAATAAAATAAAAGGCATCTAGATTGGTAAGGAAAAAGTAAACTCTATGATACTGTTTTATGCGTAGAAATTCAGAGGAAATCCACAGAAAAATCCAAAGACATACTCTAAAAAGCCCCAAAACCCTATTAGAGCTAATAAATGAATTCAGCAAAGTGACAAGACACAGGATTAACATACAGGAATTGATTACCTTTTTATAAAGCATTAATGAATAAGCCAAAAATAATATTAAGAAAACAATTCAATTTTCAACAGCATTAAAAGAAATAAAATGGTAATATAATTGAAAGTCCAGAAATAGTGCTCACGTTTATGGTCAATTGACTTTTGAAAGGGGTAATAAGATGATTCCATGGGGGGAAATAGGCTGTTTCGCTAAATGGTGCATGGAAACCTGGATATCCACATGCAAAATAGTGAAGTTGGAACCCTATCTCCTACCACATATAAAAATTAAATGGACCCAAGACCTAAATGTAGGAGCTAACACAGTAAACATTTTAGAAGAAAACTTAGGTGTAAATTTTCATGATCTTGGATTAGGCAATGGTTTCTTAAATAAATGACACCAAAAACACAAAAAATAGATAAATTGAACATCATCAAAATTAAGTTTTGTGCTTCCAAGGACACCATCAAAAAAGCAAAAAACAAATTATAGAATGAGAGAAAAATTTTGTAAATCATGTATCAAAGAAGGGACTTGTATCTAGAATATATAATGAATTCTTATAACTCAATAATAAAAAGACAAATAACCCAATTTAAAAAATGAACAAAGGATCTGAATTGACAGTTGTCCAAAGATGATATACAAAAGACCTATAAACACATAAAAAGACTCTCAACATCATTAGCCATCATAGAAATGCAAATCAAATCTATAATGAGATACCACTTTATACCCATTAGAATGGTTACAATAAGAAAGTTAACAAGTGTTGGTGAGGATGCAGAGAAATTGGAACCCTCATACACTGCTGGTGGATATCCAAGAGAAATGAAAACAAATGTCCACATAAATACTTGTGCACAAATGTTCATTGCAGCATTATTTGTAATAGCCCAAAATTGAAACAGTCCAAATGTCCCACCAACTAATGAATAATGTGGTATATCCATACAATGGAATATTATTCAGCAATAAAAAAGAAACAAAGTATTGATACATGCTACGACATGGTTGAACATTGAAAACATGCTAAGTGAAGAAAGCCAGACACAAAAGGTCACATATTATATGATTTTATTTACATGAAATTTCCAAAACAGGCAAATACATGTATGTTTTTATATATATGCAATGGAGTTTTATATATATATATATATATATATATATATATATGGAGTTGATTGTATTAATGATGGCACAAACTCTAAATATACTAAAAAACCACTGAATTGTATACTTTGAATGTGTGAACTGTGTGGTATGTAAATTATATCTCAAGTTGTTTAAAGATTAAATTACAAATAAAATTTGTTTGTTTACTTCTTGGGGAAAACCTCTTGCCTTTAGAGATAAAAATTCAGCACCTGTTTGACCTTCACAGACTGTGCTCATGTCCTGGCATGTAAAACTAATTCTGTCCTTGAAATAAGCAGGTACTACACATGGAATAAAGACAGTTGAGAAAACATCTTCTGCGCTATTTGAAAGATATCAAAATTGATTAAGGCCTGAACCCATGAGTTGAACAATAGGACTCTACTAATTTGCTGGTGTGGCGAGTGGGGGGTGGGGGCGGTGTCAACTGAACAACTTTTTTGGAAAGCAAAAAAGTAGTAAGACACATAAAAAAGTTCATACAATCTGCTCCCAAAATAACACGTACAGGAATTAATCCTAAGGAACAATCCTAAACATGGTAAAAGCATTTTACAGGAAGAAATGTTTAACATACTATTATAAAAGGGAGAACCTGAAAGAGCCTAAACAGGTAACATTAGGAAAATGATCACCAGAGTCATGGTGTATCTACAAGAGCAGGGTTTCTCTGTCTTGGCACTACTGACATTTCATGGTGGGTGATTCTTTGTTTTAAGGGCTGTCCTGTACACTGTGGAATGTGTAGCAGCATCTCTGGCTTCTATCCTGTAGTTGCCCCATTTTCCTGCCCAGTTATGATAACCAAAAATGTCTCCAGACATTGCCAAATGTCCCATGGGGGGCAATACTGTCCCCAGTTTAAAGCTGCTATACTGGATGGAAATATTATATAGCCTTCACAAGGATAAGCTTATAAAGTATGTATGATAAAAATGCCTATATAACAATACAAAAAGCAGAATAAAAACATTCACAATGAGGCCACAATCATGTAATAAAACAATGTATGGATAAAAGCTGTGAATGTATTTAAACCAGGAATGAAATTTTGGTAATGGATAGAAATAATTAGGTGAGATGTACCTGACTGACTTCCCTGGCTTCATTTATATCCTTGTCTCATAATTGATTGTTGTCTCAGAGTTAAGGTCAAGAAATGAGGAAAGATTGCTGTATCTGACAGGAATTTCCTTTGTAATCTGTTTCAGAACACATTTATTTAAAATTTGTGTAAAAATGCTGAACTCTCATACATGCTACTGCATAATTATTTTCTCCTGGGCAAGATTCTGCAAGGAACATCACAATAAATAACCTTAAAGGAAAAAAAAAATCTGTATCCCCTCAAAGGCTGCTTGTTCCTGGGACAAAAGATAAGGGAAAAATAGATAAAATAATTATGGTGACATGTACTACTGGTTCAGGTCAGCTTATGATTAGACATTGCAGGTGGTGATAAAAACAAAACTTAGGAGGATAAGGAGATAAGGTTAGAACAGCAACCAAGGAATTCAAAATTAACCTTTTGTCCTTCCTCCCTAGGAGGGTGAGAAAGAAGCACATTAATTATTTTTGTACCCTTGAAAGAAGTGCTTACCAACATTTTGGAATTTGTGGCATACTACTATTTGTTGGACTTTTTGGGGGGTCTATTTCATATCTCTCATAACTATTGCTTTAAAAGGAAAGCTCTCATAAAAAGGAAAGTTAATTAATTTTAGCTCTGTTTTAAGGATTTGGTGAAAATTTCCTGATACTGCTTGAGGAAACCGTAGGCTCCTGGAAGTGCTGTTTCTATAGAGCATGGTTCTTCAACTTTAGCATACATTAGATTTCTGGGCCCTACCCCCAGAGTTTGATATAGTAGGTCTGGGATCAGAATCTAGGGTTTGCATTTCCAACAACAGGTTCCCAGGTTTTGCTGACGCTTTTGGTCTGGGAAGCACACTTTGAGAACCACTGGTTTAAACAAAACTTCTCTGTCTTCCCTCTCTGGGCCCTGAGCTGGGCATTCATGCAGATCAGTGCTCTCCTTATTAACTGCCTGTCTTATTAGGCAGTACTATAAAACACCCGGCTGAGGCAGGGGACTGCTTCAACTATTAAAGTCTGCTTGTTACTAATGATTCCGTTTTCCTGCACTTCCAGCTCCACACAGCTCTTGGATCCAGACAATTTACATTAACATGAGACCTCTTACCTTTTTCCACTTTGGGATTTATGACTTCCTGGTTCTTGTCTGTCTACCCTGTTTCCAACTCCCTACTTGGCTTGACCTTTGCTTTTATTGGAGTCTCTTCCTGGCAAACCTGCCTGCTTCTAATTCCCAGCTTGTTTCTAAGGCAAAGGTTCACGACATTTCTTGGTACATGATGCCCTTAGTTTCTCAGTAACATTTTCATAATTCTTTTAGTCCATTTGGTCTGCTGTAACAAAATACTATAAATTGGATAGCTTATAAACAACAGAAATTTCTCTCTCACAGTCTGGGGGCTGAAAGTCCAAGATCAAGGTGCTGGTAGATTCTGTCTTGTAAGGGCTTATCTCCTTATGAAGGACTGTCTTCTCATTGTAATCTAACATGGTGAAATGACCGAGGGGTCTTTCTCAGGTGTGTCTGTCTGTCTCTCTCTCTTAGTGTTTTTTTTTTTGAGACAGAGTCTCACTCTGTTGCCTGGGCTAGAGTGCTGTGGCATCAGCCTAGCTCACAGCAACCTCAAACTCCTGGGCTTAAGCGATCCTTCTGCCTCAGCCTCCCGAGTAGCTGGGACTACAGGCGTGTGCCACCATGCCCGGCTAATTTTTTCTATATATATTTTAGTTGGCCAGATAATTTCTTTCTATTTTTAGTAGAGACGGGGTCTCGCTCTTGCTCAGGCTGGTCTCGAACTCCTGACCTCGAGCGATCCTCCCGCCTCGGCCTCCCAGAGTGCTAGGATTACAGGCGTGAGCCACCGTGCCCGGCCTCTCTTAGTGTTTTTTATAGAGACAGTATGTTGCTATGTTGCTCAGGCTGGTCTCAAACTCCTGACCTCAAGTGATCATCCTGCCTCAGCCTCCCAAAGTGCTAGGATTACAGGTGTGAGTCACTGCACTGGCTCGGTCCTCTTTTTTAAGGACACTAATCTCATCATTCATGAGGGTTCTGCCCTCATGACTTAATCACTTCCCAAAGGCCCCACATTAAGGCCACAGCACTCCCCTAAGCCAAAAGTAATACATAATGGCTCTGTTTATTAAGTAGTTAGGTCCAAATAATTTGTAGTAGAAGTTTGTACGGTGTCAGCACACGTTGCTATGAAGTCCTTACAAATGTAAAATTTTGTGACTTCCCTGTGTTCCTCAGTGCACAGCTGGGAACCATAGCTCTACACACTGTCCCATTCTACTTTCTTTTTTTTGTTTGTTTCCATCATCCCAGTGGGACCCATGTCCACAATTTTCTGCCACACATGCCTTGGCACAACACTCCACAAGCAAACACAAATTGATGGCAATATTTATATTTATTTTTGCAATTCCTTGGATAAAAATCATTTGAACAATGGTAAGGTGTTATTCTCATAAAAACATCTTTCAAAACAAATGTATTTCTATTTTTCACAAAAGTTAAAATTACATGCTGAAACAGAGTTAATCACTTAGATAACACAATGCAATATCAGAAGACTTGTAGAGTAAGAATAATGAACTACATCATTAAACTAAACAATTACACAGAACTAGAAAACTGACTCAGTAGTAAAATATAAAATCTACAATTATAAATATAAATTTGGTCCATGGAGACACTAGAGCAGTATTTACAGTAAGTATCAGATTATTTCTACTTTAGGTGAATACTACAGTTGTAAAATGCTGCATATCATAGGGAACGGTGTTTTATTTACAGTCTACTATATTAAAAGTTATATTTCTAGCAAATCTGATGATGGCTACAAATACAGCTAAAAATTTGACACTAAAAACAAACATTTTGTGTAGTTGGGAATTCCTAATACCTATAAATTGAAATTTCCTGTTAAAATCAATACAGAAAAAAGTACCACAAGTCCATTCTTAGAAATACTGTAAAATTCAATCATTTTAGCTCAAACATAATAAGTGAATTACAAGAAGTCTTGCAAAAAGGCACACATTGTTAATGATGTAAATTTGGCAGCAGAATCCTATGTCATGTAAGTTACTGTCAGGTGATGGGAAGTAAACAGATAACAGAACTAGACTAATTTTCCTGTTTAATTTTAGAAAGAGGAAAACAAAGCTCAGATGTGGGCTCCCCCACCCCTTTCTGTGTTAAACTAAAGACTCCAAGCTCTCAGCGATATTTCCATCGGGTAATGCTGCACCGTTACTGTCCAGAGAGGTGGATGGATTCTCTTCCTGTCTCGTGCTCACGAGGCTGAGGACGACTTTGTAGAGAAACTGATACTGCTCCTAGAGAACAGAAAATGGGAGGTCATGCACAGGAAGCTTAGTGAGGTCATAAATTTCTAAAAAGCAGGAATATTTTTAGACACACTTCGGCACTATTCATGGAAGGGCATTGTGTTAAGGGCTTTGTTATTCTCAACAGAAGTACACAATCTATGTTAATGTCTCTTTCTGATTAAATTAACTTTTCAATTAGAGAACATTCACTGACCTAGAATATTGCCCACATACATCTGCCAATGATAAGCACTTCATTCTTATTTGTTTACTGCATGAAATCTGTGATGTGACAGGGTTCTATTAACTTATGGGGAAACCCTTTGGCACCAGGCACCCGTAACCGATTCAAAATAAGTTTCTTATTCATTCTCTAGTTGCTATGAAATCCACTGGGTCTGTCTATTTATGGAGAGGTCTCAGAAATGACAGCACTGCCAGCCCAGGGACCCACATAGAATGCAGTCCTTTCCCAAGACCCACTGTTTACCAGGAAGAAGAATTTCACACTCTATTAGCCTGACTGGTCCTATGCTCTGCTTTGAGTAATGGTGACTGTGTGCTCTGCTGTGGTCTCAGAGTATTGAGGCATCAAATGATGCAGTTTTTCTCTTAGAGATGCCATCCCAGACAGTTTGGGGAGCGGCAGCTGCAGAGAACCCAAGCGAGTTACTAGCACCATAGTGGAAAACCATTAGGACCACATGTGATCCAGTGCATCATTAACTGTATTTGTGAATTCAGATATCCAGAAAGAAATTTCACACAGGACAAGCTTGATACAACGCAGCTGGCCTGAATGAGATTTTTAATAAGGTCTTCTCCGAAATGCATGTGTGCAAGAATTACCTTGATGTCCCACCAACTAGTCCAGGCTGGAGTTTTGAAGATGGACCCTATACATACATACATATGTAGACCAATGAGCTAAAGGTGAGCCTATGACTTCTACATTGACCTAAGCTTCTCCACTGGGGTACTTACACTAAGTTCCCTATTGTGTAAAAAGCCACACATGAGATTTAAAATTTTTTAATCTATCAATTTTCTGGAAGATAAACTTTAAATATTTATTGCTTGTTGTTTTGGTTCCAAGAACTTGTAATTCAGCTTGAAACTACATGCTAATGTTATCAGTCAATGTGACCTTTCTTGATGCATGACAAAGTAGCCTCTAGGAAGGAAGTAGTACTCTAAAACAAAAAATAATAGTGAAAATTTTCTAATTTTTCTAATAGTGAAAATTTTGGTTTGCTGCTTTATTACTTACAAGGTCAGCAAAGACTCCTGGCCTCATCAAATTGATCATCTTGGCTACCTGGTAAACATCCATGGAATTTTCTTTTTCTAGTTGGTGCATAAGGGTTGTCAGAGCACAGAAAGTTCCTGCGGTCACTCCTCCGTGCCTTGTAGCAAAGGAAAGGGACAAAGATTCCGTTCAGATGCACCGAACGCTCACATGTGGAATTCACAGAGCAAATAGCCTTGACAACTTTGCAGTACAAACAGTGAAAATTTTAATCAGTTGTCTCTCTTTACTGTCTTACGCTTAAAACTATGGTTTAATTTGAAACATTGCCAAGTGTTCATATTAGTAATGGCATGCTTTGTATAAGTTTAATATTTGCTTATTTTTATACTATGAAAGGGGCTGACATTAAACAAAAAATGATCTGACCAAGGTTATTATATATACACACACTAATGTATCATATATAATATGTATATAATTCTAGCATATGCATTTTTTATTTGTTTATAAAAGAAGCCTGGAAAGATTTATTGGATAAAGATTCCTATTTCTGATAAATAAAAATCATAGCAATTTCACCCTTGTCCCAGGACCCAATGACTGAAAAATGTCTCTCTGGTTAGCTCCTGTAAAATTCCAGTGCTCAAGCACTAACTCATCACACAAAGTGTTCTCAGTATAAAATGCAAGAGCAGATTCCTATGATCTTGAATCCATCTGCAGCTTTCAGCAGGGGTTTCAAATGAAGTGAAAAAATAATGTTCTATGTTAACTTTGTTGATAAGAAGCTGCTAATCACAATGGCTGAATCATCACATTTGGTCTAAAGCTTTAGGTTAGTCTGAACACAACAGAAATATGCATACACCCAGAAAACACTCAGTTGTGAAACAATTTAACATGTGGAACTTACTCGTCATGAACAATCATGGGTCCATCCCTGTTGGCAGCTTCTTCTTTGATAATACTTATAAGTTCAAAAGTTTTACTAATGGGGCTATCTGGATTTGGCCATTTGGGGCACTGAAAATGCCTCACTTCAAGTACATAATCATCCTGTAAGAAGAAAGAAAAATTAATGTTTTTAAAAGAATAATATTGGTTAGTGACAGTTTATCATGAGTGGAATAATTGGGGAGAATTAGGAATTACAGTAAGGTAATGAAACCGAATGGCACGCATGAGTGAGCAGTAGTAGTGGCAGGACGTCTGTCATGGAAGGAAGAAATAGTTGTGATGCCGCGTTTACCATGCATAGGTTTCATCAGCAGGATTTGAAAGTGCAATTTCTTTTTTTATTCTAAAAATAAACCTTATGTGTGGGTGTATCATATCAATGCTAGTAAACCATGAAACATGTACCAAAGATGTGTCTGCACTGCTAAATTTAAATTTTAAAAATAAATCTTCAGTGTTAAAATTTGTTTTGAAAATAGCGTAAACCTCTTCAAATACCAATCCTCAGGCTTAACTAAGGGAAGAACGAGATTGCACAACACAGTGGGAAAAATGCTGGCCAGGAGGTAGAGATCTGGGTCCAACTATGGTCCAGTTCAGATTCTTGCTTATCTGACCAACCAGAGTTTGTGAATTAAGTCTCTGAAACCTCTGACCCCCAGTTTCCAAAAGTGTACTCAATAAAAGGCTACATGTAAAAAACAAGTAGCAGAACCTAAATTTTATATGGAAGTGCAAAAGGCTAAAACAGCCAAGAGATTCCTACAGAAGAAAAACAAAACAGTGAGTTAGCTCATCAAATATCTAGAATTATTATAAGCTGTAAGAATTAAGACACTACTGTTTTGGCAAGGGGATAGACAAACAGACCAACAGAATAAAATAAAGATCCTAGAAACAAGACCATATGTATATGGTTTACCAGTTTTAGAATTAGGGTAAAGTGAAATATTTAAACCACCTAAAACATGATTTAGTTGTTTTCTGATTGAGAAGTTACTCTGAATCCACATGCCTTAGTCATCATGATTAGGATCTTTCAGTATTTTACTGTAGCTCTACATAAATAATTATTGGCAAAGAATTCAATAATAAATATCTTGCCTACAACCAAGAGTTCAAAAGAACAATATATTATCTTGTAGATAATGACAGTATTTTTTATATAACCAAGAGTTAAGTAAAATAATCCTAGTTCATTGTACTGCATGTTTTTGAAGTACTTCTTCACTTATCAACTCATTATTTCACTTATCACTCACCAACTCTCTGCATTGGTAGAGAGTAGTCAGTTTCGGTAGGTAGTATTTTTCCCATTTCACTTAAGAGAATACAAGGTAAGGGCTTGGATTAAAAAACAATTTTAGAATCAATAACATTATTTTTTACTATGTTTATTTTCAACCTAAGTCCTGTTAGCCACTGATTTGTAGTAAAAGAGAAATCTTTGATTTCCTGTGTGTGTAGAATTCAGGAATGGTGTAGTTTAATGATGACTAATTGTTTAATGATTCTATAAGATTTTGAAAATGAAACTGACAAGGAATATTGATTATTTGAGTAATTTGTCACAATTTGGAAAAAATCAGAATCCTTCTTTTTATTTCTGGGAAAGATCCTTAAGTCAGCATATGTCTACCATATGTTTAAGGTGAAAAGCTTGTTAACTTTTATACTTACCTGTGTTGCTTCTAAGATAAAGTCTTGAATTATAAGCTTTTCCTCATTAGAAAGACATTTGTGTTCTTCAGCCATAAGAGTGACCTTAAAGCTCTCACAATTTATAGGCTCGTCTTTATTTGGCCAGTAAACAAATTCATCTTCTGCCTGGAGGATTAAAAGCCAAAGAGTCTAGATTTTAATAAAAAGCCTAATAAGTCAGATTGTGAAATAAAGTTAATTAGTTGGCACGGAAATTTCAACTCAAATTTTTCTTAGGATCTGAAAATTTACTCTTAAAATCTTCCTGGTGTCTTCAACCAGACTGATGTGCAGAATAAAATACTACATTTAAAACTCCAAACTATTATCTTGTTATTTTGGGCTCTTAGCTTATCAATAACAATGGTAAGCTTGTTGCTTTTATAACTGACAACCAAGTAAAGAAGATTCAATTGATTTGAAGAGCTCCGCAATTTCTAGCTTCATTTGGAATGGTCCGTATAACTTTGTAGACAAGAACTGAATATCAAAGTTAAGTAAATATGTAAAGCCTAAATGAAATATTTTTGTTTTACTTTTTGGGTTTTCCAAACACACAAAAACCAGATTAGGGTATCCTAGTTTTCTGATACTAAAAATGTCCGTCCTATACTAGGAATCATCCAACTGGGTCTTTTTTTTTTTTTTTTAATTTCTAGGGACCTCCTTAAATTAAGGGACTCTCCAAATCTCTTAACATGTTATTTAAAAAATGTAAATAGAAGTGTATAGAATGACTTCATTCATAGTTGTAATCCTAATTTTCTTAAGTGATGTCACAAAATACATAAATTTAAGTTAATTTTAATCTACTTTCATTTTAAACTGTCATTCATCACTTTGACCTAGGAGATTGTATAACTAAACCAAGCCCAACAGCAGATGAAGTATGACCCCAATAACATTAGTTTATTAGTTGAAAACAAAATTACTTTGCTTGTTTGTATGCTGGACTTCTGGTTATTGTAACTCGATGTTTCCCCTGTAAAGAAAATACTATAAGTGACCTAAGGGATTTACCATGTTTTGGCCATCAGGAATCATAACCACCAGCTGGGCATTATGGTCCCATATCATCCTCCAGAAATCCTTGATGGTATGGAGTAGAGGATGCTGGGTGATGATGAATTCATTGCTCTGATAATAACCCTACAAAACCGAAGAGAAGATAAGAAGAGCCTTGGCATATGCCTTTAAACATGCAAATAAACATTTGTAAGTCAAAGTAGTCTTTTGAATTGCAGACTGTCTATACATAATAATTTGATTATTATAGCCAATGCTTACCAGCCACTTTAGCACTAAGTGTTTTCTTCCTCAAGTCATGTATTCCTCATGGCGATACCATGAGATTGGAACTGTGATCTATCTGCCCTCCCCATTTTACAGGTTATAAAACTGAGGCTTAAGAAGTTAAATGTTGTGCCTAAGTTTACCTTAAAAAGTTAAGTGTATTCCTCAAGGTTACCTATTATCTTGTAGTGAATGCTTATAAATTTCATGTTACCTTTTAAATATAAGTTGGACTTTCTCATGCAGAGGAAAGGAGGGCTCAGTTGCCCTTGACACAGTTCCCAGTTCTATACCCTCTACCCCCAGTTCCTTCCTTAATGCAGTCGATCCAGAAATCTGCCTGATAAAGCTCCCTGGTGACTGCTTCACTATGGACCAGCTAGAAACATCCTACTTGACTGGCGCTGCTGACCCTCACACTGCATGGACTGTGCAAATAGGTGACAGTGACTGCCTCTCAGTCACTACATGACCTCCTGGAACTCATGCCTGCTTGCTTTAAAACCACCAATTAAAAGTCCCCTGGGAAACCTCTTTGGGCAATGGGCTGGACTCAATAACAGCCTTGGCCCCTCAAGTCCTTTTCTCTCTCTCCCAGCATGTGCTCCCTAACCTCTGTGTGTGTGGCCTCCAGGTGAGCCATGTACTCTCGAGGGTCTGTAAGTATTTAGGACTCTTAAACTTTGACACTGTGGTTGTGTCATTGAAGCCAAGGCTGCAATCTGACCCCCCATAGTGAGACTGTCCAAGGGACCCACGCCAGTGGATCCTCTGCTGGTATTCTTTTATACCAGCTAGGTTGATAGTTAAACTCAAAAGAGTTTGATTCAAAACACATCTGTGGGAACAGACTTACCAAAATGGCTTGTGGAAAGTATCTCTTGCACTAGAAAGAGTGGGAATCTACAGGAGAGTTTACATTTCTCACATTCTACAAGTACCAATGACAGAACGCCAAATTCGCATCTATCTACTCACAACAGGACACCTGTGGTGTCCAGGCACCTTGGCTGCCTCTACAAAAGAGGAACCAGGTACACCTCTTGCAGATTTTGCTGCAGAAACCTGGAATCCAGTACCATTGGATTATTCGTGATTTCCCTGTTACTTACTAAAATCATGGCTCTCCCGGTCCCTTCTGCTTTTAGATCCCATTCCTATCCCCCAAGGGCTTATTTGCAGGGTGAAATGTATTTAGATGCCACTACCACGTATCTCCCTGTTTTTTGCATGGATATTCCTCAATATTTTTTTTTCTGGATAAATAGAGCAGAGATTTTGGAATAGGAATTAGGATTCTTTCATCTGAAGTTAGGCTTTGTGATCGATTGGCCTGAAAATGATATTGAAGGTTACACAACAAGTACTAAAGCACTTATCCCTCACATAGAAGCTCTGAATACAGAAAGAAAGTGTTGGATCTTCCAGGTCCCCAGTGAGCCAGTTTGCAGGGTGAGAACCTGGAGTGGTAATGTCAGTGAAAATGGCCTTCGCTGAAGCTGGTGCATCTGGGTTTGCTCAGGGGCTCTCCTTGGTAAATGAAATGAAGCCTCTTAGATGGGCAAGTGTAAGTTTTATATCTACCCATCAGCCCTGAATGGTGAGTTTGGGTTTCTGCATTTACTCATGTGTCTTGCTTGAGGTTTCTTTAGTCCCGGCACACATAAAAGCATCAAGGAATGCTGTTATTCCACTGTTGCTGTGGGCTGTGGGCTTGCAGTCGTCAGATTTGGCTTGCATTTACCGGTGGTGCTGCCCATGTCTGCAGTCTCTGCTGCAGGCAGCTCACTCTGGTTTTCATTCCCCTAACACAAGATGGCAGGCAGTCTCCCCAGTGACTTCTCTGACTTACCATGATATAGGAGGCATTGATGTAGTCTGTGCCTTCCCCACTCAGTGACGAAATGCCAACCCTCGATCTTTCCACTGGAAAATAGAACATTCACTGTCAACAGCCATGCTCACAGCACTGAACCATTCTTCCCCCACTGCCAAATGTAAAATATAGCTGCCTTTCTCAAGTTCAGTGTCTTTGATCTGTAAGCTAATTTTTCTATACACTTTGCATTCTTAGATGAGACTTCAAGGGTTTATGAGTCTTTTTCAATAGTTATATATTGGCCACATAGAAAAATCAGAGTGTACTGCATTTGTCTGAAGGTATGGTAATACAAATATTGCTAAATTGACTACAAGGATTTTATTATAAAAAATAGTTGTTTTTTCCAGATTCAAACTTACTTACCAGGGATGATGGAGGAAGTTCTGTTCTTTTCCCTGTTGCATTGCTTTAGGGCTGTAGAATAGTCACTCTGCTGTATATTTGATTGACTCAGGAGCTGAGCAAGGGAGTTTAAAAATATACATAGTTTATTTCATTAAAGTCACTCAAATACTCTCTCTCTCTCTCTCTCTCACACACACACACACACACACACACACACACACACACACTGGACCCAACAAAGATAAGATACTGTTATTTAGTACTCCATTACATGAATAACCTAGATTCTGTTTATCTATTCCCCAACTAGTGAATGTTTGGGTTATTTCCAATGTTTTTCTATTTCAAGCTTTATAGCCATGAATATCTCTTCCATGTTTCTAAATGTGTACATATGTGAGGGTTTCTACAGAAAATTAGGAGTCATCAGTGTTTAATTTTTGACAGTCTGATAGATAAAAATGGTATATTATGCTTTTGATTTGCATTTCCTTAATTTCTGTAAGACTGCCAATTTTATTGATTTTTAACGGCCATTGATGTCTTGAATGTAAATCTATAGTCTGTTTAAAAACCTACAAATATCTTTAGTCTCTTTAATCACACAGAAAAATAAAATAAAACTAGATCTCTACCATACCTCAAAAACTAAAATATATTGAAGATGGTCCTCTCTCTAGTGAAGAAATAGTTAAAAAAAAAAAAAAAAAAGATGATGGATCAAATAACTAAAGGTGAAAGCAAAGCTTTATAACTATTATAAGAAAATATTGGAAAGTATCTTTTGATGATTTGAAGGTAGAGAGAGACTTCTTAAGTAAAAACATAATCTGCAGAACTCTTAAAGAAAAAAAAATAAATTGGCTATAAATCTCTGTGTGATTAAAGAGACTGAAGACATTTGCAACTTCTTTAACAGATATTCAAGACATCAAGAACCCCTACAAATTAATAAATGACAATGAAGTATAAATATGAAAAGGCAATCATCAAAGAAGACATCTTAATAGGTAATGAGCACTAAAATTCACTCAAAAAGAAATGGAAAATCCAACTAAACTATTAAATAAATCTGTTGAAGATAACGATTAAGCAATCAAATCAGTTGCCCAAAAATCTCATCTCCAAAATGCAACCAGGCCCAAAAGTATTTAATGTGAGGTTTTATCAAATTTTTAAGAAACAGAAAATTCCAAGTGTTAATAAAAATCCAGGTGGAAAACTAACCCAACTATCTTATTGAACAAATACAACTTCAATACAAAATAGTACAAAGACAGTACAAGACATTTATAGGCCAAAATCCATAAAATCCTATTTAAAATACCAGTGACTTAATCCAGCAGTATAATTTTCCCAATATACACTGATCAAGTAGAGTTTATAAGGTTGATTAAAAAAATGAAATGATGATTTAACATTAGAAAATATGAATATATTTAGGTATAAAAATTATAGGACCCTTTCAACAGACATAGAAAAAGTAGTCAATAAAAGTCTATATTGCTCATAACAAAAACTCAGTAAACTAGGAATAGAAGGAAGATTTCTTAGCCTTATAGAAGGTATGTACCATAAAACTAACATCATACATAAAAATTAAACTTGGAAATTTTTATAGTAGATTCAAGAAAAGACAAGGGATGTCAGCTATGGACACTATTATTCAACATTATATTGGAAATTGGGTTAAAGTATAAAAAAAGTGTAAAGGTATTAATAGAAAAGGATTTGCAGATGATATGATTGTCTACAAAGAACATCAAGAGAAACAAAAGTGAAAATATTACCCCTTATTAGAGTTCAATTAACATATATAAAAAATCAATAACATTGTTATTCATTGGCTATGGGTTATTAGAAAATGTATTAGAACAACAAGAACAAAAGAAACACAATTGTAAACAACAACAAGAAGACAGCAACAAAAACTCCAGGGTCTCCAAAAAAAAATACACTTAACAAAGAGTGCAGTAAATGTATAGAGAAAATTATTAAACTGAATTGAAGAACATAGAATTAGGCCCAAATATATAAAAATATCATGTTGGTAAATGGAAATATTGTTAAGATATTGATTCTCCTTAAATTGAATATAAAAGTCAATGTGCTATCAATCAAATTTTCAGCAGGAGAACACATTTTCATTTAACATGGTAAAGAGCCAAAATCATCCAACCTATACTGGAAAAAGAGGGATGAGTGATAGAATTTTTTTGTACTGTAGATGGAATACTTATTAAATAAGATAATAGTATTGGAAAACTGATGAATCAACCAGAGGAATCATGCATATGAGGAAATCTGCTATGTGATAGAAATGATATTACAAATTAATGAGGGAAGAGCAGACTAATTGATAAATGATATTAGGAAAATTTCCATGATTAAATCCAAAGGCCTCCTCCATCCCCGACATATTTGATTTGTCATTAGCATTTACCGTCTTAGTCCACTTCCTCCTTCTTGAAACATTATTTTCTTTGTATTCTATTCTATCCCACTGTCCCAAATTTTCTCCTACCCTCTGATGCCTTCTTTTTCTTTCTTTTGTGGGCTGGCCTTTCATTAGTTAATTACAATTTTTCTTAACTAATCTTTCCCAAGCCTTCTTAAAGGCCTCATTTTTAATTGGCTATCTTATCCAATTCTAAGCCTTCAAGTAATCATCCTTTTGCTGATCTCTCCCAAATCCATTTCTCCAGGCAAGGTCACTCTCCCAGCCTCAGACCCAGTATTCAACTGCCAACTATACATGTTTGCTGAGCCACCTCCTAAGAACCTCAAACTTAGGAAGGTTTAGAAGTAATCGCACCATCTTCTGCCTCAACACACCTCTCCAGCACGCACCTCTTCCTGAATTCTCACTCACAGTGAATGATACCACCTCCCTCCCAGTTGTCCAAGCTGGAATCTGAGGAGTTATGCTCGTCTCTTTTGCCTTTCTGTAGTGTCCAATAAATCACCAAGTCTTGTGTTCAACTCTCAGGTCTTACACAATTCCTCCATGATAAGCTGCATCCTTCCCTGTACTCCTATAGTGCAGTTTCACCTCTATAATGGCATTTTTCAGTTTTGTGTCTGTTTTCTCACCTGTATCCCTCATTAGATTGCAAACACCATGAGAGTAGAGGTTGGGTGTGTTCTTTTTTTAAAAAATTCATTTTGTACCCCAGTACTAAAAACAAAAGCCTGGCATCTGGTAAGTATTTGTTCATAGACATGCTATCTATTTCAGTGAAATTTTTCTATGGATAAACTTGAATGAATATCTTTTTTTATAGGATAGTAAACACATACACACTTATATTCCACTACTTATGATGTTAACAGGAAAATATCTCTCTTTTTAATTGGATTCTGATCTTATTGATATTTTCATTTTTACCCTGGATTATTCAGCTTAAGCCATATGAATTCTTTTATGCGATTGCACAGGGGCAAATCATATTTAAATGAGAATTTTGTTGTAAGTGGGTAATACTGTGTATGTGTGTACATATGTATGCATGTATGTATGTATGTGTGTGTGCATATATATATATATCTGGAAAAACTGTCTTCCATGAAACTGCTCCCTGGTGCCAAAAAAGGTCGGGGACCACTGCTAAAAGCATTCCTTTGTGGCTCAGATAAGCTTGGCTGAGCAAAACATTTATGTCTTTCTGACAACACATTTTAAGTTCAGCATCCACCCCAATCATTCTCTTATACCTCCAAAAGCACAAAAGTAGTGATTGAGAAGGCAAAGTCCTGGGGCAATGCATGGTGGCTAACATCTTCTATCACATGCTGTAGGCTGGGGAAAAGCAGGAGAAGTAAGTGAAATCTCAAGGTTTGTTAACTCTCCCGGGTTTTTATCTATTTCCTGATATTCTTTCTTCAGAAATTGGCCCTGTTTCTCTAGGAATTCTGAGAAGTAAAAGGATGGTGTAGGAATAGTGCAGAGCAAGAGCGCACACCCCCGTGCCCCCCACCCCACCTCCTGTGGAAAGCTGCAACTCGGTAAATACTTTGGTCCCAGCCGGCAGGTCGTGCAACGCCCACTTTCTGAATTCTTTGCTTACTGCTTTCTGAAAGCCAGAGAACGAGTGCTGTGGGAAGTATCGTACAGAACAAAACATGCTCTACTGGCTGGTTTACTGCCTCGAGACAGGGCGAGTGGGAGAGACTAGGGTTGAAGGAGCTATTGTTCAGGCGTGGCCTGCTCTGTTTCAGGGGTTTCAAGTGAGACACAGATTTTTCCAAAGAGTAGCAGGAACAGCCGGAGCCACAGCACTCATGTTTAAGTGGTCTGGTTTTTTTCAAAGTAAAAAGAGCACTTGTGTGGTCTGTATGATATGTTATGTCTGTTCATTCTGTTATGCTCTGTGCCCTCCCTTTCCTGAACCAAGTTTTGCATTTATAAAAGTTAGTTTGGGGTTTCTGAGAACTTTTCCTCTTGCTCCCCAGTCAGAATTACGTTTCTCCTTGAAATTTGCTGCGTGGTATTGGAACCTACTGTAAAGAGCAAGGAGGGTTCAAATACAAAACCTTTGTATCGACAATGACCTCAACCCACCCACATGACCTTGTTGACTCACGTGAGAAGATGCAAGGACATTCATTTCTGTGGTGACATCCAAGAGGATTCCAAGAGAACTCACCTGGAACTGCTTCTCTAGTTTTGTTTTGCCTGTTGGTCCAGGAATGAGGAGCGCATTGACATAGGCGTGAATGTGAATGTCCGGAACCTCAGTTTCTTTACTAAGTATGGCCTCAACCAGCGTATCGTGGATGAAGACATACTGTTCCTGGCAAAACGATGACAATAAAGGGACATTACTTTAAGCTTTCCTTATATGTATCTAGGTACAAAAGTAGTACCTTCCCCCGAGAGACAAAGAGAGTTTCATAGAAAGGGCGGAAAACCCGCAAAGGAGTTGGAGAGGCAAAGCAACATCCCCTCTGCCTACCCCTGAAACCCAGCACCCCGTCTACACTCTGTGGGAGGGCTTGGCTCTCCTGACTCCTACACTTCTGACGGGTCTTCCCTTCTGGCAACTCCAGCTCTCCTTCCAGCCTGTCATATATAATTTAACTCACTTTTATATGCAGTTGTTAATAATTCTTTTATATTTCATATATGGGACTCTTCCCTGGTCTTATCCAACCAGAATGCCATTTGCTTGACAGAAGGAAGTTTGGTTTGGTTTGAAGCTCACTCAGTCATATTTTTTTTTTTATTGTTTTCAGGATGCCATCCATGGTTTTTAAATTAAGTTCATTTTTATTTAGCAATAGTAAAAATAAAATGCAGATTTGCAGACTTTATCCTATGTCATATGTGGGTAAACTATGTGGACATAAAAAGGGATATAATTGGAGCACAATTCATATAATTTAAATAGAAAAGTGAATCCATTAATTCACTAGATATATGAATAACTTGAGGTTTTTACCAGCAGGGATGAGTGTTGACTGCTCCAATTACTCTTTTTCTGGATCTTCTCCAACGGTACTTTAAAGGATTATTTCTCATTTGGTCACAAAACTGACAAAATTTAGCAGGCCCATTCATGGTATATCTGTAGTTACCTGGTGTTTTGGGTTGAATTGTGTCCCCCAAGAAGACATGTTGAAGCTTTAACACCCCAGTACCTCAAAATGTTACCTTATTTGTAAATAGGGTCATTAGGGATGTCATTAGTTAAGATCAGGTCACCTGAAGTAGGGTAGTGACTGGTGTCCTTACAAGAGAGACACAGACACAGAGGGAAGACAGCCATATGGAGACAGAGGGAGAGATTGGAGTCATGCTGTCACAAGCTGGGGAACATCTGAGGCACTAGAAGCTGGAAGAAGCAAGGAAGAACCTTCCCCTAGCAGCTTCTGAAGGAGCAGGGCCTATAAACTCCAGCACTGTGAGACAATACATTTCTTTTGTTTTAAGCCATCCAGTTTTTTTTTTTTAAGCACATCATTTTTATTATTTTGCATTACTTTGTAATTCATAACTTTTGCTCAGTATTGATAGCAGAATCAGTTCATGGGAGGCAGAACTTAACGTATTCAGTGATAGAAATACAAGTCAATTGCAACTTTAAATGGGAAATGATAATCACTGTAAATTAATGAATCTTTCCAAAAGGATTATTATTCATATTTTGGAGATGCTCTTTATTAAGCTACACTTAGCAATATGTTCACCATTCTTGCATTTTCCCCCTCTAAGTCTTCCCCATATTTTTTGACTAAATAGCTGACTTCAAAATATAATTTTATTAGAAAATAACTTTTGCAGTAATTACATCAGTTTCTGATGAAAAACCGAATTTGCTATAATTGAAAGGTTATATATGCCCTAAATTTCACTTTAAAAATAGTTAACAGTTGTATAATTTTGAGGGAGGCAGGATGGTTTGAAAAATAATAAATGGGCATGGAATTATTAGCTTTAAATTGAATTTGAGTTTAGCTTATTGTGGGTGTTCTTGAGGCTTAAAATTAGTCTGTTACTAAATATAATGTGTGGAAGTATTTTACTTGGGAAATAAAATTTATTGCTCATTCCAAAAAGAGGCACAGGTCTGGTTTGGGAAAATTAGTCCCTGACATTGGAACCTGCTTTTGGGTGAACTTCATATTCTCCTTAAATGAGAATTTAAGTGCTATGAGATGATATAAAAAGGAGATATTTGCAAGCTGCTATTTAAAAAGGAATTCCAAACTAGGAAGGCTAGAAAGGAAAACTGAAGTTCAAATTTTTTCAAGCTTTCCCTTGAAGCTAGATGATTTGAATCTTCAGAGAGGAAAAGGATTTAGGAAAACACCTTAGCTAGGCTTTCTTTACAAACTGCGTGCTCCCTTCTCTACCCAGACAGACTTTCTTTGGCTCCTTTGATTCTTCTTCTTTTTTTCCTTTTTAGAGACAGAGTATCACTCTCTTCCCCAGGGCTGGAGTGCAATGGTACAATCAATCATAGCTCACTGCAGCCTCCATCTCAAGTGACCTTCCCTCTCCAGCCTCCTGAGTAGCTGGGACCACAGGCATGCATCACCATGCCTGGCTGATTTTTTTTTTTGGTAGAGATGGTGTTCCTTTGATTCTTTTACCACTTTGTATGGATTACTTTAAAAAAGAAACAAACAAAAAAACAACTACCTGAAATAGATGTCATCATTTTCTGCTCTAAAATTCTCTAATGCAAACTTGTGCCATTTTTTTTTTAATGTCTGTCTTTGGTTTGCCTAAAAAACTTGTGTCATTGAAGGTGTGCTTAATTCCCATTGTTTACCATCAATTTCATCAGTTGTTTATTGAGCTCCTTCTTTGTGCAAAACACTTCTGTGATCTGGAGATATAGCAGCGAGACAAACATGGTTGCTGTCTTCAAATAATTTGCATTTTGGTTGGAATTAAATTTCTTTTGAAATGATGCATCTTTTCCTTTACAGCATTGTGGCACCATTTCAGATTGTTTACACCATTCCAACAAATTGGACTTAGTGCCATTGTCACTGAATGTACATACTCTGATTAAAATTAAGACTCTTCTCTCCTTCATTGGTTACTTGTTTAGTTTGATGCCATATGAAAGGTGCATTTTTAAAATTTCAGAATATGATAGAGGTACAAATGTTTTGGTTACATGGATTGCTTTTGTACTGCTTGAGTCAAAGTTATAAGTGTGCCCATCACCCAGATAGTGTACATTGTATCCTATAGGTAAGATTTCACCCATCCCTTCCTCCCCCCTCCCAACTGCACAATTTCTGTTGAGTTTTACTTCCGTCTGTACACATGAGTGCTGATTGGTTAGTTTCAATTTTATCAAAAAGTCCCAAAACAATAGATGCTGGTGTGGATGCAGAGATAAAGGAACACATACACTGTTGGTGGGACTGCAAACTAGTGCAACCTCTATGGAAAATAGTATGGAGATTCCTCCAAGAACTAAAAGTAGACCTAACATTTGATTCAGTAAGCCCACTACTTGGCATTTACCCAAAGGAAAAAAAGTCATTTTTATCAAAAAGACACTTGCACTACAATGTTTACTGCAGCACAATTCACAATCACAAAGTTGTAGAATCAACCCAAGTGCCCATCAATTCATGAGTGGATTAATAAAATGTGGTGTATATATACCATGGAGTACTACTCAGCCATAAAAAATGAATTTTTACCTTTTGCAACAATCTGGATGGAACTGGAGACCATCCTCCTAAGTGAGGTATCGCAAGAATGGAAAAACAAATGTGTACTTACTATTGAAACCACCCAGTTTGTAATACTTTGCTGTGGCAGTCCTAGGACATGAATACACCTACATTTTAGTGATGTTTGCATACCTTAGATAAATAAAGTTATCTTTTTTATTCATACCTCAGTTTGTACCAAATAATTTCTTTGTGAGCGAATGTGTTTTAAGAAGCCAAATACGTTGACAGTTCCTTCGTGTTGAATTTGTTGCAACATACTGTCTAGCACAATATACGTGCCTGTTCTTCCAACTCCAGCACTGAAGAGAACACAAATAAAGAAATATTTCAATGTTAATCATAAAATAAATTTAAAATTATGTCACTACTGTCAGGTTGATTAAAATAATTTCCTTCCCCAAGTAAATAGGCGTATAATAAATTTAGCAATACAAAATTATAAACAGTTTAGTAGTTAAGCATAATGCTTTAAACAACAAATTTATTTTATTTTATTTTTATTTTTTTTAAACAACAAACTTAAAAGTCCCTTTTTAAGTTTTTTTTTTTTTTTGCCATTTCTCTAACTGCAAAACAACCTATCTCTGTTGGAGAGTTTTAAATTTTCAATAACTATATTTATTATTCATTATATATTATACAATGAAAATATTATGTATCAGAGTATAGCAAATAGACACGCAATCTGAGAAAAATGAAAGCATCAGCTTCACTATATTCTGAAAAGAAAAGGTCCCTGGGTCTGTATTTCCAGGTAGACATGTTTGTAAAGGTTTCTGCATTAATGGGAAAAAGAATTTGATAAAGCTTTCAGCTGAAAATATCATTTCAGTGAGATTGCGAGGAATAAAGCATAACTTCAGTCATTTCTAAAGGGCTATTATCTGTCGACTTCTTCAAAGCGGCTACCAGAGGGACAGAATTCACAGACAGGGATTCTTTTCAAATGTTCCGACAAGTGGGAAGTGCTAGAGTGGAAAATTAGCACCTGCTCTGCACAATAGCCTGGTCCTTCTCCATTTGCTAAGAAACAATCCCTGACCTTCAGAGCTATTTTTCTTGCATCTTCCTGTTTTCCTCAGCTTATCCTCAGGCAAACAGAATTTAAAAAGTCAAGATAGGTCTCTCAAACTTTGTCTGAGGATAACTCCTGAAATAGGTAATTAGAATGTGTCAGATAAGCTGTATATCAAAGGAAAACACTTGCCTCTGTAAAAACACAGACACTGCTTTGACAAAAATACTGCAGATAGAAACGAATTTAATTTTTGTGTTCATAAAGCTTGGCACATAGCATTCAGTAAACATTAACTGCTATTATTATTTTAACTGAAAACTATTAGAGGATAACATTTAAGGTATTTTTTCTCTCTCTTCGAAATATCATTATTTCTATTCATCAACGCAGTCTTGGAAATTAAATTTCTTGGGTACTGGTAAATTGATACTACATTTTATAGGAGGTAGTAGAAATAACTCAGGAAAATGAGAAAGGGATTTTGGTTGCCAAGTCTTTAAAAACACCTTAAAGTTATTTTGCCAAATTTCTCACACTCTGTGTACTTTAGATTCTCTGATGTACACCTGGCATAACAATGCTACAATAGATTATTAACTCCTAGGAACAGGGCTTGTGTCTCAAACATTTTTATCCCACAGTGTTACATGTTGTAATAAATATTTGTTTAACCACAAGAACATTGTTCTACCTGCCTCATACAGTTAATAAGCTGAAACCCAATTCAATAATCAAATAGAATAATAAACATCATAAAATACTGGTGCTTTGAAATATTCAGCAATCAGATTCTGAGTCTGGCATACTCATTTTCTAGGGATTAATACTTATGAAAATGAACATACAATTTCATCCCCATCACTTCCTGAAATCATTTCCATGTAGGCAAAAACTTTGCTCTATTGATTTCCTTTTTGTTAGCATCAGCGATCTATGGGTTTACAGGCACATCTCTTAGACTCACCTGCAGTGGACGACAACAGGCCCCACTGCATGGCGCTTGGCATGGGCTGCCTTTCTCACAAAGGTCAGCACGGGCAGTGAGTACTCTGGTACCCCCATGTCAGGCCACTGAGTGTAGTGATACTGGGTGACCACACGCCCACTGGGTCTTCCTTTCTGGGAGCCCTGGAAGAGTTCAGACAGCTAATCAAACACACAAACATGGGATTCTTAAACATCAAGTCAGGATTCACAGCTTGATGTTGGCAGTCTATAATGAAGTAGGAAATGTACAATGTCATTTGTGATAGTTAATTTTGCATCCATGTGGCTAGAAGGCTACAGTGGCTAGTTGTTTGGTCAAACACTAGTCACACCAGATGTTGCTGTGCAGGTATTATTTAGATGCAATTAGCATGTAAATCAGTAGACTCTGAGTAAAGCAGATTATCCTCCATGAGGTTGGGTGAGCATCATCCAATTAGCGGAAGGCTTTAAGAGCAAAGTCAGAGTTTTCCTGAAGAAGTAATTCTTAAGACTGCAACATAGAAATCCTGCCTGAATTTCTAGCCTGCTGCTCTGATGAATTTGGACTCTAGACTGCAACATCAACTCTTATCTGAATTTCCAGGTTACCAGCTTACCTGCCCTACAGATTTCAGATTTCTTAATCCCCACAATTTGTGTGAGTCAATCCTTAAAAATATAAATCTCTGTCTATATCTATATATCTGTCTATCCCATTGGTTCTGTTTCTCTGGAGAACCCTCAGTAGTACATTATTCTTCTTGAGTTTTTTTTTCCTTTCCCTTATTTCAATCTCCACTATTTTCAGCTGGATGTTGGGATTACATCAGAGCTATCCTGTGCAGTTATCACAGGCACAAATTTTCATTTATGTATCACACCCACTGAAACCATAAGCACCATGACCAATCTGGCTCCAAAGCCACAGCTGGCATTTAGAGACTTGGCAGAAACCTTTGGGATCAAGGTGTAGCTGTGATAAGTTTTTTTTTTTTTTTACCCCATCTTGGTTATATCACCCATTCACTTAAAAAAGGACCAAATACATTACTCAATTGGTTATGTTCATCATTTGTTGACTCACCTTTTTTATCTTTGTGTTTCTTAGAGTAAAACTCCTCACAGTATAATAGGCAAGCACTTGAACGCTCTTCTGAGTGACCAGAAAGTTCCCATACTCTTCGCTACCATCAGCAGGCCAGTATTGATCACATTTTCTCTGCAAAAGAAAAAGTAAAGATGCTATTTCGTATTTCAAATACTTAGTGTAAAAGTTGTCCTAGAAATCAGTAAAGGCCTGAGATAGTGAAAGGAATGAACTTCCTCACCCTTCTAAGTATTTTATTTTCTTTCTAAGCAATTGCAAATTATTTATAGAAGATACCAGGGATAAAATCACATAGCTGAAAAAGACTGAGATGATGTCGTCCAAACTTCCCCCTTTCACATGAGGAAAGTGAGGCCAGAAGTATCAGGTTATTGCAGAGCCAGGACTAGAATCCAGGTCCAGTGAATTGAAATCTATTTCACGCTACATGGCTTTTCAATGAGTCCTGTTTACTTTTTTTCACAGTATGAATGCATTTAAAAGGTAGATAGCTTGATTCATAGTGAAACCTTTTAATTTACAATGTTAATAGTCGCCCTTTAGCTATCGTATTTACTAGAAAGCATTCCCGATTAGCTTTCACCACTTTTGCTGCTTCCTAATGCTACTCTGTTACAACTGACTTAAAGCACCTCTAATCACTATTTTGGGGGATGACATAAAAGATTACCTACATACCCTTCCTTTCTCCACGAGGTTCGTTATCATGACAATGACTTCCACGTTATGCTCCCATATCATTCTCCAGAAATCTTCGGCTGTGGATTTCAGTGGACCTTGGGCAGCAATGTAAGCTTTTGGTCTGTTGTAGCCCTGAAGAAAAAATGATAAATGTTTCTTACTAACCTATTTATATGCCATCGTTAACTGTACAATACTTAAGGTTTTAAGGTCAACAGCAAACATTTTCTATAAAAGAAAACCATAAAAAATACACTTGCAAAGTTGGAGAAACTTGATAGTATTAGCAAGTATAGCAACGCTTCTTTAACTATAATTTTGTAAAAAAAAAAAAAATGTAATAAGAGCTCTCTTTGCTTTGGCACAACCACAATTCTATGCATCTTTATTCCAGGTGCATTTAATCCAAATCTGTTTACTATGATTAAAATCTGGTCCTTAATAGTGCTGCTTGAAATGTATTTTAGGCACTGGGGCTCAGCTGTCTATAACAGTTACAAAACCACCTTACTCTCCTTGGTGGTACTAAGAAGTGCTAATCATTAATAGATCCGTCACTGAGCACCTAATTTTGGACCAGATGTTTTACAAACATTAAGCTTAATCCTTCCTCTATGTAAAATGGAAGTATCCTTTCTGATCTGGAGATGAGGAAACTGAAGCTCAGAGGAATTAAGTGACTTTCCAAGATCCCACAGCTAGCCAGTGGCAGAGCTGCGATTCAAAACCAGTTCTAACTCCAAGACCATGTTTGTTCTGACAAATATATTGCCTCCACTGGAAGCCTGAAGCTGCTGACTACAACAGGCCCACTTTACACTTATGTACTCACTTCTTTGAATTCAGTGTTCCACATAGCATTAACCTGAAGGTAGCTAGACTGTGAAGTGAGTGTCAGGGAAATAAGTTCCACTGACATTCAGGCGACCACAGTGGAAAACCAGTAGGTGAGTGAGTGCTCTACAGTCCCTGCTGAGCTCCATTAATTGCCACAAAGCTGGGTATCCTGAAGAGTACTCAAAATTATGATGGCTGACAACTGGTTTAATAATCACGTTTTCCTTTTAATGAGTACTACCACGAACATTTCTTAGTTAGGATTTATTGCGCATTTGCTATATACATAGCACCATGCCAGGAGCTATGAGAAATTAAAAATAAGCACTGATCCTGCCTTTCACATATAAGGAGCTATAAACCTATCTGAATATACTTGTTCTACTTTGAAGGTACATTCCAGCCTGAATTCTTTCCCTCACCCAGGAGATGAACTAAGTACAAGAGCTTGGGTATGATTCAATCTGAAATCCTTTACTCATAAGGTCTCTTAATTATTTACTGCTGATTTCTATATTTTATTATCTATCAAATAACACATCTTAAACACTAGTATATGTATGGTATTGTGGTATGATAAATTCAAAATCTAATATAATTTATATAAAATTTTCAATTAAAACATGCTTACATCAACATAATTGGCATTGATGTAATCAGTCAGTTTGCCATCTTTTTCAGCAAGCTGTGCAAGCTTAACCCTGCTATGGTCATCTGTAATAAAAAGGAATATATTTCACTGTATCACAGACTACTTTTCAGCATAAACATCATTTATACTTGCATAATAATTTATCTAATACAATTAAAATCGAGGCAAAACCCCCGCTTACTTTAATAGGCTTTTTGGGAATACAGGGATGACAAAGATTAAAAAAAATCTCTGCCTTCAGGAAAATTTCTAACATAATAGGTGAGAATAGGACATCTACGCAGAAAGTAATGTACAGGTGCCAAGAAAGAAGTGCAAAGTAGTAGGGGGATATGAAGGCAGAAACTGCATTGCTTTGAGACGATAAAAGTTTCAATAGAAATTGAAATCTGAAGTTGGCTTCTTAGGTGGGATTTCGAAGACGGATACTGGGGCTGTGAACAGTGGAGAGCCACTCAAGGACAGAGAAGAGTGATGGGACCTCAGAAAGCTAGGGAAGGATGCTGCTTCGATGGTCTGAACAAGGGGCTGATGGAGGACGAGGAAGTAGAGAAGGAAGCAGAAGGACCCTAGGAAGTTCCTATGAATGGTTACAGCCAACAACTCTTGCAGGAAGAGCCTCTGCAAAGGGAGACAGACAGTTGTCCAAGCACAGAGGAGGTGGACCCCACATTGCCAATGAAAAGGAAACTATGGTTATTCAAATATGTTGAAATAAAGAGTTTGGGGTTAACTGCATTCTATAGAGAGATTATATTTATTTGGGGGAGATACATAATGAGAAAGGAAAGTGTTACTAGAAGGAAATTTGAAAGTTTCACTGGACAGACTTATTTATTCTTTACCAAACCATGACAAATAAATACACTGGGATATTAGTAACTTCTGGGACAGTCACAGTTCACACTGGTTCACACAGTTCACACAGTTCACACAGTTCACACACAGTTCACAGGAATGTACATGGAAATAGATGTACGGCAACAATGGAAAGATGGGTCTGGATGCCAGGCTGATCTATTTTTGTGTTTTGGTTCTAATAGTTTTAGAATTTCTGGGTTGTTTTTCTTCATCTATAAAACAGGACTGCTCTTACCTCTCTTGCCCGGTTGTTTCAGAAATCAAATGAAATAATGTATTTAAAGTGCCAGGTACTTAGCAGGTGTTCAATAAGTGCTACTCTCTTTCCCCTCTTTAATAACCTGATGTGTATTTTCTATTTAGCTTGTAGAGGGAAGTTTAACAACAATTCTATTCTGAGGGGTAACTGAGTTTTATGTGCTGCCGGGACAGTTGATTCAGCTGAGGAAGACAAACTTAAAGCCCTCTACTAAAACATAAACATTGATGTAAACTTTGTGGAAAGGAAGGCAACTTCTGTGTGAACTATTGAAGAGAACATGATAATAAAAGGGAGGACAGTGCAGCTGGTTTCCAGAACTGTAATGGAACTGGGATTTAAATAACCTAGCTTGTAATACTGTGTTCATATGAAGCAAAGGGGCCCATTGAACATATGAGGAAGGATACAAGAAGCTTTTTTTTTGGAGTGGGGAAAGAACATGAAGATGAATTTCAAAAAATAAAGGGGAATATAAAGGAAAATAAGAGGTAACCAAAAATACTATAAGAAGATGGAAAAAAGTAATTTTATAGAAAAAATAATTAAAATTTCATTAATGAAAAAAGCCACATAGCTGTGGAGGAGAAAGGGAGAGCGAATGCCTAAGAAAACAAAGGGAAAGAAGGAATAAAAAGGAGGAATCCAACCAATTCTCTTTTGTTAAATTTCAAAATATTAAGGGTGATAAAATTTTGTGACATGGGGCACTTTTGTAAAGTTTGAGTCAGGGCTGTAAGTATGCCCATCACCTGAATAGTGTTCATCGTATGCAGCAGGTACCAACCAGTTCTTTCTAATACCCCAGGAAGAATGCTAAGAAAGGAAGGAAACAGGTAAAGGTAGAAGAAAAAAGAGAAAGTCTAAAGGGAATCTCATTTGGTTGGTAAACTCACATAAAAGTAAGTAGATCCTATATGAAATGGGACCACGGAATATCAATAATGACAGAAACCACAAGAAGAGATGTACACTCCTTAGGGCCTGCGGAAAGGACTGGATTAAAATTCGAGTTTGTTTTTTTTAAAAGAAACAGATGTGATTAATTGTACAATGTGTTTAAGTTACAGTGATATAATGCTATGTATTATCTTACACAGGTCTTATTTCCTGATACAAAGGTCCTTGAACAGCCACACCGAGGTCTGCTGTCAGATGACTTCAGGATACTGTGTAAAGGCACAACAATGACAATGATAATAGAGTCATGTTAAGGAAATACTTACAGGCAACAATATTTATGTATCGGTTCTTGTGCTTGTTGTCTGGGTGGTTGGAGCTGTCTGCTGTGATACCTAAGTCAACAGTACAGCTCTGCACTTCCTGTAAAAAATTGTATGTATACCATTTTAGCACATACTCTTTCAAACAAAGTGCCTTAAAATATAATAGGAAAGACAAAACAAACAAAATAATCTATGCAAACAATTTTTTTTTACATGTTACAACTACTTCTTGGCTAAAATAAAATGCAGTGAAATAATGCCTTACCTGGTAAAACTCTTTCAGTGTCTAATGAGGGAATGAATGCCAAAAAAGTAAAGAAATCAAATTCCACAGCACACGACAAATGAGAAAAAAAAGTGTTCATATTAGGTTTACAATGGAAAACTATGATCATGCAATAAATACATTTGTCAAATACTAACAAAACAGAATGTTTCAAACAGTTGCATGCAAATCAAAATGTCTAATAATTTGGAACTTTAAAATTATGTAAAACAAGAAAATAAGATCTTTAAAAGGGGACAGTGATGTAATAATATGATGATTTTTTAAAATGCAGATGAGAAGAACCACATATTCCATAGCATATTTTGTGATATTAGTCAGATTTGCTAATATTCAAATATAATTTTATTTGACCACTATGGCACTATTTGAAACTCTGAATTAGTGATATACTATTGGTTTTTATTTTTTTGAGTTTTTTTAAAGAGTAAACAGCTTCCTATTAGGTGGTTTGTAACAGATTTAAAGCTGTCAGATATTTAAAAATATCCTAAATTTTCTTATCACATATACTATATCATTTTGAAACAAAATTTAGATAGCATTACTTTCTATATATTTAAATAGTAGACATCTTTTTTTGCTTAAACTTCAAAGAAAAACTATTTCTGCAAATTTTCTATCAAAATGAATTAACATGCTTTTCAGAGATGTTTTCTATCTAAATACATTAGTTTAGAATTTATAATCATTTAGTATTAATAAAATAAAAGCCTTATAATTTCTGAGAAGGTATGTAACCCCAATACAAATCTGATTCACTAGTAAATGGCCCAACCTCTCTCCAAATAAGCTTTTAAGGCCTCTTTTGCAGCAAGTCATTCTGAACAATTGAAAAGAATTTAATTTATGAACCACTTAAAAGGTGTAGCATTATTAGTTATTAAGCTAATTATTAAGTTAATGAAAAGTTTCCTTCAATCACACTGTGAGTTAAAAGCAATGGAATTAAGAAAAATCTTCTTGAGTAAAAATGTGAGATTATTTTATTAATTTAATTATTATGGACTACTTAATAATATTTAAAATGATTTTATAACTATGAAAACCATTAAACTGCCTTTGGGCTTTTACTGTCACCAACTTTTATTAGAAATTGTTTATTTTTACTTATGTTTCATTTCTGTTAATGTTTGGAAGATAAGACCCATCTTTGGCATATTTTCCCTTACGGAAATTACAATTTTGTTTGATGTTAGCCTGATAGTTTCTGTCAGTTAACATTGAAGTTACACCACCAGTAACTTCTAGCTTATGATAAGACAAAAAAATTTGATGTTTTAATATTAAATATTAAATATTTAATATTTAATTCTTCATAGTATTCCACTTTACTTGGTGTTACCTCACACTGCTTTCTTATTCAATGTAGCTATGATTTAGATTTTTTTTAGAATTAAATGCATTGATTTGTATTATTTTTAATTTAGTAAAAGCATATCACACTTCACTTCTATTGCTTTTGTTTTCTTAAAGCTTTCTAACGTATGACATTTTTCTTCCCTAAATATATCTTTATGGCTGTGACTCCTGGGTCGGTTGCTGAGTGCACTGGGGAGACTGAATCAGGAGAGAGTGGATCCTATGATCAGGATCAGAGCTCAAAGCACTTCAAAAAGGGAGGTCCGCAGAGGCCTTAGGGTTTAGGCAGAGGGAGGCAAAAAGGCAATATGAAGCTTTCTAGAGGGGAGTTGCCAGAGCTGAGGCTGAAGATTGCCTGCTCACAGTTATAATGGAAAGGGCATGAATTTTAAAATTACAGATTTGGGTTTGGTAAATAGCTCTGCTATTTACCCCTTGTAAATTAACTTTAATGGAGTTTGATTTCATTGATAATATGAATAGAAATAAAGACACATAGCTCCCAGAGTTGGGTGGAGGTTGAACGTGGAAGCCTCTAGTCCAATGACACATCAGAGAGTGCTCACAAATGGTAGCTTTTATTTTTTGTGGTCGATATTGTTGACTTTGGACTTTTGGCTCCCTATTTTGAAAAATCTGCTTAACTGATACTTCAGTGGGCCATGATAGATTTGCAGTAAATGTCTCTGCCCTTTCTAAGAGTATTTTAACAGAATATTACTGGAAAAATTTTTGCTGATTATGAACTTCAAATTTTTTTTAGACATGTATATCTTCTTGAGAAAAAGATGTGATTTTTACCTTGTATAATAAAAGAGTTTTATACATTTATAATATAAAACTTACAATGAAGGATTTATATGTACTTGAGCTGAAAATCATGAAATTTAGTAGTTTAGTATAATTTATATAATTTAGAAAATTAAAAAGAATCAGTGCTACTAATTCAGATTTTAAAAAAGAACACTAGAGATCAGTATTTTATGGGAGAGAACTAACAATGTTTTTGATTTCCCACTAGTACAATTCAGCTTTTAAAATAGAAAACCAATTTTCTAAATTATATGATAACTATGACACATCTCCTAAACATGTAAGTCATAGAACTAATATTTTTACTAGACGTGAAAATGGTCTCAATGTCTTTAGGTCAAGATACAGCCTACTGCTAAATCTTTTAAATTTACTATTTTCTATATTATTTAAAACAGACATACTAAAATCATACCTCAAATTCTTCAGTAAACCCATTACTTGCATGTAAGTCTGCAACATGCTTTGGAAAGTGCTTTATTGGAATTGCTCCAACATCATCTAAGTGGATAAAAAAATTGTGTTAAGATACTTTAACAGAAATGAATGTGCTTGAAAATAAATTATTTTCTCTTTAAAAAGAACAATGTTAATTTATAAATACTACCAAAGCCTCACTTCTTATCAATGGACTGCATCTTTTATGGACAACTTTCTTTAACATGAGTGGGGGTTATATGTAAATTCTGGGGAAAAATGCAGAAATAATATATTTTCAATTTTACTGTGAACTAAACACAATACATAGTAAAATTTAAGTTTTATAAAATTGTATAGTTTAATGTCTTATAGTCAAATAGTCAGATGTTTACATTTGAAAACATTTTTTTCCATTTCCCTATAAATAATAGAAAACATTTATATGCAGAATATTCATTAAGGATAATGTCAAAAGCCTTTGGGACTTTTAGTCCGTAAAATTTCAAGAATTCTAACTTGAAAATATGCTATGTAAACAAAGTCACTGGATCTGTTAATTAATTGTGAAGGGGCCAAATTATTTTAACTGGCTCTGATTTTTTTCTCCTTTTCCTGAAAAGACTTTCTTAGATTAAACATATTACTAGTTCACAGTATGCAATTTCACAAGTGATTTCTCTGACAAGGAAACATCAAAGACATTTCACTAGAAACAGTTATTTATATCAACAGATGTTCAGCATTTAGGCCATCTAATATTTTTAAGCTTCAGTTACCAAGAATTTGTTGAGCAAAAAAAATTGGAATCCATCTGTTCTCTCTCTTAGATGAGTGGACCTGAATACTAAAATTGAATTAGTCAGTCAAGCTTAAGAAATACTAGACAAAGGTGCAATTCTACCTTCACACCTACAGAAGGACCTTGCCTGGAAGTAGCTTTTATAATTAGATAAGAAAACAGAAATGACTTGTCACATTTAAATCATTAGTTCTAGTAAATGTCCTTCAAATCCATTGATAATATCCTGCACGGCCAACTTCCTTTCATAAGCAGATTACTAATTTTTATTGAGTCAGGTATTTTTGTAACTTCTTTTATTAACTGGTCTGCAAGTAAGTGAGACTTACGTATATTTTCATTTTCTGATTTTACGTGAAAACATGCATATTCCGGTAATCAAGAGTGAATCTTTGAGAGGCAAGCAAGTAAAATGAGGAGATGCCCTTCATCACTCTTCTGACATTCAAAGTGGGCAGGTTTGGATTTCCTGGACAAGGTCCTGATTTTGGACTATTTTATTTTTTAATAATAAACTATATTGGACTTTGGATAATATTAGAGTTAATCAGCATACCCATGCTGATGGGGTACATAAAAGAGATATGTTTGGAAAGGAAGGGAATCAAAATGTAACAAATAACTGACAGCTATTAGCTTCAAAATTCCAAATATATTGAGAAACTCTGCTATACTAAACTGTGTGTACAGTATTTTAATATAAACTAGAAAAGCAGAAATAAAACAGTGGCGTTTAAAGACACAGAATTGACAAAAGAGGAAAATCAGTAAAACATTCCTATTCCTTATCTTTATAAAACATAAAAAGAAAATACATACATATTTAATATATACTGTACATAATGTAAATATATAAAAACATACATAAATATGTAAATATAAAAATCAAATGCTTCTCTTTATTCTGTTTTTTTTTCTTTAGTTATGAGATTTCAGAAGATGACATCATGTAGAACTTGGGCCCCTAGCAATAATATATGGAGCATCAATCAGACAGTTTAAAGTGACTTCTTTAAAATGACCACATAGATAAATTTCCTCTTTTGTATTCCTGGTTTGATAACTTCTATTTCCCATCTTGTCCTCTATCCTCCAGTTCACACAATTCTAGACAAATTCTTTTTTTGTTGACACTTTTCATTCTGAGATGTTATAAAATATTAATTAATTAAGTGGCTGTAATCTATCTTACAGTGCGAACTGTAGGGTCAGTGGGTGTCTCAATCAAAATGACCCTGGCTAATTTTTGAGTATTGTTATCCAAGTATATTCTGATAAAAATAGCCAAAGTTTTCCCAAATATTCAACTATTCCAACATTTGAGACAAAAGTGTTTCAAGCAATCATACATTTTTTGTATTATGATTTTCTTCACCATTACCATCATTTCATAGTTTTTTTCTAATGTAGTTAACAATCTTTTTCTCACATAAACTCAAATGATCAGAAAGGAATTAGAATTTATTCTTATTTTTGTCATTTTCTCCTATTCACATTTATTGCATTGATTTCGTGTGATTTTTGTTGCTTAGATATCCACTAAAGTAATGGAAGTGAGTAAAAGCATTGTTATTAACTAACATTTTAATTCTATAAATGTTTATTTTTTTAAACATAATACCTGAACAATTATAAATTATTTCAACATATCATCTGAATGGTTATGAATGTTTAAAATTAATGAGAACAGGATATAAACCCAGGTGCCTTATACATGACGTAATAAATATTTTGCACCATACAAATATGTATTAATCTACATTATAGTCACTTGCAAAGTACCCCAATAAAAGCAAACCTTCCAACAATGTGCTTTTCATTCAACATCTACCAGCTACACATGGTCACACTTTAAGCTATTACCTGAAATTGGAAAGATAGGTGTTGGAGGTGTGGATATTACTCGAGGGGAAGTGCTGTCCTCTAAATAAAAATGTGCAGTCTGGAAGCACTTCCTGGAAAAAAAAAAAAAAGAAAGTAATTTATACTATTATCTGCCATGGATATAATAAGACAACTTCTGCTTAAAAATTATGATGGAAATCTCCAGAATTAAGACAAAAGAAGATATATACCCAGAAGAGGGATTGCTGGATCTACATCTATTTTAACAAGTCACAAACATTAAAGAATTTTACGGTTTCCAAATTTTCCCAGTACCAGATGCAGAAGAGCAAGCAAATATCAGATATGCTGAAAGCAGAGATGGCATCTGAAGTTGTAGCTGGTTCAAAGTATCAAATAGAACTTTGCTGATATAGGAAATCTCAATGCCCTAGGTTCCATTGTTGCTATATACCAAAGTGTCCTGCTACCTTGAATAGGATCAGAGTGGAAAGAAATAACGTCCAAAGCTATTTTCACTCAACATTTAAGTGACAATGTCCTTCTGAGCATATTCAGCTGCTAGCAAAAGGCAGCAAGCTGACTATGTAGAAATGAGATTTCAACAGTGATAACGTTTTGATGAAAAAAGGCGGCAGCTTTATACTGTAAGTATGATACTGCAGTAGTGACAGAACTTAAATGAGGAAATAATGAGCGTACAACAAAAAAACAGGGATGATTTTCTTTCCAACAGATGCTACCCTTGTTGATGAGGGTTTTGAGAATGAATATATTTGGAATCACTGACAACTATGACCTACAACGTCACCTGAATCTATTTTCATTCAGATAATAAGAGTAACATCTGGTAAGAGCACATTACAAACTACTGAGAAAAGAATCAACTACTGCTATAAAGTAATGCAAACCATCCTTCATTTTAAAAATTTAGATAATTAAAACTGCTAAGACACTTTTTGATGTGGGTGGTTTAATTTATTTGAACTATTATTCATGAGTGGTTAAGTTGAAACAGAAGTATCTGTTTGAGTGAAAATGCCAATCTCACTTTCCATTTAAAACCCTCCAGCTACAAGTCATTCATCCTAATGAGCTTTAACATTACATTTGTTCTTACACAGTGATAAACCTAAATCTCGATATTTTTCAGTAAATCAGTTCCCTAGATGAAATTATTGAATGGCTTCCTACTTCAATTAGAATGATATCCAATTATTTTAGCAAGGGCTATAAGACCTTTGGTGACCTGGCCCCCATCTACTTCAGTAGCTTCATCGCCTACAAACCCTCTTCTTCACCCACTAGGCTCCAGCCCACACTGATCCTCCCTTTCTCCCTCAAAGAAGCCTTGTCAGTAGCACCTCAGGACCTTGGCTCTGGCCATCATTCCCTCTGCCTGCCTGCCTCCTCCTCCTATTTCTGCACTAGCCCAAATGCCACCTTCTTTGGGAGTCCTTCCCTCACCTTGATAGCTAAAAGCATCAGCCCATCCCACTAAGCCGCTATTCTTTGCCCTTTTGTGACACTTATTATCTGAAATACTATTATTTATGTTTCTGTTTATTTGTTGTACATGTTTATAGTTGCTCTCTTCTTATCAGAGGATAAGCCCAACAAGGCAAAGTACTTCATCTTAATCATTGCACTGTTAGTCCTCAGTGCTAAGGAGCGTGTTTGTCATGTTGTAGGTACCCCCAAACATTTGTTCAATGAATAAACTGCTATAAGTAGGAGTAGTGTAAAATTATATAGTTTATTTATAACCTTAATGTAATAAGCAAAACAAAAACAAAAACAAAAACAAACCAACAACCCTAAAGCAATGATGTACACAGAAAAAATTAGCCTTCTGCTGTGATAGCATAAGCCTTAATAACCAAGCCTGAGAGAACTATGTTGACAAAACTCAAGAAAATCTTCAAGAAAGAACAGATGGTACAGGAGGAAGGTGAGTGGATTCAGAATCAAGTGTCAAAGGGACCCTGAGCTAGGTTCACATCCTGGAAAGTGGCAGACTGATACAGAATGGGAGAGATGAGAGTCACAGGTCCCATGATAAAGAAACTCTCCTATATAAGGTCCACATGAGCAGAATTGAAACCAGACTGAAGCAGAAACTATAGAGAAAGTTTGGATTATCTGTGCAACCCTGGATGTCGCATGTACTGACACACTGATACGTAAACTTTGCACTTGGTATGTGCTTTTAAGATCACAGAATTAAAATCCTTTTGATTTCTCTAAAATATAGTTACACAAGCTGGTAAAATTGTTTCAATGAATTTTAAAGTTGTAAAATGCCTTAAAGGAGCTAGTGCAATATCACAGCTGATACAAGAATCTGACCTAAAGTTAAGAAGGTCGGTTTGAATACCTTCAGTGAGAAGGAGCTCACTTCTTATCAGTCATCTTTAGTTGCTAGATATTTTTTTCTTGTACTAACTCAAAACTCTAAGTACCTCTAAATGGTATCCAAAGAGTAGGGTTTCCTGCTCTTACTATTGATATTTTTCTCTCTCTTTCTCCTTCTAGCCATTGGTTCTAGTTCTGTATTTTATATGTTTGACTTTTCTCCTTGAAGTTTATAGTCCAATAATACAAACATGTTGTAGATCAGTGAACTGGCCTTGTTCTCTCCTACTTGGTATTTCACCTCCTTGCTATAAACAGGCTTCTCTTTCTGACCAAATGCCTCACTCACCACTATGCCAGGCAAAAATATGTCCTCCTTCAAGACAGCTCAGAGGTATCTTCTCTGTGAAACAGTCTCTCATTTCCTAAGCAGTGTTTAGCACTCCACTGTCTGTGTTTTCACTGCACCCCAAACAAACTTCCATCCACACTCACCTATATGAAGACTGTTTGAAAAATATACCTAAGCAATCCAGTGATAATCTTCATTTCCTGGACGTGATCCTACATTATTTTAAGTATTTTTCTTAATTAGTGGTTAGGGTAATTATTTTGTAATATACCTCTTTTGTGCCTATATCCTTATTACATTTTTTTTAAAAAATGGAGCCCTTTCTCTTGATTTTATGTAAATCCAACTCTTAATATAGTGCCAGGAGTACAACAGGTGCTCAGTGTTTGTTGAATGAGTAGATGAATTTCTAATAGCAAGTAAATCCCACCAACCATAGGTTGTTCAGCTGCATCCTAGATTCTCTTGCCTACCTGAGCCTCGAATGGGATAACTTGAAATCTCAAAACATTTTGGAGGCAGAGATGGGATATATAGGTAGAGAAAGAAGGATGGATGGATGGATGGATGGATGGATGAATAGGGGATGCACCAATAATTCTGACTGCAAGGGAAGAAGGCAGCATCTCATAGAATATAAAAGGGTAAATGAAAACATATTAGCATTGAGGTTGAACATGTTGCTAATGTTCATTGTAGTATCTGGGTAAATATCAGCTCTACTCTTTTCAGCTATGTAATCAAATCTTTGTTGATTTTAGAAAATAAGTAGTCCAATAAAGTCATTTGGCATTAATTTACAAAAAAGAACCTCATAAATAATACCAAAAATCTTGTAAGTGGGAAAACTTAAAATAATATAGGCTACATTATGGATAGAGGTCATTTTGCTTAGGTATATTTTATAGTATCATCTTACATAGGACGTGACCTTCTACTTAAAAGGCTTCCAATTCTGGGTTGGTAGCTATCTTCAATGAGCCACAAATTTGAATTTAAGATCAAGAGAGGATTCATATTGCTTTTCTTCCCACTCCCTCCAGTCAAAACAATTGTGTCTGTATAAAGTCCTTTTCTATACTGCTTTTGAAGGTGTGCCATTGTGTTAAATATAACTTTGGTATTTTTTAGGTTCTAACTCTTAAAAAAGCTCTCAAAAATTTTCTCTTTTTTTCCTTTAAAAAGAACTATTTGAAAATCTTCCCTGTTGAATTCATTTTGCATCTTAGAAACCTATGGTTTGGCTCATGTAAATTATATCTTAAAACATCTGGAAAATAATTTCAAGGCATATTATTTAATGTATGACAAGATTCAGTATCTATAGTCCATCTGTTCAGTATAAGCAGTGAATGTCTTCACGTCTATGTGCTAAGTGTTGATAACTATGTCTCCTGCTAATTATCACTCAACCATGATGGAAAAGTGATGACTGTTTTAAACTTGTAGACATAGGTCCTATCAATCAATGGTAATCTGATTATTTAATTTACACCTTTTCATCACAGTAAGTATTTAGAATTAAAAGCTAGAAATGTGTATTATTCCATTCCTTAGTATGCTTATACAAAAATTAAACAATATTTAGCATGCTGAATTCATTCACAGAATCCCTAAAGAAGGTCTTACTGAAATCTTAAAGATGATCTAGTGAACCCACCCAAATGATAAACAGAGGAAACTAATTCCTAGGTGGGTAAGTGACATGTCCAAGGCCAGATAGCAAATGCCAGGCAGGACTTGGTAAGGGAGCCAAATTATATCACCTCTAATTTGGTCTGTCTTTCTGCTAAAACATGCTTCCTCTCAAGGTTTATAAAAAAGTAAGGGAACACCTTGAGTTAGATAAATCAGACAAAAGAGAGGATTTATTATACCCCTTTTAAAAGGATTATTTTTTCCCTAAAAATTACATTAGAAATATTTTTAAATATTTTCTTCTAAGAATTTTATAATTTTAATTCTTCAACTTAGGTCTGTTGTCCCTTTTGAGCACATTTTTGTATAAAGTGTGAAAAAAAGTTCAATTTGATTTTTTTTTTGTATATGGATATCCAATTGTTCTAGTGCCATTTGTTGAAAGGACTATTCTTTACCTATTGAAAGCGTCTTGGGACGCTTGTCTAAAATCCGTTCACTGTAAATGTAAGAGCTTATTTCTGGTCCCTCAATTCCATTCCATTGATCTATATGTCTATTCTTATGCCAGTACCAGACTGTCTTGATTATTGTAGCTTTGTAATAAGTTTCAAAATTAGGAAGCATGAGTCCTTCAACTTTGTTAAATTCTTAGAAGAAAATCTAGAAGTTAGTTTTTGTGGTCTGGGTTAGGCAATGCCTTCTTAGTTATGATACTAAAGACACAAGCTACAAGAGGAAAATAGATGAGTTAGACTTCATCAAAATGAAAAACTTTTGTACTTTAAAAAAAGATATCATCAAGAAAGTTAGATGATAACTCACAGAATGGAAGAAAATAATTGCAAATTAGATACCTGATAAAGGACTTTTACCTAAAATATATAAAAAACATTTTCAACTCAATACTAAAAAGACAAATAACCCAATTAAAAA